>CM034039.1:42557594-43279823 GCA_019705995.1 Raphanus raphanistrum x Raphanus sativus | reverse complement strand
TAAACCCTAAACCCTAAACCCTAAACCCTAAACCCTAAACCCTAAACCCTAAACCCTAAACCCTAAACCCTAAACCCTAAACCCTAAACCCTAAACCCTAAACCCTAAACCCTAAACCCTAAACCCTAAACCCTAAACCCTAAACCCTAAACCCTAAACCCTAAACCCTAAACCCTAAACCCTAAACCCTAAACCCTAAACCCTAAACCCTAAACCCTAAACCCTAAACCTAAACCCTAAGCCCTAAACCCTAAACCCTAAACCCTAAACCCCAGACCCCAGACCCCAGACCCTAAACCCCAGACCCCAGACCCCAGACCCTAAACCCCAGACCCCAAACCCTAAACCCTAAACCCCAAAACCCTAAACCCTAAATCCTAGGCTCGGGTAACTAACCCTAGGCTCGGGTTCCAAAACCCTAGGCTAGGCTAGGCTCGGGTAACTCAAACCATAGGCTCGGGTAACCAAACCTTAGGTTCGGATAACCCAATAAAACCAAAAAAAAAAGCCCAGAAGCCCAAATTCCCTAAGCTGTAAAAGTTAATTTCAAATACCCGAGCCCAAGAAGTTAATTTCAAAGTATATAATAAGCCCAAGAACAGAAAATATCACTCTTATTATTTTCTTTGCATACAGTTTTGTTTTATAAAGTTTTAAAAAAAGGGTCGAAGGTTTATTTATCACTAAAATTAACTGGAACGTTTTATAACTTAGTGACGCTTGTTATAAATTTAAGAATTTGGCAAGATATGGTTTTAAGATGCGATCAATGGCTTCCCTATTAATTTTTTTAAGTTACTCTTATTATCAATGGCTTCCCTGTTGGTAGTGTAGTCTGTTCCATGTAACCTAGAATTTTCTGTTTCACCGGAGCTCCGGTTGTACTGTTTCCGACGCCCTCCGGGGAGAATTAATATATATATATATTAAAAAAAAAGAAAAAAATAAAAAAATAAAAAAATAAAATAAAAGAAATGAAGGGTCGCTTTCACAAGCTTCATATCTGGCCCGTACATCTTCGATATAGTCATAAGAAAAGCTATGATTTATGACATAATCCAACTTACCACAAAACAAGAATGATATCAATTAAAATGGCAAGTTAGTTTACTCCCTAGTAACTATTTGGCAAGCAGCATAGTGTTTACAAGAAACTAGATCTTTACCATGCCCGTATGATCTATTCCAATGAACAAGCCCTAAAAGCTCGCAAAACCTTACAAGTTTAATTCTCCCAGAAATAATTATGTCTCCTAATTGGAATTTCTTCAGGTCACATGATTCAGATTTTGGTGGCCAACACAGCATTTATTTTCTTCGAAGTGACTTCTACCCGCCAGTTAGAGCAGAAAATACAGTAATACAGAGTCTGTTTGACAGGAAATCTGCTTTACCTGCTAGTTACAAGTTTTCCTACTGAAAGTTCCTTCCCGGGTCCTCGACGGAAGCATCACGTAAATTTGAGAACAAAGGTTTTGTGTTGATTGTCGAGTGTTCTTGAAAGCATATGATGAAACAACCTTTGACATCGTAGTCTTGATATAACCCTGTAAAAATTTGAGTTACCATAAGTTCTACCACAAGAAAAGCAATAGAGAGTTGTAGTCTCATGATTATCAAGGCAAAAGTACCTCGATTCCCATATCAGGAGAAAGCTCTTCAATGCTTTCAAAACGCTTGCAAACATTGACACTGCAAATCATAAAGGATTGGTGTAAGTGAAAGATAATGTGATTCCGAGTTCACATCAAGTCAAGGCTGAGAGAAAATCAGGATATTAGTTATCATCAAGTGTGTTACTAGTTCCATTCTATTGAGAACGGAGGAAATGCACATGAATTGGAAGGCTAAAGGCCTAATGATTTAAGTGAAGCCAAAGCCAGCAGGATCTATTCTATTCCTTAGGAGACAGAAAAATTACATCCAACATTACAACAAAGCATTAACTCCATAAAACATTGATGATCAAAAGATGCTATCGTAGGCCAAGGGCAGATGGAAATGAGCAGCAAGACAAGAGAAGAACAGGCCACTAGAGAAAAACAATGAACAAGCCTTAACCAATGACATAAAAATCAAAACCAAGAGCGAGAAGAAGCCATCAATCCACCTAATTTTCTCCCAAGAAGTTAAAATTAAGAACTTTGCATACCCACAAGAGGTTAGGCGTACAAGAACTAGTCAAAAGACCTGTTATTGAAGCTAACTAAAGGTAGTGGACAGAAGTAAAGAAGATTCAACACACCCAAAGGATAATCGAAGACTGAGATGACCCACACAAAGCAGCAACACAAGACCCACCCTAAGCCTTACAAGATCAAAATCGATCAACAATCTATGAAACTAACCGGAAAGACACAAGAGAAGGTGACCAAAAGCCTTACTTTAGCCCAGATCTGAACATGAAAAAGCTCGATGGAACCAGCAGCAACCCGATCTTCAATAACGAGGACCCAACATCATCACTGAATCTTCACCTACAAAGGTGACCATCCCGAATCAGATTTGCGAAAGAGTACAAAAAAAGAGGCCAATTCCACACCGACAGGTCATAACTATACATAAAATCTCGAAATAAAAAGATGATTCCACCACCCACCGACGGAATCAACAAACAACGATCTCCGCGAGAGCGATTAAAGGTAGAACCCTAGAATTGTTAAAGGTATTTTCGTAAAACAAGAAACGACTTACACGGGTTTGAATGACGATAATTTAAAAGCAACTGTAATTTCTGGTTATTGCTTTTGTTGATTTCTCTAGGGATTGTCGAGGACTCAAGGGCATGGTCGGTGATCAATTTTGAAGCAATTGAGGTACTTCTATATATTTTTTACCGTTATCTTTACTTTTCAAAATTTGAACTGATAATCAGGTTTAATCGGGCCATTTATAGTCGGGTTTAACGAAGCAGATAATAGTTATTAAAAGGGCCTCGCTATAATAAGACATATTATCCACACAGCAAGTGAGACCTGCAAATGAGGTGGACCAGTTGTAGCCCATATTTATTTAATTATAGATGAAGCCCAATTTATACATCATTTTAACTAATTTGATTTAAAAATTGTTCAGCCTTAGATTTTTAATTTATGTTAATTTTAAACTTATAACTTAATATATATACATCTTTTATGTTTTTCTATTTTATATTTATTTAATAATCTTAGAATTTTATTGAATTCATGAAATATATTTTTAAAGGTTTTGAAATATTATAGTTAAGAATGTGAGATAACATTTATTTCTAGTAAAATATTTGCATTTATAGCAAAATATGTTTATTTATTAATAATAAAAATATATATGTGCAAATATAAACATAAATAAATGAAAATTCAAAAGAACAAAAAACTTACTTTAAATTTATATATGAAATGTTACATATTATATTATTAAAAAAAAAAAGCTCACGACGATACATAAGACTATTTCTAATTTTATCTAACTGAAAATATCAACAATCTGTAATGGGGTAATTATGGAAATTTAAAATATACAACACATTTAGCTACCAAATCAAAGACATTAGTAGTTAATGGGGTAATTATGATAGATATATGATATTCCACCATAAAGTCGGTCATTCCGTATTTAATTGGTAGAAGTAATTGTATCCAAATAAACCAAAGCTCAAGCTGCTATAAGGTGTTCTTTTGTTTTCAGATATGTCTAACTAATGGTCCTGTGTTTAGTCACAGTAATGCAAGAAACGAAAAATCTCACATCTATCTTGTATTCTTCTAGATCTAAGAGATGTGTTTAAATCAACAAAGATTGTTCATTGTACTGATTGACAACAATTAGGTGAATATTTTTACAAATCCACAAGCATACAGTCAGGATGAGAAAATACATACCATTTGGAATATCCATGATTGGTGTTCCATGACTGAGAAAACCAGAAGTAGTGACGACTGACGAGCACACCAAATTAAAAAAATCTACAGAAAAACAAATATGAAAGACAAGCTAAAAAGGTTAACCTTTTCAATATAAATAGACTTGCTGGATGTAGATCGCAGAGGAGGAGAGAGGAAGAAAACTTCAGCTTTATCTTTCTGGCGTCAATAAATTGGAACACAAAAAAAAATGAGCTCCCTCTCTTCCTCTCTTTCTTTGTCGTCAACAAAAACAGTTCGCGCCAAAACTACCCAATAATATAATAGACCCAATCTTATTTTCTACTGTGCCTATATATTTTCTCACTGAAAAAAAATCATTAAAATATATATATATATTTATATTAATTTTATCAACTGCTCATGGTAGATTAAGTGGTGGTCAAACGAATCGATTTTTCGAGGATAACCTCTGTCAATCAGCATCTGATCTATATGGGAAAAATATAGTCAATGGTCCTTGCTTCTTTTGCTAATATGTCCGCCTGTGACAAACTCACATCCTCGAACTTCTCATGTAATCTCTAGAACATTTCAATATCTGTTACGAATGGTGGCCAATCTGTCGGGTTAGTAGTCATGTTTACTAGGTTCGAGCAGTCCTTCTCGAACCGTATCGAGGTTATAAACTATATTCAGTGCAGGCTTTAGGGATTATGGGTTAACTCATGAATTTTGTAAAAAAAATCAAAAATATGAAAATCTGGTTTTAGTGTATAATTCCATTCAGAACTGACATAAGATGATGGTCAAAGAGGTTTAACAATTTTTGTCTCCGTTTCTCTAGATAAAAAAAATTATTACGGTAATTCCTCTCATCTAGGCAGTATATGAAATTTTAGTAACCGAAATATTCAAAAATTAGAATGATTCCTATATACCATAAAAGAGTTTAGAATACATTAATTCAAATGTCGAACGTGGTTGGAAAATTTTTTAAACAAAAGTGAAGATTATAAACTTCAGTATATAGAGCATTTACAGTGAACTCATTATTTTAAAAGAGGTTAACCCATGGATTTTGGAAAAAAATCAAAAATATGAAAATCTGGTTTTAATGTATAGTTTAATCGAGCACTAACATAAGATGGTAGTCAAAGAGTTTAAAACAACTTTTATCTCCATTTCTCTAGATAATGAATATTTTATTATGCTAATTCAATTAATTTAGACAGTATATGAAATATTAGTAAAATAAATTTTAAAAAATTAGAATAATTCATATATACCATGAAAGATAGTTCAGAATAAATTAATTCAAATGTAGAATGTGGTTTGAAATTTTTAAACTAAAGAGAAGAGTATAAATTTCAGTATGTGGAGCATTTACGAAAACTCAATATTTTTGAAGGGGTTAACCCACGGATTTTGAAAAAATTTCAAAAATATGAAAATCTCGTTTTAGTGTATACTTTTATCGAGCACTAACATAAGATGATGGTCAAAGAGTTTAGAAACTTTCTAGTCTTCGTTTCTCTAGATAATAAAAATTTTATAATGCTAATTCCATTGATCTAGGCAGTATATGAAATTTAACCAAACTAATTATTAAAAATTAGAATGATTCCTATATACTAAAAAGGTAGTTTAGAATACATTAGTTTAAATGTCGAATGTGGTTTGAAATTTTTAAACAAAAGTGAAGAGTATAAACTTCAGTATATAGAACATTTATCGAAAACTCATTATTTTAAAAGGGGTTAACCCATGGATTTTGGAAATTTTTTAAAAATGTGAAAATCTGGTTTTAGTGTATAGTTTCATAAAGCACTAACATAAGACAATGGTCAAAGAGTTCATAACCTATGTTGTCTCCGTTTCTCTAGATAATGAAGATTTATAATGCTAATTCCACTAATATAGGCAGTATATGAAATTTTAGTTAAATAAATATTAAAAAAATTAGAATGATTCCTATATACCATAAAATATAGTTTAGAATACATTAATTCAAATGTATAATGTGGTCTGAAATTTTTAAACTAAAGTGAAGAGTATAAACTTCACTATATAGAGCATTTACCGAAAAATCATTATTTTAAAAGGGATAAACCACGGATTTTGAAAAAAAAAACAAAAATATGAAAATATGGTTTTAGTGTATAGTTACTTAGAGCGCTGACAAAAGATGATGGTCAAAGAAGTTTAGAACTTTTGTTGTCTCCATTTCTCTAGATAATAAAAAAATTATAATGGTAATTCCATTAATCTAGACAGTATATGAAATTTTAGTAAATTGAATATTAAAAATTAGAATAATTCCTATATATCAAGAAAGAAAGTTTAGAATACATTAATTCAAATGTTGAATGTCGTTTGAAATTTTTAAACAAAAGTGAAGAGTATAAACTTCAATATATAGAGCATTTACCGAAAACTCATTATTTTAGAAGGGGTTAACCCACAGATTTTGGAAAAATTAAAAAAAATATGAAAATCTGTTTTGGTGTGGAGTTTTATTGAGAACTAACATAAGAATATGGTCAAAGAGTTTGGAACCTCTGTTGTCTCCGTTTCTCTAGATAAAAAAGATTTTATAATGCTAATTCCACTAATTTAGAAAATTTTAGTAAACTAAATATTAAAAAATTAGAATGATTTCTAAATACCATGAAATATAGTTTAGAATACATTAATTCAAATTTATAATGTGGTTTGAATTTTTTTTTAAAAAGTGAAAAGTATAAACATTAGTATATAAAGGATTTACCGAAAACTCATTATTTTAAAAGGGGTTAACCCACGAATTTTCAAAAAAAAACAAAAATATAAAAATATAGTTTTAGTGTATAGTTTTTTAGAGAACTGACATAAGAAGATGGTTAGAGAAGTTTAGAACCTTTGTTGTCTCCGTTTCTCGAGATAATAATTTTTTTATAATGGTAATTCCACTAATCTAAGCAGTATATGAAATTAAACCAAACTAAATATTAAAAAATTAGAATGATTATTATTTACCATGAAAGATAATTTAGAATATATTAACTCAATGTCGAAAGTGGTTTGAATTTTTTTTTTAAAAGTGAAGAGTATAAACTTTAGTATATAGAGGATTTACTGAAAACTCATTATTTTAAAAGGGGTTAACCCACGGATTTCGGAAAATTTTCAAAAATACGAAAATATGGTTTTAGTGTATAGTTTCATCAAGAACTGTCATAAGATTATGGTCAAAGAGGTTTAAAAAATTTTTGTCTCCATTTCTCTAGATAATGAAGATTTTATAAGGGTAATTCCACTAATCTAGGCAGTATATAAAATTTTAGTAAACGAAATATTAAAAATTTAAAATGATTCCTATATACCATAAAAGATAATTTAGAATACACTAATTCAAATGTCGAACGTGGTTTGAAAATTTTAAACAAAAGTAAAGAGTATAAACTTCAATACATAGAGCATTTACTGAGAACTCATTTTTAAAAAATGGGTCAACCCATGGATTTTGAAAAAAATTCAAAAATATGAAAATCTGATTTTAGTGTAAAGTTTAATCAAGCACTAACATGAGATGGTGGTCAAAGAGTTTAGAACCTATGTTGTCTCCGTTTCTCTAGATAATGAATATTTTATAATGTTCATTCCATTAATTTATACAGTATATAAATTTTTAGTAAACTAAATATTAGAAAATAGAATAATTCATATATACCATGAAAGATAATTTATAATACATTAATGTAGAATATGGTTTGAAATTTTTAAACTAAAGAGAAAAGTATAAATTTCAGTATGTAGAGCATTTACCGAAAACTCAATATTTTTGAAGTGTATACTTTCATCGAGCACTGGCATAAGATGATGGTCAAAGAGTTTAGAACCTTTCTAGTTTTCGTTTCTCTAGATAATGAAGATTTTATAATGCTAATTCTATTGATCTAGACAGTAAATGAAATTTTACAAAACTAAATATTAAAAATTTGAATGATTCCTATATACCATGAAAGATAATTTAAAATACATTAATTCAAGTGTCGAATGTGGTTTAAAATTTTTAAGCCAAAAGTGAAGAGTATAAACTTCAGTATATATAGCATTTACCGAAAACTCATTATTTTAAAAGGGGCTAACCCATGGATTTTGGAAAAATTTCGAAAATATGAAAAATCTGGTTTTAGTGTATAGTTTCATCAAGAACTAACATAAGATGACGGTTAAATAGTTTAGAACCTCTGTTGTCTCTGTTTCTCTAGATAATGAACATTTTATAATGATAATTCCACTAATCTAGACAGCATATGAAATTTTAGTAAACTGAATATTAAAAAATTAGAATGATTCCTATATAGCAAGAAAGATAGTTTAGAATACAATAATTCAAATGTCGAATGTGGTTTGAAATTTTTAAACAAAAGTGAAGAGTATAAACTTAAGCATATAGAGCATTTACCGAAAACTCATTATTTTAGAATGGGCTAACCCATGGATTTTGGAAATTTTTTTAAAAATATGAAAATCTGTTTTTAGTGTATAATTTCATAGATCACTGACATAAGATGATAAACAAAGAGTTTAGAACCTATGTTGTCTCCAGATAATGAAAATTTTATATTGCTAAATCCATTGATCTAGACAGAATATAAAATTTTACTAAACTAAATATTAAAAATTAGAATGAATCCTATATACCATTAAAAATAATTTAGAATACATTAATTCAAATTTAGAATGTGTTTTGAATTTTTTAAACAAAAGTTAAGAGTATAGACTTCAGTATATAGAGAATTTATTGAAAACTCATTATTTTAAAAGGAGGTAACCCACGAATTTTAAAATAATTCAAAAATATGAAAATCTAGTTTTATTGTATAGTTTCTTAGAGTATTAACAAAATATGATGGTCAAAGAGGTTTAAAACTTTTGTTGTCTTCGTTTCTCTAGATAATATAGATTTTATAATGATAATTCCACTAATCTAGGCAGTATATGAAATTTTACCAAACTAAATATTTAAAAATTAAAATGACTCCTATATACCATGAAGGATAGTTAAGAATACATTCATTCAAATGTCGAATGTGGTTTGAAATTTTTTAAACAAAAGTAAAGAGTATAAACTTCAATATATAAAACACTAGGGGATGCCCGCCCTTCGGGCGGGTTGTAAACGTCATAAAATGTGATTTTAAGTTATTAGATTGCGGTGTTCAAAAAAAAAAAATTATTAGATTGCGTTTAGATTGATAAGTATATCTCTTAATGTACTAAGCAAAAAGGTTGGTGACCTGTCATCTCGTGTGTTATTAGTGTAGACGATATTAACTTCTTTTTTTTATCGAGACCCCATCTCTTGCAGCCAGAGAAGCGTAGGTGCAGCAGCTCTCTAGCTGCATTGAACCCTTGAAATTCATACTGTCCTAACCCATACCCATGAGTCATTATCTCCCTAAAGATATTGTCATATTATTGGAACCATGTTTCTGCAACTAAATTTGGGTTCCCACCCTTGTCTCAAATATTTTTTTTTCGTTACTCATAAATAAGCATCAAAGATTCTTTGCTGGAGAAGTTTGAGAGAATTTTTAATACAATGACCAAATAATTATAGTTTAGTTAAAAACAATGCCTTTAAAAAAATGCACATCAAGCATTCATTTTCTACTAAATCACAAACATTGTTAGCACTTCATGCATCCTTTTAAAGCTGAGCTCCTCTCACAAATAATCCTGCTGGAAATCAATTTAAAAAACATCTTAGATCAATTTAAAATTATCTTAGGATCCATTCTCAAATATAAGTATTTGATTTTTGCGTAGCCAATTAGTGTCTACTAATTAGAATATATTGATTAGTAAAATATTGTTAATATAAAATAATATTATATTGAAAATTTGTTTGTTGGAAATAAAGTTTGTTTTATTTTAAACATATTAGATGTAAATGTCATTATTTAACATTTTCATCAATAATTTTTTTTAAAATTATGGATAAGCTAGTATTTTTTAAATTCCACATTTACAATAACCTTACATTTTGTGTTCCTAATAACAACTTTCACTACTTTGATCAAAAAAAAAAAATAACAACTTTCACTACTTTTCATAATAACCTTACATTCTGTGTTCATAATATTTTTTTGTAAATTATGGATGAGGTTTTCATAATATCTCCAAAATCTTTCATGTCTTCGTACTTCATCTTCATATTCATATCATCTCAAGATTATACCTTCTCGAATTCACATCTCTAAAATTTACATATGCTCCTCTTGATGATTTGACATAAAGAGTCATAAAACTATACAAACTTTTGAGCCATCTCACATACTCCCTCTGTATCATTTTAGAAAATGTTTAATTTTTTTGCACCAAAATTAAAAAAAACACAGAATTTTATATATTTTATCTTAATTACATAAAATAATATTAACTTAAATTAATTTAACCAATAAAAACAATATTTTGTAATTGATCACAAATTTCAACTCATTAAATTTTATTTAGAACTAAGAAAACATCAATCATTTTGAAACAAAATTGAAATCCTTAAATACCACTTATAATGATACGGAAGGAGTATTTCTCTCTATTAGTTTTGTTCTTATATTGTTTTACTTTCCAATATGCTAAATACTGAATCTCATAACGATTTTGAATTTATTTATATGTTTAGTATTTATATGTATATACGTAAGAACATCTGTTATAAAAATATACATCGCTAAACAATCTAAAAATTATTTTCAGTTTGTTTGCTGTTTTTCTGTCCTACGCCTTGATTTTTTTTTTGCTTCCTCAAGTGTGCTCAAGTATGCTAGCTTACGTCCACTCTCTTTGCCTTTTTCAGAAACCCATGCCAACAGCTGAAAACCAAGGAAGCTGAACCAAGGAATACAATCATCCCTAATTTTTTTCTATTTCTTGAACTTACAACATAGTATTTGCAGGCCAGATCGTGATATTCCATTTCATGCTTATATTTCATCCTTGCCTGTGATATCCCATTTCATGCTTATATTTCATCCTTGCCTGCAACAATCATTGGCTTCTGTAAGCCTTTATGAGAGCTATCATCAAAAGAATCAACTCACAAACTCAACTATTCTCTTGTGAATTAATAAAAAAAGACTAACAATAAGCAAGTCATACCCAATGGAAACAGTCCTCTTCATCCTTCAGTCACTTCGATACAGTAAAATTAAATGAACTACAGGAGGAATGATCAATAAACAAAAAATTAAATAAACGGAATTGACAGAGGGATTATGTTTCAAAACTAAGTTGTTTATGAGTTCTAAGAACGGAGTACCTGAGCGTGGAGGAGAGCATATCTACCCATCAACTGGACACTGCGTTTAACGTACCAAGATTTCTAGCAAGTAGAACAGAAAACAGTTAAAAAAAAAAATAGAACAGAGTAGCCATTATACTAAGAAAGAAATTCTATTGCTAGTGGAATTGTGTAGATGATTAGCAAAACAATACCTCTCTCCTTGACCAGTGGTTGGAGTTGATTTTGTTTTTCATCTGAATTTCGCTATGTATAAATAATCCTTTCAACAGATACATAATATCAAACTGACCACGCAACAAAGGAATAACACGTCCAGTCCCTATAACCAAAAAACAGAGAATAAAGTGATGGCAGGAGTCATTTTCTCACATGCCTATCTGCTCGAACTTACCACCGAAATTTCGGAGATTCCAGTCAACGTCGGCGTGTTCAAGAAGGATTGCACGGATCTCACTCGGCGATTGTTTTTGTTGAAGCCATTTGGTAGAGGAGATCACAGACTCGAAGCTGATCGATTTCGCCGCTCTGTCTTCCTCAGAGAAAGATTGGTGGTCTGATCTTGTGGTTGGGGTTCAAGCTGCAAAGAGTCTCCTCTCCTCAACCACTCAATGGCAAGCTCTTGAATCCTCTGTAAGCAAAATCTAACAATTCAAAATAAGGATCCCCCAATTTTGTTTATCGTTCTTAAATCTACAATTCTCAGATTCAGATGTTAAAATCCTTCGCTGATGCAGATTACTGGTATAGTATCGGTAAAAAAATAAAATTGAAATCACTGACTATTACCATGGTAATCTCTGGTTAGGCTAAACTTTGATTGTTCTTGGTTCTATAACCGCGACGTGAAGAAGAGGCTTAACAACTGTATGCCGATGAAAGACATGTCACATGGGGAACGCCATGGCTGTTGTCTGAGTTTCAAATCGATAGAAAGGTAAGATTTTGGAGAAGTGATGAGATTTGTGGTTGTAACCATTCCAATTTATAGGATTAAAGGATCCAGAGAACATAAGAGGAGGTGCATCATAATTTAAGGCGAGGGGATGTGTAGGATGAAAGGACGTAGATGAAAAGTTTTTTACAGAGGCGGTCCGTCGAGGTGAAGCTACAAAGACGATAACAAAACTCTGGAAAATATTCTAAAGTCATGGGCCAGGGGAGATATCGGCCCAAGTTTAAAACAATAACACAATTAAACAGAAAAGCCCATGACGCCATTGTTTAATGATACGGTGCGTAGGAAGTGACTTCGACAGGTGTCAACATGTCTTGAAACGAATTTATGTGCTGGCAGCTGATGTGTCATCAGGATAGAAACATCCTTTCTTTATATATATAGATTTACCGAAAACTCATTATTTTATAAGGGATTAACCCACAGATTTTGAAATAATTTCAAAATAAAAAAATCTGGTTTTAGTGTATAGTTTCATCGAAAACTAATATAAAATGATGGTCACAGAGTTTAGGACCTCTATTGTTTTCGTTTTTCTATATCAGCAAAGACTGTGATGTGTTGCCGTTAGTGTAGTTGTTTTCTACCATATAGTAGCTGTTTTTCACCTGCATCTCGAATTGAGAATTGTTAGTCATATAATTAACCAATGACAAAAGAAAAACTTGTCAAGAAAAAACTCTTTTTATTTACCTCCTCGAGCAAGTTTTTGGAAGGGTTTGCTTCTGTATACAAGGTAGCTAGCCTAGTTTCTTGACCAACCAAGTCTCAAACACTTCATCTTTCTAGACTTTGGAGCTGGCAGGATCAACAATGGCTGGTTGAATAATTTCCTTTGTCGAGAAAACTCCCCAAGTAACATCAGATTGAACCAGGTTTGATACACAGTCTGCTCCTTTGTTAAGTTATAGATGGCAAAGCTATCTATTTGCTGTTGTTTTTCTAATGTTTGACCCACTTGTATTTGGTTTCTACGGTAACCTGAACTACTCATGGGAGAGGACAACAGTACCAAGGTGATATACATACATAACCGTTGAGCTATCTGTAGCTAGGAATAGAGACTTTTTGTAGGTCGTCCTTCAAAATTCTCCAGGCCTACCATAACAATATAGTTCAATATTGTATGTTTCATGCGTTCATATCAGACAATTATTTTCGGTGAATTGGTTTGTTGCATTTGGATTTTGTAAACAACCGATATCACTTTCGTCATTTAGAGTTTTACTGAAATGAGAGAACAAATGTTAAAGAAGAGAAGAGAAGAGAAGAGAAGAGAAGGTGGTAAGTTCAAGAAGGAGTGACGCCCTGTTTGGCCTTCAGGACAAGCTCCTCGGTGGTGGTCCCTATGATCTCGTTGGCTCGCTTCAGCCCCATGCAGTAGTACCTTCCAATGGTGTCACGGGCAACGATCCCCAACTTCTCTAGCTTCTGGACTGCATCATCCACATCAAAGTTACACCTCTCACCAAACTCTTCCTTTATCAGTTCCTCACATCTCAGATCCAGATCCTATTCCCCCACATTCCCACCAACTCAAGTCAGCACTCGCTAATGATAATATAATAGGCAATAACCAAAAGAGTAAAATTCTGGTATTATGTACCTCCAAGGTAGCTTTCCCCTGCTCCATTAGTATGTAGAAGGAAATCATCACCTCTTTTACCTGCGCGTGTAACCCAAATTAGGCAGTGTTCCTGTTCTAAAGGCATTCACGCCCCCCCCCCCCCCCCATATGAATAAAAGACTAGATTCATGCAGGCAGGAACTTTACTTCTTGCTGAATAACGTCATCGCACAAGTGTAATAGCGTTCCCTTCCCGCTGTCTAGTTGTTTATCATACATGGATTGCGTTATCAAGTTCTGGTACGTTGCCATGTTCTGCTGGAAACTGAAGTAAAACAACTTTGCGATAAGTCTAACAAACACACAAAAGAATAAATGAAGGGGAAGGACGAATGGAAAACACTTAACGTACGTGAAGTATGTTTTGGCACAATAACCAACCACTGTGGAGAGAACTGCAAAGATTACCCATGGGTCTGCTTTCGGCATCTCAACTGAAGTAACCACGGCAACCTGTAGAGAAAGTCAAATGATAAACCAATACATGAACCGCAAAAAAAAATGAAAAGAAGGAGACCAACCAGACCAACTACGGCAGATATCAGAAATTTGACCCAATCCATTGGAGTCAGTCCAGGATTTCTTTTCTCAGGCTGCAAAAAGACGTAAATGTTATTGCTACAAAATCTAGAGAAAGAAAGGCGAGAAGAGAAACTTACAAGCACAATCTCCATGTCGGCCATAGGAATGTTTTTGAAATGCTTGACGTAAATTCCTCTTTCCTGATTTGTTTTAGAGCTGGCACGCCTGCAACAACTTCCTTCTTCAACCACAAATGCACAAAGCGAAAAATAGACAGACGAAACAAGAACAGACATTAACCTTACCTATAAACAACAATCATTCTATCAAATGTAGGCTCTTGTATCGTGAGCTTGCTCAAGAAACTCTTAAAGCTGAATTTCATCAAAAGAGAAAAGCCATTTATTATTATTATTATATATACAGTTTCCAGAATAGCACGAACAAGCAAGGTGGGGGGTGGGGGGTAGGTACATCAATTGTGTATTCTCAAGGCGAATACGCTCCACATACAAGTCCTCATCATCTGCTTCAGGGTTTGTCTCATCATCTTTTTTGGGATCTTTCTTTTGATGTCTGCCTGACTGTTTGCCACGTAGCTTATCTAACCTGTGAACCAATGCGAAGGTTAAGACTCAAAAGCGTAATCAGAAACATCATCTAGGAACTTTAAGAAAGGCTACTACAAAGGATAACTTGCGCTTACCAAGTGATTTTCAGGAAATATGACCAAATACGTGATATGATCACATCTAATTTCTCCATGAAAAAAAAATCTGTGGTTTTATCCATCCCAATACCACGCCTGAAGATGACATACTACAAAAAAAAAAAAAAATACAATTCAAGTATTTGTTAGCACATAAAAGGCATTTATGAAACACTATAATTATCTGTGTTATAAAAATCTACAAAACTGAAGCTGTACATTATCAGAAAAGTCTGGAAGATTTTCATGTGGATGATCCTCAAAATATCTCTTGAGTATCTTCTTGTCAAGCTTCGTATACACCAAAGAACGAAAACTGGTTAAGAGGAACCCCGGGAGGAGTGAAAAAAATATGTAATGTGGCTAATTGTTCACGGATTAAAAACCTTTGACTCGTCAACTTTGATGGGAAGATTCAGAAGATACTGCCCAGAGCGTGCAACCTCGATCTCATCATCTGTCGTTATTTTAAAGTTGCTCTTGTCCATAACCTTGTGAAAGGCAAAGGAGAAACACATTCAAGAACACTGAAATACATACCATATAACACAAGTAGGGACTAATTAATACCTGAAACAAGTAAGCGAGGAAATTCTGTTCAAGGACATCAATTTCCTGAGAAGTTAGGTTCTGCTGCTGAAGTTTCTGAGCACCGTGAACAGGATCAAAAAGAGAGTAGAGTTGCTGCAGATATAGCCAAAAAAAAAAGCATGAGAACACAAAATGCAAACACGTTTCTAAGAAGAAGATAAGAAAATAAAATAGGAACAGGGTAAAACACCATCAAATCTTCAAACTGAAGATTATACCAAGCTCGGACAGTGTATTCAATTCTCTTGCAGAGCTTCAGAAACTCTTGTCTATCATTGCTATGTTCTGCACACACAAAAGAAAGAAAAAAAAAAGGAGAAAAACTAGGCAAATCATTACATTAACTGACGATCGATTAACAAAAAAGAAAAACACGATAAGTCTAATCGGACCTAGCCAAAATAAAGAAGAAGAAATTGGAGAGACTGACCAATGAGATTAGCCAAGGTCATGATGAGCTTAGGTTTGAGGATAGGGATGACGGATTCGGGCTCCAGACGAATCGTTTCCTTTTTCCGTTCCGCCGCCATCTCTTTTGGAGATCCGATTTTAGGAAGATAGGAGATCCTCGATGATTTTTTTAAGACAAAGAACAGGATTATAACTGAAGCCCCCTTCTTCTTGTCCCTAACTACGAATCAATGTCGTTGGGTGGAGTATTAACTCGACCAACGGATCTGCCCCTGCTTTTCTATTTCGGGTTTTTTTTTTAGTTTTTTAATAATAGTGTAGGTGTAGCCACACTCATTTATTTTCCTCCAATCATTGCATCCCAATTCTGAACCATATAATAATTCAGATGACTATTTCCTTGCCGACAGCCCAAAAAGTATTCAGTCTACTAATTTCATACCAATTGACAACTGATGTGCCGGTAAAAATGCAAATTACAGCTGATAAGAAAAAAAAGAAGATGAGGATTGTATGTCTCAAATCATATGTTAGGCCCGTGAACTTTATTGGGCTTTAACTACACCCCGAATGTCAGATTAAACTAGAAGAGGCTCTGGTTGGCCCGTTTGGAACCCTCAGCTTTATAACGGGCTTCACCCCCTTGCCGTGACCGAAGACGCCTCTTTCCTGTAGATTTTGAGACCTTAATTGTTTTGTTTACGAAAAGTTTGGAATATAAGGAGTCATAGTAGTGGATCCTGAGGTAGAGATGTCACAGACTGTGAGGGAGATGATGAAGCCAGATGCTCATGATACTAAGCCAAAGGCAAACTTCTCTGAGAGTGAGCTTTCCTTTCTTCTCAAGCTCATTCTACAGCACTAAACTCTTGTTGCCTCCACCATTCGGCCTTCTTTGAAACATATACCTACGAAGTGACCTCAACTTGCAATTGTTGCCTCCTCGTAAAATTTCCTGGTGCAACCTGCAAAGTGTACAAGCAGTCTGAACTCCAAACTCTTTTCAGGTTCTCTAGTATTAAGGAAACAAAAGTCTATATGAAGACTGCTTACATACAAGTCTCAATATAAATAATATATAATAACATAACCAAAAACCTCTGGAGCAGAAAGCTTCTTCTAATACGAGCCAGCAGTAATCACCACAAGAGACAAGGTCCCATCTCTCAGGTCAGGCGATGAAAATATATAAAAATGTAGATCAAGGGAAACAAAAAAGTTTGATAGTGCACAGGCCCAAAAGATATTTGAATCCATTGCACCAGAACTTTGAATTATTGTAAGTAGTAGTCATAATCAGAAGGATGAAGCCGCCACACCTTTTCTTTATACTTTATACTTTCCACCAAACTCTTTAATCCGCTAATCTAGCCCATCTCACTTTCTCTTCTTTCTTTCTTTTTCATATCGGTAGCGTCTTCGTTGCCGTCTACGCCTCTCTCACCATTCACGCAGTCAAAGACACGTGACCTGGCTACTAGTCTTTTTTTTTTTTTTGGAATTTACAAGTTCAAAAACATTGATTATTTATTTCTCTCTCTCCACAGAACACGCAGAGGGGAGCAAGAAATGGAGGATAGGTCATGTCAGGTGTTATTTCCATCTTCGTCAGTTGATCATCGCTTGTCTGGTGATCAAACTCAGATCAAAACGTCCTCCTCGTTACAACAGCATAACACTAACGAAGAAAAGAAACACAAGAGCAAGAAGAAAGAGAGAGAAGCCAGGTTTGCTTTCCAGACAAGAAGTCAGGTTGATATTCTGGATGATGGATACAGGTGGAGGAAGTACGGCCAAAAAGCTGTCAAGAACAATCCATTCCCCAGGTACCTATATATATATATATGCTTTTTTTTTCTTGTTAATTTGGTTGGTGCATGATAAATACTACTTAAATATGTGGGTAGGAGCTATTATAAGTGCACAGAAAAAGGATGCAGAGTGAAGAAGCAAGTGCAGAGGCTATCAGGAGATGAAGGAGTGGTGGTTACCACTTACCAAGGTGTTCATACCCACCCCGTCGATAAACCCTCCGATAACTTCCACCACATCTTGACCCAGATGCACATCTTCCCTCCCTTTTAGTTTTCCTTTTTTTCTTTCCTTTTTTCTAATGCATACCGATGTATCTTGGGTGGGTTTGGCTGGCGCAAAAGAATGCTGCTGAAGCAAGCTTTCAGACCAAAGCCCTTTATACTTTATTAAACTGGGCAATCGTGAATTATACACACACACGCACACAGGCACTAGTACTTGTCTTTGGTTTTCCCTGGAATCTATCTCCTTTGATGGTGTCTTGGTGGACTCTGCTGCCCTGAAAAAAGCCATCAAACGCAGTCAACAGAGATGATAGACTGACTGAAGGAATCTCAACTGAACAAATCTATCTCCTTTGGTGTCGTGTCCAGAAATCAACGTCTAATTCCGAAGAGAGAGAGAGAGAGAGAGACAGAGAAGTAACCACTCAAAACTTGACGTGTGGCCCTTCAAGAGGAGCACCACCGCCGGCCAGTGTCACTGTCAGAATGAAATTGGTCAAACCATGAAACTCCTTCAAGCGGGCTTTACTTGAAAAGCAGCCCATTGTCCTCAATGGGCTCTAATGTTTGCTCTTTCTATAAGATCAGCCCAAACAAGCCCAGCTGTAGTAGTAAGTAATTCACCATATTGAATTTATCACTTTTTCAAGTGCATCGACGACGATACAAGATCCGGCTATCAAATTCCAACCATTTTAGAGATTCCAATGAGTTGCTTTTTTGAGTTTTTCACCTTCTCGAGTTTAGTCTACTTAGTCTCATCCCTGAATAAATTCAGTGGGATCATTAATTTTAATATAAACCATTTTGATAAGGAAAATAACTAATCATAAATAAAGACCACACGTCATCTGGAATATTTTAAGGTCTACGTAAGCAAATAAAAAGAAAAACGCATCGTACTAGAGATAATATACCTTTTGAAGGCCCATGTGATAAAAAAGCAAATACTGTATGTAACAGAATATATCACATTTATATTCTCAAAAGAAGATATGCCAAGTCTTTCTTCTTTTTCTATTCAAGTGTTCTAAGAAAGCACTCCTGCTGTTTCATATTGTATACTGTTTTAATCCAGTGTACACATATTCAAAATTATTTTTTATCCAATGTACTGTTTTTCAATTTATTTAATTATAATATTAAATTAAATTATTTAATTATAATTTAAAATCGGTTTATTTAGTTATAATTTAAATTATTTTAATTATTTATAAACATAGTACATTAGAATACAATAAGTCACACACAATACATGTAAAACATCATCTAATCCATTGTGTAAATATCTTATATAGGTAGTGAAACAAAAAAAAAAAATAATTAGAACATCATCTAATCTATTGAAGTGGAAGAAGCATTTTTTAATTTAAAAACGACATACTGAACTGTAAACATAACATCCTATGAGAACAAGCAATAAAAATGTTGGCTGTGAGCCTGTGCCACCGCCACACAACCGCACATTGCTTGGTTTTGTTTATAATATCTTTGTCGAATAAATTTGTCCCCCATTCTTTATCAATAACAGAAAAGCTATCCACATTTTTTTTCTTCGACGACACCGATATGGATAAAGTATCTATATTAGTAAGAATTTAAGAACAAGGTGATCTTTTTACCGCGAAAGAGAAATTTGTATTTATTTTAATCAGTTAAAATCGATGTATCGTCGTGGCCTGTTGAGCATGAAAGTTGGGAGTTATTCATCAAAAAAGTGATGCTTCTGAATGATAATTATTTGAAAGGGGAAGGACCACGCGTCTTCGATACCTCTCTATCTCTATGCATGCCGTGGCTACAACATAACGAAACTTTCCTTTCCCATATATAAATAGATGCATACATGTGAAACACCAACAACAGGAGAAAAGAACGAATAGTATACGTAAGTCATTAACTCGATCATGGAGATGAACAGTTCAAGGAGATCAAGAGGGTTCAAGATAGCTAGGCTACTGCCCTTTTGCAAAGCTCTAAAGCCTCCAACTGCCTCCCAAGACCTTTATAATAATGTTCACTACACTTCCTCCACCACAACTTCCTACGCTCCTCAACCTGATTTCAGTAACTACGTAACTCCTCTTCCTCCTAAAGTTAGCTTCCTCCTTCAACCATGTACGTAATTAACTTAGATCTTTTGTATCTCACTATCTTTGCTTCATATATATCTCATGTACAAAATAACCAGTGTTGTGGTGATGTGTTTGGCAGCCGTGGCTCACGAGGGGGAGGATCTGGAAAAGAAGCTGAACAAGATGAGAGAAAAGCTGACCGGTAGAGGGATTAATGGTATGGACGATTCCGTTGACGCTAGAGCCGCTTCTTATATATCCTCGGTTCGAGAAAGGTTCAAGCTGGACCATTGTGAGAGAGTGACGACGACTGTTGTTAGCTTAGATCATGAAGATGTTGACCGTTAGGATTTAGGTGGATTTGACCTATAAATCTGTGTCAGAACACGTCAAAACCCACTCAAAACCAAAAAAAGAAAAAGACACTAGCGACACAAGCTTAAACCCGATACTATCTTTTACTGATTTAAATAAGGAAAATTGAAACTTTTGTTCCTACGAAATATGAAGCAATCATATTTGTGTACGTGAGTTAGAGCATCTCCAATGGTGTTACCACCATTGGAGTTCTTAGATCATCATTACTGGTTGTCCCAAAATTTGAGTCCTTAAATATTTTATTATTACTTTGTACTAAAGAAATTTTGTTAAGTCCAATCATAAAAATAGAGATTATTGGTAGGACTGTATAAGTTTCTTATTAGTCAAGACTCAACCATCTCAATCAGTGTAATTTAAGAGAGACGAGATCAAATGGAACTCAAAAGCCTATTCATTGAAAAATAGAGCATGGCTCTTTATATAGCCACTTACAAACGACGGAAGCAAAGCTAACTCCTAAGAAATTGGAACAAGATAGACTTATTCAAAACATGAAACAACTTCAACGAATCCCTAAAGAATAGCGATAAGATCAACTATCTCTTGACCAATTATTCCTAACAAATCCTCTCCTAAACTAAACAGTTATGTTTTAGTTTATCTTGCAAACTCCAAACATGTCCCGTAACTTCTCATACGCCTCCAACTTCAAAGGTTTTTGTCATGATGTCTGCAACCTGTAACTGTGCCTTGCAATGAACCAGCTCCACAACTCCATCATTTGTGAGATCTCGAAGGAAATTGTACCTCACATCGATGTGCTTCCTTCTCTTGTGTAATACTGAATTCTTTGACAGCTTGATAATAGACATATTATCACAGTAAATGATAGTGCCTCCTGTCTGCATCAAACCAATTTCTTCAAGTATTCTTCTCATTCAAATCACTTGACAGGCGCATGCTGCTGCTGCTACAAACTCAGCTTCTATCGTCGATAGTGTGACCACCGGCTGTTTCTTTGAAGACCAAGAGATGACTGCATTACTTAAGAACAATGCATAACCCGATGTACTTCTTCTGCTATCCAAATCCTCTGCATAATCACAAAGGAAGAGTTTCACCTTACTGAGCTTCGCTTTCTACGAGATAACAAAGGAAGAGTTTTTCTTCGATTGCTTTTTGTAAAAAATGATGATCAAAGTATAACTTGAAAGAGGTAAGTTCCTGAGATTGTTCTGAAATTGATAGTTCGAAACCTAATCCATCAAAAACACAATCAATTCGAAACCTAATCCATCAACCAATAACAATTAATTTAGAAACCTAATTCATCAGGAACCAATCAATTTAGAAACCTAACTCATCAATTTCAGAACAACTAATCAAAAACCCCTAATTAAAAGCATACCGACAGATGAAGAGCGATAGCGGAGCCACAACCAAAGGTCTAGAAGCCAGCATCAACGATCTGAACGGTCTTCTCATCGACCTTGATCTGCAGCTACATCACATCACCGCACGCGGGACCTCCGACGAGTCCTGTACCGATACTGGGATCGTTCTTGTCGAAAGACCTGACGTTGCGGGGGTTATCGTAATGGTCAATGACGTTCTCGTGGTATGATCGAATCCAACAGATTGGTAGAGAGATAGAGATGATACTTCACCTACACCTGTCCCATAAGGACGCTTTGTTTTGTTCCTTAATTAAGGAACGTCCTTAACTTTATCAGCATTTTTTATTTTCTTTTAATTCACAATTATCGTAAGGACTCATTAAGAAACACCGATAATCATGGTCTTATGATTATTAAACTAGTTTTTTTGTTTTTTTTTTAAATAGTTAAGGACTATGATCAAAATAGAGAGTCCAATGGTGTTTTCTAATTTTGAGTCCTTAGGAGAAAAAACAGATTTTGAATTTCGAAATCGATGAGTACATATTGTTCTGAAAGGAATCTACGGAGAGCATAAAAGGAGAATCAAGGTGAGATTGATAGAGAAGGAAACAGATTCATGGAACCTAATCGGAGAAACTATGGCATAAAGCGAACCTGAGCTAAGGATTTCTCTTCATCCTCCATTGGAGCTGCTCTTATGGGGGGAAAGCAAAAGCAGAACACGTCACTTGTTATTTGCTGAATTTTTTATATTTTTAACACAAACTTATATTAATTAAGAAAACTCTCTCAGAAAGAGCAGAAGAAGCATTACATAGGGTAGCCTTTTATTTGCTGAATAAAAATCAATAATAAAAGGAGTTGGTCAAACCACTAATTTGATTGTATTTGCTGGGTTCGAAAAAAAAAAAAAGATTGTATTTGCTGACTCATTAATACACTTCAAGGTTCAGCGAACAAAGCTCTTCTTGAACTGCATGGTTTAATCTTATCATCTTATGTAACCTCATCTTTCCAACTTTCTATAACATACTTTATCATGAATCGAGAACATGGTCTTTGATTCAGCAGCTAACCATGTTCTGACTCATATATCATTCATTGACCCTAGAGCTAAGAGCTTGTATAACGCACTTATTATATTTTCCCTCTGATGTAATTGTATCAGCCCATCTGCCCATGCAAATTTAGGTAATACCAAACTAAAGCTCATAGAAAAATATCCCTCAACCAAAGCTTCCCCTCAAAAGAACCAACAGCTATAGACACTTTGACGACTTCTACTCCAGCTTTTGAGCCACCTTCTTTTGAAATTTCTCATGTCGTTTAAGACACACAAATGAACCCAAACTTGCAAGTTCAGATGCTCAAATTGATCCTCCGCTACTTATTTTTCTAGTGAAATCTCTATGGATTGCTAAGGTACACCACCTACAAGGCACACAACTCACTCCCCTAAAAAAATTCAGTTGTTGATCCACTTACCACAAGGCTGCTTAGTCTTATCTTAGTAAACGCTTATGTTTTATTTAAATTTGAAAGCCTTTTTACAAAAAAAAAAGAAATAAAATGTAGGTAATACATGGAGTTTATAAAGTTAACTTTACGGACGAATTCATGGTAAAGGATGAATACATGAAAAATCATTAATCAATAAAATTTCCACAAGGGAATCAGAAATCTAGAAGACGCATAGATTCAGAAATTGAAGGGACTGTATGAAATGAAGCTGGTTTAATTAATTAGGCCGCGTAGATGTGGATGTTAAGGGCGATGAGGGAGATGGTGATGAAAGCGAAGAAGAGGAGAGTGTGGATGACAATGGAAGGACCGCTTGTTTGAGACCCACCGAACTCAACCGCTTTGCTCTTTCCAGGCAACTGAAACAGAACTCCAGGGCTCAACAGTATGAAAAAAACCACCGACATCAACACCGGTCCCCAGTCCAACCCCATTTCGATCTCTTTGTTTTCCTACGTCTCTCCTTAATTCTCTCTCTCTCTCTCTCTCTCTCTCTCTCTCTCTCTCTCTCTCTCTCTCTCTCTCTCTCTCTCTCTCTCTCTCTCTCTCTCTCTCTCTCTCTCTCTCTCTCTCTCTCTCTCTCTCTCTCTCTCTCTCTCTCTCTCTCTCTCTGTTTTACTTATGTGTTTATATAATAATATAATGCATGTGTGAATTAATGAATCTTGGTGTAACAATTTTTTTTTGGTGTAACAATTTATTGACGTGGCTTGAGCATAAGTATAAGTGCAAGGAGGGGTAGTTTGGTGGACGAAGGAAAGAACTATTCTCTGACTGGAATTTCAAAACTATATCTATTAACCGTATTAAAATAAACTAAATATATCTGAATGGTATTGCTTGTTTTGAAACCTAAGCATATGATTCCGCTTGAGGGGAATCGTGTCTCGCAAGAAGACAACACCTTTTGCGATTCTGGCTTGGCCATTTTTTTATTCAAAACCATTTTTTTAGCGAAGGCTTTAATCACTAGGGGTTTAATTTCTTTGTGGTGCGGATGTATTTAGCCACGAGTTTAAGCTTTTTTTTTTGTTAATATACCCGAAAGTTTGATGTTGCTTTAGCTCTTTTCGTACATCATTGCAACCGTCGTCCCTTACAACCAAAAATTCAAACCTAAAACAAATGATTGTCGTCTTGAGGCATTTCATGCATCCTTTCTCGGATTAGTCCACAAGCCCAAATATAACAAATACTGTGTATGTTGAACTAATCTTATTTTTTTAACATATATAACAAATCATTGTTGCTGATCTATGTATTTGGCGTAAAGCAACTCTATATGACGTACGAAATCGTAAAATTTATAAAAAGGGAATTTGAGAACGCGCGTGAACTCTCTAATAAGTCGGAAAGTATATGCAATTACCCAAATTTTAGCAAAAAAAAAAAAAAAAGTATATGCAATTACTAGAATAGATCCAGAACCACATTAACGCTGATATTTTTAATCATGCACTAAACGCGGTTATACCAATCAAATCAAGTAGTTCTTATGAAATGAGGATAAGATGCAGTAGGAAAGCAAAAGAATCGAAACCAACCCAATATATGCAATCAAGTATATTTCAACACTTTTAACTTTACATAAAGAAACATATATTATAGCAATCAAGAAACCGCAGACAAGAAGAAAGGAAGATACCAATCAAGCCTTCTGCACTTTTCTGTCATCTTTAGATAATCACAAATATTACTGAATTTGAGCAACGTACACCTATCCGCATACGTTTACAGATATATATATATATATACCAAGTGCATGCAGTGTGTATATGTTATACAATAAATTTTGGCTCTAGTTAATTACTTCTTTGATAGCTGATAAAACGATCGATTAGTTTGGAGCTCCAACGACTTGGGATCGGTAGAAATGGGAGGAGCTGACTGGGGTCCGGTGGCGGTAGCGGTGGTGCTGTTCGTAGTGTTATCTCCGGGACTTCTCTTTCAGTTGCCAGCGAGAAGAAGGGTGTTGGAGTGCGGCAACATGACCACGAGTGGCATATCCATATTGGTTCATGCCATCCTTTTTTTCGCTATTATCACGATTTTGGTCATCGCCATTCAAATTCACATCCACATCTAGTTTGTGTGGGTTTGTTTATTTCTCCTATAATTATAAAAGGTCTACAAGTTAGGCTGTACAAATTCCCCCTCATGGGATCGATGTTGGTGTAAAATCATGGAATGCATTATTCAAGAATCAACAATATAAATTATCTTCGTTGTATAGGTATATTGTTGTAATCGTCGAAAATTGATCATTTAGATTTTTATTTTTTATGGTTCAATCAATACATTGAATTTTAAACCTAAGAGATCGATCTAAATTGGAATAGAACTGATGTAGCGGAAACTACGATAACACAATAAATCATATTTAGTCGGAAAATACTTAGGATCAAAATCTTCTTGATTCGTTGAGAATTTTCGAGTTCTAGCCGAGGAAATAAAAGGTTTCAAACCTCTCTTTATTAAAATATGAATATCAATAATCTCCTACCACTCTAGACATAAGATGTCTATTTATATGAAAACCAAATAACCTAATAACTATTAAAATCTTTAAGATAATTATAACTATTTAAAATAAATATCAAAACAAATAATAAACTAGATAATTAAGATATTTTGAATATATCCAAATATCTCTCTGCATCAGAAGCGATGTAATACAACAAAGAGATCTGATATTCAAAGTGCGAGATTTCAAGCTCACACAAAACTCTCTCATTATTTTAGTTGTTTATTTTTTGTTTCTCATTATTATTGCTGTATATGTATTTACTAGGTGATTTTCCCGTGCTCATGCACGGATATAAATATTTATAAAGTAAATATACTATAATAATTAACTATTATTTATTTTTAATTTTATATTAATTTATGATTGTATGCGTAATTTATATTAATAATATTATATTACCTTAATTAGACATACAATTTTAGATATGTTATATATTGTCAATTTTATTGTTTTTCCACTCGATTTAATTATTATTTGGATATATTGGTTTGCATTTATTTCGAATTCAATTATAATATTTTATTTTAAATATATTAAAATATTGATTAATTTTCTTATTTTCATTTAGGTTGTTTGATTGGTTGTCTTATATATTATATATGTAAATATATGTTAAGATGATTATTTATAGCTTAAGATATATTATGCTTGGAATGAAATAAAAGATAAACTAAAATGTCGTATTCCAAATTAAATAAATTAATATAATGATGATATTATGAAGTCTCAAGTCTACATACATAAAATTTACAAAAGAACTTAATTGTAACAGTTGATTAATATTTTATTTTTATTTATTAATATATCTTGAATCATCCTATAATTTATATTTATAAAATTAATTATTACCATAAAATTATATATTCTTATTGTAGTTTAATCTATGCTATCAGATATATGTTGGATTAGTCGAGTTAATCATGTTGTGAGTATATTAAGTTTCATATATTCTTTCAAATTCAAAATGAAATATAATTATCTTTACTATAGTTAATTCATATCAAATTATCTTTATTTATCGTTTAATGTGCATGTATTTTCACATATTTATCAATGATCCAGATTATCTGTGTGAAATTTTCTTTTATGAAATCACATTATGTAAAAATACATAATTTTCATCTAAGAAAATATAGATATAAATAAAGTACTTTATTACTTCAAAATATATTTTATGTTATTTTTAAAATGAAAATTTACTATTTTGTGAACTTTCCTTTTTAATGAAATTATATCATATAGACATATATTTTCGTTTTTAAATTTGCTTTTAAACTTTATAAATGTTTCCTTTTTATTATATATTTTATTTTGGAAAAATATTAAAAGGAAACTAAATAAAAAATTAATAAAAATATTTAACTGTAATAATTTTTATTCATTAAGGGTATCACTATAATTAACCATCGTGAGAATTAACGTGAGCACGACACATAGGAAACTGACTTTTCAAATAATATTATAGCGATATGTAGTTTGTTTACAATCTAACCAATAAATAATTTTCACTTGTTAAAAAAAAAAGACTTGCCCAATGAAAATTGGGCCGTTTGGGATATTTGGGCTGAGACTATTATTTGACAAAGTAACAAAGGCCCTCCTTACTCTGACCACAAAGCAAAGCAAAGCAAAGGAAGCAGCTGTCTTGGTGGTGGTTATCTGCAAAAAAAGAAGAAGATGGACATGGGATTCGCAGACCGTCGAAATACTAGCAGGAACCATCTGGTGACCCATGTCTCAAAGTCAACGCAAAAGGGAAGCTCTTCTTTGCTTTGTTACTGATCTGATCTGCTATTTTATTCATTCAATTCAATTCAATTTGGGGGGTGATTGACAGGAGGAGCCCTTCAATGCCTCGCTCTGCCTTAGTGTCATCTTATGTCACTTCCAGTATCCATCTTTTCTACAAGCGAAATCATGGTCGAAAAGGTCCTCTTCTCTTTCTCTCCACTTTTTGTTTCTGTTTTTTTTTGCCAAAGTACAACAATGTTACTGCTGCTACTCTACATGTCTTCTATCTTTGTATTATTTTAGGCCTTTTTCTCACTTCTTGTATGTGTTGAAATGCAGTGAACCCTCTTAGCCAAGCCACAAATCCTTGGAGAGGTTTGATATCTTTCTCTTTTGCCTCCTCAGCAGCAAAACTAGTCTCATCATCAACAAAAAAGAATGCCATGTCTATCTCAGCAAAAGTGTCATACCAAAAAAGATTTTCCCTGTTCAGAGGTAAAGAATATTTTACCCTCTCTTTCTAGTATTCATTGGCTTTGATGTCTCCCATAGTACCGAGGTCATCGGCAATGCAGGTAAAGCCTCTCATCATTATTCTCAGATAAGTGGATTATTGACATTATCTTGTTGAACAGTTGTGGGAATGGGCAGTTGCCGGAAAACGTGGAGTCAGTGTGGAACCTAAGAGGGGTGCTCAACGCCGTTGCACCGTGTCCTGAACCCACTCAACTTGTGGATCAATGTCCTCTTCTTTGACCTCTTCTCGGTTTCAAAACACAAGACTCTTTAAAAAAGAATGTATCCACCTGTGATTATTCTTTTAGCTTTTCGTCCTAGTTTGGTGCGTTATTTTAATATCCAACCACTGTTTACCGATTTTGATGCATTATTATTTTTATAACAAATGTGCTTGCAATATCGTATGGTTGAGCACATTTATCAATAGTGCATGCTCCTTGATTGCTTCGCAGTCCACTTTCCTCCTAATCTTCGTGTGCGCCTCGTCTTATTCGATCCATGCTTGTATAACCGCAATTCTGGCGTCAATTTGCAACACAAGGTAAAAAAATCGAGTATTTACACAAACCTAAACCACATTATCATTGGATTAAACTAAAATAATTTTAGTTGGGTAGAAGATTGAATAAGCAAGAGGACTATTAAATAATAGGGTTGACTGCCTATTCCCCCCTGTAGACTTACCCACCCTATTTATTCCCACCCAAACTTCTTTACTCTTGATAAATCCACCAGAACATATGAATTCTCTTCATATCTCCCCCCAATCTTTTAAGGTCTGCTCAGATATCTCTCTCTAATTGAATTCTCAGATCATGATTAAAGAGTTAAAATAGCGTTTTGTAGATTGCGATTGCCCATTTAAAAAAACCTCGACCCGGAATTAAAAAATCCGACCCAACAAATAGGTTTCTTTTATCTTCTTCGGTTCTTCTTCGCGACAGAAACATGGCTTGACACAGAAAAATAACGACGAGAACTTCTGAAGCTGAAGAACACAGAGACAGAGAGTTTTGAGTATTCAACACAGAGAGAAAAGTGAGATGACAGAGTCTCAGAAAGACAGAGAGATAGAGATGCAGAAACGAAAACAGAGTGAGAAAGACCAATTAGTTGATACCAAGGCTGGTAGTATGGATGAGCTTCAACCTCGAGATAATTTTATGTCTGGCAGTACAGAGGAGGTTCAACTATTTCTTGTTGCTAGGTATTAGCTTGTATGAGCATTTGTTTACTTCAATTTTTTTTTTCATTTGTTTTCTTTCTGTTTGATATTTTTTTTGATATTTTTTTTTTTTTTTTTTTTTTGATATCTCTGGTGTCTGGGCAGCCACTTTCCCAAATATCCCCCGAAGAGGTCCAGCGCCCCAGCAGTAAGGATGTTAAATCGCTGTGGCCGGGTTTCGAAGCTGGGTGGCGGACACCTCAGCCGAGGTTCCATTACCACCAGGCTACGAAGCCCGGTTATTTTTTTTGATATTGAAGAATCAGTAGTTGTGTTTCAGTCAAGTCTGTGAAATTTTTGTTTCAGTCGACTTGTACTTTTGTGTTTTGTTGAGTATTAGTTTTAGACTTATGTAAGACTCATTTGTATTTGCGATGTGTGGTTTGGTTTGGTTTTGAGTGTTGAACATGAGTATTAGTTTGGTCTGTTATGTCTTGGACCACAAAAATTAAATTGCAAAAGCCTCTAGTACATTGCATAAGTCTAAACACACAAAAGCCAGAAATACCTAATGTCTTTCATAGGAATAAAAGACTGCTTACATGGTCAAAAACACATAAGCCTCTGATACATAAGAAATAAGATTTTGCTTACAAAAGGAAGTTGAAGCTCCTCCTCCATGGAACCCGGCATGGAGCTCTCTCGCCTCTCTCCATTGCCTCTCTCTGCCTCTGTCTCTGGAGGAAGCTGGAGCAACTCCTCCATGGAACCCCACATGGACCTTTCTCGCCTCTCTACATCGCATCCCTGTCTCTGTTATGCGTCACTCTCTCTCTGTTCTTCCTCACTCTTTCTCTTTATCTCTGTTCTTTGTCACGTCCTCTCTCTCTCGTATCACTCTCTCTCTATTCTTCGTTTCTGTGTGTTCTTCGACGTCTCTGAACCTTGAGAAAGAGAATCCAATCGCTAATTATAATTTAAACCCAAATTGATTTTTTTTGGAGTCGGTTCGGATGTTAACGTCTCGGATCGGGTCGGGATTTGTTTATGGGCAAACGCAAATCACAAAACGCAATTTATCCATCTTTAATTTTGATTTTGAAATTCTATTAGAGAGGGGGGGTCTAGGTAGAACTAAAAAGATTAGGGAGCAATACCAAGAGAATTCATATATACAGGGGGGTTTATAATGAGCTTAGAAGTTTGGGTGGGAATAGATAGGGTTTAGTGGTCTGCAGAGGGGAATAGGCAGTCATCCCTAAATAATAAGATGATGTCGGGGTAAAAATGAATGGAACTCCACTATAGGTTATACTTATATTAATGGAAAGCAACTACAAATCATTAACAAAAGTATTACCAATAAACAAAGCATCATAATAATGCAGGGGACTGGGATCCGATTAATTCAGGCTCGTGCGTCAAATCTGTATAGACTAAATATTTGTTGCTTAAAAAAATAAGAAGAAATGGTCTCTTGACCCTTTCCTGATTGTCGTATTCTCCATTTTTTTCCCTAAAAAAAGAAGTTTTGAAGCTGATCATCATCAACAATGGAAGCTTCAACTCTTGTTCTTCTTCCTTTTCTCTTCCTCGTGGTTTTGATGCTCAATACTGGAAGATCTGTTTGCCTACGTAACTCTATACCAGCGCCGAAAACATACCCGGTTATCGGATGCTTAATTTCCTTCTATACAAACCGGAACCGGTTGCTGGATTGGTATACCGAGCTCTTAACCGAATCCGCAAGTGGGACAGTGATAATAAACCGGTTGGCTGCGAGGAGAACGGTGGTGACAGCCAACCCATCGAACGTCGAGTATATCCTCAAGACAAACTTTGATAACTACCCGAAAGGCAAACCCTTCACGGAGATTCTCGGAGACTTTCTGGGCGACGGTATATTTAACGTTGACGGAAAGCTGTGGTTAAAGCAGCGGAGACTCGCTACTCATGATTTCACGCCAAAGTCGCTGAGATCAGAGTACGTTGACGTTTTGAGGAAGGAGGTAGAGGAGGAGCTTCTGTCCTTCTTGGACGCTGCTGCCCAAGATTTTCAACCCTTGGATCTCCAAGAGCTTCTCCGGAGATTCTCTTTCAATATTGTCTGCATTGTTTTCCTCGGGATCCATCGTTCCAGTTTAAACCCGTCCTCACCCGTTTCTGAGTTCGATCGAGCGTTTCAGACTGCGGCTGCGGTTAGCGCTGGACGTGGTTCTGCACCGCTGTCTTTCGTGTGGAAGCTTAAGAGACTGGTCGGGTTTGGATCTGAGAAAGACCTCAGAAACGCTGTCCAAAAAGTTCATAGCTGCGTCAATGAGATCATTCGAGAAAAGAAGATGATGATCACTACCACTACCAAGAGCGATGATTTTCTGTCGCGATTGATCGTCGCTGGAGAAAGTGACGAGGCTGTGAGAGATATGGTAATTAGTCTTGTAATGGCTGGGAGGGACACGACCTCCGCGGTTACCACACGCTTGTTTTCGTTAATCTCCTGTCACAAGACAACCGAGTGTGAGCTAGTTAATGAAATCAGATCGGTTATGGATATAACCGGTGGGGGCTTCGATTACCAATCACTCAAGAAACTGAGTCTCTTGAAAGCTTGCTTGTGTGAAGTGATGCGATTGTATCCTCCGGTGCCTTGGGATTCCAAACACGCCTTAACCGATGACCGTTTACCAGACGGTACGGCTGTGCGTGCCGGAGACCGGGTTACGTATTTTCCATATGGGATGGGGAGAATGGAGGAGCTTTGGGGGAAAGATTGGGATGAGTTTAAACCAAACCGATGGTTTGAGTCTTATGATCATAATACCAGAGTTTTGAAGAAAGTCAACCCTTTCAAGTTTCCGGTTTTTCAAGCCGGTCCGAGGGTTTGTCTCGGGGAAGAGATGGCCTACATGCAGATGAAGTACGTTGTGTCTTCCATGCTTAACCGTTTTCAGATTGTACCAATCGGTATGGACAAACCGGTTTTTGTGCCAATGCTCACGGCTCACATGGCTGGTGGGATGCAAGTCCGCGTTCACCGGAGAGATGGATCTCAATGAAGAGAACCAGATTTGCATTTTCGGTCATCCGAATAAAGTCAATAATCACTATGGTTTTATTGAATGTAAGTAAAACGTTTCCATGATCGTATTTTCTCCTTTCTTCTTTTGGGTGAACCAGCCCACATTTTAGTTTTCCATATTTTCAATAAACATCAGTAAAAACTATTATAATATTATTGTCTGAAAACTAAATTTATGTTGAGAAGCAGTTAAGCACTTATTTACATCTTTATTTTTGTAATGAAGTCATACGTATATTAAAAACTGTAGTATTTTTACATCTCAATTAATAATACACTAGATTAAGATATGCACCTTGTAAGAAGTGACCATATTCCACACTTTTTTTTTTAAACTTGCTTTCATATCAATTATTATGAATTTATACAGTTTCGTAATCCTTATATATTTTATATACTTTGTAAATGTAAAAACACTAACAATTAATATTTTGTGCTAGAAGAACTAAAACTAAGCTTGATTTTCAGCGATGTGAACTGGTTTACCAGCTTTGTTTCTTACTCAAACAGACACACACAATAATGCCTCTTGAATATTAATTGGGCCTAATCCCGACATGAATGCAATTAGGTTTCTCTTTGCATACAACAAAACGCATTTTAATTATGCAACTGCAATCAGTTCGAAAACTTTTTTTTTTAATTTTAAATTAATATTCACCCTGTGTTTAACAAGATGTATATTTTGGTGTTTTTATATATTAAAATAATTATAATAAATTCTGATTATAATCATTATATATTAACTATTTTCAAAAACTTAAGCTAATAAAAGTTTGATAAACACATTTTTATTGAAATTTACAATTTACCATTATTATATAATAATAAAAGTGCATAGGAAATATAGAAATAAATAAATATGTTTTGAAACAATTGTTTTTCTCTAAAACAATGATTTTTCAGAAAGAATAATGAAATTTAACATGTTAGTTCTTAAACACATTTACGTAAACTTTCACTAAATATCTTTCTTTCTTTCTTTATCCCAGCTAACTGAACTGACCCATATGAAAACAAATCGACAGAAGGAAAAATCAAAATCAAATAGCAACGTAGTTTGCTTATTTATTTTAAATTGATTAGTATGTGGATCAGAGACAGGAATGAGTGAATGAATACTATTATTCATCAGCGTTCCAAGACTGTTTGACTTTGGGTCCAGTGGGACCCTGTTCTTCAAGGACTTCATGAGGTATTTTGTCAGTGAGCTTACGGAATTTTTTACGCAAAAATCCGGGCAATGTCTTGGCAATACCGTCAACGGTCTTTTGAAGGTCATGTTGGACGGTTGGTCCCCATTTCCTAAAATAGTTTAGCCACGGTGGCTCCAAGATTCCTTGTCCAGCGATCACCTCATAACCAGAACCAGTATCAAAGAACTTGTCACTTCTCCCCATGTCGTTCCTTATGCCGTTTCCGTCTTGGCCTTGCAACACCAGCCCGGGTCTTGAGAACATTGCGTGTCCGTGAAGAGACGAGTAAGCCACAGGCTTGTTTCCACCTTGGAACTCTAGATCGCATGCCTCCACTAGACTTCCTCCACTGTGCTCAGAGAAGTAGACTCGCCACAATTCGCCGTTGAAGTTGCTGATCCGCAAGGTAATGTGTTCCCAATCTCCAACATGTTCACCGACATTCCCTAGGGAGAGGCTCTTGAGGAATAAAATCTTGAGGTGGGCATTGCCGTTGAAAGGAAAGAATATCCAGACGACAATGTCAGTGAAAGTGCCTCCATACATTGGTTTGATGTGTAGATACACCTTTGTATTCCCTAAGTCTCCTCTCTTAGCCCTATCCCTTGCACTCTTATCGGCTGGATAATCCAACCAGTATAAGCCATCGTCCGAGCCACCTTGCGGAAGGTTTGAACCGTTGGGTTGAACCGGGATAGGGTTAGATTCGTTACCTTTCTGGTATAACAAGGCACCGTTGGAGAAAACCCAATCGACAGAGGAAGGAAGGAACTCTTCGTTCGGATGAAAATAAATCAAAGGAGAATAGGCTCGAAACAAATCTCTGGTCTGATCTTGGCTTGGCATGCTAGACAAGTCAAATTTTGTATTTTTTAGGCAGGACAAAGACGGACGAGGAAAATTTGGTTGCTGAAAGCTGAATGTCCCTGTGTACACACCAGCTGCCTCTGTTCCTCTGTTTGCAGGTCTCAAACTAGAAACAGTAATCCCTCCTATCCCCCATACCCATGCAGCATCGGCTTCGCTCATCTGTTCCGTATGATCCGATCTGACACAGCTTATTGATTCTTGTCTTAAAGAGGGCTTCACCGGAGAAGTAGTGACTAATACGCCAACCGCTCCATACCCGTTGGGACATAAAGGCTGCCAAAAATATGCTGGCCCATCTTGCTTGACGACGATGGAGGTAGTGTCACCGAGTTCCATGTAGTCAACGGGTGGTCTCAAGCTATTCCCGGATATGTCTTTTGCAACAAGAACCCAACCGAAAAGCATACGGTTGTTGGGTTGTGCATAGAAACCAAGTGTGAAGAAACCAGTAGGAAGATTGATGGGTTCAAAGATGCTGACTCCCATGTTGTCGGGCCCTCCCTCGAATGCTCTCCATACCCTCTGTGACGTTGACTCTGAGATGGAGACTTGGATCACCTCAAGACCTCCAAGATCTATCTTTCCTTTCCCAAAGTTTTTCCCACCACCCGGAGGGATAACAGGCAACGCAGAAGGAAACTTGAAGCTTGTCTCTACAGGTAATGGAGAAGGAATCATGGAGCTTGTCTCTACAGGTAATGGATGCGGAGATATGCTAACTGTGACATTCAAATTGGAGCTGGTTCCATTTCCGTCGCAAAACACATGGTTAACAAATACTATAATCAAAACAAAACTCAAAAGTTTAGAAGTTTTTCCATTACACGATTGCATTCTTCTCTCTTACTCTTGGTCAGTAATAATAATAATAGGCCACAAAATTATACATTTAGGTTTTGTAACCGTTTGACCCCTATTCTCCAAACATTTATATACTAATATAGTGTAAACTATCTTTTTTTGGTCAAAGTGTTATTAATAAAACGTGTATAATTGGTTGACTGTATGCTGTCAGGCATATATTTAGAGATCTTTTACTCTAACTTATCAATTTCTTTTGGAAATATATTTTTTTAAAAACATAATTTTAGGATGTAATATCCAATTATAGCATAATATTTTCAAGTTCTTAATGTCACCAATTTAAATTCCTGATTTCTTGATAAAGGAATCTAGGATTTTAGAGTCAGTCTTCAATTTTTTTATAAAAGACATCTAGTTATTTTCGAAAAACAGTTCAAATATCTTTGTGTTTTCAATTTAGAAAAAAACTAAATTTATCTTTTGTTAATTAGAAATCTCTACGATAGAAAAAGAGAATTTTCTATCACAGAGTTTAAGTGGATCCATGCATGAACCCTCTAATTAATTTTAGGTGTTCTAAACTTGATACTTAACGTAAAAACAGCTTAAACTCTTAGATATTGTGTACTACTCCTATTATAGTTTTCTTAAACATGCATGATAACGAGTATCCGATTCTCAATGTTTAAATCTAGATGTTTTCTTGAAATAGATCTTATATATTGTTGTGTACTGAGAGATTCAGTGTTCTGAGCTATTTTCCCAATGTGGGCCACCGTTGAAAAAGCCCAATCCACCACTTGAGCCATTCTAAATATTCATTTACGCAATAACAAGGCAATAATTCTAAGATAAACATTTCGAGTCCGTTAGCTAATAATAAAGTAGTAAGTACTTGTTTGATGATTCTGTCTTTGTTAGATAATTGGAATATATATGGAGCTATGGAAGCTACACGTGTTGGTGGTGGTGCGTAGACGGCACAGTATTTAAAATGTTATATCGTGAATCGTTTATTATAGTAGAGATATTGGTTTCAAGAACTGGAGTGGTTATAATTCTCTCAGCACAAGACTATAGTATGTATGTATTTACAGGGACTAGTACATCATGATAAACTGTTTTTAGGATTCTATTTCTTCACTCCATAGTATAGGAATTGGATGATGAGTTTATGGGTAGTATGCAATGTATTCGATCGTTTTGCTATTTGTAGTATTAACTATTTTCTGAATAAAAAAGGTAAAAATCTTACGTTGATAAAAAAAATGCACACTACTCTTAATTTTGTAGTCACCTGTTTTTTTTTTGGATTCATCTTTTTTATTTTTTAAGGTCAACTTAGGGATTTATTGCAAAATAAACCTAAGAGTGCTTAGCCTTTTTGCTCCTAGATGCTTTTGTCGTCGCTTTGTTTTGCATGTCTTTTCAATTTCTTGATAATGTTTTTGTGTCTTCCTGTTTTTGTTACCTCCCCTGCTATCAATTTCCACATCACTATTCCCCACCAAACTACGTTTTGGATTTTACTCGACCAAACCATTGGATCTTAAAATTTTAGTATATCTTTTATGTATTTAACAGTATTTTTGTATGAGTTGGCTTGAAATCTTTTTGAAACTAGATATGTACTTATGGCATTTTAGAAAGTTTTCTCATTATCCTAATGATATTGGCGCAAGACAATATACTAAAGTCTATTGTCGCTACGCCAAAAGTCCAAACTAGTGTGAACTACAATGGGGCAAGTGTGTGCTTGGGTGAAATACTTATCAGGTTTCAGCCTGTGGTTTCTGTGGTTATTATTTTGCAAGCTTACATACAGTGAGTAGATTATAAATTTTAGGTATGAATCAATTCTCAAAATCTTAGATATCCGAACTCTATAAACTAGTGCACATGCTATTGACCCAAAACTTTATTTTTTTTCTGGTAAAAGAAACATGGAACATGACTCTAGGATGATGATACCTCCAGCAAAATTGAAAACAGTGGGACCGAACACGGCCTAAACCTTGTTCTTAAACAATCGCATGTCTAAACAATATACATATATATAATCTTCCTTGGACAAAGCGAGAGTGTACCATTGAGATTCATTTAGCTTGGACTTCGCACATTTTGTGAATGTTGTTGAGTTTACGAAGAATAAGGTTCCAAGCACAAGAAGATGTCCTTTCTAATTAATAAATTAATTACATAGACTTTACTTGGGATTCATAGCCACCCCTGCTGTCGACAAAAGTCACAAAACTCAGAGGCTCGTTTTGTGCTTTCCAATAAAATATCAAAAACCAATAGAATGGCTTTACGGGTACTTTAAACCTTCGTAATAATTTACTACTAGTATATGTATGTATATATCCAAGTGGAAGTCATGTGTACAAAAAAAAAATAATTCATCAAATAATTCCTTGCAACAAATCAATGAATTAAAAATGAAAAGTTGTCCCACTTTTCTTTTCGCCAATATATACAGAGACGGTAAAGCCGAAGCTATTCTAAACGTGAACATGGCTGGTTCAGTTAGTAAAGAGTGCATGACAAGTCTTCTAATGTTCTACTTCATCACATGGTCTCTCTGCGCAGCTTCACATGATCTGCTTAGCTGCGACCCAGAAGAATCATCCTCCTCTAGCTACGTTTGCCACTCAGACCTCCAAAAGTGCCGCACATTTGCCATTCTAAGAGCCAATCCTGCCTTAAGGGGGCATCAGTTACAGTTTATCCCGATTGACTGCAGATGTAATGGAAGGTTCTACGAGGCTCATCTCTTCAAAACATGCGTCAAAGGCGACACCTTTCGCTCTGTCGCTGCATCCCTACAAGGCCTGACCACGTGCCTGTGAGCCCCATACTTGAGAGAGAAGATTTTTACAATTTAAAATTAGATTTGGTTCTTTTTAATTTTCATTTTGTGCAGGTCTATAAGAGACAAGAATCCTCAAGTTTCGGAGGACAGCCTGGACGAGAACGTTAAGTTGCGGTTGGCGGTCAAATGTTCTTGTCCAGAAGAAGGCGTTTCAACCGCAGCCAGGTTTCTCGTTACATATCCGGTGAGTGAAGGCGAAAGCGTTTCAAGCTTGGCAGACAAGTTCAAGACAACAGAGGATGCTATTGTCTCTGCAAACAACAATTCTGGAGTCGTTCCACGCACCCCGGCTCTCATACCTCTTGATCATAAACCACATAACGCCACGGCGCTCCTCCAGAAGAAGAAAAAACGGTCGTCAAAGAAGCTGATGATCGCTGTGAGCAGCGCGATTGCGGGAGTTATAGGTCTTATCACTCTCATGGTGTTGGGTTACTTGCAGTGGAAGAAAGAGACGCGTCTGCAAAGCTGGATAAGCAATAAAGATCCAGAGACGCGGCAGCTGAGCCTGAGCATCCGAACCACCAGTGACAAGAAAATCTCCTTCGAAGGTTCACAGGACGGTTCCATTTTGGAATCCCACAACACACTTGTTGTTGGCAATGGCACCACTACTCCCCGAAAGCCCGTTCTAGAGATTTACACGTTCGAGGAGCTGGAGAAAGCCACTGAGAATTTCAGCTCAAGCAATCACATCAAAGGTTCCGTTTATTTCGCTTCTCTCAAAGGCAAAGACTTGGCTATCAAGCAAGTGAGCGCTGGTGTCATGAAAAGATTCGATTTTGGGCTTCTCAACGATCAGTCACACTACTACACTCACAATCTGATGAGGGTTCTTGGGACATGTTTCAGAGAATCCGACGATGGTGGTTGTTATCTGGTATTCGAGTATGCAAAGAATGGGTCCCTGTGGGATTGGATCCAGAACAAATTGGCCATCAAGAATCAATTCATAGAGTCTTGTTACTGTTTCCTGGCATGGAAACAGAGGATCAAGATCTGTCACGATGTCGCCATCGCCTTAAAGTTTATGCATCGGATTAACTATGTTCACGGCAACATCATGAGCAGGAACATCTTCTTGAACGAAGATCTTCGAGGTAAAGTCGGAAACTTTGGCATGTCGTCAAAGGATGACAACATTGCTTCTTCAGCTACTGACGTTTTCGCTTACGGGATCATCGTAATGGAGGTTATGTCTGGACAAACCCCAGAGATGTTGCTTGGAACGCAAGAAAAAGAACCCGAGTGGAAGAGACTGAGAGGGGTAATCACAGGGGAGATGGAAATGCTGAGGGAAGTGATGGATAGCACGTTGGGGGAGAGCTATTCAGTTGAGTCCGCCTATGAAATGGCAAGACTTGCAACAGACTGTACTGCCGAAGAAGCAGAGTTAAGGCCGAGCGCGGCTGAGATTGTAGAGAGGGTTTCGAGATTGGTGGATGAAGACGACGACGACGAAGACGCAGTAATAATAGAGAGAGATAATAATAATAATAATACCTTGATTTCAGAGAGTTCTTACAAGCCTTTGGTAAGGAACGGTGGCAGTAGTAGTATTATAGATGAATTCTAGTTGTTATTATTGCATCATCATCATCACCCTAAACTCATCAAAACTAATAATTCCATCCCTATTTATATCAAATTGCGAAATCATAACCTCGCATTCTTCAAGGCTTTTAGGCGACTCACCCAACAAACTTAGCATCCTCTTCAAACTTTTAGGTGTAATGCCTTGTAGACTCTCTTCAAACATCATGTTGAAAGCTTGCTTCAAGTCCTTCTCCTTGTCTTCCTCATCTCCTTGTTCCACCAGCTTCACGAATTCTTCGAGTTCCAAGGATTTATCATCGGTCGTGGTCGTCTCTTCTGGTAGGGCCTTTTCCCCGGACTTAATAGCATCCACGCATCTTTCGATGGTGGAAACAGATACCTTCCCTTGTTGGGTCTTGTCAAAGCAACTAAACACTCTTTGATGATACTCTTCACGTTTGTTAACGTTCTTGCTCTTCATAGATAGCATACATACGAGTTTCTATCCTTTTTTTCTTTCTTGGAACTTTTTGGCAATAGAAATGTGGAATACTTTATATATATATAGAGAGAGAAATGGAGGACTTGTTGCTATTATGAGTTCAATAAGCAAGAAGAATAGACGCTTCAGTAAGTTTCCGCGGCTTTTAATTTCTGCGTTGACAAGTCTGTTTCCCATTTTTTTTTTTTTTGTTGTTAATAAAGAAAATTTGCTTTAGGTGATTTCGTAACTAAAAGACGATGAACATTCCGAGATGACTTTTGACTATTCTTCTTCTACCAAAGAAACTTGGTCATGTGATAGATGGTTTTTTTCTTTTTAATTTTTGTGGCTAGTGCGGGGTTTCTTGTATGGTTTGACAATTTCGATCGTTGAATATAACTTGGGGCATAACATAAGAGTATGAAGCAGGCGAATTTGGCGACTTCCCCATAAGTTGACTCTCTGAGATTTCGTTTGATTTTTATGGGCCTGGTTCGGCCCTTATTGGGCCATTTGAATCTATGATCCCCACCAAATTTGAACATTTAAAAACCCAAATCTTTGTAGTGAATTTACGGTAAACAATAAAGGCCCAATGTTTTTTGTGTTCCTTGGTCAATCTGCTCTAGAAATAGAAAAGGCCCGTGGTTTAGGCTATCTTAAGACCCAAAACAGAAAGAAAACTTTACTTTACGTTAGAAGCCCATAATTGCAAACGGGCTTGTATATTCGACGGTCGAGATGATCGCAAACCTAGGATGGAGTTTGGACTTGGACACTTTGAGGCTTGAGGCTAGGGAGGGAGGGAGAGAGAGAAGCTCTGGGCGGGTTTTGTTCTCTCTCTACCTGTTTTGTTCTTTGTTTACTGTCTCTCTCTCTCTCTCTCTCTCTCTCTATAGGGTTTAAGTTGATGTTATTGTACATTCATCATACTCTAGGGGTTTCGTTTCGTTTCGTTTCGTTTGGGATTGACGAGGCTTCGCCTCGAGTTGGTTAGTGTTTGTTTGCATAATGGAGTGTTTAATTTAATTTAGGGTTACTTGCAACTCTCACAAGGATAATGAGGGATTGAATGGTTAGGGTTTAGTTTTGTCTCTCATCTTCCTTAGGCGATATGAGAGTGAAGAAAGGTGGAGGAGATTATCACAAATTTCCTGAGAGATCGAATGCAAGGGGAATCTGGAGATGATGAGTTAGAGATTGACGACATTAATGATCTCAGCCATCATGCCTTGTTCCAGTTGCGTGCCAGAAGAAATATTCAAATGGTGAGGAGTTAGAGAGGTAATTCATCTTCTATATTTCTCATGCTTAACCACCGTTTGATATGATAACCTGACTGAATCCAGCCAAAATTTCCTTGATGCATGGGCCAGGGCCAGGGCCAGGGAGTTCATTGATGCAACACAATGATGTTTAGCATTCTTTTTTGTTTCTCCTGCTCTATTATTAAATTCTCATTTTCTTCCACTTTACTTGCAGGGAGATGTTGACATTTAGCAACCTCTCTCCTGTCAGGATAAGGCAGTGGGGGGGGAGGGAACTCCAGTCGTGAGTTTTCTTCATCTCATTTGCATTCGTCTATATATGCAACTTTTGCAGTTGATATTTGATTTGTTGCACTTCTTATTTGTACTTTCACCCTCAGAACCATCTTAATAGTCTCTTGTTGTCAGAAGTTGCTGCCTCTCAGTCACTCTAGAATACTCATATTTCCTCCCCCACCCACTTTAAAAGATAAAAATAATTGGAGTGTTCTTATTCCAGTGACCTTTTTTTACTTTCAGTTTAGAGCAACTTACACACCTAGTTTGATAACATTCTCTATTTGTATCGCCTCCCATATTCCTATTTTCTGTTTTTCTCTAGTGCTCTCATATTATTCCTTGTACTTCTCTAACCTATGGTTTTTGGTTCACATGTAACTACTCAGGCGTGAAGAGTGTGCCTGATTATCCTAATACAACAAGAATATATCGAGTTCACTCAAGGTAAATATCAGTATGGATCAAATAATTGATACCTCTGAAAAAAGTCTTAGATTCCCTGCCACAGTTTGGATGACCAGAACAGTATGAAAATATAATTGTTGTTGCCATGATTCGCACCCTCCCCTAATATATATTCCTTAACTAAGTCTTAGATTTGATCAGACACCAATTATTCTGATTGGTTTGTTTTCTCTTTTCCTTTCATCAGCTGATGATACATGGGCCTGCCTCAAAGCGTGGAATTGCAGTTGCCTTTACATGGAGAGACAAGCACTTCCCCAAGGAGAAAACGTGAGCAGATGTCTAATTTTGTTGCAGAAGAGGTTATAAGTTTCTGTTGATACTGATTTTGATTCGCTTATTACCTTTCTAAAAGCAGCAGCTCCAGTCAGAGCTGGTTGGGTGTTTTGGGGTTTGGAGGCAGCAATCTTCTAGAACAGCTGGGGTTATATATGAAACACGAGGATGAGGATGAAGAAGTAATTGAGCCAATGGTTGCTTTGCCAGATCATCTTGGCATAAATGAAGAAGTGGAGGAGGGTGAAATCGATTGATTTGAGAGTTCGTTGGGTTGTTGTGTCTTTAAGTGTGTTGTATGATATAGTTTGGTAGGTAACAAATTTTGAGTCTAAATTTTGGTTTAACTGAATGATGAACCAAACCCGAAGAGAGCATAATCTTATACAATACAAGAACTGAAATTCGTGGAGTCCAACCAAATGAGACATAATCACACATTAATTGGCAAATGAAATGAAGATAACATTGTATTAATTCACCTTTTTAGTAAGTTAGGTGATGGTGCAGTTGGTGTTAGGTAGACTTTTATGTTCGATCTGATATATTAGCTTAGCGAGTCCTCCAATAGGTGCAACGATCATCAGTACAACCCCAAGAATTATGCAACTCTGGAGAACAACATTAATCAAGAAAAATTTAATGATTTGCTCACATCTTTCCTTCCTTGGGCGCCTACTATTGTATAAGCAGGGGATTAATTTGAGTAAGAGAATGAAACGCATACCCAGTTGATACACCATGATAGACTAAATCTCTTTGGTTTCTTCAGGATCAACCATATGATGCAAGGTATCTGAAACATAAACAAAAAAAAAAAGATAGTTTTCTGAATCACATCTAACAAGAATATCAAAGTGTTTATTTGTTTTGGGGGGACTTACAAAGTATGTGGTTGGGGCAAACACGAATCCCCCAAAAAATGATAGCAAAGCACTGAAATACGGTAATGCCACTGCAATGCCCATCGTGGCAGCTGCGACCATGATTTAATATATTTTTTTTAGAGGACCACCACCACCAACGTCCTTATTATTATCTTGAACAAAACACAAGCGTAAATTATTATTTATATGTTATGATTAGTGTGGAACTTACCCACAAATGTCCATCGGATGCTAAACCTTAGAACCTTTGTTGGCCTGAAGTGCCATTTCCTTATCATTACAGATTCGATCATGTCAAACACGGGCATTGCGTACACCTTTTTTTATTTTAAGATAAAGACAGACATAATTAGTTTAATTTTCTGGTCTGTGTTTGGTTTTCTAATTAATAATTAATTGTGTATATACAACTACACGTACATACCTGATAGCTTCCGAGGAGGTGTACGACAACAAACATGTTGGCCACAATGATAAGTGCCTTGGGATCACGCAGTGATGTCAGTATGTTTTCTTCGACATTGTTCCCAAAGGTCTTAAAACCTAGAAGAGCCACAGGGAAGTAGCAGAAAGCTACGAAGACATAGGCTACGATGGCTCCCTTCCACATGGGTCGTTTCGATGGATTCTCTGGTGTAGATGGGATCGTTGCTTGAATTTCTAAAACTACGTTATGACCTGCGTACGCAAAAGCCATCTCCCCCAATCCACCTAAAAAGTCTAACGGCACCGAGTTTGTTCTTTCTTTGTAACCGTACTCGATACTCTCTGGGGCCTCCCTTGCCAGTGAAGCTACCCAAGCAATCGTGGAATAGCTGTGCATGGATATGCCAAACATTCATGACTTAATAATATTTGATTATATATTGTTTCTTTTTTTCCCAATAAATAATTTCGGCCATACCATACCTTACAGACATGACGGCAGCTACCAAAGAGACACCGGAAATTGAGTTGAAGTTCTTTAGGAGGGAGAGCACAAACTGTGAAGATGCAAATATCAAAATGAAGTGTTGGATTCTCAGCTTTGTGCACTTGTTATCTCCCACAGAAAGTTGATGAACCTTTTTCAACGATTCACCTCCGGTCACCATATAGATAATGCACGCACTTGTTTCAACAAGAAGCTGTAGGGGCACGATGATGTACAAACCAAGCTTCCTCCCAAAGGCTGCCTGACCTAGCTCGTGGTACCTATCAAACCGTTGCCCTTCAAACATCTCGTGCATCTCAATCATTTGCCAGAGTGTGTACAACGTGATCACCCATGACAGGATCAGCACCGCAACCCCAGGTCCCCTGATAATTTTTTTAAAGTTTATATATATATATATATGCATCGCCAGAGTTTATTAAAACAACAAAAGATGAGAGTTGGTGTGGTAAGAAGAAGATATACCATCCAAGTTCTGACATGGCGTAGGGAAGGCCAAGAACTCCAGCACCAACCATTGCAGTTACGTTGTGGAAAGCTGAATAGTACCAATTTGCATTTCTTGATGCTGTTATTGGAAGCCAATCTTCCAGATCAAATGATTGATGATCCTGCAAATGCCAGATTTATCATTTTACAACACATCATGCATCATAAACGAAACTGCTTTCAAGACCAAAAAAAAAAAAAATTAAGGTTTTCTGAATAAATCATATTTTTTTCATCATATAAAGAGAGCTTAGTTACCTCCATATGATCTCGGTTTGATGGACTTGGGGTCATTGCGAACACACAAACTTTAGGAATATTGTTGTGACTTGTGAGGCAATATTTGGGTTTGATTATCTTCTTTCTATGTGGTTCCAAAAGTTTGTATACAAAGAGAGATAGAAGTTGACTTTGACCTATTGGAAGTGCCTTGAATGAACTGCGTTCCTGCCTGATATTTTGTTTGTTTGAAATTACCAGGAAACTTATTTATAGTGTTTGTTCAACTCTTTTATTATTCGTTTTAGAATTGGTCTTTGATTGGGATACATGTCCATAAACAAACTACTCCAATTGGTTACATACTGTAATTGTTTTTAAATTAATGGACAGTTTTTTCTACAATTCTAAATTATTGTCTTTAGTTACAATATATAATACTAAGACTCTTGGACCACATAGTTATGTTGTCATTTCTGCAGTTCTTCTTGGGGTCAACGGATTCCCCTCGAGAATTCTAAACGATTGAAATTAGCTGGAAACATTAGAGTACCAAAAAAAACGGCAGGTAGTTTAACTTTAGGAACACAAAAATTTAGCGATATAGAAGAAGAAGAAGAAGACCTACTTAGCAAGAAAACCGAAACTAGCTACAAATATCAACAAGAGTTTTAACACAAAAACACGGTTCAGATGGAAGCTTAACTAAACATTCCCACCGGTTAAAGACAGAGGATTGGATTGGATCGGTTCAGGTACCGATCAATCAGTGGTAAGAAATCACAAGTAGTTTTGTAAAAGAAAACAAGATGAAGAGAGCAACTCACAGGACAAGTAATGGACGAGCAAAAAGGGAGATAATGAAGCACACTTTAAGTTAGCTTTTGAAGACAAAAAAAAAAGAGTTTGGCATTCAAAATAAGCATATCGAAGAGTATAGTAGCGATGCAATATTATATAGATAGAAGAAGATCAAAGACAGAAAGAAGCAAAACAGTTCTTGGCCTTGATTTGGACTCGGGTGTCGAGCTTGACAAAACGTTTGAGATCATCATAGTCATAGGGAAGAGTCTCGACGTTCTTCCTCCTGAGCTCACTAAGCGCTGGTCGGTTATGGAGAAGACGCCAGAGCCAATCAGGGTAATCAGAGGACTCGGAAGAGATCTTGGGATCAGATCCATCTTTGAGAATGTTGGCACCGACAACGGTTGTGGATTTGATCTCTTTGCTCAGAGTCAGAGACGATCCTTTAGGAGGAGCATCGACGCCTCCTCCTTTCCCACCTTTCTTGGCTTTACCTGCTGCAAACGTTCTCCGGACCACATTCTTGGTTCCGGTGCCAATCAATCCTTGGATACGGATACGGATACGGATACGGTGGTGGTGGTTCATTTTCTGACAAGAAAGTTTCTCAATCGGAAAGCTTGCTTGCTTGCTTACTTGGGCGGCTGAAAGCGAGCTAGCGAGACAGAAAAACCAAACCAAACGCTTCTGGGCCCTAAATATTTCTTTATTTAGAAGCTTGGGCCCAAAACAGTACTGTACATCTTTAAGAGGCCTAACTTCACGGCAGCCATCTCCCATCTTTAGCCTTTTCATTTTCTCCAGGAATATTACATGGTTTGAGAGACACGAGGATTTTCTCTGTCAGATTTGCGACGCCTTTTGAAATTCTGATGAGCATTGTATTTGTATATACGTACAACTAAACCAAAAAAGGTGGGACTTGTTTCTTCTTCTTTTTCTCTTTTGTAAGAATTCTAAATTGGTATTCTGTTTTTTTTTTCCCAAAACATGCAAAGGAACAGTCTCTTAGTGGAAACTCATGAGAGTACAACATTAGGGATGGGTAGTAGGAAGTCACCAAAGATCACAATAGTTTAGTAGCCAAAATGTGCCCTACTCCCATCCGAATAATATCTGCTATAATTCAAATCTAAACATATTGACCTAATTATAAAAATGAGAATTGAGCTTCAACTGCCATAAACAAAAAAAAGGGCGTTACCAAAAAAAAAGAGAAATAAAAGTAACCAATGTGTCAGTCAGAGAACTATGCTTCTTATCTACGTCACTGTGTTTGTATGGTGCAGAAAATAAACAAAAAAAAAAGTTGAGTTTGTGTGGTGCAGTTTAGAAGAAGAAAAAAAAAATTAGAAGGGGGCATTCCGAAAATTAAATTCGAAACCTCTTAACCGAGAATCATGCCACAAGACAAAATGCTCAATTAAAAAAAGTCAGATTATGTTTCAAGTTTAAATAAAAGATCAACACACAAAATTAATCAAAAAAATGTATATATAGTAATTAAAACTCCATTCAATATTTTAGGTATAATTGCATGCAGTGGTAGTTAAAGAAGATTTGGCCTCATCTCACAATTGTTAAATTAAACAAATATGATTCCGTCCTCCCGGTTAAAAAAAAAAAAAAAACTTAGAGAGAAAAGAAGAAGAATCCAACGGCGGCGACAGTGCCGGCGATGGAGAACTTCACATTTGTTACGGCGCCGCTTTGGGGTGACTCGGCGATGGGTGCGTCAGATGATGGTCCATCGGCGGAGGTGCTTTCGGGGGTAGGAGCCGGTGGGGAGGAGACAGTGGGTCCCTCGGCAGAGTCACTGGGGCTGGTTGCTGAGTAATCATCTTCGGGGGTTGGTTCCTCTGCGACAGGGGACGATGCTTTGGGTGCAGGGGCGGAGGAGGAGGATTTGGGTGCGGAGGCGGGAGCCTTGGTTTGGGTGGTGGGTGCCTTGGTCGGAGAAGCAGTGGGTGCAGCTGAAGGTGCGTCGGCAGCAAATGCGGTGGCCACAGCCAAAGCCAAAAGGGCAAAAACGATAAATTGACGTGCCATTTTTGTATTGATTAATAATGTAATGAGGTGTGTTCCAAAACTAAAGCAGTATCTTATTTATGTTCTTAATACTGCAAAAGCTTTAGATGAAGAAAATAAAAAGACAAAATGAGAGATATTTATATGCTTTTCTGAAGGTGAGATATATTAGGAAAATCTATGGATTTGAGAGAATAATGGAGATCCAATTGCCTTATTTTAGAAATGTTTCTGTATTTGTAACAAAACTAAATAGATCCTATAATTGGAACACATACCAAAAATTGATTTCTCTAAAGAGACCAAAAAATAGCTGAGAAAATTGAAGGCCCTAATTTGTTGAAAAAAATGTTATTAAATCAATACGCATTAAAACAAAAAAAGAGTTACAAATCAATATCATTATATAATGGAATCATCATCTATACGTATTATAATCATATTACTCGGAATCCAAGGGTACTCTCTATCAACACTCTTAATCTCATGGGAATGGTCAACGCTCTTCCTAGTCTTGTCATGGCAGTCAACACTCCTTCTAGAACGACCAAGATGATGATCAAAAGAGATCCTGAGCTTGCTGCTGCTTGTCCTCTTCGACTGACTCTTTGGCGGCGCCTTACACTTTGTGCTCTGCCTGGACTTCTCTCTACTGTCTACACTCTGTTGGTTAATTGGTTTTGGTACCAGAATGGGTGGATAATGAATACTGAATAGTGCACAATATCATTTTTAAAGATTATTTCGACTTTATTCCAAGTCTTTAGGTTACACGAAATCTCTTGGAGTTACACGACCCAGTTCTAATGGTCTCAGCTTCCCTATCTCCTTTATCATCTTGTTTGTGTCTTGGTTAAAAAAAATTGTGATATGCTTAAGCTCTGGCTCTTGCTCAATAATTATGGGTGGTCAGTCGCTGTTTTGGTTCGCAACAAGGACGTTTCTACCGTTTCTTTTGTGAAGATCCATCTGATTTTATTAGTGTTACAATATGGTTGAAGCTGATGTAAGTCCCATATTGATGTTGTGCGTACTTTGAGATTTCACCAAATGGATGCTTTGGTCCTATGGATAGGAAGTTACATCAAGTCCTCAAAACAAACAAGATTCTTGACTTGTTTCTATTTGCAAGTGGAGTTCGGAGCGTCTTTACCTAGTGGTCGCGATCATCAGCATACAAATTTCTCTCATTTCAAGTTGTCATTTGACTTTAGTTTTAGTATTCAATGTCTTTCAACCTGAGTAGTTTTGCTTCTGGCTCCGGAAGGATCGCGATACTTGCCGGCTTGTGGCTCCGGAAAGATTGCAATCCTTGCCGGCTTATGGGTCCGGAAAAAATGTTTTTCTTGCCGGCTTGTGTAAAACTTTCGTTTATAATTTTAATCCATCAGATGACAAAAGAAAAATAACCCAATAAACAAAAAAATAATAAATTAGATGATAAACATAAGAAAGTTAAAATATTAGAAACTCTAAAGAAAGAAATGTAAAGGTTCGTGGGGTCCCAATAAACAAAATGGAATCTAGAAACATTAAAAAGAGGGGAAAGCAAAAAGTTATTTTGAAGTTGAAAAAATGTGTATATAAATTCAGTCAAGAAATAGTGAAATACTTTATTATTGTGAATTATTTAGGAATAAATTAACGAAACATAGTCCACAAAGGACAAACCACACACATGGACAGGCCAGTTCTGTTATACAAACACTGAAATTATTGAAAAAGGGAAATGAGAGAATTTCCAAATTTGGAAGTAAAGAAAAGAACCGCGAAGACGAAGAGAGTATAGTTTTTTTTTTTATTATTATTAAATTTATCTAGAAGTTGTAGTTCTCGTCTTGGTCAAGGAGCTTCTCATCGTGACAACAAGCGAAGCTCATGTACTTCTCCATGGGGCGGTGGCACTCGAAGCAGTTCATCTTCTCTGGAATCCGACCGCTGCGAGCAGTGATGTGGAAATCAAAGTGGGCGCATGGATGTCCGGTTTCCCTGAGAACCTCGTCATGGTGGTGGTCGTACATAGCTTTGGTGTAGCCTTTGGTCGGGACGTGAGTTTTCCAGGTTCGGTCGTAGACGGTCACAGTCCTCTCGATGACACCGTGAGTTATCATCACTATCTCAGCTCCTTTGCTCAGCAGTGCCCATCCTCCAAGCTTGTCGTAGCTCAGTATCTTCTTGATTCCTTGCATCACCTGAAATTTTGACCACACATTTAAAAACCATTCCCAACCCCCTAGCTAGGCTCAGCAGTAGTAGTAGTAGCCTACCTCATCGTGATCATCGGATTTACCGAGTTGAATTTTGGAGTAGAGCATGCTCTCAAGCCTAGCCCAGAAGAACCACATAAGTGCAGGCTCAGCCCAGCTATGACTAAGATTTTCAGCCCTGACGGCTTCACTGATCCGCCTGATCTGTTCCCTGTGGCTGTGGTTACGTTTACCAACATAAGCCATCTCCAGCTTCACGTTGGAATCTTTGGCTGTTGCTTTGGCCGCCATTGTGAACCTTCTTATCCAGTCCAAGTCATCTCCTCCGTACAAGAATATGTAATTTTCCGGGTTTATCTGTAAATCAGACCAATATATCAGGGCGTTATTTAGATCATAGCCAAAAATAGAAAGTCTTCTAGTGGAAAGTTCCCATATATATATCTTTGAAATTTACCCAGTTAAAAATGATAGCGTCGATGCCATCGACGATGAGGTTAAGCGTAAAGGTCTCCCTCCTCCAGAGCTCTTCCTCACGAGCTCTAGTGAAAGGGAAAGCTTCAGTTCCCCAAATCCAGATCATGTGAAGCGCATTGAGACTAGCCTCGTTGCCTTGTGGGTCAAGCACCACAAGTATTGGCTTGTTCATGAAATGCCATCTCTCTCTCATAAACTCCACCACATATCTCTCTACCAGCTTCGGACTGTCCACTGTGTACCATGGCATAGGCGCTCGGAGAGCCTCGAATTTCTTCTGCAGACTCGGTGATCTATCGTAATCTTCGATAGGATCCACTATCGGAACCCACACAACCTCGTAAGGCATATGACTCTTACCATCGGCTCCCAACAAGCTGCTCCTCGATTCTGTGTAGATTTGCTCGAATATCGATAGCTCGTCTTGCAATATGTTGAGGTCAGATATTAGCAACAACACTGTCTTCCTCCTCAACACGTCCAGGTGAACCTATAATATATATATTCTTACTAGTTTAGTTTAGATTGATTGAGCAATTTTTTTCTTTATATTACCATGAAGGGTCTTTAATTAATTAGAAACCTTTCTCTTGGTTAAACCATCTTGCAATGGCGTGGTGTGGTTTTTCGGATGAATCAAGGCCGTGAGAATCTTCATGTTATCAATGTGTGTGGTGTCGAACAGAGAATGCAACATCTTTAAGGATTCTGAGCTCCTCTGCTTCTCTGTATAATTCCACTCTTTATTTGTCAGCCAAGAGAGAGAGAGACCAGTGTGTTGAATAGAGACTGGCGTACAAACCTATGTGACGGTAGCAAAGCCTCAAGGTCTCAGCAAGATGGTCATGAATGTTCTTGAGCTTGTTAGCTAACATGGATGTTTCCCATGAATCCATTTGAGTGTTCATCATCCTGGTATAGTAAAATTATCGTTATTGAGGCACAACTCAAAACAATAAAAGAAAACTAGATATATATATATATATATATATATATAATAATTAAACAAAATTATCATCGCACTCGTGTCCCATGGCAGTGATCATGTTGATCTGAGAAATGCAAGCCACGATGCTTCTAATGGTCCAATAGACAGCGATTGGAATTGTAGAGATGATTCTCGACAGCTGAGGATCGTCATGTGTAATGTAGCGACCAGGCAACTCACTGAGTTCCACTACACATGCGGTGACACTCTTCATCTCACGGATGAGATCGTTGAGCCCTTGGGATACAGACTCGAGGGTCACTCTGTTCTGAACAGGGACGAGCTTTAGCATAGCTAAAGATTTAGCCAGCTGATTCTTTGAGTAGAACTGGACCAGAAGCCAAAATTCTCCGTAGTTCAAGGCGAACGCGGCTAGAGTCAGGACTAGCTTTCCGTCCCAGTGGAAGCTCGAGAGGTGTTCGAACACTGACATTGTTATTTCATGTGCGTCTGATCCTGTCAGAGACTTGTACGCTATCTACAATAATAATAAAAGACAAGTGCATGCAAATTAAAGTTATCCTTATATTTGCTTGTTTCACAAGTTATTTTGCAAATTAGGTTTTGGTGGCAAAATTTACAGGGTATGATGGCTAAAAATTTTGTTTTCCCATTCAAACCAAGATAATTAAACTAAAGTAAAGCAAAATCTTCTATAAACTGATTAGTTCTATATCATGAACCCAAACAAACCAAACCGATGTCATATATATATACATGTACCGAATGTTTCTAAATAAAGAAAAATGGAGTTCACCTCGCAGGCGACGCGATCTATAGCATATGAGACGCTATCAAGAACGCTCATCATGCTTGATTGCATCAGCTTATCATCCGTAGGCAATGGGAGCATCTGCGAATTCAAACAAGTGCTTAATATGTTATATCATTCGAATACATTGACTATGAAACGTGTTATATGTACACTAACGGAGGCGTTGGAGTCGTCGGAGTCAAGAGTGGCACGATCAAGAATATCTTCAACCAGAGAGAGAAGGCCACGCACTTGGACTTCGCGAGCATCAGGAGAGTGTGTTTGTTGGATCAGCTTCAGCATCATGCTCTCATCCGATGACATCGTTAGTCCCGTCGTCGCCGGTATAATCTCCGTCCCCGGAGTTTTACCACTGTAGCCAGCCTGTTTCTGAGCGTGCTGGGACTTGATCAGTGACTCCATTCTTGGTTTGGTTGCTTGTGAAGAAGAGCTAGCTAGGGAGTTTTGAATTGGTGTGTGTTATGTGAAATCAACTACTAGCCTTTAAATACTCCATTTTCTAAATTGGGAATCAACTACTTTGCTTCGGCAACAATTAAATTAAATTACAAGGATGTAAACCAAGAATACCTTTTTTTTGTTGCTTTTCTTTTTGGATATAGCACCCGTCCACGTGAATGTCGTTACTATAAAGTAGTATCAACCTAAACAATAAAATGTACGCCATGTATTAGACTTTTTACATTTTATTTTTTTTTGTTTATAGTAATATTCACGGACTCACGGTTCACCGAAGCTTCAAGGCTTCAAGCTTGAGCGTTTATTGACGAAATAAGGAGGGATTAATCTACACTTAAATATTTACTATTAGAAGATGATTTTATACATTCACCTTTAATCATTTAGTCCCTATATATTCATTTTGAACATTTTTATTCTGTGTAGTATCACGTTTTACACATGGCCAGAGCCTTAACGTTCATATAGTGATTGATAATAATGATACTACATTGGTGTGTGTTATGTGAAAAGCTATTTTCTGTGTTTCGTTGTATCGTCAAATATGGTCATAGCTAGTACTCAGTCTTTTGTTACATGATCCCAAAAAGAATTCAATCTTATATATTATATAACCAAGACAACGATGATCATTTGACAACGATGTAGTTTCATTTCCCAGTTTATATAACTAAAAGAGATCGAGAAAACGAACCTAGAATACATGCAGTTACTTTACTTTTATTCTTATGTTGCTTCCCTTATGACATATAATTTTGTGGATTCTGTCATTTACTTTTATTTACTTTATTTTTATAGTACGTATATATACTCGTATATCACAAAATAGCATTAAGAGTGACGTGAACAAAAGGTGTGAAGTGATTCTTTGCTCTTTTTGGGGTAAAACTATGGAATTTCTTTAAGTCATAAGGCTAGAAAAAAAAAAGCAAAACTAGAGTAACCAAGGATATACGAATCAAATGCTCCTTCTATAAAAGTGATGTTTTGTTAGTTTTTGGTAATATCTAAAAGGAATGTCGGTATTTTGGAATTAAATCTGCATGACTTGTTCTTCTTCTATAATTTTACCACTAATTCGTAACTAGGATTGAATTTGAATATACAGTTTCCATACAAAACAAAGTAACAAACGATTGTTTCTTGGTAACTTTTGGTTTCAGTATCTTTTTTAACTCTGGATAATTATGTTGTTACAAACTATGAGAACGTTACAGACGATTTTACAGCCGATAATTCTACCCGTCACTGACTGCATCACCTCACCTGAACTACCTTATCGTATCCATGTCTGAAGATACTCCTTGCGCCATGCTCCAGAACCTCTTGTAAGCCTTCTCTCCCTTAATTCGCATAATTCCGTCTTCACTGAGACTCGAAACCCATATCTCCTGGTGTAGAAGCATTAATGAACCATTAGTCAAACCACTGGACCAAGAGGGGCTTCCACAAAGGTGATATTATTGGTTTCAGTATCTAAGAAAAAGATATATTATTTAACCACGGAAAATTCTCCTATCTCCTAATCTGAATCGACGTATAAGAAGAGAACTTGTAACTCAAATTAATAAAGTACTAGATCTTAACCCGCCCAACTGGGCGGGTCTTTATTTTTATGATATATATAAAAATCTTGAAAAACAAAAGGTTAATGGGTACAATCTTTATTACTTTAGTTTATTATGATAAATAATATTAGAGACTGATTCACGCATCCACATGGATATTAGGCTGATTTTTGTTTTTATGATATATATAAAACATTTCAGAACTTTAAATTGGTTGAACGAAATTGTATTGCTTATTTTTTATTATTTAAATTTTGTATTTCGTAATTGTATCACCAGAAGCAACAACCTTGAAGTGTTCAACGAATCTCCATTCACCAATTGGGAGATTTCGTTTCAGGCGAAACATCAGATTTATTTTGCAACTTGCGTGTATTTTACCATCCTAAACACACGAAATTAACAATGATCAAAATTGTACGAACAGATAAAACATATCTTGACAATTTAGTAAGGTGATGACTTACTATTTCATCAGCAAGAACACATTCTAGAGTTTTCCCTCCAAAACTTGTGTTCGATGTCCATCAATGGAGTAGCTTCACGTGCACTTTCCAAGCATCTTTATGTAGTTTCACTTTGTGAACGTCGACATAATTTTGATTGTTTTCCATCGTTTTCTTTTTGTGAAGTCTGAATGTATGTGTAAGCGTAAGAGATGTATATATATAAAGCGAGCAAGGTTGTTTTGGAAAATGATTTTATTAAGATTAAATGCTAAGATTTCGTACGATTTAAACAATAATATATGTGAGAATATTTAGGAATAATTATGAACTATAAAGATATGGCAATTTAGTAGTTATTAAACTTTATTCTAATTCGTGGGGATCAAGTTTGAGATCTTGATTTAAATGAGGAGATACCCACGTCAAATCTTTCTAAAATTTATGTACAATTATACAAATTAGTTAAAAATTGCTTGATTTAAATTTATATGAAAATATTTAGGACTAATTAATGGTAACTGAGTTGCTATTAATCTCTATTCTATTGTCGTGGAGATAAGTGTTGGACTTTGGTTTAATGAGAAGATCCCCAAGTAAAATCTTCCAAAATTTTAGGAATAAATATGTATATACCTTTTTGATAAATAATTATGATGAATTTACAGTATTTACAAACTTAGAAAACTAACATTTAACGATTTCAGTTTTACTACTTTTGTTTATTGTTTAAACTATGTATTTCGGCTCTGTGTCGTGTTATAAAGGCGTTTGTGACCCGTAAACACAGTAGTAAGAATTTTACAAATATTTATACTTTTGTGATTTAATAATTCTTTTACTTAATAATAGTGTTTCACACTTAAATACACATAGTAACTCATGAGGTGAATCACTTATATAGTTATACTATATTTTTAAATTATATATCAAGAAATTTTGCGAAAAGTGTTTAAAATATACCAAAACAGAAAATATCATACAAAATATATATTTATATAAATAAATTACATTTTGTTCTTTATTTATTCAAAAATCCCTTCAAAAGAAACTATAAATAATTTTAAAATTTTCTTTAACAAATTAATAACAATCATACAAAATCCAAAAATAATGTTAATTGTACTTTGGGCCATAATAATCTATGATTCAAATTAAGCCCATTATTATATTTCTTAATATATACTACTATCCATTTATCCAAACAACATTATATTTTTTTACTACTATCTATGTTTCCAAACAAAAGCTTAAAGTACTTCTACTTTAATAAGATAGATTTCGAAAAAGAGCGTTGAGGTTTTGGAAGATTTTAACTAAATTTTTAAACTAACAGCTGGCTAGAAATGATGCTTCCCCCTTTAATTAAACACTAGATTCTGAATATATTTTTTGTTTTTTTTTTTTGAAAATTTTAAGTTTTATATTTGAGTTTCTTTTTTAATCATATTTGTATATAATATTAGTTTAATTTGATAGAATAGTTCTTTAAATAAATGAAATACATAATTGAACATAACATAATATTTATCAATATATTATGTTCATATTTTAATATAATAGATTATCCCTTAGTTCTGTTGTTGACTAAATACAATACTGCAATCCGGGTCTCACGTGTTTTTCTTAATCTTCTATGTTTATCTTTTTCATGTATTTTCCTTATCTTTTGTGTATTGATGTCTATCTTGAACCCAAATAAAATATGTCTTGTTGGTAATAAACTTAAACCATATTCAAAAACTATTTGAAGAGTGAATAAGATATTGCTCAAAAACTTTTTGCGCAAGCGATATGAGACATTTAATAAACATTTATTAAATGTGAGCGACGATCTAATAAAGAATAGTTTTTTTTTTTGTAAACTAATAAAGAATAGTTCCACCCCAACATTTCGCATATACCATAACAAGATAGACTAATTATACATGTTATATTAAAAAAATTGTCTATGTAGAAACCCATATGTTTAACCTAGCCATAAGCTTTATATCATTTTAGTATATGTCTAACTGATAATCAAAAGTTAGTAAAAGATTGCCGAATCACTTGTATTTCACTTGTATATTATCCCAAAAAGTTAGTAAAAGATTGCCACATCACTTCGACATTTAATAGATGTCAAAATTTATTTGGAGTCTAACCTTAAATATATCTTGAACCCAACTAAGATATGTTAGTAAAAGATTGCCACATCACTTGGACATGTATGTTACATTAATCTTTTTGTTGTCAACATTCATCTATATTTTATATATGCCTGAAAAATGTTCATCTTTTGACTGTTTATTTTATCCTCTGGTTAGTATACTTTGTTAGCTCTAAACTAGTTTAGTTTCAAAAAGATATATGTTCACTTTCTACTAATCAAATTCATAAAGAACGTGGTCTAGTGTGCAATTAAAAAGTTGATTACGCCATTACGGACAAAAGAAGAAGAAAACAATTATTTTTAAGCTAACCAGTATTATAGAAGCTTAAGACTCAAGAAATCAACAAAGGAGAACAATGCTCTATCAGTTTATTAGCTTCGAAATACATAAATATTTTGTATTTTATTTTTCAAATCATAAATAAACAATTTTTAGTACAAATATACTGCGTTCATAGACCAGAAATCAGCAGCAGCAACAACAACATATGAAAGAAGAGAAAACACAAGAGGAATTATTTGAAGGAGAAAAAGACGCAAACTTTGGTTTTATTAGAATGTTGTAGAAGCTTCCAAATCAATATTGTAGGATCTCACTCAAGGCAGCATTGGTACAAGTAATACTTCTCCATGGTCCTACGGCACTCGGTGCACTCGACCTCGTTGGGTATAATCCCAGCAGTCTCAGGAAGCATGAACCTTGTGCAGTGGTGTGGTGGGAGACGCATCAAGAGATGGTCATTGAGTGCTTTCAGAAAACCATGTGTGGGAATGTTGACTTCCCACTGGTTATATTCAGCCAAACCATTGGAAAACAAGTTACCTTTGGCACGAACCATCAAGTCCGAAGATCTACTAACGAGTCCCCAACCATCTCCTTCTCCTCCAAAACCTAACATAGCAACGATTTCTTGCAGAACAAGGTCCTTTTCCTCTTCTTTAAAGCCTTTGGTTCCGTGGGCTTTTAGCATCCGTTGCTTCGACTCCCACATGCTCTCTATCCTCGTCCAGAAGAACCAGATCTGGAACAAGTCCGGGAGTGTGTGGCTGAGGTTTTCGTCTCTGATTGTGTTGATTATCGGCTGGATTCCCTTCTTAGGGTTCCTTTTTCCAACATAAACCATCTCGACTTGAATGTTTGCTGCTTTTGCGACACTACGCCACAGACTAGTGAAGCTTCTGATCCATTGCATGTCTTCTCCTCCATAGAGACATATGTATTTTCCTTCAACAAGCTGATATAAGAAAAAATATTCTTTAGGTTACTTGTAGCACAAGGAATATTATTTTACAAAGAAATACTCTGTTTTTTCTTTTTATGAATAAAGGAAAACCTGGTTAAGGGAGTGAGGATCAGTGCCATCAATCAAGAACTCAAGATTCCACTCCTGTTCACCCCAGAGATCACGTTCCCTTGAGGTCGTGAATGGATGGGCGAAGGGTTGCCAGATCCAGACCATGGGGAAAGCGTTAGTGGACATAACTTGACCTTTGGGATCAAGTGCAATGAGAATAGGTCTGTTCTTGAATCCCCACCATTGTCTCACAAACCTGACAGCAGATCTCCTTAACCGCCGAGGCTCTCCAAGAACGTACCACTTCATGTTGGAATGAAGTGACTCGAACTTAGCATCATCGGCTTCTGTCCAGAAATCTTGAACTGGGACCCATAGAATCTCGAATGATTGCTGCCATGCTTCTGTGTAGAGCGATTCCAGGATGTAGAGCTCTTTTTCGATGTTTTCTAGGTCAGATACCAGAAGAAGAACGTGCTTTTGGGTGAGCACATTGATCCCAACCTAATGGTTGAAAACGGATCAGAGATAATCAAAAGGAGCGGCAAAGAGAATTTGAAAGAAAAATATTTAGGTTAGATTACGCGTCTCTTGGAAGCACCATCTCCATGGTAAAGAAAGTCAATGGGTCTGAGAAGACGAATCAGAGGAGGAACAACGTCAACGTGAATGATAGTAGTGAACGTCTGAATGAGTTCTTGATACTCTTCTTCCATGATACTATCCTCTGTATTGTATTGTATACAAAGAGCTCGAGATCAGAGAATCAAAAGCGAGAGAAAATATAGAGCTTAAACCGAACTCGAATTATGCAATAAATCTCACCAATGGTCAAGTGACTCTTCTTGAGTTGTTCTAGCAGGTAAGCATTGATCTTCCTAAGCCTTTCACTATTCTCGTGTATCTCCGAAACTTCCATAAACGACATGATTTGGCTGCACATCCCAAATATCATTAAAAAGAAAAAAAAACTTTAGAACTGTTTTCTTGAGTGTCAAGAAATCTTCAAATCAGGATATATTATTTTTGTTTTGTTTTTGTGTACGTACTCCTGCTTGAAACCGCTGGCGCCATTGATATGAGAAGCGCAGATCAGAACACAGCGAACAATCCAGTAAACTGCAGTGGGGACATGATCGGTAAACGCGGCTGTGATATGGTTAGGTGGTAGTTGATGGATATGGATGATGGTAGTGGTGAGATCAACCATGTCTTGCATCAGAATTCGGGTCTTGTCGAGACGCTGGTGTAGCGCGTTCTGCCTAGAGAAGATGCTAGGCAGCTGTTTGATGAGTGCCAGAGATTTAGTGAGCTGATTTGTTGCGTATGTCTCTGCGAGGAGGAGAAAAACGCCGTATTTCACGGCCAAAGCGGCTAGGATAAGGACAAGCTTAGCATCCCAGCGGTATTTGGAGACCATTGACAGAACAGAGAACGTCGCCGTATTGCGACTGTCTAAGTGAAGCCCTGTTGTCTTCATACCGTGAGACTCACCGCCATGAAGACACTTGCACTCGATCTGTGTCAGAGACATTGATATGATACTTTTCTTAAGAAAATGAATCGAATGTTAAAATAAGGAAGCTTCTTATGAGTATGACTATGTATATACCTCGCAAGAGATTTGATCGATGAGGTCCGCGAATGTCTCAAAGGAGACATGGTCAGTGTAGTCCTTGAAAACGAGTGACGGCTGCACAATTTTGAATTTGAAAGAAAAATGGAATTAGTCAATAAATATACTGAAATGGGGGGAGATTGATTGCGGAGCAAGAAACAAAACCTTAGGAGCAGAGGAGTCGATGGATGGGACATGAGACTTGAAGATGTCATCAACAACGGAGAGAAGTGATTTGACATCAAAGAAGATCATGTCTGGACTATGAGTCTTCGAGACTCTATCGGCCATCACTCGGTCATCAGAAAGTGAAAACATGGGTCTCCCATTTCTATGGAAAGCTTGTTTCTTTCCCGGTCCAAATCTTCCACCGAGAGAGTTGTCACCCAGTGATCTCGGCACCAAAGAGTGTCGACTATTGGCATCGACGATATCCTCAGATGAATGTGGATGATGTGCGGTCTTAGGGACTACAGAACCGATCTTCGTCTCGGGCTCATGATCCATCACCTTAGTAGGAGGAGGAGCAACATGGTGACCATCTGATTGTTCTCCGTCTTCGTGAGTTTTCGCGGCTACGGGACGCCTCTCTCCTAGGTTATCAGTCAGCTTCTGCTCGGCGGATCTTGGGATCAGAGAGACCCTTTTGAGAGGATCGGCTGGTGGGTTAGTACCGAAGGGCTTTGGGTTCAACTGGAAGCGTTTGGCCATACTGGCGATCGAGGAGGAAGGGGTTGAAGAAAAAATATGTGTGAAGGATATGATGTGTTGAGGTGAATGATTGGGTTAGTACACACATGCATGTATATATACACGTAAAAAGGGATTAAGAAAACAAGGGGCAACTTCGAATCAACTTCTTTGCTTCATCTATGGTTCAATATTTGTTTTGTGTCTTTGACACTTCCGTAGATGATTTCTTTGAACAAACGTTTAACCAAATTAGTTTTGTTGGTAACTTCTTCATAGCTAATAATTAACATTTACTAATTAACTGTAAGTCAGTAGTACTACATGCAATTAACATAATATAACGTATTTTAGTAATGTTGGCATAGACAAAATCAAAAATCATAATATAAGCAACTCGTGATACTCGTGGAAAGGGACAAAGCTACCTTGCTTGGATATTATTAAAATTGTCCATGAATCTACGAACAAAACGAATCAAACAAACACATGCATGCTATTGATGAAAATTATGTCATAGTTATAATTTCCACATTGTATGATTTTTTTTTCTTTCAGATAATTCTTTTGTATTGCAGGTTCCTCTAATCCCATTGGTTTCTAAAAATCTAAAATTTTCTTTTTTACTGTTTTTGAATTTGTCATGCAAGTTTCTCCAGCTGGATTTGGTCCTCTAGGTTCAAAGCTTCTTTTACTTTCTTATCTATGTTTCAAACTTGTTATTCAAGATCAACTTCTTTTCTATATACTTTCCATTCGTAGTAATATCAGAAAAAACGTGATAATGCATTTACACTCTTAAATAAATAATAACTAGATTTTGATCCGCACGCCCGTGCGGGTTTGTTTAATTCATATATACTCTTTCTGTTTCAAAAAGATAGATGTTTTAGAATTTTCACAATTTTTCGGGTAAAACATATTAAAACTTAGTTATAAATACATTGTTTTCTGTAATTTTATATTTATTATACTTTTAAACCAATAAGATTTTACGAATTACAATTAATGTTTTTGAACTTCACAATTTTTCATTATTAGTTGACAAAAATTGTATTGAAAATATAAAACACCTATCTTTTTGAAACAAAAAATTGTATTGAAACCTATTTTTCATTATTAGTTGACAAAAATTGTATTGAAACCTATTTTTCATTATTAGCTGACAAAAATTGTATTGAAAATATAAAACACCTATCATTGATAAGGTGTAAAGTAGCAATTGCTAAACCAATTACTCTGTAAGCCATCAACTGATACTATACTCCATAGACAACGTTTAACACACAATGCTAAACCGTTTAATAGATTGTTGCAATTACAAAAATGAATTTTATAGAAAAATTAAACCAATTAATCTGCATGCCACAAAATGGATACTATAATCCCAGGCCTTGGATTTATTTTGAAAAACGTCATAATGCGTTATATATGATATGAGCACTTATCAATAATCAAAAGTTCAGAGTTAGACCACGTGTGTAATTGTTACATTCATAGTTTCCATAAATAAGGACCAGGTCCAACGAATGACATGGTTAGCATAGAAAAAAATAGTAAGAAATTAATGGGTTAGAAAAATAAATTAATGGGTTAGAAAAGATGTAAAACTACTGTGTTTTGATTAGTGGCATTTAGTTGTAATTTTTGTGCAAAACTAAGGGGACATAGCTAAGTGTATTTCAGTCTTAATAGTTTAGATACACTATTTGTTTGTTTACTCATACAGAGGTTTGAAATTCTTATAAGCAATCACAGCATTAAAAGGGTCCGGCCTAGAAGCTAAACCAATTAAACCCATAAACCAATTCAAAACCGGTTTCTCAGCTCCTCCACCACCATTAGGAGGAGGCTGTTGCCGGATGATCTCCGGCTGAGTAAACCCTTGGACAGACTGAAAGTACTGAACCACCAGCTGTACCCGACCGTACTCGGTTCCATCTCTCCAAACCCTGATTGCTTTCTCATAAAACATGCGATTGCTAAAACTCACTATCAACGCACCTCCCGGTTTTAACACTCTATACACTTCCGCAAACACCTGCGCGTTAATATCCATGTCCGGTTTAGGAAATAGACATATATATATCAAGTTTTACTATTACGCCCCTTCTTTTTTTTTTTAACGCACCTTTTCGGGTTGTTGTAGATACTGTACACCGACAGAACATAAAACCGCATCGAAATATTTGTCTTGGAACTCGAGTTTCTGATCCTCGTTAAGATCCTTGATGAAGAAGTAATCGAGTCTAGGGTTTCTGGCAAGCTCCTGTGCGTTAAGACCATGTCCCACTACTTTCTCGAACTTCACCTCTTCTGGTAGATGGCTAACCCACGAGCTCATCATGTCTAATACAATCGAACCGGATTTTAACCGGTTTCTGTAGAGATCCGTTAAGGAGGATATGAAGCCGTCGTCGACGTGGTTTACGAACCGTGGGTACGAATAGAATTCACGGTCAGGACCGGAGTTGAGTTTCGTACGACCTTCATTGTTGAGTACTAAGCGTTGGATCTTACCGGGCGAAGATGTTGGTCGCGGATCGGTTTCTTCGGTTTGGTTCGAAATGCTAGTGATTCTTGGTCGAAAAGTTTTTCTGGGTCTCAGCTGAAAGGGAGATTGGTGAAGGTTGAATCGAAGAGAATCCATGAAAAGCTATATTCTCTCCCTGTTTGGATTATTATATGGCTACAAGCTAAGAATCAATCGTTAGCAGAAGAAGAAGCAAAAAGTGAGCCAACCTTTAGATTTTTTTTTTCTTTTTTGGAAATATTATAAATGTTTAGAAGTGAGTGGATAATTGATGAGTGGTGAATATTGCTTTAAGCCCATTTCAGTAGTAGGCCTTTATTGGATAAACCATCTACCTTTTTGCTGTAAGAAAAATATTTGAGATGTCTTTATTGGGCTTGTATTCTATATTTCTATGGGAGGGAAAATCATATATAAAACAGCAAAGCCTTTTTGATGATTAAAATAAGATTTTTGGACAGATGAATAGAAAGTCAAAGCAAAAAGCACTAAAAGGAAGTCTTGAGAAAATTTACCAAGCTAGAAGTTTCGGAAACCAATCAAAGAACAAAAGAACACACACACTTGTTTTCTTATTATAATTTCTTTACAGAGAGAGAGAGAGAGAGGTTGGTTGTTAGTAGAGCTTAATTCTGGTCTGGATGGATGCACGACAAATAGGACACACCTTAAGGCCTGGACCGCATTCACAACATGTCTGATGACCGCAACCAAACGCCATGTTTTTGGGATTGCTCAGACATATCGGGCATAGCTGTTGTTGTTCACAAGAAAAACCAAATTTTATAGAGACAATTAGCCTGATACCCAAAATGGAGGCCCATATTTGAGGTTTGCCCATGATGGGACACAATCAGCCCAACCCACACAATTGAAGTAGCAAACTTACCAAAATGCCCTTTCGGCGGAAGAGGGTTTGGCGCTCGCGTGTCAGGGACGTCTGACGCCGATGGAAACTGCTCCAGCTACGATTTGTCGAGGGGATCAGAGTAGGAGTGCAGGTAAATCCAATCTGAGCCGTTCATCTTACCCCGTAAAAAGTGATTTCAAGTTTAGGCGCTACTATCTATAATTCATCGAAACGATGAATGGTAGAAAATATCCCAATTGTTACTCTCCATTCTAACATATAAAGCGAATATAGGAAGTTAGCAGTTTAACAAAAGCTTGAAGAAGAAACAGAGAGAGAACGAAAGCTGTGAAATAGAGTTTAAAAAAAAACTCAGCTGACAGAGCTCGTTTTCATTCGTCAAAGAGGTGAGTCCTGTTAACGTTCTTCTTCATATATTTGTACATCTCTTTCTTTATTTCGCTGTCGTTAATCAAATGGTATCTATAACGTTGTGTTTGTCTTAGGTTTAACAATGAGTCACATAGTTCGACTCGTTGTGGGAGACTGGCAGCGACTGCGGCAAGGAGCGTGGCAGTTCAACTATGATCGTACGTATTACTCCCATGACATAGTGGTCAAAGAGAACGAAACATATGCTTCTCTACTCGGCATGGTCCGTACGAAGTATCATCTCCACGACCTCTTACCTGCGTCTGACACAGTACTCCTTACCTACGAGTTTCCAGACTTGACAAGGGACCCTACTTCTTTCACGTCGCCTCCTGTGGAAATTAAGGAAGACGGTGACGTTGAGTTGTTTATGTCCGTGAGGATTGAGTATGCGTGGTTGGAGTTGTATGTCAGTTTTGGGGAACGAGATGTAGGCGATTATCGCCGGCAGAGGAATGAGGATGACGGTATAACATTGGGAGTAGCTGACCGTACCGAAATCAACATCATGGAGGTGGAAGGTATATTATTGAACTTGCCGGTAAAATAACTATTTAACTGTTAAAACATATATTAGTCGGTAACTGATGCATGAGCGATATACAGATTACAGAGAGAGGGGGTTCATACTCCTAAGTGAGCGTGTACTGGAGGAGATATGCACGCCAGATGAACTGGAAAAGATAAGAACAGCCTCATACGCTTTAGCCCCTTTTTTTCCACCACCACCTATAGTAGTTAGTGATGATGATGATTACTCTGAAGATTCTTCATCAGCACCTCCTTCTGCTGGTCAACGTATGCCTAGGATTGGGGTTATTAGTCTTGAGGACGGAGCTCCACCGGAATGGCTACCTCCAGACAATGCTCATGTCTTAGGTAAGCAACATAAGTTATATGTTAAATATTGTGGTTAAACGTCAATATCTGAATGTAACCGACAACAGTAAATGTTGCAGGTAACAATCCAACAGAACAAAATGCAAGGCTATATGGAGAGGGAGGCAGTAACCAAGACGGTAATGGATTCAGAGACCAACAGGAGCCTGTCCTAACTCAAATGAGTAAGCTCTCTATTAGGCAAATATATTGGATACTTATATGTTACTTGTTAGGTTAGGTGTTAAATTCTAACTTGGGCGCAAACATACACCAGTGGCAGGTACAGAAGCTGGTACACAGCCAAGCAGGCAGGCAGAGAGGGACCGAAAGGGAAAAGGGATTGCTGAGGAGACACCAATAATCCGGAATCTGGCTAAGGAATTTGTCAACATCACAGGGGAGCAACATAAAGGGGAAGGATTCACGAGTGGAATGGAAATTGCGGATATTGACATTCTAGGTAATCAGGTTGAACTATAAAATAGTTTATTAACAAAATATAGATACTGATGTGAATGGTTACATTGGTGGCACAGAGGGATCAGACATGAGAAACCCGAACCACCTACACGTGGGGAAGATCTTTCCCGACAAGGAGGCTTTCAAACTGCATATGTCTCTTTATGCAATAACAAACAAGTTCCGCTTCTTGACGAAGAAATCAGAACCAGGGAAGATGCTACTGGCGTGTAGTGGTGTAAGCTGTTCGTGGAGAGTCTATGCGGCAAAAGTAGTAGATTCCCCTTGCTTTCAGATTAGGACAATCAATGCTGCTCATACTTGCACTGTCAATGAACGTTGGGCATTCAGAGATCATGCAACCTCAAATATCGTGGGAGGCCTGGTTAGGCATAGGTATGGGACAGGCGAGGCAGGAGGGCCAACACCAGGGGTGGTGAGGGATATAATGATGAACGATCATAGTGTACCAATCAGCTACTGGAAGGCGTGGAAGTCCAGAGAGTTCGCTATGGAGCAGGGTACTGGGAATGCAGACGCATCTTACCTTGGGCTTCCTGCTTATCTTACACAGCTAGCAACAGCAAATCCAGGCACAATTGTCTCTCTAGAGACAACCCCGACTCCTGATGGAGCCCAACGCTTTAAGTATCTGTTCTTGTCTTACGGTGCGAGTGTACAAGGTTATCAATTCATGAGAAATGTGGTCATCATAGATGGAACACACCTAAAGGGGAAGTTCAGAGGCTGCCTACTCACTGCAAGTGCCCAAGATGGAAACAATCATATTTTCCCAATAGGTTTTGGGATTGTTGACAGCGAGAATGATGAGGCTTGGACTTGGTTCTTCACCAACCTACTCAGCGTGGTCCCTGATTCAGAAGACTTGGTATTTGTGTCTGATCGTCACAACTCAATATATTCGGGCATTCGGAAGGTATGGTTACGTTTAGGTATATTAAATAAACATTGGTAGCATTTATTAAATTATTTAACAGTTACCTAATTATTAGATTTAGTTGCTAGATAAAAGAATCATCGGAATCAGTCTAGTTAGCAAGTAAGATTTTATTTACCATCTAATTATTGAATTTGTTTATAATCTAATAATTGAATTTAGCTTCTATAAAACGATTTACCTTAAAATTATTTATCATCTAATTATTGAATAAAACATCGTAACATGTATTAAAATATGTAACAGTATACTAATTATTATATTTAGTTCCTAGCTAAAAGAATCTTCGGAATCAGTATACTTAGCAAGTAAGACTTCTTTTATCATCTAATTATTGAAATTATTTATCATCTAATTATTGAATTTAGCTTCTTTAAAACTATTTACCTTAAAATTATTTTTCTATTTAGATGCCTAATACAGCAGGTTAGCATCTATACATACATTTAACATCTAATAATTGAAGTATTTGTTATATAAATACAGCAGGTTACCATCTATAAAATTATTTGGCTGTTAACTAATCACTCGTTTTAGATGTTAATAATACAAAGTCTCGAAACAATTTATTTTATCACCTAACAAAATATTTAACATCCAATTATTGAGTAGATAGTTTGCTAATACAATGTTCACCACATTTGTTTTACAGATTTATCCAAGAGCAAGTCACTGCGCCTGTCTCCTACACTTACAGCGAAACGTACAGACCATCTTCAAGAAGAAACATGTACTCTACCTCATTGCAAGGGCAGCTAGAGCTTATCGCGTAGAAGACTTCTACCTCCACTTCAACGAACTGAAGGTCATTGACATTGCTTGTGCGGATTACTTGATAAGGATTGGCCTTGAACACTGGGCAAGATCACACTTCCAAGGGAAGAGGTACAATATAATGACTAGCAACCTAGCTGAGTCACTGAATGCGGCGCTGGCCGAAGCAAGAGGGTATCCTATTGTTCCCCTTCTGGAGTACATACGAACAATGGTAATGCGTTGGTTCTCAACAAGAAGATCTGCGGCTGCTGTAAATGTTAACGCGCTAACACCCAACGTAGCCGCTATGATCACGAGAAACTTTGCAATCGCCACGGGTTTCAAAGTTAGGCATCTCATCAACGCAGAGTATGAGATACGAGACAATGTGGGGGTTTATAACAGAGTGGACTTGGATAGGAAGACGTGTTCTTGCAGAGAATTTGATACGCTGTCGATCCCATGTACACATGCAGTCGCGGCTTCCGTTACTTCAAAGCGCAGTGTGGAGTCCTTGGTGGCAGATGAGTACCGCAACAGTTACTGGGAAATGGCTTACAGTGGTACCATTTACCCAGTAACAACAGCCAGAAACACTACAGCTGATCATGGTAACGAGGTTGATGATGGAATGATATTACTCCCTCCATGTACAAGAAGGCCGCCAGGAAGGCCAAGGAAGACAAGAATCCCATCATCCGGAGAGATAAGGGTAATAACATATGTTCTTGACAACAAATCAAAAATTCTATTTTAACCGTTAATCTTACTAATAACTGTTAACTGTTCAATGTATATTTAGCGAACTGGAGTCTCGAAGAGGAAGAGGGCATGTAGCAGATGTGGCGGGTTTGATCACAATCGCGCCACATGTACGGTGCCTATCTAAGTAACTTAAGAAGTAATCGGGAGGAGGAGCAATAGGAAGGAAGGATGGCTTTTTCAAGGTCTGATCTGGGGCGGCCTTTACTTTTGCTATGTAATATGTTAAATCAGTTCCCCTAAGCGTTTACCACATTGACTATCATGTAAGTACAATGAGGTGGATGAATAAGATTGCCCTCCAATCTAAAATGTTTAAGACTCCTTTTTCTCTAGTCTATCCCTACTATGCTAGATTGTAGTTTAGATAGGTTATACACATAACTTGTCTGATTAAAACTCAGTTATAAGTTGAATCAAACTAAAGGAAAAAAATATAAAGTTAGTGTGTAAATTAATAGTTGTCGAGCAAAACCAAAGTCATCTCTGAAATTTCAACGGTAACGGGTAACATCTAATGTAACACAAAATCCTATATTGGAACACACCAATTCTCAAAACAAAGCCTCCCACCTATTCAAAACTAGACCCTAACCCCCCTAAGGATTAGTTAACCCATGGGTAAGTATTTAACTAACTAAGATGTGAATAAAAGAAAGGAAAATGAACATATTAGAATTACTGGTTAGCAGAAAAGGTAATCGGTATCCCCTTAGATACATGTTACTGTGAAGATTATTGGTTAACAGTCAGTTATACGTTGAATCAAAATAGAGGGAAAAACAATGTTAGTGTTTAGATTAATATTTGCCGAACATAAACAAAGTTAACAGTGATATTCCGATGGTAACGGGTAACATCTAATGTAACACAAAATCCTATATTGGAACACACCAATTCTCAAAACAAAGCCTCCCACCTATTCAAAACTAGACCCTAACCCCCCTAAGGATTAGTTAACCCATGGGTAAGTATTTAACTAACTAAGATGTGAATCAAAGAAAGGAAAATGAACATATTTGAATTACTGGTTAGAAGAAAAGGTAATCGGTATCCCCTTAGATACATGTTACTGTGAAGATTATTGGTTAACAGTCATTTATAGGTGGTGGAAGTATAAGATAACAGATAATATAATTTTTAACGCTTAATAATAGATGAATAAATTCACTAACCCAAAGTTAATATAGTTTTATAGAATGTTAAGCTTCATGACTGAGGTCACTATTTCATTACCATATATGTTACCCAATATGTTATGCATGGGTTTCATATGAGTTCAAAAGATGGAATGTTCCAAAATATAACATAATTAAACAAACGAAGCCATTATAACATGAAATTTTTAATAGTATTAAGAAATTATAAGTTTCAGCCACTGATTAGTCTAATGAAACGAAACAAAGAGAAAAACAATAAATAGTAGCGAGGAGTTTGGATAAAGATGTAGCAGTTAACTGGGACGATTAGGTTTTAATCGGTTCCAGAGATGAAATCAAAGAACTTAACAGCTAATTGTTTTGCGGCACCAGGAAGGAGACGTTGTGTAACAGCTTTGCAGCCATCTAAGCCAGCGGAGGAGTGAGAGTCTATCAGTAGCACAGCCATAACAGCAGAATCATTTGGAGTACCGTATTGTGGGATACCTTTGGAGCGGGACACTGAGAAGGGCTTGTAGGTAGCGTTGCTGGAATCAGACGGAGAGTTATTACCAACGTAAGGAAACATGTTGGCTATCGGGTTGAGTTCCTTCTTCATCATGCTGTCGGTCTTCAACAATACGTTGCAGTCAAGGACATGTATTGAAGAGTTTTTCCTGTCTACGCAAACAGCTACCCAGTGAGTCTGGTCTATGTTAAATGGGAAATATATCTTCTCGACTGTAGACGCAGTAGGAGTAGAGAAAACCTCGTCAAACAACTTAAGTTTCGGCCTTTCCTTCACAGATGTTTTGACAAACCTCGAGTGCATGCGCATGAGTTTTGCTGGAAGCGTTGTGTCACAAATGAGAACCTTATTGTCGCCTGACTTGAGCTGTGAAGATAAATAACCCATAAGAGCATCCATAACCTAAAGCAGTGAAACAAAACCAAATTATATATGTCAGAATTTAATTCTAATAAAGTAATCTAATGTTAAAGCTTACCTTGGTTGGCATATGCTGTCTCCTGAATGCTATGTCGAGGAATTCAGTAGCAGAAACGGAGATGTGTTCAGATAGGTTTACCGTCCTACAATATAAAGTAGATGTTAAAGAATTAAATGTATGCAAACATATATCTTAGCGGATAAAAAGTATCATAACGTTTAACGACTCACCCCATCGCCATGACACGCTGCTCCACATCTGCAAACAGAGTGTCAAGCTCGGGTAGAAGGGAATATTGGACCACAATCTTAGGGTCGCATTTGAAGTCGGTGTAAGCTGCCGGTACTGTTTTTGGCCTCTTGCTTTTCCTTGTCTCAGCAGGAATGGCAGCTTCTAATTCTTGAGGAAGGACAAATTCGATTGGCTGCGCATCAACAACGTTATCAGAGGTTCCATCTTGCGTGAGACCAATGGAGAAAGACGGGCATTCAACCTTGTTGCAAAATAATTCCAAAGTTTGTTAATCCACAATGATATCAATAGGATTAGACAAATCAGTCGCAAAAGATAGTCATAGAAACTTACCGCTGATGGTACAAGGTTATCAGATGATGGAAGCTCTTCAGAGTCCGATTCTTCAACGTCCTGATGCTCAGTTATGTTGATAAGTGGGTCAACGGAACTGGTAGATTGGTTAATATCCCCTTGTGAAGCAGATTCATTGTGTTGGAGTTGAGGGTTTGGTTCAATGCCTAAGCCCTAGAAGAAATATACAGAGATATAATTACCGGTAAAGTAAAAAGTTAGCAATAAAAGATAACTATAACTGCTAAAATGTAAAATTTCCGGTAATTACCTCTGCAGCAGCAGTTACTTCGTCCAAATCTGCGATTACCTTTCTAACAGCATCTGCAGCTCCATCAGTGGTGTATGCATGATCAGCGCCTCCAATATTATTGGTGGGTTTAGAAGGAGCCGGGTGATGGGACTCCGGGTTTTGCACACCGCCTGGGACGACAAACGTGTTTTGCTGACCACCAAGCACAATTGATAGCATCTTGTTGTAGCTTTCAGAAACGGCTTTCATTACTGTTTCCTCAATTGCCTTCAAGGAACTGGTAATAGTCATATTGAGCCTACCGTCGATACCCTGAAGACTGGAAACAGCGGACTCCAAAGAACTCACTTTACTAGCAAGACCTGAAACACGGATTGTTTCAGCAACTTCAAGTTCAATTGCCTTCACAATACGTGATTCCAAACCACCAATCTCAGATGTTATTTGAGCAGCTACAAGGTTAGCAATAGAAATGTTGGCAGAAGGGGCAGGAGATTCCTCATCTGTTGAAACCGTCTGTTTACCACCCCTCAGACGCTCAATATCAGCAAAAGTTAGGCCGCCGAGGAACATTTCATTCTTGAACTTAAAACATTCGGAAACAAGCTTAACCAGAGTGTCAACGATTTCATCTATTTTCTCATCAGGCCATGCGAAGTCATGTTCCTTTTCCCACTCTTCATGCGGGTCATCGAGTATGGATCTAACGGGAATCTATAGTATGTATGTCAAAAGATTAACCAACAATATAAATTGTAACCTAAAATTAGAAAGCTTAGCCGTAATCTATTTTGATAATATGTTATACTAATATATAGATGTTACGGGGAAAAATATCAGTTACCTTGCACTCAGCATTGAGATCTCTTGCGTTTTTGGGGTTGAGTTGAAATCTCGGAGGAGCTACGGGTTTATCCCCTGCGCCCGTTTCTACGACACTCTCTGGATCATCACCAAATGTCTCCTCCGTCTCGCTTTCGGATTCTTCTAGAAGCTTAGGCTGGTTTGGGACAACCTCTTCTTTCAAAGCAGGAACGGAGGCAATCATTACTAACTGAATGGCGTCCACATAACCTCTAAGTGCAAAGGAATCCTGGGCTAGGGCCATTTCATCTTTTTTCATCAATGATGACATGAGAAGCTGAAAAGAAACTCGTCCCCAAGGGTAAGCCATAAACTTATCAAGGTCCCTGATGAGTTCAACATGTTCAGGGATGATCTTCGGGCAGTGCGATGATGGAAGAAGAACAGAGGATGTGATAGCAAGAAGTGCGTACTTTATCCTCATATCTTTGTCTTTCACCTTCCGGGTCTTCAGCATGTCAATAACCATCTCAATCGAACAAGATTTCAGAGAACCAAATAACTCATTCCAGTAAAGCTTCTCATTCAGAGGGTTCTTTCTCTTCCTCCGAGTCGTCGCCGGAAGCTTACCACAGTTGAGACCGGTGACAATGGCGAACTCTCGCAGTGAAAATCTGATAGGGTAACCAGCAAATAGAAACCATATCTCGTATTTTTTGTTAGTCTTCAGACGACGAACGAGAATGAAATGCCCAAAAGCGCCGGAGAATGGTGGGTTTTCATCCAACGATATAACTTTGGCAAAGGTCGAATTCTTCAAAAACGCGAGTTCTTCTGCGTCGAGAGCAGCAATAATCGCCTCTGTTCTTTTCGCCCGGTGGTAGGAATTGACGCGTTCGCCAGACGGTTCTTCCCCGGCGGCGAAGATACGATTAGGGAGAACAGGAGAAGACATTTCCTACGAACCCTAGAAATTGGATATGAGAGGATGAGGAAAAATCAGAGAATTGGGGTATTTTGAAGAGAAATGTGGAGATGGTATAAATGGTTTCTGGTTGGCTTGATTAAAGAGTGCCTTACGCGAATGACGAGGTGTTTTCAAAAAAAAAACGGTAAAAAAAACCAAACGGTGCAAATTTGCACCCATTAAGTCGCTTCAGTTACAACTTGGTTGCTTGTCTCGATACGCGAATTCCGACACAAACAGCAGGAACTGACACAGCTATGCAAAGGGTTCGATAGGGCTCTTTTCGGTATGAAATTAGTTTAGTCATATCGTGTGTAGTGGTCTAATTAGGACTCTGATTTGAGGCACAAATGCAAATTTTCTCAATTTTATAAGAGGAGAGTTTATTATATATTAAAGAAAACATTTCAAACACATTGTACTATATTTTTTTTAACCTGATTATCGTCAACATCCTTGGTTTCCATGGGATAAGTAGGAACACTAGGCTCAAAATTCGGTATTGGGGAAGCTTTTGAGGGGTTGAAGAATGTTGAACCGCTCTGCACCGGAGGTGGAAGTGGGATTCTCTCTGGGATACTCCCATTTCTTCGCCTGCCACAGGAAGAGAAGAATAAAGTACATTCATAAAAACAATACAAGTTTTTTAGGTGAAGTATTACCCTAAAAGGCCAAGCTCGATGGTAGCTTTGTACTGTGGAGGAATCTCCATGAGAGCAGAGAGTGCGAATTCTGTCTCCTTCCGAGACTGCTCTTTGTTCTTCGACATGATCTCCGTGAAGTTCACAAACTATTTATTAAACAGATAAAAAGAGAGATGGGGTAAATGCAAGAGAGATGGGGTAAATGCAAGAATCAATGTTTCACTGAAAGAAAAGAAAAAAAGTATGCTATACTTGGAAGTTATCAAAAGCTCGGGAAGGTATGTTATCATCAAATTCCTGCATCATGTCCCATGGTCCATCCCCCACCCCGACTAACACTATTGACAAAGGAAGAGTACTGCATGCAACACCCAACAGAAAAGGAAGGAACTGATATTACATAAAACCGACAAACATGAAAATAAAATTGAAACACAAAAGTAGTAGTAGTAGTAGATATTATTCACACAAACCTTGCTTTCACAATTGCATCAACAGTCCTCTGTTCCTGGGGACTTAACTGCCCATGTTCCGTATCCACACTTCTTGTTACCTGAGATTGATTGATATCCTTAGACACAACAGAGAGATCAGAGGTATCAACATATCACAGCTTAGGCATCAAAAATATTAACCTGTCCATCGGCTATGATCACTAACACATGATATTGGCCACTACTCTGCTCAACAACTGTCATCGCCATTTCAATGATGGGTGCAAAAGATGTCGGTCCTGAATAATAGAAATACAATTACACACGGGTCTAACTAAGTACTTGAAAGTTTTTGCGTTTGACAATGAGATACAAAGAAAAAAAGAAACCTACCTGCGAGCTTAAGGTGAGGGACAATTTCTCTGTAGCGAGCCAGAACTTGCTCAAATCCATTAGAGGATATACCCTCTGGATAGAAACTAAACACGTCTTGATCATGAGTTGATGCTGCAAAATATAGGTTGATGATATTTACCATGGCATTAAGTATCTGAAATAACAAAAGACACCAAGTAAGCAGTGATATACTTACCGTCACCAAAACCAAAACAAGGAATTAAGTTGTCCTCGTCAAAGGAGGCTAAGGTTCTTCCAATGATAGTGATAGCTTGTTCATAAGGATTGGGAGTATTGCTGCTGATATGATGCAAGCTTTTCTTATTGAAGGACTTGGCTCCTGCAGCAGCACAGAAACCAAACAATGATGATGATTAGCCCAAGCATGTCCTAGATGAAGATTTATCATATAAGAAAGAAAAGAAAAAGCTCAAACCAAACCTGTCCACTCATTGCTTTTGGTGAAGTCAATACCGACGATAAGATTAGAGGATTCAAGACCTGCACGCCCTAGAGCCTCTGACACCTGGAGGAATCATCGTAGAAACACTATTTATGGCAAAACCAAAACTATTTCTGTATCATTCATTCATCACTTGTTAGAAAGAAAGAATGAAAGAAAGAAGCTCTCTCACCTGATCTAAAGAAGCGTAATTATCAGATATTTTGGAATACCTACGATCAAATTTTTTTCTATCAGAAGAAGAAGCAGCATGAGTAGTCTGCGAAGGCTGTGGCTGTGGCTGTGGCTGTGGCTGTGGGGGAGGATAAGGATAAGCATAGCCCTGCTCTTGACTATAAGAAGGCGGCTGCGGAAGATGATCACCAAAGCTGGGAGCCGCAGGAGATGGAGAAAAAGAGGGTGGAGGAGGGTAGTTGTAGCTGCCTGGTCCAGACTGAGGATAACTCTGATGAGACGCCCATGATGATGATGATGATGATGAAGATGGCGACTCTTGCCTCCAATCTTCTTTAGAATTTCCTCCTCCCATCAATAAAGAAAAATCTTTATTAAGATTCCAAACTTGAAGTTCAAGATCAATACCCTGAATCAAAAAGAAAAAGATTTAACCCGAACAGAAGATTCAGAATTCTGGAATCTTATCCTAATTACCAAGAACATGCAAGCAAATGTACCAATGGCTATCACAAAACTTTCAGAAGAGAATTCGATTGAACATGCAAAAAAATATACGTATTGTGAGGCAGTTATAGGTGTAGAAGGGTTGGCGAAGCAAAAGAGGCGGCGGTTGTAAATCAATCTTAACACGTATAAGCAAGAAAGACTTGGATTCAATCACGTTTCCTACGATCCACCGACTACTCCCGACTTTCCGTTACCAAATTTTATTATATACAAAAACTCTTTGACGGATCTACCCATTCTTTCTTTTATACTACTATTAGTTTTCCCAGATTTAATATCTTTAAAACACGACAAACACACACAAATATTATTACTTTGCTGTAAGATTTGAACTTTTTCATATGGAGAACTACGATAGACAAATCCCACCTTTTCTATGGCAACAGACAAGAGGACTCCTGAAGATTAGTTCTTCTTCTTCTTCTTCTTCTTCTTCTTCTTTTTAAGAGGTGAATGGGATCTTCTTTCAATCAGTGGCGGATGAAATCAAATCATATTATATACAGTACTATTTTATTTGTATTTTGCTTTGTTCCAGATAGGTATCTTTCTCTTCTTTATTTTAGTGTCAATCATGAATCAACCTCCCCCATTAATGTTTGCTTCTAGTTTTGGATCAAATCATTATCTCCAATCCAGCAAACAAGAGTAAACTTGTAAAAGAATCCATTACTTTATACATTCTTTCGAAACTTGGCCCACCAACCTATTCCCTCAGTTTTAAAAGTCCACTAGATTTTGACCCGCCCTTCAAGGGCGGGTATATTTTTTTGTTTTAAGTCCTTGAACAATTTTAATTTTGTTTATGTGATTTCAATTATATATGTGTGTCTGTGAACAATTTTAATTTTTATGTTTGTGTTATTTCAATCATATGTTTGAATTTATCAGTACGTAAACATGAATAAAATCGAAAGTAGGAAATACATAAGAAGCTTAAGAAAAAAGAAATTGAAAAACCCATAAAGATAAAACAGTAGTTCAAATAAAAAGAGCATTATAAGCATCTTCAAAAGTAGGATACAAAACTCCATTAACAGTTCGTAAATCTGTGAAGCTGGTCGATGTTTTGCTCTTGTTTAAAAGCAAATGCAGATAAAACAATTCGCTTGTATTGGAATTATTTTCATGCTTACTAATTATTTTCTCTTTGTTCTTACTGTTAATTTCCATCCAATCTTGATATTGCGAAGTTTGATTCGCCTTCTTTGTTGAGATATACCCAAAATCATCATCTTTATGTGTAGCTTCTTTGTCACTTTTTTTCATATTTTTTCTCTCCGTCTATAGCAAATAAGATTTAAGACAATTTGAAAACCAGACATTTGAACATCAATCTTAACTGAAAAAAAATTATTGAATCGTTAACAATTAGAAAATCTGACCTTTGAATACTGGTAGTTGTTGATGATTGAAGACAAATGAATATAATAGATTTTAGAATACTCGAAAGAGAGGAGATTAATTTATAGAAGATGAAGAAAGTAAGTAAATATTTAAATAAATGTAGCTTAAAAATTGAATGAGGAAAATTAGGAAATGATTAGTCTATATTTAGAATCCAGAAAAAAAGGAGATAGGAAAAGAAAAATTCAAAACAAACTATTTTCTATAATAATTTGTCTATATATATATATATACATATATACATGCAATTATATGTTTTCTATCAAGTTATAATGATTTTATTTTATATAAAGATGATTTATAATGGGTTTGTAAAGGCCCACTTGAATTGTTAAAAAACCAATTGTATTTCTTTGACTTCTTTTTCTCTATAATCGTTTTTAATATCAAGGCCCATTTCCATTTTTTTTTATCATTTCCGACAACAAACACATGTTCACTTGAGTTGTCTTGACCTAATCTGCACTCTGGTTTGTCGGTGGAAAATGAAAAAGAGAAGTGAGAGACTGATATTTGCTTGGAAACGTGTAGAAGACGATGGGAGCTCCGGCGATCTTCTCTCTTTATTCATCAATCTGACCACAGAAGATCTTCTTTCTTTATTCCGACCACAGACGATCTTGTTTCTTTATTATCAGATCCCGATTCAGGTACATGTTTTTTTTTTTTATAATTGATTCATCATCAGAGTTATATTTTGTTTGCATGTAATCTTAGTTTGAGCTGGAATCTGATAAATCAAAACTCTTGTAACTCTTTAAAATCAATTACATTTCAGATGACCCGACGTTTCTTCCGAGGATGTTAGTGAAGCTGATCTTAGTGAAAACGAAGATGTCCTAACTCAACTCGTATTCCTGTTATTATCATCACCAAAACATTTAACTCCTACATCTGCAAAGCCTCGGTTCTGACATGTAAGAAATAAATAAAAGCTATTATTTTATATAATCTCTTTATATAAATATATATATGGAATCATGCGAATGGGTATATTTTTTGTGATAAAAAAGCTCTGAAAGAGATTTTGGTAATGATATAGCTGTTATTTGTATTTGGCTAGAGTCGGCATTTAGAGGTCCAGCTGCTCTGTGACCAAATTGGAAACGTTTCAGCTCTGCACAGCCGGGACTGTAGTGTCCAGAGAAGACACCAAAAGGTTTGCAATAATAGATTCTGTATTTTTATTATCTTGTTACAAATAAATACTGTGTGTTATGTATTCTTATGTACTCAGTTTTACATATCTAAGTCCCTTACTGGCGGAGGCAAGTTATTGCATGATTTCTTATTTTATATTTCGTGTCTCAGATCATAGAGGAAGGTCCAATCACCGTGGCTCCACAAGAAACCATAAAGAAACTTGAACAGGCGGCTAGAAGGTTGGGGAGTGTTAACTATGTTGGAGCAGCTACTGTTGAGTATCTCTACAGCATGGACACGATCGAGTTCTACTTCTTAGAGCTTAACCACTTTAGTTACAGGTTGGTTTCATACTACTCAAAGGTTTCATTTAGTTTTAAAATTGAGAGGTTGAAAACCTGTTTGACTTGATGTTTAAGGTCAGGTTGATATATCTTTTCATCTTTATATAAAGATATATATGGAATCATGCGAATGTTTATATTTTTATGTGATAAAAAAGCTCTGAAAGAGATTTTGCTAATGATATGGCTGTTATTTGTATTTTGCTAGAGTCGGCATTTAGAGGTCCAGCTGCTCTATGACCAAATTGGAAACGTTTCAGCTCTGCACAGCCGGGACTGTAGTGTCCAGAGAAGACACCAAAAGGTTTTCAGCGATAGCTTCTGTATTTTTATTATCTTGTTACAAATAAATACTGTGTGTTATGTATTCTTATGTACTCAGTTTTACCTGTCTTAAGTCCCTTACTGGCGGAGGCAAGTTATTGCATGATTTCTTATTTTATATTTCGTGTCTCAGGTCATAGAGGAAGGTCCAATCACCGTGGCTCCACAAGAAACCATAAAGAAACTTGAACAGGCGGCTAGAAGGTTGGCGAGTGTTAACTATGTTGGAGCAGCTACTGATGAGTATCTCTACAGCATGGACACGATCGAGTTCTACTTCTTAGAGCTTAACCACTTTAGTTACAGGTTGGTTTCATACTACTAAAAGTTTTCATTTAGTTTTAAAATTGAGAGGTTGAAAACCTGTTTGACTTGATGTTTGAGGTCAGGTTGATGTTGGGATGGGAATTACTTTTTTCACAGTACCACATCGAAGACTGTGGTAGCAGACATTAGTGGCTCTATTCGATTGGTACCATTGAAGTTGAAATCTATTTGGCTCCTGTCAAGATCCCAAGTAATCTATTCCTTGCTAGTTATAAATCAAAATAATTTTTTTTGATTATTGAAATCTGATCATATTTGTCTTTTTTTCAGCTGAACCTGACAATATTTTTTTTGGTTTACATGAAGTATTTTCTCAGGTTCTGAAAGTAATCAGCTGGAATCCATTCTTATCTGGAGACCAGATTCTACAAATCTACAGAATCTGGTAAGAATCCGAACATGGCTTTTCTTAAATGTAAACCAATAATAATTTCCTTGATGTCGCATGAAAATTTCAATAATAATTTTTTTCTTAAATGTACAAAGCATGATTATCATGCTATAGTAGCCAACAAATGAAACAACTAAGAAGGATTCATATCATCTAATTAGTATCTGTTGCAATGTTGTAATATAATTGAACTCTTGTATTTGTTGTGCAGAACTTAATGACGTCAAAGGAGCAACTGGAGAGCAATAAAATAGATCTGCATTAGAAAGATAAGTAATCTAAATGATAGTAGTTAATATAGATCAGAAACAACTTTGAGAGATTCTTATTGAATGATTGTTTTGTTCTGTAGGCCCTCGTTTATTATATTATAAGAAGAAAGATGAAAAACAGAAACCAAGGAAAGGATAACAGACTCACTTCGAAGAAAGGGACATGAAGTACAATCAGAAACAACATTGACCATTGGAATAACATGTAAGTCACTAAACAAAACTTCTAGAGCTTAAAAATTAGGAATGAAACTTCAGCTTAGTTGCCAGGACTGGAATAGTACATGATTAGTTAGGAATGGAAATATTGTTTGCTGGTTTGTTATCGTCCTTGCTGTATGTTGAATAATGTTAACTTGATTGTCTACTGTGTGCTTTTATTTAGGTTAATAGATCAAATTTCGTTTGCTTGCACGTTTGTTAATTCATTTGCTTGTATGAATCAATTAGAGAGACAAAAAAGAACATCCAACGATTGCAAATAACTACATTGTTTGAAAATAAGTGTAATAAGTTCAAATCTCTAAAAAACACAGCAAACTAAACTATTAAATTAGAGATTCTGAAAGATCTCTTTGAAAACAACATTCTTTGTCTCACGCTTAGGCTTTCCTTGATCATCAACAACCAAAATCTTCAATCCCTTCTTTGATGTTACTCTTGAAACAGCCACATATAGTTGCCCATGAGAAAATACATCTCTAGGTAGATACAAACCAACATGAGATAGAGATTGACCTTGACTCTTGTTAATGGTAATTGCAAAAGCCACTGCAATAGGCAGTTGCCTCCTCCTCATCTTGAAAGGCAATTTTTTATCAGAAGGTGTAATAGAAAGTCTAGGAATGTCCACAGTTTTTCCCACCTTTTCTCCTGTGATGACTTTCGCCTTTACCATTAAATCATCCATCTCTGTAATCTGAAGCCTGGTGCCATTCATCAAGCCGTTTGTATGGTCGATATTTCGAAGCAACATCACCGGACATCCGACTTTCAAGCGAATACTATGATTAGGCAGACCAGAAACCTTGATGGTGTTTAAGAAATCGGGAGTTAGAGCCTGATCTGATCGGGAAAATCTATCAGAAGCATCAATCGAGTCAGAGCTTAAATAAATTCTTTCTTCTCCTGCATATTACAAACCTCAAAAGTTAAATAATATTCAAAACGATTTCAATAGCCAAAAAATAAAATGTCCATATCTATAGTATAACCTGGTAGTTTATCCAACATGTGCTGGTTAATCCTATTGACATCTTCATTGGTGGGACATAGAATTGCTCTTTCTTGGAAAAACTTAGGCTCTCTATTCTGTTGTAAGGAAACAACATCCCCATACACTGCTTTGCTAATTGATTCAATTGGATCATCTCCATCAGTAATAAGAAACTCCTCTGGGATACTGATTACAACTTCTCCATCATTATCTCCTCCTAGCTTTCCATCTCCAACATCTAGAATCCACTCTGAAAATTCCTTTAATTCCTTAGCTTCTTCAGCAGACAGATTTTCAGAAAGTAACCTCATATTCTTGGTTAGCTTCATAACCTTGACATGATTCCATAAATATGACATATTAAGGGACTCCATAACAATTTCTGTTCGTCCACCACCATGTATGACATGCAATATCTGTCTGAAATCGCCTCCAAACACAACCACCTTTCCACCAAAAGGCCTGGTGTCCTTGTTCCCCAAAATGTCTTTCATACTCCTGTCCAAAGACTCAAAACAGTGTCTGCTCATCATTGGTGCTTCATCCCATATGATTAGAGAAGCAGCTTTCACCAAATTAGCTTGATCACTTCCTGGAATAAGTGTGCAAGTAGAAAACTCATCTGGGTTTATTGGTATTCCAAACCTTGAATGAGCTGTCCTTCCTCCTTGTAACAAAAGAGAAGCTATCCCACTTGATGCAGTGTTCAAGCAAATTTCTCCCCTGCATCTAATGGCTGCAGACAACAATCGCCACAGGAAGGTTTTACCAGTTCCTCCAAATCCATAAACAAAGAAGACACCTCCTTTATCATTTACGACAGCATCAACAATCTCTCCATATATATTTCTTTGCTCCTCTGTGAGTTTACCAACGTCTCGGTCATGCTCCGCTTGTAGCTTCTCCCTATCATAACTCAACTCATCTACAATCAACACATTGTCATTCCCAACTATATCTGGAGCTGGCTTTGGCATAGATTCCCACTGCTCTAAAGAAAATCCATTGCTCTTTAAAATCTTTTCAATCTCAAGAAGAGCAAATTGTTGTTTTTCATCATCACTTAAGCAAAGATCTACAAAAAAATATATTGATGAATTAGAAAATATTTTTTCAGTGAAAAAAAAAATCAAAGAAAAAAAATTAAATTATACCTGGTCTGTTTAGTTGCTTTCTCCGTTTATACTCAATATCATCACATAGAACCTCCCATGTATTGTTCCAAACAACCTCTGGCGCAGATAAAGTCCCAGACATCAGAATGATAACAAAGGTGTGACGCAAATGTGCAGCTGATTCAGTGAAACTCGTCCGCAAAATGTTATCAATAAACTCTTTATCGTCGTCCATTAACCCTCTTGCAAAACACGCCTTCTTAAATGAAGGATACTCAACATTGTTAAAGGTTCGAACCTCCTCAAAACACGTTGGACCTCTAACAATGTTTAGTAGAACACGCAAATAGAAAGCTTCTTCAATCTTTCTTGGGGCATAATTGATCCTACCAATACTGAACCCCCTCTTTCTGTCATGAAACTTCTTTTCCTTCTTATTCCAAGTGAACATTGTTGGAATTTCTGCTAAAGTCAGTCTTCTGGCAACAGCACTAACCTTGTTCAGTTCAAACCAACCAGTGAACATAGTATTTTCAATAAGCTCGCGACTGGTGACTGTTTCATAAGTGTCATCATCTTTGAAAATAATAATCTGCTTCCCTGGTAGGTGAAATTGCATTCTCTCAACGGGTACTGATCGATAGTGAATAGGGAAACTTAAAGTCCTCCATGCCCCTTCACAAGCTGAAACATATCTGCGAAAATAATAATCGAAATGAATGAAATAAAACTGATGATGTTGAGGTTATAAAATAAAGCTGAAGAAAGATGACAATAAAAATTACCTGCAGTTGAAAAAGTTTTTTATCTCATTTTTTTTTTCAACTTCAGTAGATCCCTCTTTCACGCCCTTTTGTTTTCTTCTTCCTTTTTCTGATGGCTCAACAGCAACAGTGCAACGATCCTGGCCTTTGTTTATATACTTGAATAAGTATTTAATAGAACCAGTCTGATTACACCATTCAACATTAATATGAGCTCGATAACGAACAGATAATTTCTTGTTATACGGAATAACATATCTGTTGTCGCATTTGAAACCATTTTTCTCAACAAAGCAACCAGGTTGTTCACGCCTTCTATAAACAGGAAACCCTTCTCTGTTCACAGAAGTTTCCTCCACAAAATCTTTAGGATAGAGCTTTGAACATTTACCATTTTCCATGCATGGCGAGTTCATGTTAACTGCCCCACAAGGCCCATGAATCATCATATCCTTTACCACTTCAAACAACTCTGGGTCATTGTTTTTATCTGGTATTTCTGCTGAGATGATTCTGTCTATGTCCTCGGGTTTAGGTAGTTTAGAGTTGGGATGCAAGAACAGCAGAATATGAGCATGTGGCAGACCACGTTTCTGAAATTCAACTGTGTACATTGCTGCATTATAAACAGAAAACGACATTAGTAACCACAGATAAAGTCAACAAATATCAGACAAAAAAAAAACTCACATGCGACAACCCTTCCAAGTAGACGTTTTTTCTGTTAAATCGATCATAAGCCTATCCAGTTTAATCTTAAAAACTCTGCATAGGATCTCTGGTCTGTCATCAGGACTGAGCTTTCGTGGTTGAACATACCTTGTGATTTCAGGCCATTTAGGATTGCATGTGAAAGTTATAAACAGATCGGGAAATCCATAATATTTGCATATAGCCATTGCATCCAAATACAAATTCTTCATGTATCTTGGCCCTCCAACGAACGTGGCTGGTAGCAAAAAGCGGCTCCCTTGCTCAGACATATCTGTATTCCCATTATTTTCAGACTGCTGAATAGACTCAAAGGTGTCTGATCTAAGGGTTTTCTGGTTCATCCTTAAATAGCTCAACCGATTTGCTTCAATAGTTGTATAACCATCGACCAAAAACTGTTGGAACAGCCTTTTAGAGTGCAAAAGTGTATGAGATTCCCCATCCCTTTCCTGAATTCTATACGCATACCACTGTCTCAAAGAGATATTTCTCCTCTTTAGTTTAGCTGAAGCATCTGTAACTCCTTTCTGAATCCCAAGTCTGAACCCATCTTCGCCATATGCAAATATAAGAGGATATTGGAGTGCTAGGTAGGAAGGATGTATTTCGCTAATCCGTTTAAGCCATCCTGTCTGCTTCTCTTCCAGAACAATGTCTCTTTTATCCATTTCCAAATTGAAATCACCAGGAATTAATGCAGCAACTTCAGATGCAGTAGGAGTATCATATGTCCTTCCATCTTTTTCTCTACTGCTAACAATCCTCATATGAAACGTAGTCTCAGGATTAGTATTGAACCGCTCTCGTGCTGAACGGAACTGATGAACATAAGGATTTACTTGGTTTAGCATCTCAATTATCATCTCAATGACTATCTTTCTCAGTTTCTCCTTTTTAGCCTTATCAGCCTTTTTCTTGTATTTCCTGCATCACATAGTAGAAGTTCAACAATTTTAGAATCATTAGATCAATAAAAATAAAACCTTAGTAGATCAGAAAATACCCTATAATAGAAGCTCGTTTTTCAATTTCGGTTTCTGTGTCAACAATGTAGAGTTGAGAAAACTTGGGTTCTCCTCCAGCTGGAGGCTTTAAACTACCCATTAAATGATAGTTTTCTCCTTGAAGTTGAAACATCTTTGGTCCACGTCCTTGAGGAACACATCTATCCACTTTACCCCCAAGAGATGTAAAAGAAAAGACCATATTAAGCTGCCTTATATTTTCTCGAAAATAATTGCTGATCTCATCATCACCATGTAGCAATCTTTTCAAGATCTCTGGTGATTCCTTAAGTAATGGCAACTGTACTTGACCTTGTCCACAACACATAGAAAATTTGGGTTTCTTGCACTTGTTTCTCTTATCAACACGTTCACCAAACCACATTTTCGCACCACAGTAGTCACATTTGTGAGTAGGATCACCCTCATCTATGTACTCTGTAACAGATTAATAAACTCAGATGATCAAAAACTTTAAAAGGTTTTATTATTATACAAAATTCGCCAAATAATTCAAATATACCTGTAGTCTTTAGTGTAGCCATTGAAGGTGTAGTAGATGAGGATGGAGTGCCTTCGAACATGTTTCTAAATATATCAGCCATTGTCAAAATCCTCTCTCTCTGTGCATCTTGTATAGGATTTGAAATCGCTGTTAATCCTTCAATGTTATCATATGTTTGTTCATATGAATCACCATCTTCACTACTGACATCATAGCTCTGATCACTGTAATAACTCTGATCACTATAATCCTCACCCTCCTCTGAAAAAAGGTTATTACTCACATTTAGACACATGAACTAATAGAATAGATAAGGATAATATAATTATACAGACCAGAAAAATAGGGGATAACAGATGATTGAAAGTCACTTTCTTCTTCTGACTCGTTGTGTTGAGAAGTGGTAAAGCCGTCTGACTTGGAGAATGCTGGTAAAAGATCCCTAGGTTGAATGTTATAATCACCACCTCACCATCGCAAAATATAAAAAACAATGTCAGTTGTTAAATCTACAATTTTACAGTGTACACAAATTTTTTAAAACTACAGCCAATTACCAGTAGTTCGAAATCTCTTAGAACACTGAGGCTGCTTTCCTTTAGCTTTGTCTGTAGGTGAAAAAAAAACATAATCAATACTATTTATTAATAATTTCGTTTCAGAGAATAAGCAATCACGAAAACAGTATAATATTGATCATAATAATGGGTTTCTGAAAAAATACCATAATATGGATTTGATGAACTCAAAGCAGTCGATGGATGAGTAAAATCCTGGGTAATCCCAGAACTTGGTAGTGTTGAATTTAGATTAGTAACATCTCTCAACACTGATGTTTGATCAGAAGATTTAGAATTCGATGGAGAAAAAAATATAGGTTGATGATTTGTTTTTCTCTTCTTTGTATTCTCATCTTTGTTCTTCATGTTTGGTTGTGTAGTTAAGTGTCTGTAGAGAAGTTAGTTTTCAATGGGTTGGATAATGGAAACCATCGTTGTTCTGTGTGTAGAGAAGTTAGTTTTCCATGTGGGTAGAGAAGTTAGATTAATTGACGTCGTTTCTGATTTGATAATAAATTAACCATAAATTGTTTTAGTTTCCTACAGATCAGTTGAAGATTAATATGAAAGTATGTGGATATTAATAATTATATGAATATTTTGAGTAGATTGAAACAATTCAACGTATAAAGAATTTATCTTATTTTTTTTTTACATCTTATGTCAAAATATTTATCTTCCTAAAACATTTATATAAACTAAGGGCCTATTATAAATAAATACTTTAAATTCGGATAGAGTGAAACAAAATTTGATTAATGTAATGTGAGCAGGTTTCTTTGAGTAATAATCATAAAATTTAAGGACTTAATTGAAAGTAAACTTAACATTAGGGAATGACATTAGTCTTAATTGCAAATCAAAGTTGAAACAGAAACAATTGTGCAAATAAGCACTTAATTGAAAGTAAAACTAACAGAAAAAAAAAACGACAAAGGCAACATAGAAAACGTAGTTAGCCACTTTTTTTGGTGTTTGACTCCTCTTTGCTGGTCTTTTCTTTCTTCACAAATACTCTGGTGCACAGCTTCTTTGATGTAGAACTTAAGTCAGGCTCACCTTCAATGGGTTCTTTGCGTTTAGATGATGGGGTTACCACAGTGTCATCCATTGCTTGACTTTCCAAAGCTAAAATCGAACCCTATAGAAAACATATAATCATCAATTTGCTACTGTAAAATCGAAGTCATATAGATTAAGAAATTTTCTTTCAAATAATAAAATACTAAACCATACCTGTGAAGAACTTAAATTATTAGTTCCAATGTCAGACCAGGTCAATGATTGACTGGTGCTACCAGCAGTGAGTAGCATACTCATATCTTTCCACACTTTACCAACTTTATACATCCCACCCTTGCTACTAATATTGGCACTCTCAATGTAAACTCCAAACATGAAAGTCTTTCCAATCAAAGAAGTAATAGCCTCAGGAAAAGACTCAACATCTTTTAGCTGTTGTATTCAATATATGTTAGAGATACAAAGATATTCTATTACTTGAATAATGAATCTGAGTTATTGCAGGCACAGTGTTCATCAATGAAGTCAAGGAAAGAAGGTGATAACCTCTTCTAAGGAACCGTTGAGCAAGTGGGAAGCAGATTCAGGAACAACTCCGCTTGCAATCCAATCAAGAAGCATCAGGTAAGCTTCTCCAGAACCATCTTTAACCAAGACATGAATCCTGAACCTGTTATACATATTAAAAATTAGTATCTTAGGAAATTTAATTGTCTGATAACAACATAAAGAATAAATTATAAATAACTTACTTAGGGATGACTTGTGTGACCTTATCATCACACTTTTCACACCACCACAGATGAGTTACAACCTCATGCCCTGCCACGATTTTAACAGTTCTCGAAATCCTGGAAACCTTTCTTTGGCAAGCTTTGCATCCAAAATAGTACCAACCCCAATCCTTGTCAATAGCATAGATTGTAGCAATGATTCTGCATTGCTCAATCTAGAAAGAAAACCAAAATGTTAGTCTATACACAATGTATACTGTAAGAATATATTACCCAAACCTCAGTTGATTGCTGTAGCTCTGCTATGTCTTTTGTTGGGTATTGCATCCAAGGATCACGCCTGATCTCTCTCTCAAGTTTATCTTGATCGGATTCAATCAGTGTCAAAGCATTGGATGCAACATCCCTATTAAATGTGAACCAACATAGCTATTTTAATTAACAGAACAAATTAATTTAATTAGTATTGATATAAAACTCAGAATACCTTTTGAGAAAAGCCTCAGTTTCTGCAATGGGCGGATTGAAAAATACTTGAGAAGCATCATATGAGTTTGAAATTTGAATCTCATCTGAAATTAATAATTGTAACATAAATGTGAGTAGTAACAAAATTGTATAAATATAGGAAGTTATGTTATGATACTGGATAATAGGATTACTTCTGTAGGTGCCAACTTTCACAAAACGTAGGAGGCATATAACTGAATCTTCACCAGCCTCGTCACAGTTAGCTTTAGTGTTTTCAGCAAACTTTCCCCACAGACAGCAATTAATCCTACGGCCACTGAAAAAAATATATGTCAAACTAATAATTATAATGATAAAAAATAAATCAATGGTTTAACTTACACAAGATCTGTCAAACTGAACTCGATTTTCTTTTTTGGTTTTCCCGAGCACTGAACAGTCTGTAGAGCTCCCAAATCAGACACTTCTCCAATAACATCTGCAAGTTGAAAAAAAAAACGATAAAGTTCAGGTTTAACAACAAATATAACATGAAACTTTAAAGCAACAGATATACCAATTAAGATGTTTGGATCTTCCACTCCATTCTCAATAGTTTCAAAATCCACCAAACTCAGAAACATGCTGTCGTTTTTGATTGCTGATGGAGTGATATCAGTGGCATAGATGAAGTTGATCTTGTATTGGTGTTTGGTAGATCTGAAGGAAACACCAGGGTTAGTGATGTTGAATTTTTCGAGGTTTCTCCACATTCCAACAGCAAGCACATTTGGAAGTTTCCTTGTCAACTTATCGAGGTAAGTCTTCTTACAGGAGGCTTGAATTTTTGTTCCCTTAAAAATAAAGAAAGCCATACGATTTTAGATAGGAGTTTAGTATAGTATGAAGAGAAAACAATAGTAGATAGGTTTGATAAGATTTGAGACTTACTTGTGCATCAGACAAAACGATTTCCAATGATTCTCCTGAAAGTTTTGTGTATTGCTTCCAGGTATGGAGAACCTTTACTTGTACACGAGCATCTGTCATGAATGGTTTGAGGTCGGCCAAAGCAGTGAATTCCATGATCACAGGTATTTGTTTCGTGAGAGAAAGTGTGTGAGTTTTGATTTTAGGAAGGGTGAGAAGTTATAGGCTGTAGAAAAAATTTATATAACCAGAGGCAGTTGATGGAAACGATATAAGTTGCGTTAATATCTTTAAAAAATTAGTAACCATATAGGAGTTGTGCTGTAATTGCGGGATAGTGGGTTATGGAATATCGAAATGCATTTGAGAATATATTTTTTGATTACTTGAATTTGAAATAAAAATTAGAAGAATAGATTTGGTGTTGTGGAAAATAATAGTTATTAGATTCTTGGTGCTTAAAAATAGGAGATTATTGGTAATAGGAAGTGGTTTGTTATTTAGTTACGATTTATTTAAAATAATTGTCATCTTCAGTCCTTTAAAGTAGGTTATTCAAATTGATTTGTTATTTAAACTGATGATACTGAGCAGTTTTTAAATCGAACCCTATAGAGCTCGATTGTTTAATATTAACACAAAACCCGGGTTCGAGTAGTTCCCTGTGGTTTTTAATTTTATTTTCTTTTAGTTCATTAATGGCATTTTGGTAATTTATGTTATCTTCTTCCCCATTTGATCAAATAGGTTTCGCAGAAAATAGTTCTACCATCCTCCATTGATTTTTCTTATAAAATCCATTGACTGTTAATGTGTTTTCGTAAAATCTTGTGCTTAAATCTTGCGAATTTGACTCATAGTACAGGATTTTATCTTCTACAAACCAATAAAAAAGAAAAATAGATGACTTCGATTTAGAGAAACAGGCATGGTTGATTTTCTGGGTTTAATTTGTTACATCTATTTTGGTGTTAAGTTATTTCAATCTCTTATATGGTTTATACATCTGTATTTGCAGATGATTGATCAACGTTTATGGAAAAGCCATATACTGTCTGAGTTTGTGTCGAAAAGAAATATGCAGAAGTAATAGCTTGTATGAACTGATGACTTTAACTACTCTGTTCTTTAGATGTGGTAAGATATTAAGTTAGATTAGTGGTTAAGAAGTTATATAATTATGTCGTGTATTTTCAGTTGCATTGTTTCCTATGTCGTGTATTTTCAGTTGCATTGTTTCTTTGTTTTTTTTAAATAGACCCAACATATATCAATAGGGCATACTGCAACTTTAATAGTATTGATTCCACTTTTTAAAAACCTTTTTCTTCTTTACGTATATTAGTTACTTGTTATTCAACCTCCACTTTATGATTTTATCATAAACTATTTAAAATTTTCATATCATTTACTTGACCTTTAAAATTCAAATCAACACCCTCCCCCTTTAATTAAATGGAAAATCTGTTGTCATTCTTGGCAACAAAAAAAAACAGAAAGAAAAATCATTTTTACAACACTCTCAACTTGGATCTCATCAATCAAACACACAGTCTTTTCAATTTCGGTTTTGTGCTAACTGGTGGTAAACTGGTCTAGTTCTAATAAACAGAATCAAACTACATACTAATCCCACAACAGACAAACAACCCCATAACAAAAACGTTGCAAAATAACACCTTCTTCCCACGCAAACAACCGTGTCCGACACGACAGATGGCGTCGCATGCTTGTCATAGACAGAACCAGCCATGTATCCGTAGAAGAGTGATCCTATGGGAATGTTCGTGATGAGTATGTTCTGGTTTACACCAACGCTGTTTCTTCCAAAGAGGTCGGAAGTTACTGAAACCGCTGCCGCGAAGACGAACCCTGAACTTAACCCTATTAGTGCGGTCGCAACCTGTAGCAGCGCCGTCTTGGATGAATAGGCGAGGAGGAAGAAGGCCAAAGGTGTTGGAAGTAGGGAAATGGTGAACCAGGCTGTTCTTGTCAAGTAGTCTAATTTCTTGCGTGTGAAGTCAGGTGCAGAGGAGAGCAACCTTCCCAAAAAGGAGAAGGCAGAGAAGAGTGTCACTAAGGATTTTGCGTTTGAGCTGCTCTGTCCTAGAGACTGAGAAATCTGACCTAAGTTGTTGCTGTAGACAAGACCAATGGTTCCACCAAAGCAATACGAAAAGTAGTATAGCCAAAACTCGAGGCTACGAACCAGCATTCCAAGAGAGTGTTCATCACCTAGGCGTCCCACTTTATAAGATGATTTAATCTCCTCGTGATCTAATCCCACTCTTTTTGGTATATTGGGCTCCTCTATGTTAACCACCGAATAGGCAGAGGTGCGATGGTGGCCGAAACATGAGTGGAGAATATAGTGGAGAAAGGGGACGCAGAGTGGGAAAATGAGAAGACAAATGGCTCCGAGGAAATGCCAACGAGGAGATGAAGCTAAGTAGGTGCCTGAGGAAGGCAAGAGAAGGTAAAAGCAGGTGATTAGTGCTAAGAAATTGAAGACGATGAAGATTCGGGTCTCGTCGTCATGGGAGGATCGGGAAGGAGAGGAGTTAGGGTTAGTAAGGACAGGCCAGAGGGCTAAAAGAGAGACAAATAAAGGGATGAGAGAGTTGAGAAGAAGGTAAATTTGAGAGCTAGCAGATGATTTGCCACTGATGACTTCGTGGCCAAGGGTGTACAAGGCTGCACTGATTCCGTTGAAACTGACGACGAGAGACAATGCGAGGGAATGATTTGATTCAAAGTGCCTAACGCAGAGGACGAAACAGACGGTGTTGAACCAGCAGATGCTTAGTCCAGCTAAGGAGCAGCATACCAGAACCAGAGAGTATGGGAGATGGATTACGTCGACGGCTATGGATAACCACTGGACGCCGTAACCGACGAGACCCATCGCAGCGGCGGAGAATAGGACAGCGGAGAGAGGGAAATAGGCAACAGCGTAACCGGAAGACCAGCCCAACGCTTTGCCTAAATCAGAAGCGACAGCCATGTAGTTGAGGCGCGACTGAGATACGCCCATTGACGATTTCATGTCGGAGGAGTAGGCCGAGAAATCGAAGTTAGTGCCCGTGAAGGCTTGGATCCAGATGGCTGCCACCAACACCGTCCATCTACGCCACCATTGGAGCATAGAAGGCGGAGGAGATTGCACCTCCTCCTCCTCCTCCTTCGCCGTACTTGTCCTTTTTGGTGCTTTCATTTGTCCCTCCGCTCACAATCTTTTGCCTCTCTTATTTTTCTTCTTTTTTTTTTTGAAAAAGAAACGTTCGATTTGAAATTCTTTTTACTATTTTTAAATTCCATAGATTACTCACAACAGTTAATTACCAATAGGTTAGTTTTTTTTTTTAAAAAAAAAGGGGAAAAATAGATTTTGATAATTACAGCCCCAAGCTAAAAAAAAAAGCACCAAGCGTCATTGTTTCTCTGCATCGATTTTTTAGGACTTGATCATCTTCCTCCCACCATCTCTCTCTCTCATTCTTCTTCTTCCTTTTCAAGATTTCAAAAGCACAGAGAGATTTTGTTTTTATCTGTAAGGTAATAATCAAATTATGTCTGATTGTAGTTCTAAGAAGACAGATAATATCGCACAGGTACTTTTTTTCTCAATCCTTCACAAAGGATATTGATCTTCCATTCTTGAACTAATTGTTTCTTCTTTTACAGAAGGGTTCTCGTGGAGGCAATGCCATGTCACGGCTTCTCGTAGGATATGATTTCAAAAAATTTATATTTCTCTTCACACTCCTCCCTCTCTCCATCTTCTTTATCTATTTGCATGGTCAGAAGTTCACTTATTTCTTGAGACCTCTTTGGCAATCCCCTCCCAAACCCTTTAACATCCTTCCCCATTACTACCACCCCAACACTTCCATGGACTTGCTCTGCACTCTTCATGGCTGGAATATTCGCCATTCTCCAAGAAGAGTCTTCGACGCTGTCTTGTTCAGCAATGAGGTCGATATGCTGACTATTCGCTGGAACGAGCTAAATCCTTATATTACGCAGTTTGTGCTTCTCGAATCCAACTCCACTTTCACCGGTCTCTCGAAACCTTTGTCTTTCGCAGACAACCGCCACAAGACGTTCAAGTTTGTTGAGCCAGAAAGACTGTCTTATGGGCACGTAGGAGGAGGAGGAAGAGCGAAGAAAGGCGAGAACCCGTTTGTGGAAGAATCATTCCAAAGGCTCGCACTTGACCAGCTTATCAAACTCGCGGGTATTAAAGAAGATGATCTTTTGATCATGTCTGATGTTGACGAGATACCGAGTGGTCACACCATCAATCTGCTTAGATGGTGCGACGGATACCCACCGGTTCTTCACCTTCAGCTGAGAAACTACCTCTACTCATATGAGTACTATCTCGACAGCAAAAGCTGGAGAGCTTCTGTTCATCTCTACCAGCCTGGGAAAACAAGGTACGCTCATTTCAGGCAAAGCGACAGTCTTTTGGCGGACTCTGGATGGCATTGCAGCTTCTGTTTCAGATACATCAGAGATTTTGTGTTCAAGATGAAAGCTTATAGCCATACCGACCGTGTTAGATTCTCACATTACCTCAACCCGAAACGAATCCAAGATGTGATCTGCAAAGGAACTGATCTTTTCGATATGTTTCCTGAAGAGCACACTTTCAGAGAGATTATAGGGAAACTAGGTCCGATACCGAGGTCTTACTCAGCTGTTCATCTCCCTACGTATCTGATCCAGAATGCCGATAGTTACAAGTACATGTTACCCGGGAACTGCGTAAGAGAAACTGCGTAATAGATAGTTTCTTTTAAGGTAAGCTGGCTGCCTTTATTTCTCTCCCTCTTGTATATACATACAAATTTACCAGAGCTTGTCTCAAATTCCCATTCTATCTATTACTATTGCATATGTCTTAATTTGGAAAACCAGCCTAGTGTTTATGTAAGAAATTACTCTCTTTTTTTTGTTTTTTACTATGATGATGAAAATGATATGTGCCTGCACAAAACTTATAATAACTCACAAACAAGACATCATTCTATGATGAAAAGAGACTTTGTTCTATATATAGAAAAAATGATCAAAGATATAAACATATAACCTAGCATTGATTTCAAATAAAGATGAACTTATAACTCACAAACAAGTATTATATATTGATTACCTTGTTAGAGCATAGAGATGAAACCCTAGATGTGTCGAGTTCTAAAGCGGAGTGAGACAAAGAGACAGTGGGGTTAGGACAAATAGTCCAATCCAGTATCTCTGCTGAGCATTTGCTTCTTCTTGTGATGTTCATCGCCATGGTCATGTGAATTGGTAAGTATTGTTGTTCATCATCGGCAGAGGAGGCAAGATCCACGATGATCTGCTGCTGCCTTTCCCATAAACTGCGGACGGAGACAATGAGCCCAACTTCGTGAGCCTGATTTTGTATTTTCTAAAATTCTAGAGTCCATATTGATCTTTCCAACAGCCTCTCTCTCTTATATCAAAGAAAAACTCAATAAAAGATGCTAATTCATGTGGGAAATGACCAGAAGCTGTATTTTATCATATTTTATACTCCCTCGATATTTGAATAAATGACATTTTAGATTTAATTTTTTTTTAAAAAATTAATGTTTTAGATTATAATCAACATAATTATTTTAAGATTAAAATAAATTAAAATATATTGTGTGAAACTAAAAAATTTAAAAATATATTTAAATTTTTAAATATGTGTGAAAATCATAAAACATCAATCTTTCACATACAAATGGAATATATTACTTTCTGTTCTTTTTTTTTCTTTCCCAAACCGGTTTTACTTAGATTTTGTTACTGTATGCAATAGTTAATTAGCACTTGCTATATTCATATATACATAGTAATATTTGTGTTAGAATCATTTTGATATAAATAAATCTGAAATTATACAAGGGGGCTTGAAAATAAATTGGATTGGGTTCATTAAAGGTGATGTTTCATAATTCTAATATTGATTTCTTTTAGAAAGAAAAACCTTAGAAAAGGAAGTTTGGTGCATCTATGGCTTAGTAGGAAAATGTGTGTCGTTTGTGTATTTTGTTGATAATATAATTGATGACAGCCTATTCATCTCCAATTAAACTCTATTTTTGTGGTTACAGATTGATTTTCCTTTTATAGCTAAACGAATCATGGACTCCTAAAATCTAAAATCAGAGCTCGCTACATATTACACATGGTTTATTTTCCATTAGCAATATCTATTCTATTAATTCTTCAACATGTCCAATTGATACGAAGTTGTGTCCAACTAATCATTTCAACAATACATCTATATTATTAAAAGAGAAGTACTCATATAAAATAACCCTTAGTTTTCAGTTTTATTTACACTTCCATGCCACTGATATTAAATATTATTTTTATTTTAATACTTTCTTTTCCACTTTGATTAATGTGTTTTCCAAAATTAAATTTGAATTAAATACACAATTAAATAATACTTCCTATTTTAATGTTTTGTTTTTTCCACTTACATTAATGTGTTTTTTAAATTTAAATTTGAATAAATACACTTCATTAACTTCTCAATAAAATCACTGTCAAATTCAAAAAAAAATATATTTTTCTTGGACAAACAATTCATGGAAATTATAATATCAACTCTTCATTGAACAAATCTAAACGAAAAAAATATTACCAAATTTGAACCGAAACTAGATAATATCCAAACAGATTTACCATTTTGGTATTTAGAGAACCATAACTAAACCTTATTCGAACGAAATATTTCGGATATTCGAATGTATTTAAATCATATTTATATACTTCAATATGTTAGCTATTTTTCGAGTTAATATCCAAAATATAAGCTATTTTAAGTTGTTTAAAACATTTGAAATATAAAAATAGTCAAAAGTAAACATCTAAAGTAGATAAACAATAATCAAAACACCAAAAAACTTAAAATATATATTTATTCTTCATCCAAATATTCAAGTTAAACCTATTTTAATTTTTAATTTACGTACTTTAGCTTACATTACTCAAATTTACATGTTATATATATTTTTAGATTTAACGATATTTAAATATATATAAATTTAAAAAATTTAAAAATAGTTTAAATGGGTTATCAAATCCGCAAAGATCCAAATCAAATCGGAACCAAAGCTTATAAATACCCGAATAGAGCTAGAGTTTTTAAACTCAAAAATCTCAAACCCGAATAGATTTTAACCGAATTCGAGTGGATACCTAAATACTCATCCCTAGCTTAGTCAATATAAAATGATCAAATATTATAAATATACTATTTAGTATAAATAAATAAAAACTAAAACTGAAAATTAATACCCGTGCGGTCGCACGGATCAAGATCTAGTATATTTTTAATATAACTGCATCAAAATTTACTTTCTTAGTGTAACCACCATATTTACACGCCTAATAATCAGGGGCCACAATTACTTTCTCAGTGTAACCACCACTTTCTTTCTGAATGTAAACATCGATATATATTATTTAAGCCAACATTAAACATCAATTATATAAACATTAAACAGCAATTAAATCCTGAAATTTTATAGAAATATTTATTTTCTATGTGATGAGTTTGTGGTTGGATGTTAATATTTGGGCCTTGAGGCCTCGATTTTGACTAATTCGTTGATTAAGTTTTAGATATTCACAATAGTAACAAACAAATATTTTGGTATATTTCTAATAAGATCTGACATCTTTAAACCTATTTCTCATGTAATAAAAATAACAAAAATAAACTAATACTTCCATATAAATAAATTTTGGTTTTATCTAATATCATTTTTCATTTTTCTGAATAGTAAAAAATTAAGTCTAAAAAATCACAAATTTAATATTTTATTCAATCTTATGTAATACTAGATTCTAACCCGCCCTTTCAAAGGGCATGTATATTTTTTGTTTTAATTTTTTTTAGAAATTTAACGTTTATATTTGTATATTTTTATAATCATATATTTGTATTTTCTGTAATCATATTTGTGTATAATATATTATATTTTTGTTTTAATCATGTTTTATATTAGTTAGGAACATGACGTATTGATATTGATTTACTTCAACTATTTTAATACAATTATTAAAACATATTACTAATTATTTAAAAACATATTTACATAAATATGATTATAAAGAAAAATACAAATATAATTAAAACACACAAATACAAAAATCAAATTTCTAAAAAAGTATAAAACATGATTAAAGGACGGGTATATTTTTGACCTGTCATGAAAGGGCTTACCTTTAATCATTTCTCTATTTTTTACATTTTATATATCGACGTAACCATCTCTTCTTCCCCACATTAATCGGGAACCAACTCTGCCGATAACTGCATACGTATGTAACTAACTGCATACATATGTAACTTTAACTTTATAAAGTAACTAACGGTTGTTAGGATTATATAGTTAGGCCAGTTTAGACTATTTTACTAAAAATATGCTATTACAATTCTTATATAAAATTATGGTTTTATGGTATGTGTTATAATTTAGCATAACTGTATGTATATATATATATATGTATATTATTTATAGTTTGTATTACAATATTTTTAATAAACTAAAAAATTAATATATTTAAATTTTAAAATAAATCTTCAATTTGTATTCATAAATTTATGATTAGAAAGTTAATAATAAAATAGTAATAATTAATTTCAGACATATTTACAGAAAAAAATACAAAACAACAATATATATGCGCTTCAAGCACATATCAAGATCTAATATAGGTCTAACATTTTACTGGATCCGAAGAACCAAACTAGAATGGATCCGAAAATAGAGGTTCAGATCCAAGTCTATGCTAAAATATTTATTGAATCTTTTATGGGGACCCACGAGTCTCGGTTTGGATCTACGTCCTACAAGAGACCTAATCGGGTATTCGAAACACTCAAAAATTATTATATATTAGGTAAATTTGGATGATTGTGTGTATTTTAGATATTTCAGATATTTTTTTAAGTTTCGGGTTCAGGTTTTTAGGTATAATTTCAGGTTTCGGGTAAATTTTAGATTTCCAAAAAATATAATTTGGGTGTTCGGGTAAAATTTGAGATACCTTTCGGGTTTTCGGATCTGATTTTGGGTCCTATATACCCAAATCAACCCGAATCCGAAATAAAACTTAAATTACGAGTGTTTTATGGATATTAGAATTATATACATGAACCGACAAGAGTTCGACAAGATCAGGGCCGAGCAGACCTGAAAAACTATAGATATCTATATGGATCTAAATTTTCAGGAACCGAAGGATGCTGACCCAATAAGACCTGATCCGAGGACCGGATGCCTAGGCCTAATCTGAATAGATAAATATGATTACAAAAAATGGATTTATAGTTATAAAGAAACGAGTGTATGCCGGCCAACTTTGAATTACTATTATTTTTACAGTAAATCAAATAGATTTTGATTAAGATTTATTCACATATATGACTACAAAAAATATGATTAAGAAAAAAACACAAGTATTACAATTAAATATCTAGAAAAAGTTAAACAAAAAAATATACATGTCCTTTTGAAAGGGCGGGTCAGAATCTAGATTCTGAAGACCCGAATGTTCTCAAATATTTTTAAAAAATAGTTTCATTTAAAATTAAAAATCATATAAACTTTTTAAAATACATAAAAACAGATTTTATCAATACATAACGGGTCTATGAAAAAAAAACAATAGTTTAAAAATATTAAACTTTTTATTTAAATTAAAATACTAAAAATAAAATAACTGTGAAATAATTCACAAATTTAACAGCAGGTTAATAAACAAAAATTATAATACGGCTCAGAATTATTTGGAGTCTTCAAAATTTTGGTCATATTTAAAATAAAAAAAATAATTCATACAGTAATTTTAGATAAATTTCATGAAATTCTTAACAAAATATAATATAAAAATATACATGACATAAAATTAATTTTTTCAACAAAAAATATACCCGCCCTCTGAAGGGCGGATCAGAATCTAGTTTATCATTAATTTCTAGGAGATAACCTTTTTATCTTGAAGAATCAATCATCAACCAAGAAAAAACTACGAGTATTAATTATAATTATAGAATGATAGTTCAAAGTTTATATATGGAAATCTACAGGAAAGCTAATTGGTTATATTTTTATCTGTTTTAAAACAAAATGCCAGTTTTATATTCTATTACAATAAGTGAATTGGATCGTGAGCTGACACATCATTTGAATTTTCAGCCACAAAACTCCACTTACTAAATTTGGCATACATCAAACTGATTCCAATTAATTGCGATTTTAAGATATCACAAGTCCGTTGTATTTTATTTTTCTCCGATTTTAAGATATTTTATGAAAGGTAAAATCTAAATCATACACGTAAAAACGTCTTTATCAAGTCAAATATAGTAGTTTTTAAGAGTGTGCAGCCTACTGCCTACATGATCGAAAATGGGTTAATCGAATTCAGTTTCGAAAAAAAGAAGACATTCACTGGTTTCAAATTCTAATTAAATATTAGCTAGTATAAATATAGGATTGATAGAGAGTGTTAGGAAGTAGTCGTTATTCAACATAAGTTTTGTGTCATGTTTCTTCTTTCTCACTGTTTACGAATTGTGTGGACGTGAACTAATCCGCCAACATTTTCATTTAACTATTTATTTATTATCGGTAAGCTTTGTAATTAAGTATTACATATTTTCATTAGTATATCATATGTTTTCATATAGTGTATATCGTCCTATAGAAGGAAACAGTTGTTAATCAATCTTCCCGCCTCCGAGTACAAAGATACAAAACAATCTAACTAGAAAGAAGAAGATGGATACGAAGAAGACAGAGATAAGGAAAGAGAGAATACCATCACAGAAGGAAGAAGAAGAAGGAACAGTGAGGAAAGGACCATGGACTATGGAAGAAGATTTGATCCTCTTTAATTACATCCTTAATCATGGTGAAGGTCTTTGGAACTCCGTAGCCAAAGCCTCTGGTAATTAAAACATCCCCTATATATTAATCCTGAAGCATTGCAACATTGTTTAGTAGCCACGTGTCATCATGAGAATTATTCTCAGAATTATTAGAGAAATAGGTTGGTCCATCTACACATATATTATAGTTTTTATTAAATAACTATTAAATTAATTATTAATATACAAAAGAATATTCTCTATTCTTTCCTTAAATAAAAGCTACGGAACTTCCTAATATGATTGACATATATATCATCATTAATGATTATGAATAATAAAGATTTGATAATAATTTTTTATCCTCTATACTTTTAGTTTAATTTTATTTTTTTAAAATAAATTAAACAATCACATTAAGCATATAATAAAAAAAATTATATTTTTTCTTATATGTTGTATTTCGAATTTTTTAAAACGAATATAAATTACTAAAAGTGGTAGAAGCCTCACATTGAAAATTTGTGATCAATGATAATTTTTTTTCAGTTCAGCCCATTGTTTTTAATGGTCCTTGAAATTTTTTAATGATTAACTAAATAAATCACGTAAATAATAGAAAGTGTTTTGGTTTAAAAATTGTTGCATACCCAAAATCAGTATGAACCATCGTCACGTTCATTTGAAATTTGGTTACAATAAAAAATATATGGTTGGGAAAAAAAAACTGAATCCAAATAACCGAACCAAATCCAATCCAGAAAATAATATAAAACTTTAATCAAATTGGTTAGATATATGAACATGTTTAAAATTTTGGTATCTAAAAAACCAGAACCGCCCGATCCGGACCAAAATATATTGGGTATCCAAGTATATTCGAGCCAAATTTATATACTTAAATATATTATTTAAAAAAAATAATATCTATAAGAAATATACAAAATACTTAAGATGCTTTTAAATTGTCCAAAATACTTAGAAATATATAAAATAGTAAAAATTATATATTCAAAATAACTAAACATTACTCAAAATATCAAAATACTGAAAATATCTATTCATTTTCTGTCCAAATATTTAAGTTAAACCAATTTTTATGTTAAGTTTAAGTATTTTGGTATACATTATTCAAATTTATATGTAACATATTATTTTTATTTTTATGTTTTGAGAAATTTAAAATATATATGAACTTTAAGTTTTTAAAATATTAAATGGATTATCTGAATCTAAGCCCAAACCGAACATATAAAAATATGAACCAAATTTGTAAAGATCCAAACCGAAGCTAATCAAACCAAATGATATCTATCCACATGCCATCCCTAATCAAATGTAAAAAAAATTATTGATAACAAAAATATATTATTTATTTAGATACAACATATTTTTTTAAAAGTTCACTCCGCGCAAGGCGCGGATTATCATCTAGTATTTCTTAATCGTCTTCTTTTGTATATATATGAATTAACTAATGTCTTTTGTTTTCTCTATAAAAATGTATTTTATTTTTTCTTAAAATATCAATTGATTTATGTTTTGTTTAGCATTCAATGATCCATAATAGATCGAGATAATTGTGAATATATAGATATATACCCACGTCGTATCTTGTTGGTTATGTTTCTGATATATTTATGTTTTCATGTAATCAGGTCTAAAACGTACGGGAAAAAGTTGTCGGCTCAGGTGGCTGAACTATCTCCGGCCAGATGTGCGGCGAGGGAACATAACAGAAGAAGAACAGCTTTTGATCATTCAGCTTCATGCTAAGCTTGGAAACAGGTGTCTTAGTTATATAATATTGTTTAATGACTGCATGATCATTCAACTTCATTGCAAGTTCGATTTGACAAGAAAACGTACGTACGGTGTTAAAAACATTAACAGGTGGTCAAAGATTGCGAAATATCTTCCAGGGAGAACGGACAACGAGATAAAGAATTTCTGGAGGACAAAGATTCAGAGACACGTGAAATTGTCTTCGTCAGTAAATATGAATAATATTCGTCATTGTTCGGGAAACTCGCAGAGCTCGGTGATAACAGCGACGGACCAAGGCAGCTCCAGCAAAGGCTTCGATATGGCTGAGAGCTTAATTTCTCCGGCGACGACAACGACATCATTTCATGTGATGGAACAGTCAAACGACAGTTACTGGAACGTTGAAGATCAATGGCCCCTTCAGTTGCTTAATGGTGACCACCCAGTGATTTAATTTTAGTCACATTGATTTAAATGACTATGCATTTGCTAGTCCTACGTATGATACCCGATCCGATTTTTTGTTTGTTTTTGTATGGTACGTTCTTTGGTTTTCATATTGCTGAAATCTTGTTTCCTTTACCTATCATTTATAATAATTTCATGCAATCATATCAATTAGTCTTCAAATCATGTGAAGGCGGGTGTGTAAGTTACTCCTGTTCGTTTATAATTAATTTTTATATATTACTCTTTTTTTGTTTCAGTTTCGAGCTTGTTGGAGTTAGAACAAAGTTGTGGTAATTAGACAATGTGAGAAACGGTTATAAGCTTTTGATCGTTCAGATTTATTAATTTGATTATACTAAATGATTAATAAAAATTAAAAGTTTAGTTGCATTATCACTGACAACAGAAACAGACTGATCATATGAAATTATTTGAAATATTATGTTGGATGATATAAACCACAAAACATAGCAGACTGCACAGGCACATACACACACACATACAATTATTATTAATCATAGAGTTGGACACACAAAAGCACACTCTGGGATAAAATGAAAGAAGAGTTTATGATGTAGTTGGTTTAGTCATCAGCAGGATCACTGGGAGTTTCATCGGCATTGCGTTTGATCGTGAGGACTGGACACTCAGCATGCTTCACACAGAACCCACTCACCGTCCCCACAAAGACCCTGCAATCCAAAAGAGTAACCGGGAAAAAGACTCAGAAGTATGATAATAATAAAAAAAAACAGAACAGACCAATGTTTTCAAACAACAACAGTAGCTAGTTAACTAATTGAGTCTATGATATTCAAGCGCTCAATGCGTAGTCCAACATTATATTCTCTTGTTGGGTTCCCCTCATGTCCAATAATCAGATTAGTCTGTCAAAAACTTGTGTCAAAGCGAAAATCCTATCCAACACATCACAGTTAAAAGTATGATCTGATTGGCATGTCGATCTGATCACTCCGCGTCAGATAACTAGAGAGCATGGCATATAATAGTGAGAGTTGAACATACTTTTGGAAGCGGCCTAGACCACGGCTTCCCAAAACAAGAAGATCTGGTCGGACCCGGCTAACTTCTTGGCATATAACGTCCTTTGGATCACCTTTCTTGATCCATGCCTCGCAACTAACCTACACACAAGAAGAAGCATTTAGTTTATTAAAACATCACAGAAGTGCACAAGTTATTATGAAATTGAGGATTATGTAAGAGAGAGAGAGAGTTATTTACCCCAATCTCATGACATTTTGTAACGAAAAACTCGAGAAGGTGAAGACCTTTAGACTTGTTAGACTCTCTCATGTCTCTGAAATCATCAGGAGACGCATATATGCTGTCTACCTCATCAAAACCGTCTTCGTCCACAACATGTACATGTAGCAAGAGAATCTTGAAATCGCTAGTGTTGGATCGGACCATTTTCTCCAGAGTCCATTCGAAAGCTCTTTTGCTGCTTATCGAAGGGTGAGGCTTCCCTTTGATCGTCGATTCGTTCACAGCCACCATCACTCGTGTCGGCTCCATCTCCATCTTTCACCAAATTCTTCTTCTTCTTCTTCTTCTTCTTCTTCTTCTTCTTCTTTCTCGAATTCTCTGATATACTTGAACAAGTCCTGTTTTAAGACAATGATCTGGTCAGAAGATGGACAACTAGGCTCTGCGTCGTGCGCCGTGGGTATAGAAGCGTATTTTGCCCAATAATCTTATACACTTGCTATAGTGCGCTGCTTTTTCTGTTTCGTGGGAGACCGACTACAACTTTTGTGTATTTAGACCACCTCCATCCCAAGATCCTTAAGGGGTTTATAAGGGATGGGGGCCCGGTGGAATCCAATATTTTTAAAATTCCTCACTCTCTCACCTCTAAAATCCTCTATTTAAGAGTTGCCTCTTACACTGTTGCGCGGGTCCCACGCACACGTGGTGACCCGCGATTGGTTATTTTTTTTATTTTTTTCTTTTTCAAAAATCGGATAAAAAACTAAAAAAAAAAAAAAAAAATTTAAGAACCCCAGTTCTGGGATTCACCAATGGAGGTGCCCTTATCTTTTCAAAGCTACCCTTTCATTCACAACAAGCCCAACAATTATGGCCCAAACGAATGGCCCATGTTTAGATCTCTAATAATATTATTACTATCAACTTTTAAAAAAATAAAAATAAAAACTCAAGTTTTTCAAGTAACATAGTGATTGTATTATTTACTATCAGTGTGATCTTGGAGTTTTATTTATTTATTTGCTACACTAAAGAATTTCACAAGACATAAGTACTCACTACTCTTTTGGAAGTTAATAAAGATTTTTTTTTTCTAAAAAAAAATTACTGATGAATACCAGTGAAAGAAACTCTACCGAAACCAAGATGTCCAATCTGATACAATTCCAACCAAACTCTCTCAGCTTCAGCTCTAGCACTGATCCTCGCCTCATCCTCTCCCCAAAACGACGCGGTTTTCTCCTCCTCCTCCTTCGTTAGACTTCCATCTCTCTCCACCACAAACCGGTGGTCATCCAACTCTCCATATCCTCCCCCGCAACATCCACTACTCACGCCTTTCACCGGTTCCGACCTCTGGTTGTGATGAAAACGATCCTCACGCTCCATCTTTTTCTTCCTTTTCTTTCTCCTGCCTATACATTTCCGGCCAATCATCCACGGAACCTTGACGAAAGCAAGTGTGAGGAGGTTCACGACGGCGCAGGGACAACAGCAAAGCGCCACACAGTCTGCTATCACCGCCGCAGCCCACGACGACCGGCACCTTTCCCCGGAGCATTTGTTTCCTGGCGCTGCTTCTTCATCCGCTCCATGACTCCGGCCTTTACGTGAAACCGATCGATGTGGTTTTTGGTTTTCCTCTTCCATTGATTAAATGTTATATTCCTGCAAGCAAAACAAAAACGCTTAAAATAGCTAGCTGGTATAAACTATATATTACCAAACGTTACATACGTGATACACATATACGGATTTTGTTCCATATATGAGTGTGTGCAGATGTAAATAGGTTGATACGTAAAAGAGAAAATAGTAAAAAGTTGTAGTAAAAAAAAAAAACTTGTAGTCAAAGATACTCCCCTAGCACTTTACCTTATTATTGACTAGACTGTTTCAGGTAAATTGTTAACTATTGCCTTTACTTTGCGATTCCCAAAATATAATATTTGTTTTGGCTAATAAAAACTAAAATTTATTGGTCGGTAACATTTCTATCTTACGAGTAATGATCATGAGTGTTTTTTCCTTTTTTTCGAAAAGAAAAGTGTTGACAAAAAAAAAGAAAAAGAAGAGTAATCGTGAGTATTCAGATACTAGATACGTGATACATCTACTTTTTTTTTGTCACAGACGTGATACATCTACATATCACATATGCATTATATATACACCAAACCAATCTTAATGAAGCAAGTATTGAGTCCTTAAAAAGTCCATTCGCTTGAAATAAATAATTTAAAAAGATGGTCTAAACAGTTTGACCAAAAAAATGGCCATTCAATTTATTTGTATATACATATATATTTGTATTTTGTTAGTCAGTTTTTCGAATATAAATTTATTTTATTCAATTTTGGTTTGGTTATTTAAACCATCTCAAGTTTTACTAATAAAATAGTTTTTTACGTTAAAGAAAATTGAATTGATATAGTGGAGATCCAATCTCACATGGATTGCCGGGTCTATGCAGGTCCAGTTATGCGGTCCGTTACAAAACTACAAGTATAACACAGTATAATATTATTACTTGACATGCAATTGTTGTTTTTAATAGAATTGTATTATATTTGTTTGTTTTAGCTAGTTATCGCGATTAGCGTTTAAAAATATATATTCCTTCTTACTATTATTAGGTGTAAAATTATTTTAATTGTATATTTTATAAATGAAAATTCATATAAAAAGGAAAATTTCAAATGTACTTTTATAAAACTGCTAACTATATCCAAGTTCTGACTAAAAAGAAAAGAAACTACTTCTTTGTTCGTCTTGTGACAACATTTATAGCCACTTTTCCATTTTAAAATATCTTGATAAGAGACTTCAACCAATAAACAATACTCCTTCCATTTCACAAAGTTGTATATTGTACAAAAAAATTGTTTCAAAAATAATTATTTTTTATATTTTTAATGCATATTTTATTAACTAATTGCAAACTCCAACAAAATTAATTGCACTGATTGAATTTTCGTTGACTTAAAATTATGGAAAAAAATATTCACAAAAAAATATTTAAACTTAATGTATTTTATTAAAATGTGTGAAAAGTCTAGAATGTGTAATATTATAGTATATGTTTAAGAAAAAAAAAGGAGTTAACGAAACAACATTCACTATCTTTTTTTTAAAGTGGAGAAGCAATAAGGTCAGTAGTGTGAACAAGAATATAGAGTGATCAAATGATTACATACCTTTGGTTCTTTTCGAGTAGTTAGCCTACTCAAGAGCCACTGATCCTTAATAAAACCCTTCCCTGAATGAAGACATCAATAACAACAAAAACTAAGTTTTGTTGTTTTGTTCATGAGTCTGGGAGAGAAAGCGAAGAAGGGGAAGAAGAAAAAGAAAGATGTGATCTGATCTATAAATACACATATATCTTCGATTAGAACTTCTCTTTTTCTATGTTTATTTCTTAAAAAATCTCTCTCTCACCTGATCTCTTTTGTTTTACTCATCTATGTAAGGATCTGAAATATTATAATTTAAATTCATTTAGCCGATAATATATGTATATATAATATCTTCTAAAATCATTAAATGTTTATATTAGATTCGGGTTAATTATGGGCTTCCAACTTAAAACCAATTGACAATTAGTGGATTGACCCTAACCCTTTATATATTACTTAATTATTTCTCCAACTACCGATGTAGAACTTTATTCATCAACATTCCCCCTCACGCATATGCGTGGACAACTATGGGAATACCATCCACGGAGTGGCCCAACATCGGGTGGCTCTTTTTAATTTAACTTTGATCTACAAGGATCGACCGCTCTGATACCATATTAGATTCGGGTTAATTATGGGTTTCCAACTTAAAACCAATTGGCAATTAGTGGATTGACCCTAACCCTTTATATATTACTTAATTATTTCTCCAACTAAAGTCCCACATCGGTAGTTGGAGAAATAATTAAGTAATATATAAAGGGTTAGAACCAATCCACTAATTGTTAATTGGTTTTAAGTTGGAAGTCCATAATTAACCCGAATCTAATATGGTATCAGAGCGGTCGATCTTTGTGGATCAAAGTTAAATAAAAAAGAGCCACCCGATGTTGGGCCACTCCGTGGATGGTATTCCCACATTTGTCCACGCATGTGCGTGAGGAGGAGTGTTGATGAATAAAGTCCTACATCGATAGTTGGAGAAATAATTAAGTAATATATAAAGGGTTATGGTCAATCCACTAATTGCCAATTGATTTTAAGTTGGAAGCCCATAATTAACCCGAATCTAATAGTTTACATAATCATAATCCAACAAATAATAAAATATAATGTATATTATCATTGGTAAAGTAACATTAATTATTAATGAATTTTATATCGAAAATTGAGAAAATCATATAGTTTAAAACAAAGAAATTTATCTGAGACGATTTATATTAAAGAACGGAAGGAGTATTAAATATAAGAGATTCAAAGATGCTATATTTATACATATATATTTGAACTAGTGTCAGCAATACTCAATTGGTTTCAAGTCTCAGCAGTCACATTTTTTTAGGAAAAGGTTTTAGTCTCGGTCAAATTTGCTTATGGAAAAGGGGCAACCCGATAATATTCAGTCTAGCAAAGGGTTTTAGCAAAGAGTTAGGTCCATTGTAGAAAGTAAGCTTGTGTTGTTTATTTTAGCTTTGAGGCGACGAGAATCTAGAGATAACATCACGAGCGAGACTGAATTTAGGGTGTAGTTGGTGATGTAACCGGTTAGGTTGTGAGTTTAGTTCACAAGTTGACAAAAAAGGTTGTGGGTTTAGTTGATACGGATTTAGAGGAACTTTGTGTTGTCCCAAAGACAGAAAGAATCAAATTATGGGAACTCGGCCCCTCACGTGCATTCCTATGCAACTCGTGTCTTTTACTCCCTCCGTTTCATTTTATTTGTCGTTCTAGATTTATGCACACATATTAATAAAACATGTGATTTTATTTATTTACAAGATAAAAACACAATTACCTATACATCTAAACACATTTCAGCCAATAGAAAAGTAAACTGGAGAATCTTATTAATAAATTTTGCATTGAAATTCTCAAACGACACTTATTTTGAAACGAAATTTTTCCTCTAAAACGACACTTAATCTGAAACAAAGGGAGTATTTTTTTATATTTCTTGATTAAAGCGAACTACATTCTAAAATTGAGAACAGCTAATACAGTTTACAGGATCTATTCATGATGGATAGATAGATCACAATTTCGTATAGAATATGGTCTCCCACTTAAAAACATGGTACAAAATCTTCTAGTCAAATACCTTAATCTAATGCATTGTTTTCGATCCCTATTTTAATTATAAGTATCTCGGGGGAAAAAATGAAGTCCCTGAGAACTTCGATGTTTCAAGTATAATAGTACTAATTTTCATGTTCCCTGAGAACTTCGATGTTTAAAATGAAGTCCCTGAGTATTTCTTAACATTTAACATGATCTCACTGTCAACAAACTTTCTTTTTTTTCTTTCGGAAAACTATCTTTTTCTCTCGGAAAAACATTTAATATGGATTAAGTACTGTTTCAATTGCGTAAAACTTTAGGCTGACTAAATTAATAGTTGAACTTTTTATATATTTGTTCTTGGTTTTCAAGATAATAAGGAGCGTCGTTGACGCCTTTTTCTCTTTGTTTGCTGTCTCTATAAGCACAATGCTTAACCCATGCACGTGCTATGCTGTGAAGAATCACGTGCGTCGGGTTCTAAACCCGTCAGGGCAGAAACTGAGATGCTCTTTTAATTCTTTATGTAAGAAATTTTTTCGCCGGCCAACTGTCAGTCTTCAGTGACACCCACACACCCAACGGTCTCATTTTCCACTACTCTCAACGCTATTGCGACACGTTAGGTACAGGAAACTCAAAAATAATCAAAGCAAACGTCTGTTGAATACTAGTATATCACAACTTTAATGAATTCAACTCGTTATAAGGAAATTAAGGTTATTGAGTGGTTGACATGAGATCTATTTGTTGTGAACAAACACAAATTAACTTAAAAAAAATAAAGAGCAAAAAATATTGAGGTAAATATCTGTTTAGGGTTTAAAGAAAAGAACAAAACATATTAAGGTAAATACTAATTTGTTTATTATATTTTTGGTAAAATGCTCTATATACTAAAGTTTATATTCTTCACTTTTGTTTAAAAATTTCAAACCACATTCGACATTGGAATTAGTATATTCTAAAATATCTTTCATGGTGTATATGAATCATTCTAATTTTTTAATATTTAGTTTGGTAAAATTTTATCTACTGCATAGAATAGTGAAATTACCATTATAAAATCTTTATTATCTAGAAAAACGGAGACAACAAAGGTTCTAAACCTCTTTGACCATAATCTTATGTCAGTGCTCTAAGAAAATATACACTAAAACCAGATATTCATATTTTTGATTTTTTTTTCAAAATCCGTGGATTAACCCCTTTTAAAATAATGAGTTTTCGGTAAATCCTCTATATACTAAAGTTTATAATCTTCACATTTGTTTAAAAAATTTCAAACCACATTCTAAATTTGAATTAATGTACTCTAAAGTATATTTCATGGTATATATGAATCATTCTAATTTTTTAATATTTTGTTAACTAAAATTTCATATACTGTTTAAATTAGTTGAATTACTATTATCTAGAGAAACGAAGACAAAAAATGTTCTAAACCTCTTTGACCATCATCTTATGTCAGTGTTCGATGAAACTATACACTAAAACTTGAATTAATGTATTATAAACTATCTTTCGTGGTATATAGGAATCATTCTAATTTTTTAATTTTTAGTTTACTTAAATTTCATATATTACCTAGAATAGTGGAATTACCATAATAAAATATTTATTATCTAGAGAAACGGAGACAACAAAGATTCTAAACCTCATTAACCATCATTTTATGTTAGTGCTCGATGAAACTATATACTAAAACCAAATTTTCATATTTTTATTTTTTTTCAAAATCCGTGGGTTAACCTCTTTTAAAATAATGAGTTTTCGGTAAATCCTCTATATACTGAAGTTTATACTCTTCACTTTGTTTTAAAATTTCAAACCACATTCTACATTTGAATTAATATATTATAAAATATATTTCATGGTATATAGAAATCATTCTAATTTTTTAAAATTTAGTTTACTAAAATTTCATTTACTAACTATATTTGTGGAATTAGCATCATAAAATCTTAATTATCTAGAGAACAAAGACAACAGAGGCTCTAAACTCTTTGACCATCATATTATGTTAGTGCTCGATGAAACTATACACTAAAACCAGATTTTTGAATTTTTGAAAATTTTCCAAAATCCGTGGGTACTCCTTCTCAAATAATGAGTTTTCGGTAAATGCTCTATATATTGAAGTTTAGTTTAAAAATTTCAGACCACATTATAAATTTTAATTAATATATTCTAAACTATCTTTCACGGTATATAAGAATCATTCTAATTTTTTAATATTTAGTTTACTCTAAAATATTTTAAACTATCTTTCATAGTATATATAAATCATTCTAATTTTTAATATTTAGTTTGGTAAAATTTCATGTATTGCCTAGAATAGTGCAATTACCATTATAAAATCTTTATTATCTAGAGATACGGAGACAACAAAGGTTCTAAACCTCTTTAAACATTATCTTACGTTAGTGCTCAATGAAACTATACATTAAAACCAGATTTTCATATTTTTGAAATTTTTTAAAAATCCGTGGGTTAAACCCTTTTAAAATAATGAGTTTTCGGTAAATCCTCTATATACTAACGTTTATACTCTTCAATTTAGTTTAAAAATTTCAAACCACATTCTACATTTGAATTAATGTATTCTAAACTATCATTCATGGTATATATGAATCATTCTAATTTTTTAATATTTAGTTTAGTAAAATTTCATATATTGCCTAGATTAGTGGAATTAACATTATAAGATCTTCATTATCTAGAGAAACGGAGACTACAAAGGTTCTAAACTCTTTGACCATCATCTTATGTCAGTGCTCTAAGAAACTATACACTAAAACCAGATTTTCATAGTTTTGAATTTTTTTTCAAAATCCGTGGGTTAACCCCTTTTAAATTATGAGTTTTCGGTAAATCCTCTATATACTAAAGTTTATACTCTTCAATTTTGTTTAAAAATTTCAAACCACATTCGATATTTGAATTAATGTATTCTAAACTATCTTTCATGGTATATAGGAATCATTCTAATCTTTTAATATTTATTTTACTAAAATTTCATATACTTCCTAGATTAGTGGAATTAGCATTATAAAATCTTCATTATCTAGAGAAACTCAGACAACAGAGGCTCTAAACTCTTTGAACATCATCTTATGTTAGTGCTCGATGAATCTATACTCTAAAACAAGATTTTCATATTTTTGAAAATTTTCAAACAAAATCCGTGGGTTAACCCCTTTTCAAACAAATACTCTAAAACCTTTTAAAATTTCAAACCACATTCTACATTTGAATTAATGTATTCTAAACTATCTTTCATGATATATAGGAATCTTTCAAAATTTTTAATATTTATTTTACTAAAACTTCATATACTGTCTAGATTAGTGGAATTGGCACTATAAAATCTTCATTATCTAGAGAAATTGAGACAACATAGGCTCTAAACTCTTTGACCATCATCTTATGTTAGTGCTTGAAGAAACTATACACTATCACCTGATTTTTTTATTTTTGAAAAAATTTCAAAATCCGTAAACCCCTTTTAAAATAATGAGTTTTGGTAAATCCTCTATATACTGAAATTTATACTCTTCACTTTGGTTTGAAATTTCAAACCACATTCTACATTTGAATTAATGTATTCTAAACTATCTTTCATGGTATATAGGAATCATTCTAATTTTTTAATATTTATTTTACTAAAATTCCATATATAGCCTAGATTAGTGGAATTAGCATTATAAAATCATAATTATCTAGAAAAACGGAGACAACAGAGGCTCTAAATTCTTTGACCATAATCTTATGTTAGTGATCAATGAAACTATACACTAAAACCAGATTTTTGTATTTTTGAAAAAATTTCAAATCTGTGGGTTAACCCCTTTTAAAATAATGAGTTTTCGGTAAATCCTCTATATACTGAAGTTTATACTCTTCACTTTGGTTTAAAATTTCAAACCACATTCAACATTTGAATTAATGTATTCTAAACTATCTTTCATGGTATATATTAATCATTCTAATTTTTTAATATTTATTTAACTAAAATTTCATATACTGCCTAGATTAGTGGAATTAGCATTATAAAATCTTCATAATCAAGAGAAACGGAGACAACAGAGGCTCTAAACTCTTTGACCATCATCTTATGTTAGTGCTCGATGAAACTATACACTAAAACCAGATTTTTGTATTTTTGAAAAAATTTCAAAATCCGTGGGTTAACTCCTTTTAAAATAATGAGTTTTCGGTAAATTTTCTATATATTGAAATTTATACTCTTCACTTTGGTTTAAAATTTCAAACCACATTCAACATTTGAATTAATGTATTCTAAACTATCTTTCATGGTATATAGTAATCATTCTAATTTTTAATATTTATTTTACTAAAATTTCATATACTGCCTAGATTAGTGGAATTAGCATTATAAAATCTTCATTATCTAGAGAAACGGAGACAACAGAGGCTCTAAACTATTTTACCATCATCTCATGTTAGTGCTCGATGAAACTATACACTAAAACCAGATTTTTGTATTTTTGAAAATTTTCCAAAATCCGTGGGTTAACACCTTTTAAAATAATGAGTTTTCCATAAATCCTCTATAGGAATTACTATTATAAAATATTTATTATCAAAAGAAACGGAGACAACAAAGGTTCTAAACTTCTTTAACCATCATCTTATGTTAGTGATCGATGAAACTGTACGCTAAAACCAGATTTTCGTATTTTTGATTTTTTTTTCAAAATCCGTGGGTTAACCCCTTTTAAAATAATGAGTTTTCGGTAAATCCTCTATATACTGAAGTTTATACTCTTCACTTTGGTTTAAAATTTCAAACCAAATTCTACATTTGAATTAATGTATTCTAAACTAACTTTCATGGTATATAGGAATCATTCTAATTTTTAATATTTATTTTACTAAAATTTCATATACTGCCTAGATTACTGAAATTAGCGTTATAAAATCTTCATTATCTATAGAAACTGAGACAACAGAGGCTCTAAACTCTTTGACCATAATCTTATGTTAGTGATTGATGAAACTATACACTAAAACCAGATTTTCATATTTTTGAAAATTTTCCAAAATCCGTGGGTTAACCCCCCTTTTAAAATAATGAGTTTTCGATAAATCCTCTATATACCGAAGTTTATACTCTTCACTTTGGTTTCAAAATTTCAAACTACATTCTACATTTGAATTAATGTATTCTAAACTATCTTTAATGATATATAGGAATCATTCTAATTTTTTAATATTTATTTTACTAAAATTTCATATACTGCCTAGATTAGTGGAATTAGCATTATAAAATCTTCATTATCTAGAGAAACTGAGAAAACAAAGTCTCTAAACTCTTTGACCATCATCTTATGTTAGTGATTGATGAAACTATACACTAAAACCATAGTGGAATTAGCATTATAAAATCTTCATTATCTAGAGAAACTGAGAAAACAGAGTCTCTAAACTCTTTAACCATCATCTTATGTTAGTGATTGATGAAACTTTACACTAAAACCAGATTTTCATATTTTTGAAAAAAATTCAAAATCCGTGGGTTAACCCCTTTTAAAATAATGAGTTTTCGGTAAATCCTTTATATACTGAAGTTTATACTCTTCACTTTGGTTTAAAATTTCAAACCACATTATACATTTGAATTAATGTATTCTAAACTAACTTTCATAGTATATAGGAATCATTCTAATTTTTTAATATTTATTTTACTAAAATTTCATATACTGCCTAGATTAGTGGAATTAGCATTATAAAATCTTTATTATCTAGAGAAACTGAGACAACAGAGACTCTAAACTCTTTGACCATCATCTTATCTTAGTGATTGATGAAACTATACACTAAAACCAGATTTTCATATTTTTGAAAAAATTTCAAAATCCATGGGTTAACCCCTTTTAAAATAATGAGTTTTCGGTAAATCTTCTATATACTGAAATTTATTCTTTACACTTTGGTTTAAAATTTCAAACCACATTCTACATTTGAATTACTGTATTCTAAACTATATTTCATGGTATATAGGAATCATTCTAATTTTTAATATTTATTTTACTAAAATTTCATATACTGTCTAGATTATTGGAATTAGCATTATAAAATCTTCATTATCAAGAGAAACTGAGACAACAGAGGCTCTAAACTCTTTGACCATCATCTTATGTTAGTGCTCGATGAAACTATACACTAAAACCAGATTTTCATATTTTTGAAAATTTTCCAAAATCCATGGGTTAACCCCTTTTAAAATTATGAGTTTTCGGTAAATTCTCTATATACTAAAGATTATACTCTCACTTTTGTTTAAAAATTAAAAAAAACATTCGAGATTTGAATTAGTGTATTCTAAACTAACTTTCATGGTATGTAGGGATCATTCTATTTTTTTAATATTTATTTTACTAAAATTTCATATACTGCATAGATTAGTGGAATTAGCATTATAAAATCTTCATTATCTAGAGAAACGGAGACAACAGAGGCTCTAAACTATTTTACCATCATCTCATGTTAGTGCTCGATGAAACTATACACTAAAACCAGATTTTTGTATTTTTGAAAATTTTTCAAAATCCGTGGGTTAACACCTTTTAAAATAATGAGTTTTCCATAAATCCTCTATATACTGAAGTTTATACTCTTCACTTTGGTTTAAAATTTCAAACCACATTCAATATTTGAACTAATGTATTCTAAAATATCTTTCATGGTATATAGTAATCATTCTAATTTTTTAAAACCACATTCAATATTTGAATTAATGTATTCTAAAATATCTTTCATGGTATATAGTAATCATTCTAATTTTTTAATATTTATTTTACTAAAATTTCATATAATGCCTAGAATAGTGGAATTAGCATTATAATATCTTCATTATCTAGAGAAACTGAGACAACAGAGACTCTAAACTCTTTTACCATCATCTTATGTTAGTACTCGATGAAACTTTACACTAAAACCAGATTTTCATATTTTTGAAAATTTTCCAAAATCCGTGGGTTAACCCCTTTTAAAATAATTAGTTTTCGGTAAATCCTCTATATACTGAAGTTTATACTCTTCACTTTGGTTTAAAATTTCAAACCACATTCTACATTTGAATTAATGTATTCTAAACTTACTTTCATAGTATATAGGAATCATTCTAATTTTTTAATATTTATTTTACTAAAATTTCATATACTGCCTAGATTAGTGGAATTAGCATTATAAAATCTTTATTATCTAGAGAAACTGAGACAACAGAGACTCTAAACTCTTTGACCATCATCTTATCTTAGTGATTGATGAAACTATACACTAAAACCAGATTTTCATATTTTTGAAAAAATTTCAAAATCCGTGGGTTAACCCCTTTTAAAATAATGAGTTTTCGGTAAATCTTCTATATACTGAAATTTATTCTCTACACTTTGGTTTAAAATTTCAAACCACATTCTACATTTGAATTACTGTATTCTAAACTATATTTCATGGTATATAGGAATCATTCTAATTTATAATATTTATTTTACTAAAATTTCATATACTGTCTAGATTATTGGAATTAGCATTATAAAATCTTCATTATCAAGAGAAACTGAGACAACAGAGGCTCTAAACTCTTTGAGCATCATATTATGTTAGTGCTCGATGAAACTATACACTAAAACCAGATTTTCATATTTTTGAAAATGTTCCAAAATCCATGGGTTAACCCCTTTTAAAATTATGAGTTTTCGGTAAATTCTCTATATACTAAAAATTATACTCTCACTTTTGTTTAAAAATTTAAAAAAACATTCGAGATTTGAATTAGTGTATTCTAAACTAACTTTCATGGTATGTAGGGATCATTCTATTTTTTTAATATTTATTTTACTAAAATTTCATATACTGCATAGATTAGTGGAATTAGCATTATAAAATCTCCATTATCTAGAGAAACGGAGACAACAGAGGCTCTAAACTATTTTACCATCATCTCATGTTAGTGCTCGATGAAACTATACACTAAAACCAGATTTTTGTATTTTTGAAAATTTTCCAAAATCCGTGGGTTAACACCTTTTAAAATAATGAGTTTTCCATAAATCCTCTATATACTGAAGTTTATACTCTTCACTTTGGTTTAAAATTTCAAACCACATTCAATATTTGAATTAATGTATTCTAAACTATCTTTCATGGTATATAGTAATCATTCTAATTTTTTAATATTTATTTTACTAAAATTTCATATAATGCCTAGATTAGTGGAATTAGCATTATAATATCTTCATTATCTAGAGAAACTGAGACAACAGAGACTCTAAACTCTTTTACCATCATCTTATGTTAGTACTCGATGAAACTATACACTAAAACCAGATTTTCATATTTTTGAAAATTTTCCAAAATCCGTGGGTTAACCCCTTTTAAAATAATTAGTTTTCGGTAAATCCTCTATATACTGAAGTTTATACTCTAAAACCAAAATTTTGTATTTTTGAAAAAATTTCAAAATCCGTGTGTTAACCCCTTTTAAAATAATGAGTTTTTGGTAAATCCTCTATATACTGAAGTTTATACTCTTCACTTTGGTTTAAAATTTCAAACCACATTCTACATTTGAATTAATGTATTCTAAACTATCTTTCATGGTATATAGGAATCATTCTAATTTTTTAATATTTATTTTACTAAAATTCCATATACTGCCTAGATTAGTGGAATAAACATTATAAAATCTTCATTATCTAGAGAAACTCAGACAACAGAGGCTCTAAACTCTTTGACCATAATCTTATGTTAGTGATCGATGAAACTATACACTAAAACCAGATTTTTGTATTTTTGAAAAAAATTCAAAATCCGTGGGTTAACCCCTTTTAAAATAATGAGTTTTCGGTAAATCCTCTATATACTGAAGTTTATACTCTTCACTTTGGTTAAAAATTTCAAACCACATTCAACATTTGAATTAATGTATTCTAAACTATCTTTCATGGTATATAGTAATCATTCTAATTTTTTAATATTTATTTTATTAAACTTTCATATACTGCCTAGATTAGTGGAATTAGCATTATAAAATCTTCATTATCTAGAGAAACGGAGACAACAAAGGCTCTAAACTCTTCATTATCTTCATTATCTAGAGAAACTAAGACAACAGAGGATCTAAACTCTTTGACCATAATCTTATGTTAGTGATCGATGAAACTATAAGCTAAAACCAGATTTTCGTATTTTTGAAAATTTTTCAAAATCCGTGGGTTAACCCCTTTTAAAATAATGAGTTTTCGGTAAATCCTCTATATACTGAAGTTTATACTCTTCACTTTGGTTTAAAATTTCAAACCAAATTCTACATTTGAATTAATGTATTCTAAACTAACTTTCATGGTATATAGGAATCATTCTAATTTTTAATATTTATTTTACTAAAATTTCATATAGTGTCTAGATTACTGAAATTAGCGTTATAAAATCTTCATTATCTATAGAAACTGAGACAACAGAGGCTCTAAACTCTTTGACCATAATCTTATGTTAGTGATTGATGAAACTACACACTAAAACCAGATTTTAATATTTTTGAAAATTTTCCAAAATCCGTGGGTTAACCCCCCTTTTAAAATAATGAGTTTTCGATAAATCCTCTATATACCGAAGTTTATACTCTTCACTTTGGTTTCAAAATTTCAAACTACATTCTACATTTGAATTAATGTATTCTAAACTATCTTTAATGATATATAGGAATCATTCTAATTTTTTAATATTTATTTTACTAAAATTTCATATACTGCCTAGATTAGTGGAATTAGCATTATAAAATCTTCATTATCTAGAGAAACTGAGAAAACAGAGTCTCTAAACTCTTTGACCATCATCTTATGTTAGTGATTGATGAAACTATACACTAAAACCATAGTGGAATTAGCATTATAAAATCTTCATTATCTAGAGAAACTGAGAAAACAGAGTCTCTAAACTCTTTAACCATCATCTTATGTTGGTGATTGATGAAACTTTACACTAAAACCAGATTTTCATATTTTTGAAAAAAATTCAAAATCCGTGGGTTAACCCCTTTTAAAATAATGAGTTTTCGGTAAATCCTTTATATACTGAAGTTTATACTCTTCACTTTGGTTTAAAATTTCAAACCACATTATACATTTGAATTAATGTATTCTAAACTAATTTTCATAGTATATAGGAATCATTCTAATTTTTTAATATTTATTTTACTAAAATTTCATATACTGCCTAGATTAGTGGAATTAGCATTATAAAATCTTTATTATCTAGAGAAACTGAGACAACAGAGACTCTAAACTCTTTGACCATCATCTTATCTTAGTGATTGATGAAACTATACACTAAAACCAGATTTTCATATTTTTGAAAAAATTTCAAAATCCGTGGGTTAACCCCTTTTAAAATAATGAGTTTTCGGTAAATCTTCTATATACTGAAATTTATTCTCTACACTTTGGTTTAAAATTTCAAACCACATTCTACATTTTAATTACTGTATTCTAAACTATATTTCATGGTATATAGGAATCATTCTAATTTATAATATTTATTTTACTAAAATTTCATATACTGTCTAGATTATTGGAATTAGCATTATAAAATCTTCATTATCAAGAGAAACTGAGACAACAGAGGCTCTAAACTCTTTGACCATCATATTATGTTAGTGCTCGATGAAACTATACACTAAAACCAGATTTTCATATTTTTGAAAATTTTCCAAAATCCATGGGTACCCCTTTTAAAATTATGAGTTTTCAATAAATTCTCTATATACTAAAAATTATACTCTCACTTTTGTTTAAAAATTTAAAAAAACATTCGAGATTTGAATTAGTGTATTCTAAACTAACTTTCATGGTATGTAGGGATCATTCTATTTTTTTAATATTTATTTTACTAAAATTTCATATACTGCATAGATTAGTGGAATTAGCATTATAAAATCTCCATTATCTAGAGAAACGGAGACAACAGAGGCTCTAAACTATTTTACCATCATCTCATGTTAGTGCTCGATGAAACTATACACTAAAACCAGATTTTTGTATTTTTGAAAATTTTCCAAAATCCGTGGGTTAACACCTTTTAAAATAATGAGTTTTCCATAAATCCTCTATATACTGAAGTTTATACTCTTCACTTTGGTTTAAAATTTCAAACCACATTCAATATTTGAATTAATGTATTCTAAACTATCTTTCATGGTATATAGTAATCATTCTAATTTTTTAATATTTATTTTACTAAAATTTCATATAATGCCTAGATTAGTGGAATTAGCATTATAATATCTTCATTATCTAGAGAAACTGAGACAACAGAGACTCTAAACTCTTTTACCATCATCTTATGTTAGTACTCGATGAAACTATACACTAAAACCAGATTTTCATATTTTTGAAAATTTTCCAAAATCCGTGGGTTAACCCCTTTTAAAATAATTAGTTTTCGGTAAATCCTCTATATACTGAAGTTTATACTCTTCACTTTGGTTTAAAATTTCAAACCACATTCTACATTTGAATTAATGTATTCTAAACTATCTTTCATGGTATATATGAATCATTCTAATTTTTTAATATTTATTTTCCTAAAATTCCATATAATACCTAGATTAATGGAATTAGCTTTATAATATCTTCATTATCTAGAGAAACTGAGACAACAGAGGCTCTAAACTCTTTGACCATCATCTTATGTTAGTGCTCGATGAAACTATACACTAAAACCAGATTTTCATATTTTTCAAAATTTTCGAAAATCCGTAGGTTAACCCCTTTTAAATTAATGAGTTTTCAGTAAATCTTCTATATTCTGCAGTTTATACCCTTTTAAAATAATGAGTTTTCGGTAAATCCTTTATATACTGAAGTTTATACTCTCCACTTTGGTTTAAAATTTCAAAACACATTCTACATTTGAATTAATGTATTTTAAACTATCTTTCATGGTGTATAGGAATCATTCTAATTTTTTTAATATTTATTTTACTAAAATTTCATATACTGCCTAGATTAGTGGAATTAGCATTATGAAATCTTCATTATCTAGAGAAACGGAGACAACAGAGGCTCTAAACTCTTTGAACATCATCTTATGTTAGTGTTCGATGAAACTATACACTAAAACCAGATTTTCATATTTTTGAAAATTTTCCAAAATCCTTAGGTTAACTCCTTTTAAAATAATGAGTTTTCGGTAAATCCTCTATATACTGAAGTTTATATTCTTCACTTTGGTTTAAAATTTCAAACCACATTCTACATTTGAGTTAATGTATTCTAAACTATCTTTCATGGTATATAGGAATCATTCTAATCTTTTAATATTTATTTACTAAAATTCCATATACTGCCTAGATTAGTGGAATTAGCATTATAAAATCTTCATTATCTAGAGAAACTGATACAACAGAGGCTCTAAACTCTTTGACCATAATCTTATGTTAGTGATCGATGAAACTATACACTAAAACCAGAATTTTGTATTTTTGAAAAAATTTCAAAATCCGTGTGTTAACCCCTTTTAAAATAATGAGTTTTTGGTAAATCCTCTATATACTGAAGTTTATACTCTTCACTTTGGTTTAAAATTTCAAACCACATTCTACATTTGAATTAATGTATTCTAAACTATCTTTCATGGTATATAGGAATCATTCTAATTTTTTAATATTTATTTTACTAAAATTCCATATACTGCCTAGATTAGTGGAATAAACATTATAAAATCTTCATTATCTAGAGAAACTCAGACAACAGAGGCTCTAAACTCTTTGACTATAATCTTATGTTAGTGATCGATGAAACTATACACTAAAACCAGATTTTTGTATTTTTGAAAAAAATTCAAAATCCGTGGGTTAATCCCTTTTAAAATAATGAGTTTTCGGTAAATCCTCTATATACTGAAGTTTATACTCTTCACTTTGGTTAAAAATTTCAAACCACATTCAACATTTGAATTAATGTATTCTAAACTATCTTTCATGGTATATAGTAATCATTCTAATTTTTTAATATTTATTTTATTAAACTTTCATATACTGCCTAGATTAGTGGAATTAGCATTATAAAATCTTCATTATCTAGAGAAACGGAGACAACAAAGGCTCTAAACTCTTCATTATCTTCATTATCTAGAGAAACTAAGACAACAGAGGATCTAAACTCTTTGACCATAATCTTATGTTAGTGATCGATGAAACTATACGCTAAAACCAGATTTTCGTATTTTTGAAAATTTTTCAAAATCCGTGGGTTAACCCCTTTTAAAATAATGATTTTTCGGTAAATCCTCTATATACTGAAGTTTATACTCTTCACTTTGGTTTAAAATTTCAAACCAAATTCTACATTTGAATTAATGTATTCTAAACTAACTTTCATGGTATATAGGAATCATTCTAATTTTTAATATTTATTTTACTAAAATTTCATATACTGTCTAGATTACTGAAATTAGCGTTATAAAATCTTCATTATCTATAGAAACTGAGACAACAGAGGCTCTAAACTCTTTGACCATAATCTTATGTTAGTGATTGATGAAACTACACACTAAAACCAGATTTCAATATTTTTGAAAATTTTCCAAAATCCGTGGGTTAACCCCCCTTTTAAAATAATGAGTTTTCGATAAATCCTCTATATACCGAAGTTTATACTCTTCACTTTGGTTTCAAAATTTCAAACTACATTCTACATTTGAATTAATGTATTCAAAACTATCTTTAATGATATTCTAATTTTTTAATATTTATTTTACTAAAATTTCATATACTGCCTAGATTAGTGGAATTAGCATTATAAAATCTTCATTATCTAGAGAAACTGAGAAAACAGAGTCTCTAAACTCTTTGACCATCATCTTATGTTAGTGATTGATGAAACTATACACTAAAACCATAGTGGAATTAGCATTATAAAATCTTCATTATCTAGAGAAACTGAGAAAACAGAGTCTCTAAACTCTTTAACCATCATCTTATGTTGGTGATTGATGAAACTTTACACTAAAACCAGATTTTCATATTTTTGAAAAAAATTCAAAATCCGTGGGTTAACCCCTTTTAAAATAATGAGTTTTCGGTAAATCCTTTATATACTGAAGTTTATACTCTTCACTTTGGTTTAAAATTTCAAACCACATTATACATTTGAATTAATGTATTCTAAACTAATTTTCATAGTATATAGGAATCATTCTAATTTTTTAATATTTATTTTACTAAAATTTCATATACTGCCTAGATTAGTGGAATTAGCATTATAAAATCTTTATTATCTAGAGAAACTGAGACAACAGAGACTCTAAACTCTTTGACCATCATCTTATCTTAGTGATTGATGAAACTATACAATAAAACCAGATTTTCATATTTTTGGAAAAATTTCAAAATCCGTGGGTTAACCCCTTTTAAAATAATGAGTTTTCGGTAAATCTTCTATATACTGAAATTTATTCTTTACACTTTGGTTTAAAATTTCAAACCACATTCTACATTTGAATTACTGTATTCTAAACTATATTTCATGGTATATAGGAATCATTCTAATTTTTAATATTTATTTTACTAAAATTTCATATACTGTCTAGATTATTGGAATTAGCATTATAAAGTCTTCATTATCAAGAGAAACTGAGACAACAGAGGCTCTAAACTCTTTGACCATCATCTTATGTTAGTGCTCGATGAAACTATACACTAAAACCAGATTTTCATATTTTTGAAAATTTTCCAAAATCCATGGGTTAACCCCTTTTAAAATTATGAGTTTTCGGTAAATTCTCTATATACTAAAGATTATACTCTCACTTTTGTTTAAAAATTTAAAAAAACATTCGAGATTTGAATTAGTGTATTCTAAACTAACTTTCATGGTATGTAGGGATCATTCTATTTTTTTAATATTTATTTTACTAAAATTTCATATACTGCATAGATTAGTGGAATTAGCATTATAAAATCTTCATTATCTAGAGAAACGGAGACAACAGAGGCTCTAAACTATTTTACCATCATCTCATGTTAGTGCTCGATGAAACTATACACTAAAACAAGATTTTTGTATTTTTGAAAATTTTCCAAAATCCGTGGGTTAACACCTTTTAAAATAATGAGTTTTCCATAAATCCTCTATATACTGAAGTTTATACTCTTCACTTTGGTTTAAAATTTCAAACCACATTCAATATTTGAATTAATGTATTCTAAACTATCTTTCATGGTATATAGTAATCATTCTAATTTTTTAATATTTATTTTACTAAAATTTCATATACTGCCTAGATTAGTGGAATTAGCATTATAATATCTTCATTATCTAGAGAAACTGAGACAACAGAGACTCTAAACTCTTTTACCATCATCTTATGTTAGTACTCGATGAAACTATACACTAAAACCAGATTTTCATATTTTTGAAAATTTTCCAAAATCCGTGGGTTCCCTTTTAAAAAAATTAGTTTTCGGTAAATCCTCTATATACTGAAGTTTATACTCTTCACTTTGGTTTAAAATTTCAAACCACATTCTACATTTGAATTAATGTATTCTAAACTTACTTTCATAGTATATAGGAATCATTCTAATTTTTTAATATTTATTTTACTAAAATTTCATATACTGCCTAGATTAGTGGAATAAACATTATAAAATCTTCATTATCTAGAGAAACTCAGACAACAGAGGCTCTAAACTCTTTGACCATAATCTTATGTTAGTGATCGATGAAACTATACACTAAAACCAGATTTTTGTATTTTTGAAAAAAATTCAAAATCCGTGGGTTAACCCCTTTTAAAATAATGAGTTTTCGGTAAATCCTCTATATACTGAAGTTTATACTCTTCACTTTGGTTAAAAATTTCAAACCACATTCAACATTTGAATTAATGTATTCTAAACTATCTTTCATGGTATATAGTAATCATTCTAATTTTTTAATATTTATTTTATTAAACTTTCATATACTGCCTAGATTAGTGGAATTAGCATTATAAAATCTTCATTATCTAGAGAAACAGAGACAACAAAGGCTCTAAACTCTTCATTATCTTCATTATCTAGAGAAACTAAGACAACAGAGGATCTAAACTCTTTGACCATAATCTTATGTTAGTGATCGATGAAACTATACGCTAAAACCAGATTTTTCGTATTTTTGAAATTTTTTCAAAATCCGTGGGTTAACCCCTTTTAAAATAATGAGTTTTCGGTAAATCCTCTATATACTGAAGTTTATACTCTTCACTTTGGTTTAAAATTTCAAACCAAATTCTACATTTGAATTAATGTATTCTAAACTAACTTTCATGGTATATAGGAATCATTCTAATTTTTAATATTTATTTTACTAAAATTTCATATACTGTCTAGATTACTGAAATTAGCGTTATAAAATCTTCATTATCTATAGAAACTGAGACAACAGAGGCTCTAAACTCTTTGACCATAATCTTATGTTAGTGATTGATGAAACTATACACTAAAACCAGATTTTAATATTTTTGAAAATTTTCCAAAATCCGTGGGTTAACCCCCCTTTTAAAATAATGAGTTTTCGATAAATCCTCTATATACCGAAGTTTATACTCTTCACTTTGGTTTCAAAATTTCAAACTACATTCTACATTTGAATTAATGTATTCTAAACTATCTTTAATGATATATAGGAATCATTCTAATTTTTTAATATTTATTTTACTAAAATTTCATATACTGCATAGATTAGTGGAATTAGCATTATAAAATCTTCATTATCTAGAGAAACTGAGAAAACAGAGTCTCTAAACTCTTTGACCATCATCTTATGTTAGTGATTGATGAAACTATACACTAAAACCATAGTGGAATTAGCATTATAAAATCTTCATTATCTAGAGAAACTGAGAAAACAGAGTCTCTAAACTCTTTAACCATCATCTTATGTTAGTGATTGATGAAACTTTACACTAAAACCAGATTTTCATATTTTTGAAAAAAATTCAAAATCCGTGGGTTAACCCCTTTTAAAATAATGAGTTTTCGGTAAATCCTTTATATACTGAAGTTTATACTCTTCACTTTGGTTTAAAATTTCAAACCACATTATACATTTGAATTAATGTATTCTAAACTAATTTTCATAGTATATAGGAATCATTCTAATTTTTTAATATTTATTTTACTTAAATTTCATATACTGCCTAGATTAGTGGAATTAGCATTATAAAATCTTTATTATCTAGAGAAACTGAGACAACATAGACTCTAAACTCTTTGACCATCATCTTATCTTAGTGATTGATGAAACTATACACTAAAACCAGATTTTCATATTTTTGAAAATTTTCCAAAATCCATGGGTTAACTCCTTTTAAAATTATGAGTTTTCGGTAAATTCTCTATATACTAAAGATTATACTCTCACTTTTTTTTAAAAATTTAAAAAAACATTCGAGATTTGAATTAGTGTATTCTAAACTAACTTTCATGGTATGTAGGGATCATTCTATTTTTTTAATATTTATTTTACTAAAATTTCATATACTGCATAGATTAGTGGAATTAGCATTATAAAATCTTCATTATCTAGAGAAACGGAGACAACAGAGGCTCTAAACTATTTTACCATCATCTCATGTTAGTGCTCGATGAAACTATACACTAAAACCAGATTTTTGTATTTTTGAAAATTTTCCAAAATCCGTGGGTTAACACCTTTTAAAATAATGAGTTTTCCATAAATCCTCTATATACTGAAGTTTATACTCTTCACTTTGGTTTAAAATTTCAAACCACATTCAATATTTGAATTAATGTATTCTAAACTATCTTTCATGGTATATAGTAATCATTCTAATTTTTTAATATTTATTTTACTAAAATTTCATATACTGCATAGATTAGTGGAATTAGCATTATAACATCTTCATTATCTAGAGAAACTGAGACAACAGAGACTCTAAACTCTTTTACCATCATCTTATGTTAGTACTCGATGAAACTATACACTAAAACCAGATTTTCCTATTTTTGAAAATTTTCCAAAATCCGTGGGTTAACCCCTTTTAAAATAATTAGTTTTCGGTAAATCCTCTATATACTGAAGTTTATACTCTTCACTTTGGTTTAAAATTTCAAACCACATTCTACATTTGAATTAATGTATTCTAAACTTACTTTCATAGTATATAGGAATCATTCTAATTTTTTAATATTTATTTTACTAAAATTTCATATACTGCCTAGATTAGTGGAATAAACATTATAAAATCTTCATTATCTAGAGAAACTCAGACAACAGAGGCTCTAAACTCTTTGACCATAATCTTATGTTAGTGATCGATGAAACTATACACTAAAACCAGATTTTTGTATTTTTGAAAAAAATTCAAAATCCGTGGGTTAACCCCTTTTAAAATAATGAGTTTTCGGTAAATCCTCTATATACTGAAGTTTATACTCTTCACTTTGGTTAAAAATTTCAAACCACATTCAACATTTGAATTAATGTATTCTAAACTATCTTTCATGGTATATAGTAATCATTCTAATTTTTTAATATTTATTTTATTAAAATTTTATATACTGCCTAGATTAGTGGAATTAGCATTATAAAATCTTCATTATCTAGAGAAACGGAGACAACAAAGGCTCTAAACTCTTTGACCATCATCTTATGTTAGTGCTCGATGCACCAATACACTAAAACCAGATTTTCATGTTTTTGAAAATTTTCAAAAATCCGTGTGTTAACCCCTTTTAAAATAATGAGTTTTCGGTATATCCTCTATATACTGAAGTTTATACTCTTCACTTTGGTTTAAAATTTCAAAACACATTCTACATTTGAATTTATGTATTCTAAACTATCTTTCATGGTATATAGGAATCATTCTAACTTTTTAATATTTATTTTACTAATATTTCATATACTGCCTAGATTAGTGGAATTAGCATTACAGCATAGGCTCTAAACTCTTTGACCATCATCTTATGTTAGTGCTCGATGAAACTATACACTAAAACCAGATTTTCCTATTTTTGAAAATTTTCCAAAATCCGTAGGTTAACCCCTTTTAAAATAATGAGTTTTCGGTAAATCTTCTATATACTAAAGTTTATACTCTTCACTTTGGTTTAAAATTTCAAACCACATTCTACATTTGAATTAATGTATTCTAAACTATATTTCATGGTATATAGGAATCTAACTAATTTTTTAATATAAATTCCATATACTGCCTAGATTAGTGGAATTAGCATAATAAAATCTTCATTATCTAGAGAAACTGAGACAACAGAGGATCTAAACTCTTTGACCATAATCTTATGTTAGTGATCGATGAAACTATACGCTAAAACCAGATTTTTGTATTTTTGAAAAAAATTCAAAATCCGTGGGTTAACCCCTTTTAAAATAATGAGTTTTCGGTAAATCCTCTATATACTGAAGTTTATACTCTTCACTTTGGTTAAAAATTTCAAACCACATTCAACATTTGAATTAATGTATTCTAAACTATCTTTCATGGTATATAGTAATCATTCTAATTTTTTAATATTTATTTTATTAAAATTTCATATACTGCCTAGATTAGTGGAATTAGCATTATAAAATCTTCATTATCTAGAGAAACGGAGACAACAAAGGCTCTAAACTCTTTGACCATCATCTTATGTTAGTGCTCGATGCACCAATACACTAAAACCAGATTTTCATATTTTTGAAAATTTTCAAAAATCCGTGTGTGTTCCTTTTAAAATAATGAGTTTTCGGTAAATCCTCTATATACTGAAGTTTATACTCTTCACTTTGGTTTAAAATTTCAAAACACATTCTAAATTTGAATTTATGTATTCTAAACTATCTTTCATGGTATATAGGAATCATTCTAACTTTTTAATATTTATTTTACTAATATTTCATATACTGCCTAGATTAGTGGTATTAGCATTATGAAATCTTCATTATCTAGAGAAACGGAGACAGCATAGGCTCTAAACTCTTTGACCATCATCTTATGTTAGTGCTCGATGAAACTATACACTAAAACCAGATTTTCATATTTTTGAAAATTTTCCAAAATCCGTGGGTTCCCTTTTAAAAAAATTAGTTTTCGGTAAATCCTCTATATACTGAAGTTTATACTCTTCACTTTGGTTTAAAATTTCAAACCACATTCTACATTTGAATTAATGTATTCTAAACTTACTTTCATAGTATATAGGAATCATTCTAATTTTTTAATATTTATTTTACTAAAATTTCATATACTGCCTAGATTAGTGGAATAAACATTATAAAATCTTCATTATCTAGAGAAACTCAGACAACAGAGGCTCTAAACTCTTTGACCATAATCTTATGTTAGTGATCGATGAAACTATACACTAAAACCAGATTTTTGTATTTTTGAAAAAAATTCAAAATCCGTGGGTTAACCCCTTTTAAAATAATGAGTTTTCGGTAAATCCTCTATATACTGAAGTTTATACTCTTCACTTTGGTTAAAAATTTCAAACCACATTCAACATTTGAATTAATATATTCTAAACTATCTTTCATGGTATATAGTAATCATTCTAATTTTTTAATATTTATTTTATTAAACTTTCATATACTGCCTAGATTAGTGGAATTAGCATTATAAAATCTTCATTATCTAGAGAAACAGAGACAACAAAGGCTCTAAACTCTTCATTATCTTCATTATCTAGAGAAACTAAGACAACAGAGGATCTAAACTCTTTGACCATAATCTTATGTTAGTGATCGATGAAACTATACGCTAAAACCAGATTTTTCGTATTTTTGAAATTTTTTCAAAATCCGTGGGTTAACCCCTTTTAAAATAATGAGTTTTCGGTAAATCCTCTATATACTGAAGTTTATACTCTTCACTTTGGTTTAAAATTTCAAACCAAATTCTACATTTGAATTAATGTATTCTAAACTAACTTTCATGGTATATAGGAATCATTCTAATTTTTAATATTTATTTTACTAAAATTTCATATACTGTCTAGATTACTGAAATTAGCGTTATAAAATCTTCATTATCTATAGAAACTGAGACAACAGAGGCTCTAAACTCTTTGACCATAATCTTATGTTAGTGATTGATGAAACTATACACTAAAACCAGATTTTAATATTTTTGAAAATTTTCCAAAATCCGTGGGTTAACCCCCCTTTTAAAATAATGAGTTTTCGATAAATCCTCTATATACCGAAGTTTATACTCTTCACTTTGGTTTCAAAATTTCAAACTACATTCTACATTTGAATTAATGTATTCTAAACTATCTTTAATGATATATAGGAATCATTCTAATTTTTTAATATTTATTTTACTAAAATTTCATATACTGCATAGATTAGTGGAATTAGCATTATAAAATCTTCATTATCTAGAGAAACTGAGAAAACAGAGTCTCTAAACTCTTTGACCATCATCTTATGTTAGTGATTGATGAAACTATACACTAAAACCATAGTGGAATTAGCATTATAAAATCTTCATTATCTAGAGAAACTGAGAAAACAGAGTCTCTAAACTCTTTAACCATCATCTTATGTTAGTGATTGATGAAACTTTACACTAAAACCAGATTTTCATATTTTTGAAAAAAATTCAAAATCCGTGGGTTAACCCCTTTTAAAATAATGAGTTTTCGGTAAATCCTTTATATACTGAAGTTTATACTCTTCACTTTGGTTTAAAATTTCAAACCACATTATACATTTGAATTAATGTATTCTAAACTAATTTTCATAGTATATAGGAATCATTCTAATTTTTTAATATTTATTTTACTTAAATTTCATATACTGCCTAGATTAGTGGAATTAGCATTATAAAATCTTTATTATCTAGAGAAACTGAGACAACATAGACTCTAAACTCTTTGACCATCATCTTATCTTAGTGATTGATGAAACTATACACTAAAACCAGATTTTCATATTTTTGAAAATTTTCCAAAATCCATGGGTTAACTCCTTTTAAAATTATGAGTTTTCGGTAAATTCTCTATATACTAAAGATTATACTCTCACTTTTTTTTAAAAATTTAAAAAAACATTCGAGATTTGAATTAGTGTATTCTAAACTAACTTTCATGGTATGTAGGGATCATTCTATTTTTTTAATATTTATTTTACTAAAATTTCATATACTGCATAGATTAGTGGAATTAGCATTATAAAATCTTCATTATCTAGAGAAACGGAGACAACAGAGGCTCTAAACTATTTTACCATCATCTCATGTTAGTGCTCGATGAAACTATACACTAAAACCAGATTTTTGTATTTTTGAAAATTTTCCAAAATCCGTGGGTTAACACCTTTTAAAATAATGAGTTTTCCATAAATCCTCTATATACTGAAGTTTATACTCTTCACTTTGGTTTAAAATTTCAAACCACATTCAATATTTGAATTAATGTATTCTAAACTATCTTTCATGGTATATAGTAATCATTCTAATTTTTTAATATTTATTTTACTAAAATTTCATATACTGCATAGATTAGTGGAATTAGCATTATAACATCTTCATTATCTAGAGAAACTGAGACAACAGAGACTCTAAACTCTTTTACCATCATCTTATGTTAGTACTCGATGAAACTATACACTAAAACCAGATTTTCCTATTTTTGAAAATTTTCCAAAATCCGTGGGTTAACCCCTTTTAAAATAATTAGTTTTCGGTAAATCCTCTATATACTGAAGTTTATACTCTTCACTTTGGTTTAAAATTTCAAACCACATTCTACATTTGAATTAATGTATTCTAAACTTACTTTCATAGTATATAGGAATCATTCTAATTTTTTAATATTTATTTTACTAAAATTTCATATACTGCCTAGATTAGTGGAATAAACATTATAAAATCTTCATTATCTAGAGAAACTCAGACAACAGAGGCTCTAAACTCTTTGACCATAATCTTATGTTAGTGATCGATGAAACTATACACTAAAACCAGATTTTTGTATTTTTGAAAAAAATTCAAAATCCGTGGGTTAACCCCTTTTAAAATAATGAGTTTTCGGTAAATCCTCTATATACTGAAGTTTATACTCTTCACTTTGGTTAAAAATTTCAAACCACATTCAACATTTGAATTAATGTATTCTAAACTATCTTTCATGGTATATAGTAATCATTCTAATTTTTTAATATTTATTTTATTAAAATTTTATATACTGCCTAGATTAGTGGAATTAGCATTATAAAATCTTCATTATCTAGAGAAACGGAGACAACAAAGGCTCTAAACTCTTTGACCATCATCTTATGTTAGTGCTCGATGCACCAATACACTAAAACCAGATTTTCATGTTTTTGAAAATTTTCAAAAATCCGTGTGTTAACCCCTTTTAAAATAATGAGTTTTCGGTATATCCTCTATATACTGAAGTTTATACTCTTCACTTTGGTTTAAAATTTCAAAACACATTCTACATTTGAATTTATGTATTCTAAACTATCTTTCATGGTATATAGGAATCATTCTAACTTTTTAATATTTATTTTACTAATATTTCATATACTGCCTAGATTAGTGGAATTAGCATTACAGCATAGGCTCTAAACTCTTTGACCATCATCTTATGTTAGTGCTCGATGAAACTATACACTAAAACCAGATTTTCCTATTTTTGAAAATTTTCCAAAATCCGTAGGTTAACCCCTTTTAAAATAATGAGTTTTCGGTAAATCTTCTATATACTAAAGTTTATACTCTTCACTTTGGTTTAAAATTTCAAACCACATTCTACATTTGAATTAATGTATTCTAAACTATATTTCATGGTATATAGGAATCTAACTAATTTTTTAATATAAATTCCATATACTGCCTAGATTAGTGGAATTAGCATAATAAAATCTTCATTATCTAGAGAAACTGAGACAACAGAGGATCTAAACTCTTTGACCATAATCTTATGTTAGTGATCGATGAAACTATACGCTAAAACCAGATTTTTGTATTTTTGAAAAAAATTCAAAATCCGTGGGTTAACCCCTTTTAAAATAATGAGTTTTCGGTAAATCCTCTATATACTGAAGTTTATACTCTTCACTTTGGTTAAAAATTTCAAACCACATTCAACATTTGAATTAATGTATTCTAAACTATCTTTCATGGTATATAGTAATCATTCTAATTTTTTAATATTTATTTTATTAAAATTTCATATACTGCCTAGATTAGTGGAATTAGCATTATAAAATCTTCATTATCTAGAGAAACGGAGACAACAAAGGCTCTAAACTCTTTGACCATCATCTTATGTTAGTGCTCGATGCACCAATACACTAAAACCAGATTTTCATATTTTTGAAAATTTTCAAAAATCCGTGTGTGTTCCTTTTAAAATAATGAGTTTTCGGTAAATCCTCTATATACTGAAGTTTATACTCTTCACTTTGGTTTAAAATTTCAAAACACATTCTAAATTTGAATTTATGTATTCTAAACTATCTTTCATGGTATATAGGAATCATTCTAACTTTTTAATATTTATTTTACTAATATTTCATATACTGCCTAGATTAGTGGTATTAGCATTATGAAATCTTCATTATCTAGAGAAACGGAGACAGCATAGGCTCTAAACTCTTTGACCATCATCTTATGTTAGTGCTCGATGAAACTATACACTAAAACCAGATTTTCCTATTTTTGAAAAATTTCCAAAATCCATAGGTTAACCCCTTTTAAAATAATGAGTTTTCGGTAAATCTTCTATATACTAAAGTTTATACTCTTCACTTTGGTTTAAAATTTCAAACCACATTCTACATTTGAATTAATGTATTCTAAACTATATTTCATGGTATATAGGAATCTAACTAATTTTTTAATATTTATTTTACTTAAATTCCATATACTGCCTAGATTAGTGGAATTAGCATAATAAAATATTCATTATCTAGAGAAACTGAGACAACAGAGGATCTAAACTCTTTGACCATAATCTTATGTTAGTGATCGATGAAACTATACGCTAAAACCAGATTTTTGTATTTTTGAAAAAAAATCAAAATCCGTGGGTTAACCCCTTTTAAAATAATGAGTTTTCGGTAAATCCTCTATATACTGAAGTTTATACTCTTCACTTTGGTTAAAAATTTCAAACCACATTCAACATTTGAATTAATGTATTCTAAACTATCTTTCATGGTATATAGTAATCATTCTAATTTTTTAATATTTATTTTATTAAAATTTCATATACTGCCTAGATTAGTGGAATTAGCATTATAAAATCTTCATTATCTAGAGAAACGGAGACAACAAAGGCTCTAAACTCTTTGACCATCATCTTATGTTAGTGCTCGATGCACCAATACACTAAAACCAGATTTTCATATTTTTGAAAATTTTCAAAAATCCGTGTGTTAACCCCTTTTAAAATAATGAGTTTTCGGTAAATCCTCTATATACTGAAGTTTATACTCTTCACTTTGGTTTAAAATTTCAAAACACATTCTACATTTGAATTTATGTATTCTAAACTATCTTTCATGGTATATAGGAATCATTCTAACTTTTTAATATGTATTTTACTAATATTTCATATACTGCCTAGATTAGTGGAATTAGCATTATGAAATCTTCATTATCTAGAGAAACGGAGACAGCATAGGCTCTAAATTCTTTGACCATCATCTTATGTTAGTGCTCGATGAAACTATACACTAAAACCAGATTTTCCTATTTTTGAAAATTTTCCAAAATCCGTAGGTTAACCCCTTTTAAAATAATGAGTTTTCGGTAAATCTTCTATATACTAAAGTTTATACTCTTCACTTTGGTTTAAAATTTCAAACCACATTCTACATTTGAATTAATGTATTCTAAACTATATTTCATGGTATATAGGAATCTAACTAATTTTTTAATATTTATTTTACTAAAATTCCATATACTGCCTAGATTAGTGGAATTAGCATAATAAAATCTTCATTATCTAGAGAAACTGAGACAACAGAGGATCTAAACTCTTTGACCATAATCTTATGTTAGTGATCGATGAAATTATACGCTAAAACCAGATTTTCGTATTTTTGAAATTTTTTCAAAATCCGTGGGTTAACCCTTTTAAAATAATGAGTTTTTGGTAAATCCTCTATATACTGAAGTTTATACTCTTCACTTTGGTTTAAAATTTCAAACCACATCCAACATTTGAATTAATGTATTCTAAACTATCTTTCATGGTATATAGTAATCATTCTAATTATTTAATATTTAGTTTATTAAAATTCCATATACTGCCTAGATTAGTGGAATTAGCATTATAAAATCTTCATTATCTAGATAAACTGAGACAACAGAGGCTCTAAACTCTTTGACCATCATCTTATGTTAGTGATCGATTAAACTATACACTAAAACCATATTTTCGTATTTTTGAAAAAAAAATTAAAATCCGTGGGTTAACCCCTTTTAAAATAATGAGTTTTCGGTAAATCCTCTATATACTGAAGTTTATACTCTTCACATTGGTTTAAAATTTCAAACCACATTCTACATTTGAATTAATGTATTATAAACTATCTTATATGGTATATAGGAATGATTCTAATTTTTTAATATTTATTTTACTAAAATTTCATATACTGCCTATATTAGTAGAATAGACATTATGAAATCTTCATTATCTAGAGAAATGGACCCAACAGAGGCTCTAAACTCTTTTACCATCATCTTATGTTAGTGCTCGATGAAACTATATACTAAAACCAAATTTTCATATTTTTGAAAATTTTCGAAAATCCGTGGGTTTAACCCCTTTGAAAATAATGAGTTTTCGGTAAATCCTCTATGTACTGAAGTTTATACTCTTCACTTTGGTTTAAAATTTCAACCCACATTCTAAATTTGAATTAATGTATTCTAAACTATCTTTCATGGTATATAAGAATCATTCTAATTTTTTAATATTTATTTTACTAAAATTTCATATACTGCCTAGATTACGGGAATTAGCATTATAAAATTTTCATTATAAAATTTTCATTATCTAGAGAAACTGAGACAACAGAGGCTCTAAACTTTTTGACCATCATCTTATGTTAGTGATCGATGAAACTATACACTAAAACCAGATTTTCATATTTTTTGAATTTTTTTCAAAATCCGTGGGTTATCCCCTTTTAAAATTATGAGTTTTCGGTAAATTCTCTATATACTAAAGATTATACTCTTCACTTTTGTTTAAAATTTAAAAACACATTCGAGATTGGAATTAGTGTATTCTAAACTAACTTTCATGGTATGTAGGAATCATTCTAATTTTTTAATATTTATTTTACTAAAATTTCATATACTGCCTAGATTAGTAGAATTAACATTATAAAATCTTCATTATCTAGAGAAACGGAGACATCAAAGGCTCTAAACTCTTTGACCATCATCTTATGTTAGTGCTCGATGAAACTATACGCTAAAACCAGATTTTCGTATTTTTGAAAAAAAATTTAAAATCCGTGGGTTAACCCCTTTTAAAATAATGAGTTTTCGGTAAATCCTCTATATACTGAAGTTTATACTCTTCACATTGGTTTAAAATTTCAAACCACTTTCTACATTTGAATTAATGTATTATAAACTATCTTATATGGTATATAGGAATGATTCTAATTTTTTAATATTTATTTTACTAAAGTTTCATATACTGCTTATATTAGTAGAATAGACATTATGAAATCTTCATTATCTAGAGAAATGGACCCAACAGAGGCTCTAAACTCTTTTACCATCATCTTATGTTAGTGCTCGATGAAACTATATACTAAAACCAGATTTTCATATTTTTGAAAATTTTTGAAAATCCGTGGGTTTAACTTAACCCCTTTGAAAATAATGAGTTTTCGGTAAATCCTCTATATACTGAAGTTTATACTCTTCACTTTGGTTTAAAATTTCAACCCACATTCTACATTTGAATTAATGTATTCTAAACTATCTTTCATGGTATATAGGAATCATTCTAATTTTTTAATATTTATTTTACTAAAATTTCATATACTGCCTAGATTACTGGAATTAGCATTATAAAATTTTCATTATAAAATTTTAATTATCTAGAGAAACTGAGACAACAGAGGCTCTAAACTCTTTTACCATCATCTTATGTTAGTGCTCGATGAAACTATATACTAAAACCAGATTTTCATATTTTTGAAATTTTTTGAAAATCCGTGGGTTTAACTTAACCCCTTTGAAAATAATGAGTTTCGGTAAATCCTCTATATACTGAAGTTTATACTCTTCACTTTGGTTTAAAATTTCAACCCACATTCTACATTTGAATTAATGTATTCTAAACTATCTTTCATGGTATATAGGAATCATTCTAATTTTTTAATATTTATTTTACTAAAATTTCATATACTGCCTAGATTACTGGAATTAGCATTATAAAATTTTCATTATAAAATTTTAGTTATCTAGAGAAACTGAGACAACAGAGGCTCTAAACTCTTTGACCATCATCTTATGTTAGTGATCGATGAAACTATACACTAAAACCAGATTTTCATATTTTTTGAATTTTTTTCAAAATCCGTGGGTTATCCCCTTTTAAAATTATGAGTTTTCGGTAAATTCTCTATATACTAAAGATTATACTCTTCACTTTTGTTTAAAATTTAAAAACACATTCGAGATTGGAATTAGTGTATTCTAAACTAACTTTCATGGTATGTAGGAATCATCTAATTTTTTAATATTTATTTTACTAAAATTTCATATACTGCCTAGATTATTAGAATTAACATTATAAAATCTTCATTATCTAGAGAAACGGAGACATCAGAGGCTCTAAACTCTTTGACCATCATCTTATGTTAGTGCTCGATGAAACTATACACTAAAACCAGATTTTCATATTTTTGAAAATTTTCCAAAATCCGTGGGTTAACCCCTTTTAAAATAATGAGTTTTTGATAAATTCTCTATATACCGAAGTTTATACTCTTCACTTTGGTTTCAAAATTTCAAACCACATTCTACATTTGAATTAATGTATTCTAAACTATCTTTAATGGTAAATAGGAGTCATTCTAATTTTGAAATATTTATTTTACTAAAATTTCATATACTGCCTAGATTAGTGGAATTAGCGTTATAAAATCTTCATTATCTAGAGAAACTGAGACAACCAAGGCTCTAAACTCTTTGACCATCATTTTATGTTAGTGATTGATGAAACTATACACTAAAACTAGATTTTCATATTTTTGAAAAAATTTCAAAATCCGTGGGTTAAACCCCTTTTAAAATAATGAGTTTTCGGTAAATCATCTATATACTTAAGTTTATACTCTTCACTTTGGTTTAAAATTTCGAAACCACATTCTACATTTGAATTAATGTATTCTAAACTATCTTTCATGGTATATAGGAATCATTCTAATTTTATAATACTTATTTTACTAAAATTTCATATAAAGCCTAGATTAGTGGAATTAGCATTATAAAATCTTCATTATCTAGAGAAACGGAGACAACATAGGCTCTAAACTCTTTGACCATCATCTTATGTTAGTGATTGATGAAACTATACACTAAAACAAGATTTTCATATTTTTGAAAAAAATTCAAAATCCGTGGGTTAACCCCTTTTTAAAATAATGAGTTTTCGGTAAATCATCTATATACTGAAGTTTGTACTCTTCACTTTGGTTTAAAATTTCAAACCACATTCTACATTTGAATTACTGTATTCTAAACTATATTTCATGGTATATAGGAATCATTCTAATTTTTAATTTTTATTTTACTAAAATTTCATATACTATCTAGATTAGTGGAATTAGCATTATAAAATCTTCATTATCTAGAGAAACTGAGACAACAGAGACTCTAAATCTTTGACCATCATCTTATGTTAGTGCTCGATGAAACTATATACTAAAACCAGATTTTCAAATTTTTGAAAATTTTCCAAAATACGTGGGTTAACCCCTTTTAAAATAATGAGTTTTCTAGATAGCTTGCAAAAGCCGGCCATTCTTCTGGTTCCGAAACCGTCTTCACCAATTGAGAACAATCCGTTGCAAATGTAACATTATATTGCCGCAAATTCCTCATACATTCCATTGCCCAAATAAGAGCCTCCATTTCTGTATGTAAAGGTGACTGACTAGCCCTAGTATTTCTTGCTCCTAGAAGTCCTTCAAAACCTTCCAAAGTACTATACCATCCGTGACCTGAGAAAGTGTCACCCGTTTACCATGATCCATCCGTGAAACACCAACGTCCCGAACGCAAAGAGATCTAGAAGACATCAGGAGTCTAAAAAGGAGTTTTCATAGCTCAGAGATTATTCATATACCAAGGACGCAAAACATTATGGCGGATCGCTTAGCACGTGGTGTGAGGCAACAATCGTCGTTTATTGTTCATATGGATACCGAGCAGCCAGTTTGGATTACAGAGTCTATATGAGTCTGTAATGTTGTCGACAAAAAAAAAAAAAAAAAAAATAATGAGTTTTCGATAAATTCTCTATATACTGAATTTTATACTCTTCACTTTAAAAAAAAAAAAATCAAACCACATTGGACATTTGAATTAATGTATTCTAAACTTTCTTTCATGGTATATAGGAATCATTCTAATTTTTTTAATATTTAGTTTACTTAAATTTCATGTGTTACCTAGAATAGTGGAATTACTATTATAAAATATTTATTATCAAGAGAAACGGAGACAACCAAGGTTCTAAACTTCTTTAACCATCATCTTATGTTAGTGCTCGATGAAACTATACACTAAAACCAGATTTTTATATTTTTGATTTTTTTTCAAAATCCGTGGGTTAACCCCTTTTAAAATAATGAGTTTTCGGTAAATCCTCTATATACTGAAGTTTATACTCTTCACTTTGGTTTAAAATTTCAAACCAAATTCTACATTTGAATTAATGTATTCTAAACTAACTTTCATGGTATATAGGAATCACTCTTATTTTTTAATATTTTTTTTACTAAAATTTCATATACTGCCTAGATTACTGGAATTAGCGTTATAAAATCTTCATTATCTATAGAAACTGAGACAACAGAGGCTCTAAACTCTTTGACCATAATCTTATGTTAGTGATTGATGAAACTATACACTAAAACCAGATTTTCATATTTTTGAAAATTTTCCAAAATCCGTGGGTTAACCACCCCCTTTTAAAATAATGAGTTTTCGATAAATCCTCTATATACCGAAGTTTATACTCTTCACTTTGGTTTCAAAATTTCAAACGACATTCTACATTTGAATTAATGTATTCTAAACTATCTTTAATGATATATAGGAATCATTCTAATTTTTTAATATTTATTTTACTAAAATTTCATATACTGCCTAGATTAGTGGAATTAGCATTATAAAATCTTCATTATCTAGAGAAACTGAGAAAACAGAGTCTCTAAACTCTTTGACCATCATCTTATGTTAGTGATTGATGAAACTATACACTAAAACCAGATTTTCATATTTTTGAAAAAAATTCAAAATCCGTGGGTTAACCCCTTTTAAAATAATGAGTTTTCGGTAAATCATCTATATACTTAAGTTTATACTCTTCACTTTGGTTTAAAATTTCAAACCACATTATACATTTGAATTAATGTATTCTAAACTATTTTTCATGGTATATAGGAATCAATCTAATTTTTTAATATTTATTTTACTAAAATTTCATATAATGCCTAGATTAGTGGAATTAGCATTATAAAATCTTCATTATCTAGAGAAACGGAGACAACAGAGGCTCTAAACTCTTTGACCATCATCTTATGTTAGTGCTCGATGAAAGTATACACTAAAACCAGATTTTCATATTTTTGAAAATTTTCCAAAATTCGTGGGTTAACCCCTTTTAAAATAATGAGTTTTCATAAAATCCTATATATACTAAAGTTTATTCTCTTCACTTTTTAAAAAAAAATTCAAACCACATTCGACATTTGAATTAATGTATTCTAAACTATCTTTCATGGTATATAGGAATCATTATAATATTTTAATATTTAGTTTACTTTAAATTCATATGTTACCTAGAATAGTGGAATTACCATTATAAAATATTTATTATCTAGAGAAACGGAGACAACGAAGGTTCTAAACTTCTTTAACCATCATCTTATGTTAGTTCTCGATGAAACTATACACTAAAACCATATGTTCAAATTTTTGATTTTTTTTTCAAAATCCGTGGGTTAACCCCTTTTAAAATAATCAGTTTTCGGTAAATCCTCTATATACTGAAGTTTATACTCTTCACTTTGGTTTAAAATTTCAAACCACATTATACATTTGAATTAATGTATTCTAAACTAACTTTCAGGGTATATAGGAATCATTCTAATTTTTTAATATTTATTTTACTAAAATTTCATATACTGCCTAGATTAGTGGAATTAGCATTATAAAATCTTTATTATCTAGAGAAACTGAGACAACAGAGACTCTAAACTCTTTGACCATCATCTTATCTTAGTGATTGATGAAACTATACACTAAAACCAGATTTTCATATTTTTGAAAAAATTTCAAAATCCGTGGGTTAACCCCTTTTAAAATAATGAGTTTTCGGTAAATCCCTATATACTGAAATTTATTCTCTACACTTTGGTTTATAATTTCAAACCACATTCTACATTTGAATTACTGTATTCTAAACTATTTTTCATGGTATATAGGAATCATTCTAATTTTTAATATTTATTTTACTAAAATTTCATATACTGTCTAGATTATTGGAATTAGCATTATAAAATCTTCATTATCAAGAGAAACTGAGACAACAGAGGCTCTAAACTCTTTGACCATCATCTTATGTTAATGCTCGATGAAACTATACACTAAAACCAGATTTTCAAATTTTTGAAAATTTTCCAAAATCCATGGGTTAACCCCCCTTTTAAAATTATGAGTTTTCGGTAAATTCTCTATAAACTAAAGATTATACTCTCACTTTTGTTTAAAAATTTAAAAACACATTCGAGATTTGAATTAGTGTATTCTAAACTAACTTTCATGGTATGTAGGGATCATTCTATTTTTTTAATATTTATTTTACTAAAATTTCATATACTGCCTAGATTAGTGGAATTAGCATTATAAAATCTTCATTATCTGGAGAAACTAAGACAACAGAGGCTCTAAACTCTTTGACCATCATCCTATGTTAGTGATTGATAAAACTATACACTAAAACCAGATTTTCATATTTTTGAAAAAATTTCAAAATCCGTGGGTTAACCAACCCCTTTTAAAATAATGAGTTTTCGGTAAATCATCTATATACTGAAGTTTATACTCTTCACTTTGGTTTAAAATTTCAAACCACATTCTACATTTGAATTACTGTATTCTAAACTATATTTCATGGTATATAGGAATCATTCTAATTTTTAATATTTATTTTACTAAAATTTCATGTACTGTCTAGATTAGTGGAATTAACATTATAAAATCTTCATTATATAGAGAAACTGAGACAACAGAGGCTCTAAATCTTTGACCATCATCTTATGTTAGTGCTCGATGAAACTATACATTAAAACTAGATTTTCATATTTTTGAAAATTTTCCAAAATCCGTGGGTTACCCCTTTTAAAATAATGAGTTTTCGATAAATCCTCTATATACTGAAATTTATACTCTTCACTTTTAAAAAAAAATACAAACCACATTGGAAATTTGAATTAATGTATTCTAAAATATCTTTCATGGTATATAGGAATAATTCTAATTTTTTTTAATATTTAGTTTACTTAAATTTCATATGTTACCTAGAATAATGGAATTACCATTATAAAATATTTATTATCTAGAGAAACGGAGACAAAAAAGGTTCTAAACTTCTTTAACCATCATCTTATGTTAGTGCTCGATGAAAATATACACTAAAACCAGATTTTTATATTTTTGTTTTTTTTTCAAAATCCGTGGGTTAACCCCTTTTAAAATAATGAGTTTTCGGTAAATCCTCTATATACTGAAGTTTATACTCATCACTTTGGTTTAAAATTTCAAACCAAATTCTACATTTGAATTAATGTATTCTAAACTAACTTTCATGGTATATAGGAATCACTCTTATTTTTTAATATTTATTTTACTAAAATTTCATATACTGCCTAGATTAGTGGAATTAGCATTGTAAAATCTTCATTATCTAGAGAAACTGAGACAACAGAGGCTTTAAACTCTTTGACCATACTCTTATGTTAGTGATTGATGAAACTATACACTAAAACCAGAATTTCATATTTTTGAAAATTTTCCAAAATCCGTGGGTTATCCATCCCCCTTTTAAAATAATGAGTTTTTGATAAATCCTCTATATACCGAAGTTTATACTCTTCACTTTGGTTTCAAAAGTTCAAACCACATTCTACATTTGAATTAATGTATTATAAACTATCTTTAATGGTAAATAGGAATCATTCTAATTTTTTAATATTTATTTTACTAAAATTTCATATACTACCTAGATTAGTGGAATTAGCATTATAAAATCTTCATTATCTAGAGAAACTGAGACAACAAAGGCTCTAAACTCTTTGACCATCATTTTATGTTAGTGATTGATGAAACTATACACTAAAACCAGATTTTCATATTTTTGAAAAAATTTAAAATCCGTGGGTTAAACCCCTTTTAAAATAATGAGTTTTCGGTAAATACTCTACATACTTAAGTTTATACTCTTCCCTTTGGTTTAAAATTTCAAACCACATTCTACATTTGAATTAATGTATTCTAAACTATCTTTCATGGTATATAGGAATCATTCTAATTTTATAATACTTATTTTACTAAAATTTCATATAATGCCTAGATTAGTGGAATTAGCATTATAAAATCTTCATTATCTAGAGAAACGGAGACAACAGAGGCTCTAAACTCTTTGACCATCATATTATGTTAGTGCTCGATGAAACTATACACTAAAACCAGATTTTCATATTTTTGAAAATTTTCCAAAATCCGTGGGTTAACCCCTTTTAAAATAATGAGTTTTCGAAAAATCCTCTATATACTGAAGTTTATACTCTTCACTTTTTAAAAAAAAATTTCAAACCACATTCGACATTTGAATTAATGTATTCTAAACTATCTTTCATGGTATATAAGAATCATTCTAATATTTTAATATTTAGTTTACTTTAATTTCGTATGTTACCTAGAATAGTGGAATTACCAATATAAAATATTTATTATCTAGAAAAGGAGACAACATAGGTTCTAAACTTCTTTAACCATCATCTTATGTTATTTCTCGATGAAACTATACATTAAAACCATATTTTCAAATTTTTGAATTTTTTTCAAAATCCGTGGGTCAACCCCTTTTAAAATAATGAGTTTTCGGTAAATTCTCTATATACCGAAGTTTATACTCTTCACTTTGGTTTCAAAATTTCAAACCACATTCTACATTTGAATTAATGTATTCTAAACTATCTTTAATGGTAAATAGGAATCATTCTATTTTTTTAATATTTATTCTACTAAAATTTCATATACTGCCTAGATTTGTGGAATTAGCATTATAAAATCTTCATTATCAAGAGAAACTGAGACAACAAAGGCTCTAAACTCTTTGACCATCATCTTATGTTAGTGATTGATGAAACTATACACTAAACCAGATTTTCATATATTTGAAAAAAATTCAAAATCCGTGGGTTAACCCCTTTTAAAATAATGAGTTTTCGGTAAATACCCTATATACTGAAATTTATACTCTACACTTTGGTTTAAAATTTCAAAATCCGTGGGCTCTAAACTCTTTGACCATATTCTTATGTAAGTGATTGATGAAACTATACACTAAAACCAGAATTTCATATTTTTGAAAATTTTCCCAAATCCGTGGGTTAACCCCTTTTAAAATAATGAGTTTTTGATAAATCCTCTATATACCGAAGTTTATACTCTTCACTTTGGTTTCAAAATTTCAAACCACATTCTACAATTGAATTAATGTATTCTAAACTATCTTTAATGGTAAATAGGAATCTTTCTATTTTTTTAATATTTATTTTACTAAAATTTCATATAATGCCTAGATTTGTGGAATTAGCATTATAAATCTTCATTATCAAGAGAAACTGAGACAACAAAGGCTCTAAACTCTTTGACCATCATCTTATGTTAGTGATTGATGAAACTATGCACTAAACCAGATTTTCATATATTTGAAAAAATTTCAAAATCCGTGGGTTAACCCCTTTTAAAATAATGAGTTTTCGGTAAATCATCTATATACTGAAGTTTATACTCTTCACTTTGGTTTAAAATTTCAAACCACATTCTACATTTTAATTAATGTATTCTAAACTATATTTCATGGTATATATGAATCATTCTAATTTTTTAATATTTATTTTACTAAAATTTCATATACTGTATAGATTAGTGGAATTAACATTAAAAAATCTTCATTATCTAAAGAAACTGAGCAAACAGAGGCTCAAACTCTTTGACCATAATCTTATGTAAGTGATTGATGAAACTATACACTAAAACCAGAATTTTATATTTTTGAAATTTTTCCAAAATCCGTGGGTTAACCCCTTTTAAAATAATGAGTTTTTGATAAATCCTCTATATACCGAAGTTTATATTCTTCACTTTGGTTTCAAAATTTCAAACCACATTCTACATTTGAATTAATGTATTCTAAACTATCTTTAATGGTAAATAGGAATCATTCTATTTTTTAATATTTATTTTACTAAAATTTCATATACTGCCTAGATTTGTGGAATTAGCATTATAAAATCTTCATTATCAAGAGAAACTGAGACAACAAAGGCTCTAAACTCTTTGACCATCATCTTATGTTAGTGATTGATGAAACTATACACTAAACCAGATTTTCATATACTTGAAAAAATTTCAAAATCCATGGGTTAAACCCCTTTTAAAATAATGAGTTTTCGGTAAATCATCTATATACTGAAGTTTATACTCTTCACTTTTCTAGAAAAATTTCAAACCACATTCGACATTTGAATTAATGTATTCTAAACTATCTTTCATGGTATATAGGAATCATTCTAATTTTTAATATTTAGTTTACTTAAATTTCATATGTTACCTAGAATAGTGGAATTACCATTATAAAATATTTATTTTCTAGAGAATTGGAGACGACAAAGGTTCTAAACTTCTTTAAACATCATCTTATGTTAGTGCTCGATGAAACCATACACTAAAACAAGATTTTCATATTTTTATTTTTTTTTTTCAAAATCCGTGGGTTAACCCTTTTTAAAATAATGAGTTTTCGGTAAATCCTCTATTTACTGAAGTTTATACTCTTCACTTTGGTTTAAAATTTTACCACATTATACATTTGAATTAATGTATTCTAAACTAAATTTCATGGTATATAGGAATCATTCTAATTTTTTAATATTTATTTTACTAAAATTTCATATACTGCCTAGATTAGTGGAATTAGCATTATAAAATCTTTATTATCTAGAGAAACTGAGACAAAAGAGACTCTAAACTCTTTGACCATCATCTTATGTTAGTGATTGATGAAACTATACGCTAAAACCAGATTTTCATATTTTTGAAAAAATTTCAAAATCATTGGGTTAACCCCTTTTAAAATAATGAGTTTTCGGTAAATCCTCTATATACTGAAATTTATACTCTTCACTTTGGTTTAAAATTTCAAACCACATTCTACATTTGAATTAATGTATTCTAAACTATCTTTCATGGTATATAGGAATCATTCTAATTTTTTAATATTTATATTACTAAAATTTCATATACTGAAGAGATTAGTGGAATTAGCATTATAAAATCTTCATTATATAGAGAAACGGAGACAACCGAGGCTCTAAACTCTTTGATCATCATCTTATGTTAGTGCTCGATGAAACTATACACTAAAACCAGATTTTATATTTTTGAAAATTTTCCAAAATCCGTGGGTTAACCTCTTTTAAAATAATGAGTTTTCGATAAATCCTCTATATACTGAAGTTTATACTCTTCACTTTGGTTTAAAATTTCAAACCACATTCTACATTTGAATTAATGTATTCTAAACTATCTTTAATGGTATATAAGAATCATTCTAATTTTTTAATATTTATTTTACTAAAATTTCATATATTGCCAGCATTATAAAATCTCCATTATCTAGAGAAACGGAGTCAACAGAGACTCTAAACTCTTTGACCATCATCTTATGTTAGTGCTCAATGAAACTATACACTAAAACCAGATTTTCATATTTTTGAAAATTTTCCAAAATCCGTGGGTTAACTAACCCCTTTTAAAATTATGAGTTTTCGGTAAATCATCTATATACTAAAGATTATACTCTTCACTTTTGTTTAAAAATTTAAAACAACATTCGAGATTTGAATTAGTTTATTCTAAACTAACTTTCATGGTATATAGGAATCATTCTAATTTTTTAATATTTAGTTTACTTTAATTTCATATGTTACCTAGAATAGTGGAATTACCATTATAAAATATTTATTATCTAGAGAAACGAAGACAACAAAGGTTCTAAACTTCTTTAACCATCATCTTATGTTAGTGCCCAATGAAACAATACACTAATACCAGATTTTCATATTTTTGAATTTTTTTCAAAATCCGTGGGTTAACCCCTTTTAAAATAATGAGTTTCCGGTAAATCCTCTATATACTGAAGTTTATACTCTTCACTTTGGTTTAAAATTTCAAACAAAATTCTACATTTGAATTAATTTATTCTAAACTAACTTTCATGGTATATAGGAATCACTCTTATTTTTTAATATTTATTTTACTAAAATTTCATATACTGGCTAGATTAGCGGAATTAACATTATAAAATCTTCATTATCTAGAGAAACTGAGACAACAAAGGCTCTAAACTCTTTGTCCATAATCTTATGTTAGTGATTGATGAAACTATACACTAAAACCAGAATTTCATATTTTTGAAAATTTTCCAAAATCCGTGGGTTAACCCCTCTTTTAAAATAATGAGTTTTCGATAAATCCTCTATATACCGAAGTTTATACTCTTCACTTTGGTTTAAAATTTCAAACCACATTCTACATTTGAATTAATGTATTCTAAACTATCTTTCATGGTATATAGGAATCATTCTAATTTTTTAATATTTATATTACTAAAATTTCATATACTAAAGAGATTAGTGGAATTAGCATTATAAAATCTTCATTATCTAGAGAAACGGAGACAACCGAGGCTCTAAACTATTTGATCATCATCTTATGTTAGTGCTCGATGAAACTATACACTAAAACCAGATTTTATAGTTTTGAAAATTTTCCAAAATCCGTGGGTTAACCTCTTTTAAAATAATGAGTTTTTGATAAATCCTCTATATACTGAAGTTTATACTCTTCACTTTGGTTTAAAATTTCAAACCACATTCTACATTTGAATTAATGTATTCTAAACTATCTTTAATGGTATATAAGAATCATTCTAATTTTTTAATATTTATTTTACTAAAATTTCATATACTGAATAGATTAGTGGAATTAGTGCTCGATAAAACTATACACTAAAACCAGATTTTCATATATTTGAAAAAAATTCAAAATTCGTAGGTTAACCCCTTTTAAAATAATAAGTTTTTGGTAAATCCCATATATACTGAAGTTTATACTCTTCACTTTTGTTTAAAAATTTCAAACCACATTCGACATTTGAATTAATGTATTCTAAACTATCTTTCAGGGTATATAGAAATCATTCTAATTTTTTAATATTTATTTTACTAAAAATTCATATACTGCCTAGATTAGTAGAATTAGCATTATAAAATCTTCATTATCTAGAGAAAGGGAGACAACATAGGCTCTTAACTCTTTGACCATCATCTTATGTTAGTGCTCAATGAAACAATACACTAAAACCAGATTTTCATATTTTTGAAAATTTTCCAAAATCCGTGGGTTAACCCCTTTTAAAATAATGAGTTTTCGATAAATCCTCTATATACTTAAGTTTATACTCTTCACTTTGGTTTAATATTTCAAACCACATTCTACGTTTGAATTAATGTATTCTAAACTATCTTTAATGGTATATAGGAATCATTCTTATTTTTTAATATTTATTTTATTAAAATTTCATATACTGCCTAGATTAGTAGAATTAGCATATAAAATCTTCATTATCTAGAGAAACGGAGACAATAGAGGCTCTAAACTCTTTGACCATCATCTTATGTTAGTTCTCGATGAAACTATACACACAAACCAGATTTTCATATTTTTGAAAATTTTCCAAAATCCGTGGGTTAACCTCTTTTAAAATTATGAGTTTTCGGTAAATCCTCTATATACTAAAGATTATACTCTTCACTTTTGTTTAAAAATTTAAAACCACATTCGACATTTGAATTAGTGTATTCTAAACTATCTTTCATGGTAAATAGAAATCATTATAATTTTAATATTTATTTTGATATAATTTCATATACTGCCTAAAATAGTGGAGTTAGAATTATAAAATCTTCATTATCTACAGAAACGGAGACAACAAAGGTTCAAAACATCTTTGACCATCATCTTATGTCAGTGCTCTAAGAAAATATACACTAAAACAAGATTTTCATATTTTTGATTTTTTTTTCAAAATCCATGGGTTAACTCCTTCAAAAATATTGAATTTTCTGTAAATACTCTATATACTGAAGTTTATACTCTTCAGTTTAGTTTAAACCAGATTTTGATACTATTAAAAAAATTTCAAAATCTTTGGGTTAACCTCTTTTAAAATAATGAGTTTTCGGTAAATCCTCTATATACTGAAGTTTATACTCTTCAATTTGGTTTAAAATTTAAAACCACATTCTACATTTGAATTAATGTATTCTAAACTATCTTTCATAGTATATAGGAAACATTCAAATTTTTAAAAATTTATTTTACTAAAATTTCATATACTGCCTAGATTAGTGGAATTAGCATTATAAAATCTTCATTATCTAAAGAAACTGAGACAACAGAGGCTCTAAACTCTTTGACCATCATTTTATGTTAGTGCTCGATAAAACTATACACTAAAACCAGATTTTCGTATTTTTGAAAAAAATTCAAAATCCGTAGGTTAACCCCTTTTAAAATAATAAGTTTTCGGTAAATCCTCTATATACTAAAGTTATACTCTTCACTTTGGTTTAAAATTTCAAACCACATTATACATTTGAATTAATGTATTCTAAACTAATTTTCATGGTATATAGGAATCATTCTAATTTTTTATAATTTATTTTACTAAAATTTCATATACTGCCTAGATTAGTGGAATTAGCATTATAAAATCTTTATTATCTAGAGAAACTAAGACAACAGAGACTCTAAACTCTTTAACCATCAACTTATGTTAGTGATTGATGAAACTATACACTAAAACCAGATTTTCATATTTTTGAATTTTTTTCAAAATCCGTGGGTTAACCACTTTAAAAATAATGAGTTTTCGGTAAATCATCTATATACTTAAGTTTATACTATTCACTTTGGTTTAAAATTTCAAACCACATTCTACAGTTGAATTAATGTATTCTAAACTATCTTTCATGGTACATAGGAATCATTCTAGTTTTTTTAATATTTAGTTTACTTAAATTTCATATGTTACCTAGAATAGTGGAATTACCATTATAAAATATTTATTATCTAGAGAAATGGAGACAACAAAGGTTCTAAACTTCTTTAACCATCATCTTATGTTAGTGCTCGATGAAACTATACACTAAAACCAGATTTTCATATTTTTATTTTTTTTTCAAAATCCGTGGGTTAACCCCTTTCAAAATAATGATTTTTCGGTAAATCCTCTATATACTGAAGTTTATACTCTTCATTTTGGTTTAAAATTTCAAACCACATTATACATTTGAATTAATGTATTCTAAACTATCTTTCATGGTATATAGGAATTATTCTAATTTTTTAATATTTATTTTACTAAAATTTCATATACTGAATAGATCAGTGGAATTAGCATTATAAAATCTGCATTATCTAGAGAAACGGAGACAACCGAGGCTCTAAACTCTTTGACCATCATCATATGTTAATGCTCGGTGAAACTATACACAAAAACCAGATTTTCATACTTTTAAAATTATGAGTTTTCGGTAAATCATCTATATACTAAAGATTATACTCTTCACTTTTGTTTAAAAATTTAAAACAACATTCGAGATTTGAATTAGTTTATTCTAAACTAACTTTCATGGTATATAGGAATCATTCTAATTTTTTAATATTTATTTTACTAAAATTTCATATACTACCTAGATTAGTGGAATTAACATTAAAAAATCTTCATTAACTAGAGAAACTGAGCAAACAGAGGCTCTAAACTCTTTGACCATCATCTTATGTTAGTGATTGATGAAACTATGCACTAAAACCAGATTTACATATTTTTGAAAAAAAATCAAAATCCGTGGGTTAACCCCCTTTTAAAATAATGAGTTTTCGGTAAATCATCTATATACTGAAGTTTATACTCTTCACTTTGGTTTAAAATTTCAAACCACATTCTACATTTTATTTAATGTATTCTAAACTATATTTCATGGTATATAGGAATCATTCTAATTTTTTAATATTTATTTTACTATAATTTCGTATACTGTCTAGATTAGTAGAATTTAGCATTATAAAATCTTCATTATCTAGAGAAACGAAGACAACAAAGGCTCTAGACTCTTTTACCATCATCTTATGTTAGTGCTCGATGAAACTATACACCAAAACCAGATTTTCATATTTTTGAAAATTTTCCAAAATTCGTGGGTTAACCCCTTTTAAAATAATGAGTTTTCCATAAATCCTCTATATACTGAAGTTTATTCTCTTCCCTCTTGTTTCAAAATTTCAAACCACATTCTACATTTGAATTAATGTATTCTAAATTATCTTTAATGGTATATAGGAATCATTCTAATTTTTTAATATTTATTTTACTAAAATTTCATATACTGCCTAGATTAGTGGAATTAGCATTATAAAATATTTATTATCTAGAGAAACGGAGAAAACATAGGCTCTAAACTCTTTGACCATCATCTTATGTTAGTGGTTGATGAAACTATTCACAAAAACCAGATTTTCATATTTTTGAAAATTTTCCAAATCCGTGGGTTAACCCCTTTTAAAATAATGTGTTTTCGATAAGTCCTCTATATACTGAAGTTTATACTCTTTACTTTGGTTTAAAATTTCAAACCACATTCTACATTTGAATTAATGTATTCTAAACTATCTTTAATGGTATATAGGAATCATTCTAATTTTTTTAATATATATTTTACTAAAAATTCATATACTGCCTAGATTAGTAGAATTAGCATTATAAAATCTTCATTTACTAGAGAAACGGAGACAACAGAGGCTCTTAACTCTTTAACCATCGTCTTATGTTAGTGCTCGATGAAACAATACACTAAAATCAGATTTTTTATATTTTTGAAAATTTTCCAAAATCCGTGGGTTAACCCCTTTTAAAATAATGAGTTTTCGATAAATCCTCTATATACTGAAGTTTATACTCTTCACTTTGGTTTAAAATTTCAAACCACATTCTACATTTGAATTAATGTATTCTAAACTATCTTTAATGGTATATAGGAATCATTCTAATTTTTTAATATTTATTTTATTAAAATTTCATATACTGCCTAGATTAGTAGAATTAGCATTATAAAATCTTCATTATCTAGACAAACGGAGACAACAGAGGCTCTAACTCTTTGACCATCATCTTATGTTAGTGCTCGATGAAAATATAAACTAAAACCAGATTTTCATATTTTTGAAAATTTTCCAAAATCCGTGGGTTAACCCCTTTTAAAATTATGAGTTTTCGGTAAATCCTCTATATACTAAAGATTATACTCTTCACTTTTGTTTAAAAATTTAAAACCACACTCGACATTTGAATTAGTGTATTCTAAACTATCTTTCATGGTAAATAGGAATCATTATAATTTTTAATATTTAGTTTGGTATAATTTCATATACTGCCTAAAATAGTTGAATTAGCATTATAAAATCTTTATTATCTAGAGAAACGGAGACAATAAAGGTTCAAAACCTCTTTGACCATCATCTTATGTCAGTGCTCTAAGAAAATATACACTAAAACGAGATTTTCATATTTTTGATTTTTTTCTCAAAATCCGTGGGTTAATCCCTTCAAAAATATTGAATTTTCTGTAAATACTCTATATACTGAAGTTTATACTCTTCAGTTTAGATTAAAACATATTTTGATACTTTTAAAAAAAATTCAAAATCTTTGTGTTAACCCCTTTTAAAATAATGAGTTTTCGGTAAATCCTCTATATACTGAAGTTTATACTCTTCACTTTGGTTTAAAATTTAAAACGACATTCTACATTTGAATTAATGTATTCTAAACTATCTTTCATAGTATATAGGAAACATTCAAATGTTTTAAAATTTATTTTACTAAAATTTCATATACTGCCTAAATTAGTGGAATTAGCATTATAAAATCTTCATTATCTAGAGAAACTGAGACAACAGAGGCTCTAAACTCTTTGACCATCATTTTATGTTAGTGCTCGATAAAACTATACACTAAAACCAGATTTTCGTATTTTTGAAAAAAATTCAAAATCCGTAGGTTAACCCCTTTTAAAATAATAAGTTTTCGGTAAATCCTCTATATACTGAAGTTATACTCTTCACTTTGGTTTAAAATTCCAAACCACATTATACATTTGAATTAATGTATTCTAAACTAACTTTCATGGTATATAGGAATCATTCTAATTTTTTATAATTTATTTTACTAAAATTTCATATACTGCCTAGATTAGTGGAATTAGCATTATAAAATCTTTATTATCTAGAGAACCTGAGACAACAGAGACTCTAAACTCTTTGACCATCAACTTATGTTAGTGATTGATGAAACTATACACTAAAATCAGATTTTCATATTTTTGAATTTTTTCAAAATCCGTGGGTTAACCCCTTTTAAAATAAAGAGTTTTCGGTAAATCCTCTATATACTGAAGTTTATACTCTTCACTTTGGTTTAAAATTTCAAACCACATTATACATTTGAATTAATGTATTCTAAACTAACTTTCATGGTATATAGGAATCATTCTAATTTTTTAATATTTATTTTACTAAAATTTCATATACTGCCTAAATTAGTGGAATTAACATTATGAAATCTTTATTATATAGAGAAACTGAGACAACAGAGGCTCTAAACTCTTTGACCATCATCTTATGTTAGTGATTGATGAAATTTTACACTAAAACCAGATTTTCACATTTTTTAAAAAATTTCAAAATCCGTGGGTTAACACCTTTTAAAATAATGAGTTATCGGTAAATCATCTATATACTTAAGTTTATACTATTCACTTTGGTTTAAAATTTCAAACCACATTCTACAGTATAATTAATGTATTCTAAACTATCTTTCATGGTACATAGGAATCATTCTAGTTTTTTAACATTTAGTTTACTTAAATTTCATATGTTACCTAGAATAGTGGAATTACCAATAGAAAATATTTATTACTAGAGAAACGGAGACAACAAAAGTTCTAAACTTCTTTAACCATCATCTTATGTTAGTGCTCGATGAAACTATACACTAAAACCAGATTTTCACATTTTTGAATTTTTTTCAAAATCCGTGGGTTAACCCCTTTTAAAATAATGAGTTTTCGAAAAATCCTCTATATACTGAAGTTTATACTCTTCACTTTTTAAAAAAAAAAATCAACCACATTAGACATTTGAATTAATATTTATTTTACTAAAATTTCATATTCTGCCTAGATTAGTAGAATTAGCATTATAAAATCTTTATTATCTAGAGAAACTGAGACAATCGAGACTCTAAACTCTTTGACCATCATCTTATGTTAGTGATTAATGAAACTATACACTAAAACCAGATTTTCATATTTTTGATTTTTTTTCAAAATCCGTTGGTTAACCCCTTTTAAAATAATGAGTTTTTGGTAAATCCTCTATATACTGAAGTTTATACTCTTCATTTAGGTTTAAAATTTCAAACCACATTATACATTTGAATTAACGTATTCTAAACTAACTTTCATGGTATATAGGAATCATTGTAATTTTCTAATATTTATTTTACTAAAATTTCATATACTGCCTAGATTAGTGGAATTAGCATTATAATTTTTTTATTATCTAGAGAAACTGAGACAATAGAGGCTCTAAACTCTTTGACCATCATTTTATGTTAGTGATTGATGAAACTATATATACACTAAAACCAGATTTTCATATATTTGAAAAAATTTCAAAATCTGTAGGTTTTCGGTAAATCATCTATATACTTAAGTTTATACTATTCACTTTGGTTTAAAATTTCAAACCACATTTTATATTTGAATTAATGTATTCTAAACTATCTTTCATGGTACATATGAATCATTCTAATTTTTTAATATTTTGTTTACTTAAATTTCATATGTTACCTAGAATAGTGGAACTACCATTATAAAATATTTATTATCTAGAGAAACGGAGACAACAATGTTCTAAACTTCTTTAACCATCATCTTATGTTAGTACTCAATGAAACTATACACTAAAACCAGATTTTCATATTTTTGATTTTTTTTTCAAATCCGTGGGTTAACCCCTTTTAAAATAATGAGTTTTCGGTAAATCCTCAATATACTGACGTTTATACTCTTCACTTTGGTTTAAAATTTCAAACCACATTATACATTTGAATTAATGTATTCTAAACTAACTTTCATGGTATATAGGAATCATTGTAATTTTTTAATATTTATTTTACTAAAATTTCATATACTGCCTAGACTAGTGGAATTAGCATTATAAAATCTTTATTATCTAGAGAAACTGAGACAACGGAGACTCTAAACTCTTTGACCATCATCTTATGTTAGTGATTGATGAAACTATACACTAAAACCAGATTTTCATATTTTTGAATTTTTTTCAAAATCCGTGGGTTAACCACCCCCTTTTAAAATAATGAGTTTTCGGTAAATCCTCTATATACTGAAGTTTATACTCTTCACTTTGGTTTAAAATTTAAAACCATATTATACATTTGAATTAATGTATTCTAAACTAACTTTCATGGTATATAGGAATCATTCTAATTTATTAATATTTATTTTACTAAAATTTCATATACTGCCTAGATTAGTGGAATTAGCATTATAAAATCTTTATTATCTAGAAAAACTGAGACAACAGAGACTCTAAACTCTTTGACCATCATCTTATGTTAGTGATTGATGAAACTATACACTAAAACCAGATTTTCATATTTTTGAAAAAATTTCAAAATCCTTGGGTGTTCCTTTTAAAATAATGAGTTTTCGGTAAATCCTCTATATACTGAAATTTATACTCTTCACTTTGGTTTAAAATTTCAAACCACATTCTACATTTGAATTAATGTATTCTAAACTATCTTTCATGGTATATAGGAATCATTCTAATTTTTTATTATTTATTTTACTAAAAATTCATATACTGCCTAGATTAATGAAATTAGCATTATAAAATCTTCATTATCTAGAGAAACGGAGACAACAGAGGCTCTAAACTCTTTGACCATCATATTATGTTAGTGGTCGATGAAACTATACACTAAAACCAGATTTTCATATTTTTGAAAATTTTCCAAAATCCGTGGGTTAGCAGCCCCTTTTAAAATAATGAGTTTTCGATAAATCCTCTATATACTGAAGTTTATTCTCTTCTCTCTGTATTCAAAATTTCAAACCACATTCTACATTTGAATTAATGTATTCTAAACTATCTTTAATGGTATATAGGAATCATTCTAATTTTTTGATATTTATTTTACTAAAATTTCATATACTGCCTAGATTAGTGGAATTAGCATTATAAAATCTTTATTTTCTAGAGAAACGGAGAAAAGAGAGTGTAACGACCCGGTTTTCTTAACCGGAATTGGTTTGCATTTTTCTCTTTAATTAATTTGGACCAAACCAATTTCATTCTTTTTTGGTTTAACCAAAACGTGCATATGTATATATATAGCGTGTGCATCTTCTTCCTCAATCTAACCTAGCCGCCTAAGCCATGTTAGGTGACCTTCACTCTCTCCAATCTCCATGGTTTTCTCTCCACTCTATACATCTTCTTCTTCCTCCATCCAAGCTTCTTTGATCTCCCATATCTCTCTCTTTCTCTTTAATCGTTGTTCATGAGCTCTTGTGCTTTGCCATCGGAGAAGACGTGATGCAAGCATCACATTTGACGTCACCGTCCATGGTTCTTCACCACCGGAGATGCAGCCGTGGGGATCGTGTATAGCCTTTAGTTGTGGAGAAGAGACGCACGTACACGGAGTCACCATGTAACGGCACGTCCGGTGCTGATCACCACCGCATCACCGTTAAGCCACCGCCGTGATGTCACTCTATCTGCTTGTCACACCGGAGCTATACCATGTCACTGGAGGTTTAGATATGTGAAGCCGTAATCATCCCGAGAAGGTTAAGTGCATTATTAATTATTTCTTTGTGTCCCAAGAAATCTTTAAGACATAGCCTTGATTGTCTTATGCGTAGGAAACAAATATGACACTTTAGGTGTTGCTTGCTTGTCAAGTAATTTATTCTAAACCCTGGCGAGTTTCGTTGGACGAGGCATATCAGTTTTCTAGTGTTTCTCAACGTTTTTCAATCTTGGCTAAGGTGAGGGTCTATTCCTGAACTTCTCGTACACGGCTTAGAATTTCGGAAAAGTCTAATTTAATTTCTAATATGTTCCGTTTGCGTGAAATCGAGTCTGTCTTTGCTTGCTTAGTTTTAGGTTCTTTGATAAAATGGAATTAGAGTGTTAGATGGTTCAACAATGCTTGTTCATTATAATTGATTATATATACATATATATTACATTGAGGTGATTAGGATGTTAGCCGACCACAGAGACGTAATTCTGTGAGTTGGCCGGGGACCAGTAGATTTGGTGTGGAGATGCTGCGGCACAGCTTAGTCGACCTGTTGTGCCAAAGCTTCGAGGTCGATAAATCGTCTACGGGCGTGTGTTACCGAGCACTTTTTCGGCGGAGATTTTGGCATGTTAGTGGGCAGCGGGAGTGCACCCCGCTAGGACCATTGTTTGTTTTATGGGTACTTTAGGTACCATGTTTGACTCATGTTAGGGTTAAATTATATTTATTCGGAGTACTATGTCCGGGTCTATGGATTTCGGGATTAGCATCTCATACCTCACTGAGTGACTCCCTGTTGCTCACCCCTCTTTTCCTCTTGCATGTGAACTTTTCGAGTAGTCGGATATCTGGACGGATGGTGTCTTGGGATTGTCGTATTTTATTTCGATTTTCAACTCGACTTATTTGACATATTTTTATAATTGATTTTAAAGATATATTTCTTTCGGATATATTTTTTTAAATATTTTTAATATTTTTTTCGGTTTTAAATAATTCGGTTTAATTTGGTATCTTTTTGGTAAGTAGCACGCCGGTCTCGAGAGAAGAGGAGACGAGTGTTACAATTTGGTATCAGAGCGGGGTTCCGTCCCGGCTCTGACCTGGGATGGCGATTTATGGGACTCGGATTTCAGTGATTTTTCAATGTTTTGGGATTGGGAGTTTGAAAAAAAAATTGACACCTTCCTGTCGAGTATCATCCGGTTATTGGTTAGCGTTTCTGATTTTGTTTTCTTTTGCAGAAGAAGATCAAGTTTATGTTCGCTTTCTTTGTTCTTGCCCCATGTCCTTCTTTCTTTTATATCCGTTGAAGTTCTTTTCGGGTTGTGTTTTAGAATTCGGGACGAATTCTAATTAAGTGGGGAAGAATTGTAACGACCCGGTTTTCTTAACCGGAATTGGTTTGCATTTTTCTCTTTAATTAATTTGGACCAAACCAATTTCATTCTTTTTTGGTTTAACCAAAACGTGCATATGTATATATATAGCGTGTGCATCTTCTTCCTCAATCTAACCTAGCCGCCTAAGCCATGTTAGGTGACCTTCACTCTCTCCAATCTCCATGGTTTTCTCTCCACTCTATACATCTTCTTCTTCCTCCATCCAAGCTTCTTTGATCTCCCATATCTCTCTCTTTCTCTTTAATCGTTGTTCATGAGCTCTTGTGCTTTGCCATCGGAGAAGACGTGATGCAAGCATCACATTTGACGTCACCGTCCATGGTTCTTCACCACCGGAGATGCAGCCGTGGGGATCGTGTATAGCCTTTAGTTGTGGAGAAGAGACGCACGTACACGGAGTCACCATGTAACGGCACGTCCGGTGCTGATCACCACCGCATCACCGTTAAGCCACCGCCGTGATGTCACTCTATCTGCTTGTCACACCGGAGCTATACCATGTCACTGGAGGTTTAGATATGTGAAGCCGTAATCATCCCGAGAAGGTTAAGTGCATTATTAATTATTTCTTTGTGTCCCAAGAAATCTTTAAGACATAGCCTTGATTGTCTTATGCGTAGGAAACAAATATGACACTTTAGGTGTTGCTTGCTTGTCAAGTAATTTATTCTAAACCCTGGCGAGTTTCGTTGGACGAGGCATATCAGTTTTCTAGTGTTTCTCAACGTTTTTCAATCTTGGCTAAGGTGAGGGTCTATTCCTGAACTTCTCGTACACGGCTTAGAATTTCGGAAAAGTCTAATTTAATTTCTAATATGTTCCGTTTGCGTGAAATCGAGTCTGTCTTTGCTTGCTTAGTTTTAGGTTCTTTGATAAAATGGAATTAGAGTGTTAGATGGTTCAACAATGCTTGTTCATTATAATTGATTATATATACATATATATTACATTGAGGTGATTAGGATGTTAGCCGACCATAGAGACGTAATTCTGTGAGTTGGCCGGGGACCAGTAGATTTGGTGTGGAGATGCTGCGGCACAGCTTAGTCGACCTGTTGTGCCAAAAATTCGAGGTCGATAAATCGTCTACGGGCGTGTGTTACCGAGCACTTTTTCGGCGGAGATTTTGGCCTGTTAGTGGGCAGCAGGAGTGCACCCCGCTAGGACCATTGTTTGTTTTATGGGTACTTTAGGTACCATGTTTGACTCATGTTAGGGTTAAATTATATTTATTCGGAGTACTATGTCCGGGTCTATGGATTTCGGGATTAGCATCTCATACCTCACTGAGTGACTCCCTGTTGCTCACCCCTCTTTTCCTCTTGCATGTGAACTTTTCGAGTAGTCGGATATCTGGACGGATGGTGTCTTGGGATTGTCGTATTTTATTTCGATTTTCAACTCGACTTATTTGACATATTTTTATAATTGATTTTAAAGATATATTTCTTTCGGATATATTTTTTTAAATATTTTTAATATTTTTTCGGTTTTAAATAATTCGGTTTAATTTGGTATCTTTTTGGTAAGTAGCACGCCGGTCTCGAGAGAAGAGGAGACGAGTGTTACAGAGAGGCTCTAAACTCTTTGACCATCATCTTATGTTAGTGCTCTATGAAACTATACACTAAAACCAGATTTTCATATTTTTGGAAATTTTCCAAAATCCGTGGGTTAACCCCTTTTAAAATAATGAGTTTTCGAAAAATCTTCTATATACTGAAGTTTATACTCTTCACTTTTTTAAAAAAAAAATCAAACCATATTAGACATTTGAATTAATGTATTCTAAACTATCTTTTATGGTACCAAGGAATCATTCTAATTTTTTAATATTTAGTTTACTTAAATTTCATATGTTACCTAGAATAGTGGAATTACCATTATAAAATATTTAGTATCTAGAAAAACGGAGACAACAAAGGTTCTAAACTTCTTTATCCATCATCTTATGTTAGTGCTCGATGAAACTATACACTAAAACCAGATTTTCATATTTTTGAATTTTTTTTCAAAATCCGTGGGTTATAATGAGTTTTCTGTCAATCTTCTATATACTGAAGTTTATACTATTCACTTTGGTTTAAAATTTCAAACCACATTATACATTTGATTTAATGTATTCTAAACTAACTTTCATTGTATATAGGAATCATTGTAATTTTTTAATATTTATTTTACTAAAATTTCATATAATGCCTAGATTAGTGGAATTAGCATTATAAAATCTTTATTATCTAGAGAAACTGAGACAATAGAGACTCTAAAATCTTTGACCATCATCTTATGTTAGTGATTGATGAAACTATACACTAAAACCAGATTTTCATATTTTTGAAAAAAATTCAAAATCCATGGGTTAACCCCTTTTAAAATAATGAGTTTTCGGTAAATCATCTATATAATGAAGTTTATACTCTTCACTTTGGTTTAAAATTTCAAACCACATTCTACATTTTAATTAATTTATTCTAAACTACATTTAATGGTATATAGGAATCATTCTAATTTTTTAATATTTATTTTACTAAAATTTCATATAATGTCTAGATTAGTAGAATTAGCATTATAAAATCTTCATTATCGAGAGAAACGGAGACAACAGAGGCTCTAAACACTTTTACCATCATCTTATGTTAGTGCTCGATGAAAATATACACTAAAACCAGATTTTCATATTTTTAAAAATTTTCCAAAATCCATGGATTAGCCCCTTTTAAAATAATGAGTTTTCGATAAATCCTCTATATACTGAAGTTTATACTCTTCACTTTTTTAAACAAATTTAAAACCACATTCGAAATTTGAATTAATGTATTCTAAACTATCTTTCATAGTATATAGGAATCATTCTAATTTATTAATATTTATTTTACTAAAATTCAATATACTGCCTAGATTAGTAGAATTAGCATTATAAAATCTTCATTATCTAGAGAAACAGAGACAAAAGAGGCTCTAAACTCTTTGACCATCATCTTATGTTTGTGCTCGATGAAACTATACATTAAAAACAGATTTTCATATTTTTGAAATTTTTCCAAAATCCGTGGGTTAAACCCTTTTAAAATTATGAGTTTCCGGTAAGTCCTCTATATACTAATGATTATACTCTTCACATTTGTTTAAAAATTTAAAACCACATTCGAGATTTGAATTAGTGTATTCTAAACTAACTTTCATGGTATATAGGAATTATTCTAATTTTTAATATTTATTTTACTAAAATTTCATATAATGCCTAGATTAGTGGATATAGCATTATAAAATCTTCATTATCTAGAAAAACTGAGACAATATAGGCTCTAAACTCTTTGACCATCATCTTATGTTAGTGATTGATGAAACTATACACTAAAACCAGATTTTCATATTTTTGAAAAAAAAATTCAAAATCCGTGGGTTAACCCCTTTTAAAATAATGAATTTTCGGTAAATCATCTATATACTAAAGTTTATACTCTTCACTTTGGTTTAAAATTTCAAACCACATTCTACATTTGAATTAATGTATTCTAAACTATCTTTCATGGTATATATGAATCATTCTAATTTTTTAATATTTATTTTACTAAAATTTCATATACTGCCTAATTTAGTGGAATTAGCATTATAAAATCTTCATTATCTAAAGAAACGGAGACAACAGAGGCTCTAAACTCTTTGACCATCATCTTATGTTAGTGCTCGATGAAACTATACACTAAAACCAGATTTTCATATTTTTGAAAATTTTCCAAAATCAGTGGGTTAACCTCTTTTAAAATTATGAGTTTCCGGTAAATCCTCTATATACTAATGATTATACTCTTCACTTTTGTTTAAAAATTTAAAACCACATTCGCGATTTGAATTAGTGTATTATAAACTATCTTTCATGGTAAATAGGAATCATTATAATTTTTAATATTTAGTTTGGTAAAATTTCATATACTGCCTAAAATAGTGGAATTAGCATTATAAAATCTTTATTATCTATAGAAACGGAGACAACAAATGTTCTAAACCTCTTTGACCATCATCTTATGTCAGTGCTCTTAGAAAATATACACAAAAACAAGATTTTCATATTTTTGATTTTTTTTCAAAATCTGTGGGTTAACCCCTTCAAAAATATTGAATTTTCTGTAAATACTCTATATACTGAAGTTTATACTCTTCAGTATAGTTTAAACCAGATTTTGATATTTTTGAAATTTTTTCACAATCTTTGGGTTAACCCATTTTAAAATAATGAGTTTTCGGTAAATCCTCTATATACTGAAGTTTATACTCTTCACTTTTAAAAAAAAAATTCAAACCACATTCGACATTTGAATTAATGTATTCTAAAATATCTTTCATTGTATATAAGAATTATTCTAATTTTTTATTATTTAGTTTACTTAAATTTCATATGTTACCTAGAATAGTGGAATTACCATTATAAAATATCTATTATCTAGAGAAACAGAGACAAGAAAGGTTCTAAACTTCTTTAACCATCATCTTATGTTAGTGCTCGATGAAACTATACACTATAACCAGATTTTCATATTTTTGAATTTTTTTCGAAATCCTTGGGTTAACCCCTTTTAAAATAATGAGTTTTCGGTAAATCCTCTATATACTGAAGTTTATACTCTTCACTTTGGTTTAAATTTTCAAACCACATTCTAAATTTAAATTAATGTATTTGAAACTAACTTTCATGGTATATAGGAATCATTCTAATTTTTCTAATATTTATTTTACTAAAATTTCATATACTGTCTAGATTAGTGGAATTAGCATTATAAAATCTTCATTATCTAGAGAAACAGAGACAACAGAGGCTATAAACTCTTTGACCATCATCTTATGTTAGTGCTCGATGAAACTATACACTAAAACTAGATTTTCATATTTTTGAAAATTTTCCAAAATCCGTGGGTTAACCTCTTTTAAAATAATGAGTTTTCGGTAAATCCTCTATATACTGAAGTTTATACTCTTTACTTTTGTTTAAAATTTTCAAACGACATTTGACATTTGAATTAATGTATTCTAAACTATCTTTCATGGTATATAGGAATCATTATAATTTTTTAATATTTAGTTTGCTTAAATTTCATATATTACCTAGAATAGTGGAGTTACCATTATAAAATAATTATTATCTAGAGAAACGGAGACAACAGAGGCTCTAAACTCTTTGACCATCATCATATGTTAGTGCTCGATGAAACTATACACTAAAACCAGATTTTCATATTTTTGAAAAAATTCCAAAATCCGTGGGTTAACCTCTTTTAAAATAATGAGTTTTCGGTAAATCCTCTATATACTGAAGTTTATACTCTTCACTTTTGTTTAAAAATTTCAAAACACATTCGAAATTTAAATTAATATATTCTAAACTATCTTTCATGGTATATAGGAATCATTATAATTTTTTAATATTTAGTTTACTTTCATATATTACCTAGAATAGTGGAGTTACCATTATAAAATAATTATTATCTAGAGAAACGGAGACAACAGATGCTCTAAACTCTTTGACCATTATCTTATGTTAGTGCTCGATGAAACTATACACTAAAACCAGATTTTCATATTTTTGAAGTTTTTTCAAAATCCGTGGTTGTTTAACCCCTTTTAAAACAATGAGTTTTCGGTAAATCCTCTATATAGTGAAGTTTATACTCTTCACTTTGGTTTAAAATTTCAAACCACATTCTACATTTGAATTAATGTATTCTAAAATATCTTTCATGGTATATAGGAATCTTTCTAATTTTTTAATATTTATTTTACTAAAATTTCATATATTGTCTAGATTAGTGGAATTAGCATTATAAAATCTTCATTATAAAGAGAAACGGAGACAACCGAGGCTCTAAACTCTTTGATCATCATCTTATGTTAGTGCTCGATGAAACTATACACTAAAACCAGATTTTCATATTTTTGAAAATTTTCCAAAATCCGTGGGTTAACCCCTTTTTAAATTATGAGTTTTCAGTAAATCCTCTATATATTAAAGATTATACTCTTCACTTTTGTTTAAAATTTTCAAACCACAATCGACATCTGAATTAATGTATTCTAAACTATCTTTCATGGTATGTAGGAATCATTCTTATTTTTAATATTTAGTTTGGTAAAATTTTATATACTGCCTAGAATAGTGGAATTACCATTATAAAATCTTTATTATCGAGAGAAACGGAGACAACAAAGGTTCTAAACCTCTTTGACCATCATTTTATGTCAGTACTCTAAGAAAATATACACTAAAACCAGATTTTCATATTTTGATTTTTTTTCAAAATCCGTGGGTTAACCCTTTTTAAAATAATGAGTTTTCGGTAAATCCTCTATATACTGAAGTTTATACTCTTCACTTTTATTTTCAAAATTTCAAACCACATTCTACATTTGAATTAATCTATTCTAAAGTATCTTTCATGGTATATAGGAATCATTCTAATTTTTTAATATTTTGTTTACTAAAATTTCATATACTGCCTAGATTAGTGGAATTAGCATTATAAAATCTTCATTATCTAGAGAAACGGAGACAACAGAGACTCTAATCTCTTTGACCATCATCTTATGTTAGTTCTCGATGAAACTATACACTAAAACCAGATTTTCATATTTTTGAAAAAGTTTCAAAATCATTGGGTTAACCCCTTTTAAAATAATGAGTTTTCGGTAAATCCTCTATATACTAATGTTTATATTCTTCACTTTAAAAAAAAAAATTCAGACCACATTCGACATTTGAATTAATGTATTCTAAACTATCTTTCATGGTATATAGGAATCATTCTAATTTTTTAATATTTAGTATACTGTCTATAATTTTTTAATACATTATTCCTATATGTCATATTTTTGATTTTTTCTCAAATTTTATTGGTTATACTACGAAAATATTGAATTTTCAAATTTCATATACTGTCTATAATTTTTTAATACATTATTCCTATTTGTCATATTTTTGATTTTTTCTCAAATTTTATAGGTTATACTACGAAAATATTGAATTTTTAGGTAAATTCCTTATATAGTGAGTTAATACTCTTTAACTTTAAAAAACAAATTCTAACTACATTCTAAATTTTTATTATTGTATCATAAATTATCTTTCATGGTACATGGTCATAGTTTTAATTTCATAACAATTTGTTTCAAAAAACTTAATATACTACTTAAATTAGTGGATTAACCACTATGAAATCTCTATATTTTAGAGAAACGGAAACAACAAAGGTTCCAAACCTCATTGACCATTATCATATGTTAGTTTATGATGCAAGTATGCATTAAAAAAAATATTGTCATATTTTTTTTATTTTTTCTCAAAATATGTGGGTTTAACCCCTACGAAAATATTGAGTACAGGGGTATCGTTCTAATTTTTTAACAATTAAGTAAGTAAGAACTTCATATGTGGCCTAAATCGTTGGACTTACCACTATGAAATTTTTATTCTTGAGAGAACAACAAAGGTTCCAAACCTCTTTGATCATCATCCTATGTCAATACAGGATGCAACTAAGCATATAAACAAGATTATCATATTTATTGATTTTTTAAAAATTTGTGTGTTAACCCATACAAAAATATAAATTTTTCGTTAATTTCTCCATATACTTAAGTTTATATTCATTAAAGCGGTTTAAATTTTTCTAAATGATTATAAATTTGTATTAATCTATTATAAACTTTCTTCCATGGTACATGGGCATCGTTCTAATTTTTTTAGCAATTGTTTTAATAAAATTTTATATATTGTTTAAATTATTGGACTAACCTCTATGAAATCTCTATTCTTTAGATAAACGGAAACAATAAAGGTTTCAAACCTCTTTGAACATTATACTATGTCAGTGTACAATGCATATATTTATTAAAAAATTATTGTCAGATTTTTTAATTTTTCTCAATTTTGTAGGTTATACTACGAAAATATTGAGTTTTTAGGTAAATTTCATATATACTGAGTTAAAACTATTTAATATTGTAAAAACAAATTCTAACTACATTCTAAATATTTAAAATTGTTTCATATATTACCTTTCATAGTACATGGTCATCATTTTAATTTCTTAACAATTTTGTTTAATAAAACTTAATATATTGCTTAAATTAGTGGATTAACCACTATGAAATCTCTATTTTGTAGAGAAACGGAAACAACAAAGGTCTAAACCTCCTTGACTATTATCCAATGTTAGTTTATGATGCAAATATGCATTAAATAAATATTGTCATATTTTTCATTATTCTTAAAATATGTGGGTTAAAACCCCTACAAAAATATTGAGTTTTATGTTAAATGCTCTATATTTTAAAGTTTATACTCACTAGTGTTGTTTAAAATTTTCTAATCACTTAGTACATTTTTAATAATGTATGATAAACTTTCTTTCATGGTATAGGGGCATCGTTCTAATTTTTTAACAATTAAGTTAGTAAAATTTCATATATTGTCTAAGTCGTTGGACTTACCACTATGAAACTTTTATACTTGAGAGAAACGGAGAAAAAAATGTTTCAAACATCTTTGACCATCATCCTATGTCAATACAGGATGCAACTATGCATTTAAACAAGAATTTCATATTTATTGATTTTTTTTTCAAAATTTGTGGGTTAAACCTCTACGAAAATATATTTTTTGTTAATTTCTTTATATACTGAAGTTTATACTCATTCAAGTTGTTAAAAATTTTCTAACTGATATAAGTTAGTATTAATCTATTATAAACTTTCTTCCATGGTACATGGGCATCGTTCCAATTTTTTAACAAAAGTTTTAATAAAACTTTATATGTTGCTTAAATTAGTGGACTAACCACTATGAAATCTCTATTATTTTTGATAAACGGAAACAATAAAGGTTCCAAACTTCTTTAAACATTATCATTTTTCAGTGTACAATGCATATATTTATTAAAAAATTATTGTCAGATTTTGAATTTTCTCAGTTTTGTAGGTTATACTACAAAATTATTGAGTTTTTAGGTAAATTCCATATATGCTGAGTTAAAACTCTTTAATGTTTTAGAAAAATTCTAACTACATTCTAATTTTTTTAAATTGTATCATAAATTATCTTTCATGGTACATGGTCATCATTTTGATTTCATAACAAATTTGTTTAATAAAACTTAATATACTGCTTAAATTAGTGGATTAATCACTATGAAATCTCTATTCTTTAGAGAAACGGAAACAATAAAAGTTTCAAACCTCCTTGACCATTATCATATGTTATTTTATGATGCAAATATGTATTAAAAAATATTGTAATATTTTTTTATTTTTCTCAAAATATATGGGTTAACCCCTACGAAAATATTGTGTTTTAGGTTAAATATTCAATATTTATAAGCTTATACTCATTAGTGTTGTTTAAAATTCTAATCACTTTATATATTTTTATCAATGTATGATAAACTATCTTTCATGGTACAGGAACATCGTTCTAATTTTTTAACAATTAAGTTAGTAAAACTTCATATGCTGCATAAATCATTGGACTTGTCACTATGAAACTTTTATTCTTGAGAGAAACGGAGACAACAAAGGTTTCAAACCTCTTTGAACATCATCATATGTCAATCAATACATGATGCAACTATGCATTTAAAAAAGATTTTTGTATTTATTTAAGTTTTTCAGAATTTGTGGAATTTTATACTCATTAAAGTTGTTTAAAAAATTTTAAATGCATTATAAATTTGTATTAATCTATTATAAATTTCTTTCATGGTACATGGGAATTGTTCTAATTTAAAAAGAAATTTTTTTTAATAAAACTTTATATGTTGCTTAAGTTAGTGGACTAACCACTATGAAAAATCTCTAATTTTGGATAAAGGAAACAATAAATGTTCCAAACCTCTTTGAACATTATCCTATGTCATTGTACAATGCATATATTTATTAATACAATATTGTCATATTTTGAATTTTTCTCAAATTTTGTAGGTTACTCTACGAAAATATTGAGTTTTTAGGTAAATCCCTATATACTGAGTTAATACTCTTTAATTTCTTTTAAAATTCTAACTACATTCTAAATTTTTATTATTATATCATAAATTATCTTTCTAGTACATGGTCATCTTCTTAACCCCTTACAATCGCACAAACTTAACCTTTGTTTATTCACATTTGTTATTCTATATTAAACAAATGTCATTTAAGTGACTTTTGGTTACTATGATTATAGGTGAAACTGTACAAATTATTATAATTTGGATGAGATTTTAGATTTGATTTATTTTTATTGATTCTAAAATAAAAATTAATTATAAAATCAACTATCTTCAAATTTTAGATTGAAGTACAAAAATCTTTTTGTAATGATCGATGGTATTATTAATTAAAGAGTTGTAAACAAGCTGAACCACAAAAACTAATAAAATTTATAAATAATTGTTTTTTAATGTTTATAAATATATTTATAATTGTACAAATGTAAATATATAAGGATTTGTAAATCATATAAAAATATGTCACACTTTTATTATATTATTTAGAAAAAATATTTAAAAGATTTTTGGTAACATGTAGTTAATATCTGAAATCTTAAAAATTGTTACAATTTCAATAGTTAATGATTTTAGATTTTATTTGTTTTTATCAGTGCTAAAATTTATTCCCAAAATGAAAAGTGATTATACAATAAATTATTTGCAGTTTGAGATTTTAACAAATCTAAAATAAAATGTTATTATTTTTAATCATATCCAAAACTTTTGTTTACGACAAATATTTTAAAACACACACATAAAAGAACAATTTAATTTTCGTTATATTTAAAATATATTTAAAATAATCAAACAAATAAAGAACATAAGTAAAACAAATCAGTAAATTCGATGTCAGAGTTATAAAAGCCTATGATCCTCATCTTAGAGCTACAAAGAAAAACTATTTTCTTTTTTCTCTGTGAAAATTAGAGTATTTACAATTTTCACGAATTAAAATAAAATAAAAATTAATTGTACAATCACTACCTGAACTAATTATAGTATTGATTTCATGTAAAAGACTTATAGTGACTTAGATTTATATTGTTGAATTATCTTAAATCTCACAACTTTTCTAAAAAATAAATATGAAATTTTTAGTTATCAAACTATAAAATTAAAAGTTAAATTTTAAAAATTCTAACTATTATTTAATAGTTATAATATAGTAAACAAAATGCATATTTTTCATATAATATTACCGAAATCGCGGACAAACACCTAGTTTATATTAATATGCGTGTAGCTTTTTAGTATTCCACGACTAATTGGTTTACGACATTTATCTGAAGAAACTATTACGTCGTTTTTAGGATGCAAATATCAAAAAAGTGATCTCGAGAGTGCTGACAGAGAGAAGGTTCAGGTTGGCAAAAGCAGCTAGGTTAGTTACATTCACAAGCTGTCCAATAAGACTCTGCCCAAAGTAGATTTTTAATTTTTGTTTATTTTTTGACATAAGCTAATAAATATTACTTCAACAAACACCTCTGCCTCTATCCCATGCTCAAGGTATACTTCCTAATGCCTTTGTGAAATTCAGTGCTTTATACTCCAACTCAATAAATAAATGCCACGTTCGACACACTCTATGACAAGAGAATGTTGACATTATGTTGTGTGTGCTTGCATGAAAAATGTCGACATAGTATTGCCATCTCCCCTACATCTACATATAAAGTCTTCAAACCAATCCTAATGCATTTCTCGTCTCTCTTCTACAGTTTTCCTCTTTAAAGTGTGTTAAAAAAAACAGAAAGAAGAGCTTCCCTAATTTTTCTTGTATGATTTTATGGCATGGAAAATCTAAGAGAATTGTCGAGAGTGAAAGAGAGCGAAAGAGCTTCTCTTTATTTTCTGGCTTACCTCTCTTGCTTTTAGTATCTTTTTTTTTAATTCCTATTCGTTATGTTTTTTTTTGCTAAAACCTATTCGTTATGTTCATGCTAAGAGTTTTCACTTGGGTCTCTTGCTTCATATAATGGAATAGTCAATGCATGAGTCTCCTATGTAAAATTTTCCTTCTTTTTCTGTGTGTGTGGTCATGGAGCTCTTTTTTACCTCATCATGATGTGCATCTTCTGGATTTGAGAATACTAGAGTACTCTCTGCCCACTGGAGCGCTTAGACAAGCTAAGGCTCTCTCATATATTATGCACCACAAACAATGGCGTAGCATCTTAAGTGGGTGGTGTTCAATTAAGATGATAGCCTGAGAGGGTAAGTGAAAGAGGCTGATCCTTGTTTTGGTGATAAGGGATCTTATCCTTTCAACTCTCTGAGACCTTTCCTTTTCTACAATTTAAAATAATAATAATAATTATTATTATTATTATTGTTATTATTATTATTATTATTTTGAAAGAAACAAGAGCACGTAAAATCTTCAAACACATGTCAAGCTAATATTCCTCATCCACAAAAAGAGAAGAAGTTTGTTATTCACCTCACCCATCGTTTTCATTATCCTCGTTCCCACAACCTCACCATGCTCATGAGACACCCTTCTTTCATACGCTCAAAATCGTTCACCATAATTCACTGAAGTAGCCTATATATTACATATACAAAGTCTTATTACTATATTGTAAAATACATCTCACTCTCACTAACTTCTCTTCACCCGAAAATGTCGACCGCTCCTCTCTCCGGCTTCTTCCTCACCTCTCTTTCTCCTTCTCAACCTTCACTCCAAAAACTCTCTCTTCGTTCCTCTCCCGCCGTTGCTTGCCTTCCCTCATCCTCTTCTTCTTCTTCTTCTTCCTCCTCCCCCTCTCGTTCCGTTCCAACACTTATCCGTAACGAGCCCGTTTTTGCCGCTCCTGCTCCTATCATCACCCCTTATTGGGTATACATTTTACATACATCTCTCTTTTCTGAACCTCTACATTCATTGTTATTTTGTTAGTGTGTTGAGTCTCACATCGGTAATCTCAAAATTATTCAAGTAATATATAATATACATGAACTAATTCACCTATTGCGTTAAGGTTTTGGGTTGAAAGCTCATGGTTAACATGATATCAGAGCATGTTTCGATCGTTAGGAACACCCGTGAATGTAGTCCCATAAAAACTTCACGCTTCAGATGGTTATGTCTGAGTGTGAGAGGGGGTGTTAGTGTGTTGAACCCTACATCGATAATTTCAAAATCAATCAAGTAATATATAATATGCATGAATCAATTCATCTATTGTCTTAAAATTTTGGCCAATTCACCTATTGCTTTAAGGTTTTAGGTTAAAAGCTTATGATTAATATATTTGCTTATATTAGTTACATTGTCTTTTACGTATAATGAGGAGTTAGGGACAATATCTAGATATATAGAAATGAAACTAAATTATCCTCTGGATTCTCATTAATAATCATAAGAAACAGCCCTACAATTTCACAATTGTCTTGTTAGTTAAATTTCACCATCTCATTTGATGACTTCCTTTGGTTTTTATTATTACAAAAAAAAACTATATGATTTATTCAGTCGAACCAAAATAGAATTGTATTCCAGGACACTTAGAATACTAATATTTTATTTTTTTAAGAAAACATTAAATAATCAATTGAGTGACAAATGTACATTGAGTTTCTCAGACCTTTTGAAAGTCTTCCATATAAGATATTTTTACACTTTCTCTCTTCTTTCCTAATTAATCTAATACTAAGAAATATCCATTGACGTGGGACTCTTATTAGTTAACTTAGAGCAGCATTAGTGGTAAATCTCTCACACTCAAGTCTCTTAGTGTTTTATATTAATATTTATATATATTTTTCCCTAAATGATTAAATTTAAATATCAAAAATGCAACTGTTCACTAAACATAGGCCAAGTGGAGAGCTCATATCTCAAACATTTGTCAACACTTCTTCATAAAGAAGCGATTGTAACTATTTTGGCATTCTCTTTCATCATTTTCTTTATTTTATTAGCTTTTTAAAAAAAAAAACTTTGTCAAAAATTCACCACTAGTCATGCTCTTATATCCATCAAAGTCCTATCTTTTTGTACACATAACTGTATAAATTAATTAATTTAGGGTATTTCCAACCTAACTCTATTTTTTTTTAAATAGAGTAAAAGTAAATATATAATAACAAATGCTTTAATCAAATTTTATATATCACTCTATTTTGATATTTGCTCCAAAAATGGAATAATATATTTTCTATTTATTCATGACTGGTATATATTGAATTAAAGAATAAGTTGAAGTATTTTTATTCTATATTCATTTTTATTCTATTTCGAAGAAAAAAAATAAGTTTTACATCGTAGATTTTCTTAAGAAACTTTGGCAAATCCAGTAAGCTCTCACGTGTGCTTCACATGTCCTTTTATTGTTTTTACTATTATTAGCAGTGTTTTATTTTGATAGTTAAGACTGACATACAGTAGGCTAGTAGCTTTAGTTAAATCACAAGGGAATAGTTCATTTCAGCGATTCAAACTTCATAAGTGTCCTTGTGTAATTTATGAATTTAAGTGTCATTATTTGTTTCGACATTTGTTTCGACAATCTAAATCAAATATTGATTGAATAATGTCTCAAATATTGATTGAATAATGTCATGAGTAAAACGATAATGACCTCCAAATTTTAAAAGCGTTATGGCAACTCTACTACTCAAAATCGGATATTGTTAAATTGGAAGTTGGGACGTACGTAGGATCCATGTGATAAAGAAAGAACTTACTAGTAGCCTTAACAAAGCGATTTATATGTAACCGAGACGTGTGTGTGTGCATATACGGTATACCATATGTGAGCTTGTGGAACATACTAGTGATCGATGGAGTCGCCACCAATCATTTATTTTACAACCTACCGATTTCTCTCCTAACCACACTACCGATCTTCTCACCCCAATAGTAAATTATACTACTAAGTACCACACAATCGTTTCTTTGTCGTATTATGTTGTTTTTGAATAGTTTGATTTTGACTCAAAAAAGGAATATGTTGAATTATAGTTTTCTTTTTTTGACGAATGCATAGGTTGATTATAGTTTTTTTTTTTTTTTGCTAAAAATAGGTTGATTATAGTTTCAACTTTAAAAGGACTTCTGTGGACATTCTCATTGTATATACTCTTTCATACCATTTATTGGTCAACAAACTTGCAGAGCGAAGAGATGGGTAGCGAAGCATACGAAGAGGCCATTGAAGCTCTCAAGAAGCTTATTATGTAAATAAATATCGTCCTTATTCCCATAAATATATATAATCTGAATAGTTTTGGTGGATTAAAAACGGCTGTAAATTGGGTGTCATGTATAACAATCTTGTTTAATCAATCGTAAAAATATGTATAAACATGCATGGGCAGCGAGAAGGAGGAGCTAAAGACTGTTGCGGCCGCTAAGGTGGAGCAGGTCACGGCAGCACTTCAGACAGGTACTTCCTCCGACAAGAAAGCTTTCGACCCCGTCGAAAACATTAAGCAAGGCTTCATCACTTTCAAGAAGGAGAAATACGAGTAATTATTTATATTTTGTATTTTCTTAACTTTTATAACACCATTATATAGCTAGATTTTAACAAGTTCATAATTTGCAGAACCAACCCTGCTTTGTACGGTGAGCTCGCCAAGGGTCAGAGTCCTAAGGTAAAATATATAGAAAATGATTTAAAAAAAAGTATAAAAATAACAGTGTATAAATTAGATATGGAAAAATAAGTAACATATATGTGCGGATGCTGTGGTGCAGTACATGGTGTTTGCTTGTTCCGACTCGCGTGTGTGTCCATCGCACGTTCTCAACTTTCAGCCAGGAGAGGCCTTCGTTGTCCGTAACATAGCCAACATGGTTCCTCCTTTTGACAAGGTTTCACAACTTTATTGCTTTTGTCTCTTCTAACTAAAACCTTCTGAGGTGCTTGACTTTAGTCGTAAGGAGATGTAACGTTGACCATATTTTTGCACTTTTTGCTAAAATTACAGGTCAAATACGGTGGAGTAGGAGCAGCCATCGAATACGCTGTTTTGCACCTTAAGGTGAACCGTTTCCTTTATAACTACAGATTTCCTGCATCATGCACATAAATAATAAATTTTGATATAATACTACTTTATTTTAATAGACAATTTTAGTTTATATTTTGATATTGATATTTTTATGTTTAACTTCATCGTTCGAAAAAAAATCATAGATACAATTATACATATAGTCTTGTTTCTTTCAATTCGATTTAACTAGTTTAATTTAATTTTATTTAAATTTCAGTCAAATATTTTTTGAAGAAATGTACTTTAGTGTGATATAAAATTTATTAGTGTGAAAATCTTACTAAAAGTTTGAATATTTGTAAATAAAACTATACATGTCATAAAAATAATGTCATGCCATATATCTTAAAATCATGTTTTTTTAATAATGAATAGAGTTATGACACATAAATAAATCACTTTTTAAATAGTGTCTAGGAGATCGACCATACAAACTTAATTATATGAGTTTACCCCCCCCCCCCTCCTATATAGCTGTATACTTAAAATGGAGAAATATACATATAACTAACGCTTGATCAGAAAAAATTACAGAACGTCAATATCTTTGTAAAAATAAAATAAAATAAAATAAATCGTAGAAATAGATAAAACTATAAATGTTAACTTGCAAAATTAACAAGTGTTAGTTTACTTAACATTTTACCAAAAAAAAAAACAAGTGTTAGTTTTGATAGTCTAAGTAGATGTAACAGAATTTTATTGATGTAGGTGGAGAACATTGTGGTGATAGGACACAGCGCTTGTGGTGGGATCAAGGGACTCATGTCTTTTCCTTTGGATGGAAACAACTCCACGTATAATCTCTTTATATCTTATATATTTTATTTAATATCATATTATGTTAATTGCAGTGAGGTTGACAAAAAAAAAGTTAATCGCAGTGATTTCATAGAGGACTGGGTCAAAATCTGTTTACCAGCCAAGTCAAAAGTCATATCAGAACTTGGGGAGTCAGCCTTTGAGGACCAGTGTGGCCGATGTGAAAGGGTATGTGTGTATATATGTTCATACCTATCTTTGTCCTCCCATACACACACATGAACGAAATTATACTAATATACTGTTTACACTAACGCAGGAGGCAGTGAATGTTTCACTAGCAAACTTGTTGACTTATCCATTCGTGAGAGAAGGACTTGTGAAAGGAACACTTGCTTTGAAGGGAGGCTACTATGATTTTATAAAGGGTGCTTTTGAGCTTTGGGGACTTGAGTTTGGCCTCTCCGAAACTAGCTCAGTATGAACCAATCCACCATCATCATCATGAGCATCCATCATCATCATATATCTCATTTACATATGTAATTTGTAATGTGCTGAGTTGTTTTCCAATCTTCATGGTATTCAACTTTCATATAAATAAAAAAGAAAACTCAGATGATATATAGATCTTTTTTTTTTGAGGGAGGGGGGGGGGGGGGGGGGGGGGGGGGAGGGGCGTTAATTATGAATAATTGTGTTTATATTATGTGCATCAAATCGGTTGTATCTACGGTTTGATTTCATTTTCTATGTTGTTTGATAGGTTAAAGATGTGGCCACCATACTACATTGGAAGCTGTAGGAAATCTTTCAAGCTTTTATCCCGTTCACATTTTTAATTCAGCCACACGAACTTGTTGTTTCCATGTAGCTCATCAGAAAACCCTTTGCATTCTATTTAATAATCAAACATGAAGAATGCATACAGATGGTCTTTTGAAAGCTAAATCTTGGAGGGACAAGAATTAAAAAAGAAAAAAAAATGAAAGATATAATTGAAGAGATTTCTAGAATAACATTGTTCTTTTTTTTTTTAATAACATTGTTCTTTACTTTCAAGAGCATCTTTAAAACGTCTCTTGCTAGACAGACTTCTAACAAATTTTATTGCCAACTACTTCTGAAGCCTATACCAATACCATCATTTGTCCCCTTGGCCTTTCTGAGCTCTATATGTGAAAGCCTTGTCCCTAGTCCATGTTTACTCCACCTCCTCCGTATCCACCTTTTTTATTTATTCTTTAATATACATGCAGTAATTATTTTTTTTTGCCTATATGGCTCCAACTAATAAGCAACTTTTTTTGATCAAAAAGCAACTTTTTATATTATATTTAGCATTTAGAAAAATACGTTTATGGTGTTCAAAGAAAAAGACAGTGAAATTTTAATTTCAAGATCTATTTAAATAAGTGAACTAGAGTACATCAAGACAGTTTTTTTTTTTCAATTTGTGAACTAGGGTAATTATCAAGATTATTTTAAATTTGTGAACTAGAGTATACTAGAGTAGTTAACAGTTGTTGACAAAAAAAAAGAGTAGTTAACAGTTAACAACATCAACTGCAAGTCTAAAATATAAGAAAGAGGGACAACCTTGTCATAACTCTATAATTTTTAATGGTTATAAAAAAAAATCTTTCTCGTAAAAGTTTCGATCTTTTCCTAAAGGCCATCTGCATTGGTAGTCTCTCATGGAGGGAACCTTAGGAAAACAAATAAAAAATAAAAAATAAAAAGTGTAGAGAGCGACGGAGGCTGAGATACAAACACGTTGTGCACATGTGTTAGGATAGAGTTCATCCTTATCCTTTAACTTGGGCTTGGGCTGAATGTATTTAAGATCTTGAATTGTTTGTAATTACCTTTTGGATTAAGATAATCCAATTTGAGTTGACAAACAAAAACGAAAGTTTCATGTGTTTCAGAAAAAAAAGTAAGGAACTTGTGGCAGCGTGAATTGTGATTTTTTGTCGTGGCGTGAATTGTGGTTGAATGTCACACTTTGTAATATTGTATTAATAACAGAAATAGTTGTGTTATATTATTCATCCTTCATCTATATTATTAAAGTTTGAAGTACAAATTGGAGATGTTTGAAAACAAGGATAGTAGAATAAATAAGATATGTTTGGCAACATAGATAGTAGAGATGTGTATTTTCTTTTATTTACACATTTAGCCATTGTATTTTCAATAAATTAATAATAAATGGGAATTGCTTAAAAACATGAATAACATATTTAATACTTCTTTTTATGTAAACATTTAGCCATTGGCTTTATAACAAATTAAACAACATTTTTTCTATATTTCTTTTTATTTACAATTCTGTCACTATATTTACAATTTTTTATGGTGAAAATAAAAACATAAACTGAAATATAAATAGGATATTATATAAAACAATTTTTAAAAACAGTATTATTATCTTATTTAGTTTAGTCAAATATAAAAATTTCAAGAGTTCAAGTTTCAAAAAAAAATATCATAAAATTAATAATAATTCATAGAAAACTAATGCAAAAAATTGAAACTTTGAAACATGGATAAAATTATGTCAAGAAGAAGAAAATAATGGCTTATGTTATTAATAAAAATTGGAAATCCATTATATCAGTTTTAAAATATACAAAATGGACTAATCTAATTACCTAAAAACATTTTTTGTCTAAAATAATCATAAAATAAAATTTAAATTTTATATACATATTTCAAATCAAAATAATAATTTAAAGTTGATTTATATCAAAAATTGATTTAAAATATGCATATATTCAAAAATTTATAATATTCCAATAACCATTATTAAAAATGTTTTCAATATATATATAAGAAAAACACAACAAAAAGATTAATTTTATATACCAATTTAAATTATGGTCAAAGATTTCAGCCCCATTCATATATTTTTAAATTTCAGTTCGAATTATGACTAGGGTTGGGCGTTCATGTATCCATTCGGGTTCGTTTCAGATCTGCTTGGGTTTTGGGTTTCTGAGGTCAAAGATTTCAGCCACATTCAGATATTTCTAAATTTCAGTTCAAATTATATTCGTATCTTTGCGGGTTCACTTCGGGTTAGGATAACCCATTTTTTAAAATTCGTTATATAATTTGAATTTCTTAAAATCTATAAATAAAATAATATATTGTATATAAATCTGAATAACATATGTCAGAATACGTAAACTTAACATATAAATTGGTTTGGTTTAAATTTTGGATCAAAAATCAATAATTATTTTAAATATTTTTGGTATTTTGAGTGTACCTCCACTATGTTAGATATTTATATTTGACTATTTTATATATTTTCAAATATTTAAACCAACCTAAAAATATCATATATGTTCTGGATGTTTTTAATATACATTAAAACTAAAAATAACTAATATATATATATATATAAGTGTATAAATATTTTTCGGATACATTTTGATATTTAAAATACTTTGGTTCGAATTGGTTATTGTTTCAGTTGTCTAAATATCAAAATTTTGAATAATTTGGATATTTAATCAATTTTGGTTCGGGTTTGGTATTATTCTTTCGGATCGTGATCAGTTCGGTTCTTCAGATTTGAATTTTTTTATCCAACTTTGATATTGACATAAAAAATAAATAGCAATATATTTTTGAAATATACATCCACACAGGCGTGCGAGTAAAAATTTAGTTTTAATTACAATGTAAATATTTAATTAATATAGTAATAAGTCACATTGTTTAAACAAAATATCAATGTAAAAGCATTGTACAATTGCGTTCTAAAATCATTTATTTTAACAACAAGTCAAATAAATATGTTGACTCAAAAGAGAAAAAAACAAAGCGAGAGAAGCATATAGTTTACCATAGACAATCTATGTGTCAAATTTATTATTAAAAAATTTCACTAAGATAAATACATTCAATATATACAAACAAATAATATATTTCATAAAAGTAAAAAATAATATCCGCGCTTTCGAAGCGCGAATCAAAATCTAGTAAAATATTATTAATCAAAATATATATTTGGCATTTATGACTCTTCTGGCAGTATGGCCTACACAGCTCTCGAAGTTTCGAACTTTTAGATTTCACTTTCTCCACTTTTGAAATTTTCAGGAAACCCGTCAGATTTTCTATACACTAGCAGTTTTAATGCGTCCTGCACATAACTAATAATTTTATAAACTCTCGACAAAAATGCTCACCAAAATTAAAACTATTCATGTGGTCCATTATTCGAGGTGCTCTGCTTCTAGAAGAAAACCTACAGAAAAGAGAAATCATTTCAGATGTAAAATGTCCTAGATGCCAAGAAATAGAGTCTTCAATGCATATGTTTTTCTTTTGCTCTTTCACGAAGCAGGTGTGGCTCAACATCCCCCTCAAATATGTAGTTCACATAGCTACTGGTGACACTTTTGATGCAACAGTGGTTCGCTTCAGACAACAATCTGCCTTCCACCAAATGGTGTCCCTAATACCATCCTCCCTTGGATTATTGGTCTCTACAGAAAGATCACAACTCTCTCATCTTCAAAGCAAAGACATCACAACCGGAAGAAGTAGCCACAAAGGGCTTAGCTTGGCGAAGGAATGTAACCAAGCACAATAAAGCAAGACAACTGTGTGGATTACTCATCTACAACTGGATCTATCAGGATGTCGATCAACAGAGAACATGTGTAGTGTTTTCACAATATATATAACCGATGTGGCTTGGAATGCAGCGAGAAAGAAGGTTGGACTAGTTTGAGTCTTCTCAAAAACAACTCCATCCAATAAGAAAGAGGAATGTGTTAATGTCAATAACTCTATAAGAAAAGGACTAGAACTGGCTGAAAGCACTTACCACTATAAATAAATTGGTCTGACAGAAAAATTCAAACCCTTCCTTTTCCTTTCGCGATAAATTCTCGAGTTCCCGAAAAATGCCTCTCATTTCAGTCGAGTTGGATCAAGGGAACTCACCCTCAATCGAGACTCTATGGTATAGGATTTCGTCGACTCACCGCTGGTTGCTGAGATCCTGGTGATTAGAGAAATCTTGTATCTGGCGGTAGATCAGGAGATCTCACATCTCCGAGTCTAATGTTCATTGGAGCTATTATCAACAAGACACAAAAGAAAATTTTGTTGGGAATCACCGTGGATATTCAAGCTCTCTCCTATGTATTTGTTTTTATTGCGTTTTTCATATCTCCCGTAAATATAATCACGAAACCGACCTTATGGCAAAAGCGGTCCTCAGAAACTCTCTAGTGTAGTGGGATATTTTCGGACTGGGCCTAGAACCTAGACCGAAATAATTTCCTTTGATTTTTAATTAAAATTTCCGTGATAAAAAGGAAAATTTAAATGTTTTGAACTCTTAAGTTTGAAATATTTTTTTACTACTATTAGAAGATAACTATGGTCTATTATTAGAATGATCCAAAAAAACTATGATCTGTTACTAAATTAAATAAATACAAACTATGGAACGAATTGGAAATCCATTAATTTCATATAAATTAAAATATAATATATTTAAAATTATAAAGAAATTATTAGAAATACCATAAGTTAATATCTTTCAAAAATATCATCAACAAAAAAATATACTAATATTTGGATTTAAACTTTAATGATTATTGTTTAGGGTTTAGTATTAAGAGGTTGGAGTTAGGTTTATAAATGTTTTATAAATATTTAAAAAATTAGTTTAGTGTTGTTTTGTTACAAATTTAGAATATTTGTAAAAATAATTATTCATTAATGGTAAATTAAAAATGGTATTAAATTTGTAGTAAAATTGAAAATTTCCCAAATTTGTAATAGTTAATTTTCAACTAGTTTATGCTGTATGATGCGTGTATTGCACAGTGCACATACTTTTCAATATTTGGTCACATGAACTGAAGCCGAACAAAGATTTCACGTGCGTATCTATTCGAGCCATGAACTAGTTTTTATTTTATCTTTTTTTTTTTGAGCAAAGTTTTTATTTTATCTTTTGATCCGAAACAACTTGCAGACTGTACGCAATTATGCAATACTGGAAAATGTGAAATTTAATAAACAAAGCTAGATTTTAATGCTTATGTCCGGTCGTTTTCTTATCCGGTCCTAGCTAAATTGTTTCCCTGCTTGTACCTATCTAATCTTGTTTGGTTAAAAACCTATTTAATCTTCTTTCTTTTTTCTTCTGAAGAACAAAGAGAGTTAATTAACATAGGTTATTTTACATTTGATATGATCTAGTTTGTGTGATAAAATGATTAACGTATAGGTACGACATAAGATGATACGAAAGCTTCTTCTTCTCCTTTCGTAGGGCACGTTGGGATTCTATTCCCTGATACTATTTTCATATTATTTCAATGACAAAAAAAAAAAAAAAAAAAGAAGGAAGGAGCGAACTTTCAAAAAAAAAAAAAGAGCGTACTCTGCTTGGATAGTTCTATGTTTTATAGTTTCATATATTTTAAACATTAAAATTTTAAACACTTACAGTTTAAAAATATGTTCAGATAGTTCTATGTTTTATAGTTTCATATATTTTTAAGATAATGGTGTGACTGGAAAAAATAAACTGTTTGTTTTATTTGATTATGTAAAAATAATGAGCAAATAAATTATTGATTTGTGTTTGCTAAATAAGACCGGTATCTTAATGTACATCATAGTAGTCATACTTTACATTATTTACAATGAATCGTATAAAAAATAATTTTTATGCATCAAATTTTCAAATAAATGTTTATTTTGTTTTTTCATTTGTTTAAGTTCCCACAGAAAAAAAAATAATGTTTATTTTCATTAACACTGAGAAATATATGGAAATATTAAAACATATGACTGTCAAAAAAATATGTTTATACTTTAATTTTTTAACATTATAAAATGATTCAAATGTTAGGTAACATTTTAATATGTAAAAAGTGTAAGATTCTCATAGTTTATTGATAAAACTCTTCAACCAACATATTACATTTCATTTTAGTTGTTTTCTATTCAAAATAGAAAGAATTATTGATAAAGGATGAGATACGTTAAATGCCTATAATTAGTTGAGAATTTAAAATGTTGAGGAATTATTTGATGGATTTTCTCTAATTAATAGGTGAAGGTTTTATTAAAAAAATATCTTACTAAATAGATATATTACGTATTTGAAAAGGGCACAATAAAAACACGAAAAAGGCAATGTTCAATGGGAACTGGGAAAGTGGCAAAGTGACCATGAATCACATGATAGTTCATGAATTATATATATATTTGATGTTAGATATTCTTAAATTATATCAGTTTTCAATATATATATATATATATTTTTTTTTTTTTTAATTGTAAGTATAGCCAGTAGACTTAATGTGTTGAATAAGATTACAGCAGATTAGATTGAAGTAATCAAAGAGTTCTTAGGCTTTTTCACAATGGATATATATTAACTGCAATAAGTTTTCTTTTTTTTTTGGTCTAAAACTGCTTATAAGTTTTAACATTAGTTTGATGGGAAATCGATCTCTTTAAATCTTTTTCACTTCATGTTATTCCTCGTAGTTTTTAGTTAGAAAAAAAATTGGTTTGATGAGATCGGTCCGGATAAATAAGTGTTTTTTCGGTCAAACAAATACAGTATAAGAGTGCGTTTATCCATTAAAAATAATTGTGAGAAATGGAGCCGACACACGTCGAGCCTTAGCCTTTTGAGACACCCCATGTGGTCACGTGTAAACGTTTGTTTGTCTTAAAAGAAAGCTGAGTATGAAGTATTCAGAGAAGTCTCATCACAGATAAGAAGAGCGAATGCAAGAGAGAGTGATGAGTCTCTTCTTTAGTTGTTTGTTGCAATAAACACAAACACAACTTCCCCGTTTTCTACCCTTTTTGGTTCAACTCCTTAGCACTCGGATCATAATTCACAAACCCATGCATCCATGAAATACAATAAAATAATCTAAGCAAAAAAGAATAAAACAATTTTCGAATCTCTTGTAAACTAGGATTTGGTATTGCCGGAGAAAATGAAGGAGAAGGAGGAGAGTGGCGGAGGAGGATACGTGAGAGCGGATCAGATAGATTTAAAGAGTTTGGACGAGCAATTGCATAGACACTTAAGCAGAGCACGGACGATGGAGAAGAGGAAGAGCTTGAGTGATGGTGAAGATAACGCTGATAATTATAAATATAACCAAAACAACTTTGGACATCGTCAGCTTGTGTTTCAGAGACCGCTTCTCGGTGTTGGTGGATATAATAACAACTACAACAACAATCACAAGTTAACCACAGAGGTGGGGAGGTCGAGGAGAGAGTGGGAGATTGATCCTTCGAAGCTTATTGTCAAAAGTGTGATTGCTAGAGGTACTTTCGGTACTGTTCACCGTGGTATCTATGATGGTCAAGATATGGCCGGTACAATCTCTCTCTCTCTCTCTCGATTTATTTATAAATTTTTATTCTATATATATATTTATTTCTCTTTTAGATTTATTAATCAAGCGATTAAGTAAATAAAACATGCACTAGTGTCATTGAAATTAAGCTCTGCAGTTCTTCCCCTCCCTTTTTCTTTATCACACAATTAAAATAGAAAAACAAAGAAATGAACTTATGTGTGAAATTAGAATTAAGCTCTGCAGTTCTTCCCCTCCCTTTTTCTTTATCACACAATTAAAATAGAAAAACAAAGAAATGAACTTATGTGTGAAATTAAATATCGGTAATAAATAAAGATATTATTATTAAATTAAAAAAAACAGTGAAACTACTAGACTGGGGAGAAGAGGGACACAGGTCAGACGCGGAGATAGCTTCGCTAAGAGCTGCTTTCACTCAAGAAGTTGCTGTTTGGCATAAGCTCGACCATCCTAATGTCACCAAGGTACCCACTTACCATCTTATGCCCTATATATGTCTCGTTATAATGGTGGATACTTGAACAAATAATCCAATATCAAAACGGAAACTAATACTGAAACCGGAGCGTAATATCGAGTTGCTAATATATAGTCTTTCAATTTAACCGAATCCAAGTAAATATTCGTTCCAAGCTCCTACACCCACATGCACATCTATATATAAAGTAGGTATACGTTTATGTCTCTGTTTAATACTACAAAGTTACGTCAGCAATGAATTAAATTAAGATAGTATAATAATTGGCGTGCGTAATTTGTTTTCTTTGTGTGTGAATGGAAAAATGTAACAGTTCATAGGAGCGGCAATGGGGACATCGGAGCTGAGCATTCAGACGGAAAATGGTCACATGGGAATGCCGAGTAATGTTTGTTGCGTCGTCGTAGAGTATTGCCCCGGCGGTGCTCTAAAGTCTTTCCTCATCAGAAGTCGCCGCCGCAAACTCGCCTTCAAAGTCGTTATCCAACTCTCCCTTGATCTAGCTCGAGGGTATATTATATTACTATTACTATTACATAACATAAATTTGGTTTATGATTTTATTGCATAGTTAATATAATTCTCTTAAAATAATTTATTTATTTGATTATTATCACTAGGTTGAGTTACTTGCACTCGCAGAAGATAGTGCATAGAGACGTGAAAACGGAGAACATGCTTTTAGACAAGTCTCGCAAGTTAAAGATTGCAGATTTTGGGGTGGCGCGTCTGGAGGCCTCCAACCCTAATGACATGACCGGTGAGACCGGAACCTTGGGCTACATGGCTCCCGAGGTATAGTTATATTTATATCTTCACTTTTTATGCATTTTATGATGTTATATGATAATAATGATGAACTAAATGAATTTTTTTTTAAAGGTGTTGAATGGGAGTCCATACAACAGAAAGTGCGATGTGTACAGCTTCGGGATATGTCTTTGGGAAATATACTGCTGCGACATGCCTTATCCCGACCTCAGTTTTTCCGAAGTTACCTCCGCCGTCGTCCGCCAGGTCCTTTTAAATTACTTTTCTACCCTTTCCATAGTTCTTTTATTTTTTCTCAATCATTTTATTATTATTTAAAAGAATACATTATGTATATTTGAATTTAATTAGAATTTGAGACCGGAGATACCGAGATGTTGTCCGAGTGCGCTGGCGAACGTGATGAAGAGATGTTGGGATGCGAATCCGGATAAGCGGCCGGAGATGGAGGAAGCGGTGGCGATGTTAGAGGCTATCGATACTTCAAAGGGCGGAGGAATGATTCCTCCGGATCAACAACAAGGCTGTTTCTGTTTCCGGCGACACCGAGGCCCATGATATGATATGATATTATCATGTCACACGTCTCACTACTAGTATTAACTTTTCTTATTTTGAAACTAGAGAAATTTTCTTTTAATACAAGTTAGTTATTGGGTAATTTAGTTTAATAGTATATGCCATATGGGATTTATTAATTTATATATAGCTAGTAAGCTGTGTGTATTGTTTTATTTCCCCCATTTTGGAGGATGAATGTCGTACATCGAACAATTTCATACGTTACATGCACACATGACACAAAACGTAACTACTAACGTTATTATACATACGTAAACTAGTGCTCTTCCTTTGTTTGAAGTATAGTATGAACTATGAACGTATCAATAATCCGAAGCTTAAACGGAAAAAAAATAGACAAATAAGTTACAATAGTATTCATAGGCGGAAAATACACCTTTATAATTTCTCTCTCTCGCAAAGATTAAAAAAAACTCGAACAGATAAAAAGGGAAATTAACGATACAGTTTTGGTGACTTATCCGGCGATTTTGTAACTGGGGTTGATGAGATTGTCTAAACCGGAGACAACTTGAATGGACTCAATGACATCACCGACTTTAAGATCAGCCAGAAAATCTTCATTCTGAGTAACGTAACCGAAGACAGCGTAACGACCGTCCAAGATGTTGGAATTGCTTGGGGTCAGCTCACTCTCTTTCAGCAGCCAAAACACTTGGCTCGATCCCGAGTCATTCTCAAACTCCTGTTTTGCATCACATATGATTAGAATATATATTATTCAAATGTGAAAAAGGGAAAGAAAGAGAAAGAAGTCTGACTTCTCTAGCCATAGCCATTGTCCCAAATGCGTTGAAAGGAAGCATAACCTGAGCCTTGTACAGACCCAATTCCTGTCCAACCATATGAACAAATGTTAAAATTACTATTATGAAATATGAGTATATACATGTTTGGGAGAAGGGTGAGGTACTTCAAGGGTTGAGCCGTAAAAAGGAGACTTCTTGCCAGCCACCATAATCTCAAGAGGAACAGTCCTCACTTTCTCAGTGCTTGGATCTATAAATCCTTCCGCAGGACCCTCTGGATCTCCCGTTTGTACCACAAACCCATCAGCTGCCCAAATAAAAATAAAAACATCCATTGATCAACAAACATTTCCCATATATACATACATATTTGTGAGGTAGGCAAGATTGATGTCTTACATCTCTGGATCTCCATGCCATCGTAGAAATGGCGCTCCACCAAGTCGACAAAGTTGCCGGCGGTAACAGGGGCGTTGTAACCATCGAGGACAATGCGAAAGACACAATCCTCGAGGTTGGGGTTGTCCTTGATCTTGACCTTCATGTCGAGAGTGGCTCTTCCTTGGAGAAGAGGCATGTTGCGGTACTCATCAGGGACTTGGTAAGGGAAGCCATCGACCATATCCTCTTCAATTCTGCAGAGAGCGCGACAGGACAGGAAGATCTCAGCTGCAGTCAATGAAGAAGGAAGGGTCTAAATGAGCCAAAATAAATAAAACCCCCTTTTTTTACTAATATCCAAAACCACCATTTGATTTGGCTTTTGACTTAAAATTCTCTCACCCGCCAACAAATTGGAGAATCTCTTTCTGTTTAGGAGAAACCGCATCTCTCTTCCGATCTTCAACAATCTGAAGCATATCTTGCATACCAGCTTCCAGCTTCTCAATCAGTTGGTTACCATGATCCTTCTTGGACTCGGCAAAACCAGACACAATCATGCTTTTCCCTTGCTGAAGTGATCTATTTGCTTGCCTCACATTCTACAGAAAAAAAAGAGGCAAAATCACTGATGGTATGTTTTATCAGAAAATATAAAGTAAAAAAAAAAAAAAAAAGGGTACCGACACGTTCAACAGAATCGAGGGCCTTGAGGCCAGAAATCTTGAGGCTGTCAGTGATATCCTCAAGAGGCTTCTGAACTTCTCTGATGGCTTTGTTGTCGATAGGCAATGCATATCTCAACAGAGCTCCTGGGTCTTTGATGGGAGGCCCTGATATCAACACCGACACCTCTGGAATCGCCGGGTTTGCTACGGCGTAAGCAGCAGCAGCAGCATTGGCATTTGGAGGGGAAGCCATCGAAGGGACTCCTCCAGCTATTAGACCCAACGATAAAGCTAATGAAATCGCACATTCTCCCAATCTCCCTCTCTGCGCACCCCCCCCCAACAATCACAATGATGATGATGATGATGATTTTGAATCAAAGTTTAACAGTGAATTCCCAAAAACCCATAGGATTGACAAAAAAAAAAGGGAAGAAAGAGAACCTGCTGCTGAATGTCGCCGGAGGAACAACAACGAACAACTCCAATGCGTTTTTTGGAGCCATAAGACTCGATTCTCCTTCTCGACGCATTCACCAAACTAAACGTAGGGAGTGAGGCTAACGATGCCGCCATTTCCAGATTTAAAAAAAAATATATATCGAATAAAGGGTTCGAAGAGAGGCAGATAATGATTTTCAGTGACAGCCCTGATGAATCGACATTTGATATTATCAACTTTTTCTTCTCTAGTAGTAGTTAGTAAAGTACGTAATGATTTTTTTGATATAAGAGAAGGAAGGCGATGGAAAGAGGATAAGGGGTTTATGACTCTCACTTCTCCGGATAAGATTTCTTCTTTTCTTTCCTTTCCTTTTATCCTCAATATGGGCCTTTTGTTGGCCCTTTTTATCTCATCCCTTATTTTTATGGGCCCATAATTTCCATTTTCCATACTAAGCACATCCATCCCTTTTTTTTTTTTTGCCTCTTATATTTTCACAAGTTTATAACCTTCATAACCCGAAATCATTAGAAAAAAAAAACTGAAGGAAGATATTGCTCTCATATTTTTAGTTTTCTTTGCAAGTTCAGATTCTAAAGCTTTGTGCACCTTATCTACTAGGGGGTTAGCCCCGCGCAAGCGCGGGAATGTTGGCAAGCATGTGTTTTCATTTGCTTGTATGCAAAATCCTTATGAAGATAAATTCTTGGACCAGTCAACATACACAATTAAAAAAGAAAACACATCAGAGGACAATGTCTTTACTCTTAACCACACTAAGTGATTGTCCTTTGGCCATCTCTCTGGCTTGACGTTTTCTGCATATAAGTTATCCTTACCATTGCGTAGGCCATGTATTAGACGTTATCCCCTCTCTTCACCCTGTCCATCTGGAAGTATGTCATTTTCTACAGCTTGTCCTTTGTAAGGGACCAGAAAAAGAATTAAGAAAACGTTAAATCCTCGTTGGTTTGGTTTCATTAGCTCTTGAAAAATGTTCAATCACAAAAGAATCTTTGAAGGAGTTGCAATTTTTACCACAGCCATTGCAGGGTAGATTTGGGTGCTTCTTCCTAGGCGATTGGTTTTTCTCTGATGACACCTTTGAATACAATAACCTAAGATACATACAATCACACGAAGATTTAATAATCACAAGAGAACAAATTCTAATAAATGATCATAAAAAATAAGCATACAGTGTGCAGTACTCACTAATCGATAAGATTAGTTGAGGATCCAAAGAAAACATGCTTTCACCTCCCAGTTTCAGTAGTATCTCATCTGCATAGTCAAATAAGAATCATTAAAAAAATTATGCAGAGTTAATAATACTATATCCTATAATTGTCATGACCAGTAAGCAAGTAATTGTGGAGACATGAGGCAAATTTAAGTTGTTACTGTCGCTTGATGAGATGAGAGAATACCTTGGCTGCTTCAGCGAAGGCCACAACCACATCTTCAGGTTTTTCTGTCGTGATAGCTTTCTCATCTATGTCTGCAGGAAAATTCAGTCTCAGAATCATTCTTCTGCATTTCCCCTTCTGCGAAAGGAAGCCACAATTTAGAAATGCAAAATAATAGCAGACAAGATTGTTGGTATATAAACGCTTGCATTACCATACGACAAAGAGGATAATAAAACCAAAAGCATAATGCTGATAAATATGAATCTAAACACCACAATGTGCTCAAAACAGTGATGACCATGAGCTAAAAGGACTGGGAAAATTACAATAAGAAAATACCAGATTCAAAACCATATCGCGAAGAGGTATAAAGCATAACTGGAGACAAAAAAATATGAAAAATAAGCATCTAATCAATGATGAACATGATTTAAAAGTGGGATCGTAAATTAATAGTACACTACCTGCTCATCAAGGAAAAGCAAGGTGATTCCCATGAATTCACCTTGTTTTTAATGTTTCTGGAGTCCCAAAACCGCAGAAGGCGAGCGACGATGAACTGAGAATATCTACCCAGGCGGAGATAGTCGAACGATGTTGGGGCAACAATGGCAGCGGAGGAAGACATCTTTCTGAGATTCTTTGGAAGCTGAAGGAACAAATTTAAACTGAGAGTGATTGCTAGCGAGCGTCACAGGCTGTGAGTCACAGCCTCATCCATCTCCTATTTATACGAAATCACCAGACGAAGAATACCGAAACGTTACATAGTCTATTGTAATTAACACAACACTTAATCTCGAATTTAAGATACATTTACAGTCGAGGAAAGGAAAGAGATGCAAATCGTTTGCTTCGCATATTTAGAGAAACAAAGGCAGCGACTTCAAAAATGGAAGAAGGTGACGACGATGCCCTACAGAATAAAAGTAAAACGCAATGTTTTTGTTTAATAATTTAATAACAAACACAGAAGCCCAACCCATTACTTAACTCATTAGAAAAACAAAATACAGAAGTCTAACCCAAAATGTCTATGTAAATCAAACCAAACCAAAAACAATCAGACAAAACAAACGAATCAGACAACCAAGTTAACCGGAAAGCGGGACCCACAGGCAATAATGAAAATCTGACGTGGACACATTAAAAAGAGAGGAAAGTGCGGCATTATATATATGATTAAGGGGGACTCTCGACTCTCTGCCTCTCTCCTTGCGTCTGAGCATGAATATCTTTTAATTAGGTCAACCCAACCAAAATTAGTTTCTTTCTATTATCCTACGTCAGGGAACTGATTATGTAGCTACTATATCCCGTCATCCTATAATACGCTATATTTTTATAAGTTGATCATACTCTTTAACTTAGAAGATGCATCATGCATCCTCCGTTCTTCTTCCTTTTCTATTACAAAACCAAACACACATCAGCTTTCCCACTATAATTAAATAAAACAAAGCCCATGCTTAATCATATAATTTGTCATTCTAAAAAATAACTGGTTCTTTATCAAACAACAATATATTAACTCCGGTATGGCGGTATCATTATAAAACTAACAACTAATACATGCTCTAGTTCAAAAATGTTACGTATCGGATCGTACATACATGGATCGTGTTGTCATGTACTGTTGTACTATATGACCATGTATATATATTTATTTTATACATCTTTCCCTTCTCTTTATAAATATGTGTGTAAACGTGTGTGGCTTGAGATGAAAAGTTGAATTACACACTATTCGCATACAGCGAAATGTGAAAACCCATAACCATAATTAATGGACCTTCTCAAACGAAAAGACTGAATATACTTGTTTTATATATTTAATATTATATCCTCTCTCTTTCTGAAGATGACATTTTGGCCCTGAAAGAGAAAGCTATAATATGAATATTGAATACCATGAGTGACAGATTGTAACGATTCCGATTAAAGTTTTCTTTTTAATATATCTTTTACTTTATTTGTTATTTGTTTTATCAAATTTTAATATGAAGAAAGAAATAGATAGTGGAGGAAACTATTGAAACTAGAATTGTGCTAAAACCTTTATAGATTGATCGTCTTTTCACAGAACCACACACATGGCGATGATCGACAGTAATCCACTACAAATACTTCTGTCCTAAAGTCTCAGGTGTTTTGATTCTTTTCTTTTTCTTTTCTTTTTTTTCTCTATAAGACCGTCTTTTCCAAAATAAATTTGTTTTGTTTTTACGCTGAAATAGAAAAATAAATAGTTTCAATTTTCATTGGATATTCTCGAAGAAATGAAAGAAAAAAAGTTATTCATAGACGAACCATTACTACAAGAGATCTCTACTACAAAATTGATGTATTGAGTTTTCCTCCAATATATATTCTTGTTTTATGGTCTATATAATTTTCTTTTTTTGAAATAATGGTCTATATAATTTTACTTGGACTATTTATGCTAATCATCTTTTCAGTAAAGCAAACAAAAGGGAGATAAAAGAAAAAGTCCCCTATTTTTGGAAATATAGAAAGGAAAAACTTAGAAGACACTATCCAACGAAAAAGATGCCTATTCATGGCCTCTTAACTTAGTTGTGAAGAAAAAATAAAAAGGAAAATCGATCATTATTTGTGTTCTTTTAATAATAATATAATACTTTTATATATGAGTAAAATTAAAGAATGTATGAAATCTATATCTCATCTTTGAATCCTTCAATGAAAAAGGATCTTTTAGTGTTAAAAATAGAGTAATAGAAAGTATGAAGAATTTACAATAATAGTTTCATGTGACTTTTATAATAGATTGTTTTTAGTTAGCAAAAATGATTTTGGAATCAGAAGAATGTTCTATTTTCCAACTTGTTTAGAAAATTTAAAGATTACACAAAAGTTTCAGCACTTTGAAAATTCCCAAAATTAAACATATATCTGTCTCAAACTCAAAACACAAAAGAAAATATAGTTTAACACGAAATGTTTGAAATCAATCAACCTATTTTCATGTAGAGGCATAAATTCTTTTTTAGGTTAGCAAAGTTTTAATCTAATTTTTTTATATTGATGAAAAAGTATATATATAAATTATTAATGATTTCTGTATCAAATATACATTCCACATTATTCCATTATCTGTTAGTTGTACCTTTCAAAGATTCTAATATCTAAAAATATTTGGGTAACATATAATATTATAAGTTTGAATAACTAACAGTATACCGAATACGATTTTGTCCATTATATAGCTTGTTTGATGTGTTGTTGTAAGACTGTTATCTTCTGAAACTGACGAGAAGTGAGAAACCCCATTCTTCGTAGATTGGCAAATTCGTTATCCTTTAAAGCTAAGGTTTTTCCCCTCTTTGGGTGCTGGAAGATATTTCTTTATCGGTAAGGTCCATCGATTTCCAACTGGCTAACACATGGAACGAGACTATATTGTTAGTGTGTTAGGTCTCACATCGGTAATTTCAGAGTCAGTGCCGTGCGAAGCTTCACAGGGGCCTAAGACTAATTTTAAAAAGGAAATATAGTTTTTCTATTGGTGTTCAAAAAAAAATTCTTTTGTTAGTAAAATTTAAACTAAATAATACAAAAATGATTTGTTCTTTATATTACTTCCAGTCAAATTGAATGGATGAAAAATGTTAAAAATCATTACATACATATTATTGTTTTTATAAATTTTTCACCAGATTATTATAATTTATACACTGGATATGTAGTAAATATAATTACATAACATAAGAATTGAGATTTTTAATTATGGATAAAATGATAGTAGTTTTACGAATAACTAACTATAAATTTAGTTAACGTATAAACCTTTTACATATTTTATTTTAAAACTACACCAAATTTTTTTTCTATATATTACTTCACCAATTTATCAAGAGGTGGCTTTAAAAAAGCAATTTAATCTTAAGAATCTTATTTAAAACTTAATAAAATTGATCAGAAGAAAAAAAAATACTTTTTCAAACAAAACCGGATTTCAAGTTCTTAGAATCAAAACTAAAACTATATTTTACGTATATACTACAAACATTTATAAAAATCAGGGGCCCTAAAAATTTGACACTACTTATGGGCCCTAAGGCAAATGCCTTTTCTACAACAAGGTCAGCACGCCTCTGTTCAGAGTTATTCAAATAATATATAATACGCATGAACCAATTCATCTATTGTCTTGAAATTTTGGGTTGGAAGTAGTATCAGAGCATGTTTCGGTCGTTGGGGACACTCCATAGATGTAGTCCCATAAAAACTTAATGCTTCAGATGGTTATGCCTGAGCGTGAAAAATGAGTGTTAGTGTGTTAGGTCCCACATCAATAATATCAAAATTATTCAAGTAATATATAATACACATAAGCCAATTCACCTATTGCTTTAATATTTTGGATTAAAAACTCATAGCTATCATATATTGTAGCCTACGGTTCGTAGCTGATCATATTAATTTTCTCCATCAATATATCTTGAAAATGTAAATATAAATACACATTTGAAGGAGTCAATACGGCTATATATGGAATTTCTAACCATAACAAGAGAAAGCAAATGACATATATTATGAAGCTCATATTACATTAACCTAACTAGCCATTATAAACTTGAAAGGCTTTGTTCTTCGTTAGCTATACATGCATGCATATTAAGAAAAGCCATACCCATTTATATATGCAACCATGTATATTAATAAAGTCGTACAAGCATGTTCATATAGAGAGAGAGCAATTGCATTTTGGAAAGCTGAAGAGTCAAGAAGAAAATAATGAAAATGAAGGAGGAATATAAAATTAATGTACATAAGTTTCAGTAGTATATACTTATGTCAAATATAAACCATCACACAGTACGTTCCATCATTGAAAACAAGACCTCGTAATAGCTTCTTTTTTTAACGAGGGAGAATCTTCAAAACGAAAGAAATTATGGAAAACAAAAGAGGGACTCGTGTAGTCGTGTAATACAATAAGCTAAAATGCATTTGTTAAATAAAAGCGAGATCCTATATTTAGTTAAAAATAATGGCATGTGGCCGGCCATAAGCAGTTCCATTGCACCTAGCCTGTTTGTTTCTTTTCCGTAAGGTGTGACATGAAATCGAGAGTCGCCAAAATATTGGCTGTAAATTGCCTACCTTTTCTTTTGCTTCGTAAATTCATTTTGAACCTTAACTTGACTTGACCTTAACTGTAATATAAGTCTCAATATTGAAAAGTAATACACAGAAAAGGTCAGAAAGATTATAAAAAGAAAAAGGAGTGACGATTAACTACCGAATTTTATAAGGAATGGGATGATACTATGACAAGGCGGTGAAAAAAAAAATGAAAAGACACAGGATGATGAGGAGCGTTAGATGTATGCGGATGAAGCGCAGATACGACACTGACCCGACCGTGGAGCATGCACCCTATGTAACACACACACACTGGCCGAACCACCAACAGGCCACAGCTGAATATATATATAATATATTTTAAAAAGGTCTCTCTCTATTCAGATCCAACGGTGAAGATGGGTTGCGGAATCCACTACGCTAAAGAAAGTGGACCCCACAAAAGCTTAGAAAGTCCACTTCAAAATGATAAAAAAAATCCAATTGGCATTGAACTACCAGAAATACCCCGCGGTGAATTTGAAAATACAGAGCTTTGGTTCTCAAAGAGGGTACGAGAGTAATTTAACAAGGACGCATATTGTGGTGTATAAAAAGAGCGCGCTTCTTGAAGCTCTGAACTATAGGCTAAGGGGAAAACTCCGTCTCTCTCTCTTTCTATTTCTTAATCTTTCTGCAATTTGAATTGCGTCCTTGGATAAACTAAGATGATGATGATCCGATAACTAAAAAAAATCGAAATAAAGAAAACAAAGTCTGTCTTGTCTTTTTTTTGGTTGAATAGATCTGTGGTTCCCTCTGGTTGAGGAGGGGGGTATTGCGGTTGATGATGGGATTTTGCATGTGTCAGTTGGAGTGTCCGGCAAGATTAGTGTGGAGTACTAGCTTCTTCCGCCATAAGTTTATCATCTTCTAATATTCCCCTTTGTCTTCCATCTTTCTCTTTTTTACTTTCAACCCCAATCCTCTCTCTCTTTCTTAAGTTTCTTCTTCCTTCTTCTTCTGCTGGTAAAATCGAATCGAATGGAATCCAATAAGTTTTTCTTCAATCCGTCTACTTCTCATGGCAACATGTTCTTCCTCACTAATCTCAATCCCGTCGTCCAAGGTTCTTTTTTTTGTTTTTGTTTCTCAATTCTCTGTTTTATGGAACTTTGACTTTTGGTTTTAATCTACTTATTTGTCTGTTATTGGTACCCAATGAAGCAGGATCGATGATAAACATGGAGGAGGAATCATCGAAACGAAGACCCTTCTTTTGCTCTCCTGATGATCTTCTCTACGACGACGTTGACTATTACGACGACCAAACACCCGACAAAAAGCGTCGCCTTACTCATGAACAGGTAGATTTCTTCACTCTGTCCTTTTTTATTAGAATAATTATTATTATTAATGATTTCTTCGATCAGGTGCATCTGCTGGAGAAAAGCTTTGAGACGGAGAACAAGCTGGAGCCAGAGCGCAAGACTCAGCTTGCCAAGAAGCTTGGACTTCAGCCTCGTCAAGTTTCCGTCTGGTTTCAAAACCGTCGCGCTCGTTGGAAAACAAAGCAGCTCGAGAGAGACTTCAATCTCCTCAAGTCATCTTACGACCAACTCCTCTCTAACTACGACTCCATCCTCAAGGACAACCATCATCTCAGATCCCAGGTCTTTCTTACCATAATAATCGTGTTAGAATTTATGCTCTTTTGCTGATCAGTGAATCTATATTTATGCCTTATTGGTCCAAAGGAGCAAAAGCATCAAGTGAAAAAGGAAATATGCTTTTTCCTCTACTTTATTTTATTTTTACCTAATACAATCAGAAAGAGCATAATAATAGTATTAACTAAAAAAAGAAACAAGATTGGGAATCAAATCAATCAACAATTTTACTTTTAATATCTTCTTTCTTCTTCTTCTTATGGGAGGGTATGGTTTGGTTTGCTTGTGTGTCGACTGACTGTTGTGATTTTTACTTTTTATTAAAAAGTACTTTGTAAGAGTCTTTTATCTCATATTTCCACAGGTGACTTCCCTCGCCGGCAAGGTCCAAGCCAAAGAAGAGGCAGCTACTGGTCAGGTACCGGAATCAAACCAGCTCGATCCGGTGAACATGAACCCGGCAATCAAAACAGAGGACCGGTTAAGTTCAGGGAGTGCGGTACTAGACGAAGACGCACCTCATCAACTAAGAGACAGCTGCGACTCTTACTTCCCAAGCATTGTACCCATCCACCACTCGGGGCAAGATAACAACAACAACGGCAGTGGTAATGACACGGGCTGTTTCGCTGACGTCTTTGTGCAAGGTGAATCATTTGGATTATGGGGCTGCTGGACTTGAAACTTCAAAAGGCAATCCCTATATTTATATAATAATGTTTTATGTGCGTTTGTTTTATCAAGTACAGTCTATGTTGACGTAACCCTCTGCATAAATTTGTGGAGTAATTCCGCAATTCCACACGGTGTTTTATCGGTTATATATACATATGTTTTTTATGAACACAGGATTCAGTCTATTTTCTAACTTTATGAGGCAAAAATCATACGGTTGGATAAATTCACTGGCTTCTGTACCCTACTGGAACCACTACCAAGAGGAAGATTGAAGCACTCTCACCATTTTATGAAGTCTGAGACTGAGATTTATAAGGAATCCAAGTTTCAGTTCTACCATCTAAGGAGCGGCTTTAATACTAAATTAGTTCCATCCACATTAGTTAGTCTTCTACATCTCTGCGTACACAATTCTCTCCTACTTGTTAAACCGGACTTCTCTTTGATGAACCACCAACCCAGTTCTCAACATCCGGGTAGTTACAGGTGCGCTTAACATTGCCCAAGTATCTCTACACATACCCACGCATTGGCTCCCGCTTAGTTAAAAGAGAAAAAACACCCCATTCTTTCCATGTTCTTGCCAGGTGAAAGAGTTGTATTTGAGAAATAAACCTCGAAAATGCTTTGTGCGGATTTAACAAATGCACGCCAAGCTCGTCTACGATCTGGATGTGATTTCGATGGTCTTAAAGCTTCTTCAGGCAATGCCACATCCATATCAAGCAATATGGTTTTAAGAAACCTGAAAACCGGCAGAGCTTTGCCAGTAACACGCTTCAAAGAAGCCTGTGGAACCACACAGCAGCCTTTTAACCCACTACCTGAAGTTTTCTTCTTCTTTTGCTCTGAGAAGTCAAAATCCACACCACTCGCTTTATTCGGCGGACCGCCAAAATCATTTGTGACAAATCTGTCCAAACACATGCTAGACTCAGAATTCAAGTCTTCCCCCATTGGCTTCAGAACCAGTAAAAAATCATTTTTAGAAGCCTCTGCAAGTAACTGAAGATAAAGAGTTAATATCTACACGCAAATCCAATGATCATTCTCTAGGAACTTAAGTATTCTAACACTTGTTCTATAACAATCAAAGATTTATTGCCCAAAGATAATACTCATTTAATAACACAGAATCGATTCTACAGACTGTGTAATAAACGAGGACCTTTCCAGGTAATTCAAGAGTATCAGAAAAAATGTCAAAAAATATAGAGGTGAAGAGTAACTTAACTACTCTACGAATGGAACATAGCTTCAAATAAGCTTGAGAAAGATCAACCTGACTAAATTGGTGGAAGGTTTATGATAAAACACTGGAAGGAAAAGAATAACAGCACATAGGTGGCCCGGAAAGGAGCTAAATTTGTGATCCCGTCATCCAGTAATACAAGCAAGACACTGTAACCCAGGAAATAAAAGGAAAATAACAAAAACATACCATTGAATCGGCTTCCATCCCAGCCACTCCTGTTAGTGAACCACAAAGCAAACCACCATCCATTGATAAAAGAGACAAGACGTACCTACGGGCCAATTCAGGCCAAGTGAGCTCTGTTTCGTTAACAGGAAGCATATGCAGATTATTTCTTTTATCAGAAAGTGTACTGTCATCCTTTTTCCGTCCTCGTTTGGATCAACAAATGTAGCTAGCTTGGGATTGCAGCTCACATATTAGCACTTGCAGAAGCGAAATGTGAGTCCTTGTTAGAAGCACGGCCAACGAGAGGAATACGAAATGTTTTTAACTCCGTAGAATCTCCTACTTTTGTCTCCTTTAGTACAGAAGCAGAGGTATTTTCCGAAGAAAAGAGGTTGACTTTAGTACAGGAGCAGGGTCGGGATTATCGTGAATGGACCTAACAACTTCAACAACAGAGGCTCGTAGTCAGAGGTGCAACCAGCGCCGATGAGCGATGATGATGATGATCTTCGGAGGTCGTAGTAAGTTCCATTTCAGGTTAATTGGAATCGAGCAAGCATTACATTACTCTCGCATTCAACACCAAGCAAATAAGCGAGAAACTGAGCCAAGAAGAAGAAGAGCTCTCTGCTCTGCTCTGCTCTGCTCTGCTCTGCTCTGCTCTGCTCCCTTTTTCTTTAATTAGCTTTTTTTAGAGAGAAAAAGAGAAAGAAAAAAAAACGTGAATTATCTTAGCTTTTAAAATTTCTTTTTGTTTTCTAATGATGGGATTAGATTAGGGTTAACTTTATTCTACGGAATCACATGATAGCAAGGAGGCATGAATTGTCCTGCATACTCAACTAAATACTTCCAATTTTTTTAGTTACCATTCCTCTTCGTTTTCTATAATCTCAACTAGTCTTGAACTTGTTGTTGATATGAGTATATTTTTACTCAACAAAAGCACTTGAACTATAGTGAAGGCAGCAAAACATAAGACAAATTAATATTACATTTTCATGACCAATGGAAGAGTTATGAACCATGGAATCATCTCTTCTTCAATAGCAATTAAAACGGTGTTTTAGAACCGGAACTGGGGCCTTTTCACGCCATTCTGATCATAACCTCTTGAAGAATTATCTTTGTATCTTTATAACACGCTTCTGTCTCAGCTAAGTTCTTCCTTTTTGCTGCATCTTCGAGCTGTGTCGACAAAATAAAAAAAAAAATAAAAAGGGGGAAGAAATATAAGGATCAACACCGCTTCTTCGAGCTTGAGTACTGATAAGATACCTTTTCAAAGTTGTCGAAGAGTCTATTGGCCAAATCAGTGAGAGGCTGCTTGTCTTGAGAGGCAGCAACAGAGATGAGGTTGTCGAAATCGTAGAACAAGAAGGTGGACTTAAGCCTCAAGTACTTTTTTACATAGTTTAACGTGTCTGCTCCGATCAAATCCTCCATTGCCAAGAGATCGAATGCATTCTTTTTAACTCTGTATGTTCTGCCTTTCGCCCCGATATCAGCTACATACACTCCTTTCTTCAAGAACGTTCTCGTTCCCGTCTGCTCGTTCACGATGTCTGAGGGGGCCATAAGTAAAACCGGAAATGATGTATACTGAGCAAGTTGTACTATTGTTTGGGTTATGTAAACACTACAAAAAAAATTACTACTTACTGTTGTAAATAGGAGGAGTTGGAAGAGGACCATCGATCCAAAAACCATTGTTGTCTTGTGCTAGAGAGACATTACTTTCGCCAAAAGCTCCAGTTAGAGATATGGAGACAGCAAATCCCAAAGCCATCCGTCTTGTGAGCTGTTGTTGTTCCTGAACTTTGTCGGTTTTCTTGCAAACAAAGCCGCTGGATTTTCCCGTTCTACTTCTATCAAGTAGTTTGGGAATCGAGGGTAAAGTGCAGGTGCTGGTGAGAGTGTTAAGGTCTAGGAAGTGAGCCATTGTAGTTAACAGAGCAAAGTTTTTCAGTATCTGTTGTGTTTTTTTTTTTTTAATCCTTTGCTATAACAGAGAAAAACGGCCATCACAAAGATTCTATCTAAAACAAGGGGGGGGTGTTTCGTAATCTTCAACACTTTTAACTACGCGCTGTTCTACTATCCTCGAGTTAAAATACGCGCCGTTTAAGTGCCAATAATCCTTCTTCTCTTTTTTTTTTTTTGAGAGTCGCGAATGGGTCTTGTCCGTCGCTGATCTACAACCCCGCCGTCCCGATAATTAGAGATAGATGGATCAACAGACGCAGAACACTTCGCTGCAGCGACTCCAGAATGTCGAGAGGGTGAGATTTCACGAAACAATCAATCACTTATATAAGATTTAATCTCTGGGTAATTTTGGGGAAGGGCAGAGAGTGGTAAGGGTGTTGGATATAGCAGGAGGAGTAATGGAAGAAATGACGAACCCTTCTGGTCCCAGGAATGATTTGGTTAAGTCTCTTTGTGGAGAGTTCATGCAATCCATCAAGGTCTCTCTCTCTCTCTCTCTCTCTCTCTCTATCTCTTCTTCTTCCACTTCGTTTCGTTTTGCCATTTTCCACCTTTAGAGTCCTTTGAGCTTTAATGTATTTGTATGATTAGATTGTTATATTAGGGTTCATTACATACTCTGTAGATTGAAGTGAAGGGCTTTTGTTTTTAGAGCTTTGATTCGGAGTTTAGTTTCTGATGGTCTCAACTTCAAGATGGCTGTTGCTTCCTGTTGCGTGATTAATGATGATTCATCTTTGATCTGTGTAAAAGTATTTGGTTTTATGCCTCAAAGTCTCTCCCTTTTAATACATATTTTAAGAACATTTTGGGGCTCTCATTTGACACTAGTCTGTCTATAGATTAGGGATCATTACAATCGTGAACCAGTAAAAAGGCTTTTCTTTTGGTACCTGGTTTTGTCTCTAGTTTAGTTGATCACATGATCGTTTAAAGATTTCATCAGCTAAACATTATAACTTGTCTCATTCATGAACTCGGTCTTTTTTCTTTTATGTATTGCAGGATATACAAGTGACACTAAGGGAAGAGATCAAAAGCGCCTGCGAGTACCGCCCCTTCGAGAAATCCGATTACAATTCCAGGATAGCTAATGAGATCTGCTTCCACAAGCTCGAATACGTTCTCTCTCGGCTTCATCATCTTCAAAATACCCTTGACCACTATCCTCCTTCTCATGATTGAACTCTTATCCAAGTAGTTTCTAGAGGTTTTGACAAATATCCTTTATGTTGGTGGTATTGATATTCATAAAAGGCTTTTTTGAGGAATTATTCCAAACCATTATGATTTAGTTTCCGCCTGTTTTGTGTTTAAGTCGCTTGCGGCACAGGTAATATTTTTCTTCCATTTATTGTATTCATTTTGCTGAGAAAATATCAGGTAGGTTTTGATTAGAACATTCGGCTAAATGCTACATCGATATAGCGACATACACGCGGCTGCGCGTGTTGCAGACTAACCTGCGCCAAATCGGCGGCCTGTATGGTAAAATATGAATTGCATCGGACAAGAGGGGGAGACCATGGAGAGTCAGAATTGTTGGTCTTTGAAAGCCAAGCACGTTTTTAGTAATACACTAGTTGCCATGTCCAATAGATAAAAATACAAGAAGAAAACTTTCACATTTGGTTCTGGATGACTCATTCCAAATTAATTATATTTGACCATTGACAGCCACATGATTTGGCAGCTTCGATTAATTATTAAAAAAAACACATACACATGGAATATTATATGAGCTATACTTGAATTCCTTTGGCTTTTAGTAAATGTTTTAGAATCCTCACTAGCATACCGCCCAAAAATAAGTATAGTTATAATATTTTCTTTAGAAAAAAATGTTTCATATTGCTATTTAAGAAATTCAAAACCAAATTAGCCTAATTTATGAATGTGCAGAAGTACATGCCTTTCAACTGAGTTTCTACCCCGCTTTTCACATCTAAAAAGGGAATAGACGGTGAAAAATACGGAGAAGATTAACGAATTTTCCAAAGGGATTATTTCAATAAAGAGAGAACTATAAACTTGTAATTGGTATATCATTTTCTTACGTGATCCCGGTCTGTTTACGGGGAAATTTTCTACACAAAAGACCTGAATTTGTAGTATTGGACTTTTACTAGATAATCCAGCAGTACTCCACCTATTTGATCAAACTTGGGTTCCCTCCCTAAACTTGCCGACGGCTAGAACATATGGTACGCAACATAGACCTAACAACAATAATAGCATGTACATATATACATATATACAGAGATTATTTGTGCCTCTTGTCATCTGTAATCATACATTACTAGGATATGATCCGCACTTTGTGCGGGGTGAGAGGAAAATTAAATACCTAAAATCAGATCATATTTGAATTTATATACCATAAAATCTAGAAGTCCAGCCATTTCAAACTAAAAGCAAATGTTAAAAGCTGAATGATATATTCGATTGATTTGAGAGATGTATAAATATAGTAAATCAATTGTTTAATCAATTAGTTTGCTAGACAATTTAAAGGAATACTAGATTTTGACCCGCCCTTGAGAGGGCGGGTATATTTTATTTTTTTAGTTTTATTAGAAGTTTAATTTTTATATGTGTGTTTGATTATATTTGTGTATTTGTTTGTGAACTATTTTTAATTGATTTATAAGAGATTTTAATAAATTCTATCAAAATGGTTGGACTAAACCATTATCAATGTACGCGATAAAGGGAACCTATATCAATATGTCATGTTCTTGTTTTAATAGATTCTGACTATCTTTTCAGAGGGTGGATATATTTTTGTTTTAATTTTTTTTTAGGGATTATTTTCATATTTATATTTTTCTTTACATATTTGTGTTTTTCTTTGTATCATATTTGTGTATAAATTTTAATTAAAATATATTTTATAAAATAATAACAATTTAAAAATTGATCCGACATACGTTCAATTGTTTGTAATCATATGCCAGTATATCAGTTTTTTTGTAATCATAGCCATCTTTTCGAGATCTTGACCCGCAGGTATAGTGTTGGTTTGTAATTTTTTTAGTTTTTTTGTGTAAATATGTAATATTTTGTGTAATTTTTTCTTATATGTTAAAAAAAATAATTTATATCATTTTTGACCCGCCCTTTAAAGGGCGGCTATTTTTTTTGTAAAATTTAATTTTTATATTTATGTTATTAATCATGTAAGAAAATATTTATGTAAATCTTAAATAATTAATAAGAGATTTTAATCTATTCTACTAAAATAGTTGGATTAAATCTATATTAATAGATCATGTTCATAACTTTAATAAAATAGAAATACAGATTATATCCAATAAAATCAACATTTCAAACATTTTTGTATGTGTGGCTTTTATTTCTGGAAAAAACTATTGTCCACCAAATTGTAAAGAAAAATAATATTTTAATAAATAAAACAATTTTAAGAATAGAAGCATTTACAAAACTGACAGCCAATATGCAAAACGTTTTGCAAGGTTGACTTTACAAAACCGATAATAAATTTTAACACAAAACAAATTACAAATAATACATTTGAGCTATGTAAAAATCTTGATATAAAACCCACTTTAGTAACTGATTTATCCCGAAACATAAAACTTACGTAATGGTTAGGCGATTAATAAGGATTGCGGTTAGTTAAATTTAAATAAGGTGTATTAAAAGGCAGTTATCTAAATTTTAATAAAGTGTATTAAAAGGCACTTATAAAATTTAAAAAGTGGACACAACATATATCAATAATGTACACTGTTGTTTTAATAGAATTGATTGTTAGCATGAGTTATTCATTTTATATTCAAATTTTGATACATGCAAAATCTGTAACTAAATTTAATGAAAATTATGTAAGGTTTTCCATTTATTTTTAAATAAATGAGGTTTCTGTATTTGAAAGAAGTTTTGATTTTCCCTTTTTACCATGTACAATATCTTTTTGAAATGAATAGAAGATAGAAATCTGATTTGGGTAACTGAAATTTAAATTGTTTACTCGTTTTATTAGAATTTTGTTAGGATAATTATGCAAAATATGGTTAGCCTAAAAGTAAATCTTGTAATCCAATAACAAAATAGATTTTGTTTAAGGTATTAGGTGAAAAAATATTGTAACTAACAAATATTGTTATTTTAAAACCTTAAAGTAAGTAGTTGTCTAAAATATTATAATTTTATTACTATTTATTATTTAACAAAAATTTTAGAGAGTTTGGAGATATGTTTTAGGGTTTAGACTTTAGTTTAGAGTCATGATTAGGATTTATAATTTATATTCGAACAGAATAATAATAATTGTTATTTGTTACAATATACTAACATTTATTGTTATTTTAAAACTCTACATTGAAAAGAACTACTCAAAAATAACTTGTTAGGTAAAGAACATTCTACTTTTAATGTAAAAGTGTGAAATAACATTTGAACTTTAAAATTTCAGTTTGATATCTATAAAAGAGATTTTAATTATTTTACGTATCTCATTATACTTGCATAATATATTATGGTGCGAGATTATGTTTAAATTTTTTATATTTTAGTGTAGTTAAATTTCCTAATTTTGAATTATGTTTTTAATAAGTAATGAGTAGAATTATGCAAGATAATTTTGTTTTCTATATAAATAAAATATTATTTTAAAAATAAGGTAAGATATTCTTTCATGAAAATATAGCGTGTCAACAAATATAATTTGTCACAATCTATTTTACATTAGAAAAGTTTAGAAATTACCAATACGAAATCTCGTCTTAAGTTAACCACTTGATATCTTCTTGTAAATCACCCATGAGAGGAACATCTCTAACGCTACAAAAACCTGCAAAGTCTAGATACACATGAAGTTAGTTTAACTAACAATACACATATAATACTAAAACACGATCATGTCCCTTAACATAAACTTCACTCTTTTCTTTTTGTTTCCAAGACATTGCATGACGTCGATTTCACCCGTATCGAGGACGTCACCATTTACATCTGTAAATAAAGAGAGTTAGATAAGGTGAGTGCTTGTGTTTAAAAAGAAAAGATAAGGCGAGTGCTTATGTAATATATTCTTTCATAGAAAATTAATATATGTAGTTTTTCACGACCTATGCTCTCTTGAACCTACAGCTCTGGTGAATCATGCTAAGAAGTTTTGTTTTAGGATGGTTAGTCGATATGGTTTGGTCTATATTTATAGGATTTGGTCGAAGGTATATTAGGTTTCTCAATATGCCAAGTAGTAAACTGAATATATGAAGAATATTCTAGAGCATATAATATATTTACAGATATTTTTTGTTTGTTAAATACACAAAATATTCTCTAAAAACATGATCTGATGAAGTTAATATATTTCGAATTTGCAAAAATATTTTATTGGTGTATTCCTAACTTTTTGATTCCTTTTCATTCCCACTAACAATAATTAAAAATTGTATTATTTTTTGACATGGACTTTTTAACCAAAATTATTTTAATTGTAACTAATATTAACAAATCCCGAGATTTTTTCCATTGGATATCTATAACAATAATATAATATCTTGTTTTTCATTTTTTGTTGCTTATCTTGTTAGAAAAATAATTTTAAACATATAACATGTTCGATTATTATATATAAGCTAGTGTTTGATGTGATATGATGATTTCTACATATAACATGTTTGATGATATACGTATATATTTAATATATGTTTTAAGATATACAATTTAATTGTATCGACATGGGTTAATTCGAGAACTATGTTTGATGTCGATGAATAAATATTAGTTTTAAATACTTATACATGATGGTTTATGTTTAGATTTGGTGGGTTCAGTTGTTGACATTCAAATCTTGGTTCATATAATGATAGTTTGCGTGTTGTAGGTTTACATAGTTTAGTACGTGTATATGCTTTAGTTTAAATTATATTGAGTAGAACTGTTCTACCTGAATTACAGTAACATATATTTAAAGAAATTGTTTTTTTGTTTAAGTAAAAGATCATCAAATAAAAACATAGCTTATAAATAACTAAATGGCATGAAATAGTAAATACCGTTGAAACAGAAGGATACCTCAAAAAAGGGCCTTCTGTTTTAATAGTATAGATGTACAATGATTGATTGACCACTCAATCAGTTTATGCCATTTTTTCTTTTTGTATTACCGAAATTTCTCTGTGTCAATAATGACAAATCAATTAGTTCAATCTTACACTAATTACTAAACATTTTTAAGATTAAACTTGTGCATGAAGTTTTGCGTTATTGAATATCTAGGTCTAAACAGCTCAAATAATGTGGATTATGAAACAAAATTGATTGTCTTAAAAGTATGCATTCATAACTATACAATCAATCATAATGGCATGATTGATCATGGCAAAGTTATAGGAAAATTAAAATTTTATAGGCAACAACTTAACAATTACGTTAACTAACATGAACACAAACCAAAAAGTTCTCATTATGTCTATTTATACCCTTAAATTACTATTAATAAGAGTAAATCCCTTATTAAACTAACGTCGAAAATTAACTCATCCCCAAAAAACGCTAAGCTACAGGTTTAAGCAAAACTAATTCGAGAAAACCAGATTTTAATAACTTCATGGGATAACATGACTTAGTCATATAGTTTTTTTGAAATTGTATGTTAAGCATCCCTATATTATATAAGTTGTCCAACGAAACATTTGAGGATTTTGCAAAAACAATGTTTAAATATATTAGCATTTATTTGTATAAAAGCATGACTCTTTCATATAATTAGTCCAACCTTACATTTGAGGGTTATACAATATCATATTTTTTCTCAAAATTACATGTTTAAATCTTCTATTTAGACAGAAGATGACCCCTAGCAGCTTATATAATGTTTTTGTATTGGAGCATGAATATAAAATGTTAGTTATAAAATTCTTTTGCATTTAACATGTTAATATATCGGTGCAAATTTTCCATTTTCCTATAGTTCTCATGCTACAACTTTTGTTATATGCAAGTACTTTGGAAAATATAATACCAAAATTCTGTGGTTTAACGTATGCTAGATTCAATTTCCCTAACAAAATGATATAGTATATACAATGCACTAAAAAAAAGAGTACTAATGGCAGTCAATATAATTAATGTAGTCTTTTAAGGGTAATTATATTTGAAGGCTGAAGATGCATGAGACTGCGACACATCATCAAAATGGCAACATTGTAATAAATTTACTCATTCAAGGTTATTCTCTCAAATTGCTTCCTTATTAATAATAAGGGATCATCAATCTTAAGAGAAGCTTTATGTACACAAAAGTTAGAAGCAAGGATAAAACTTTATCTTAATTTGCTATATTAATTTTCTTAAAGTATGCATTTTTATTACAAAAGCAAAAGTAACTTTTTAGAGCTAATTAATATTTCTTTATAACATCTTAATTAAGATTTTAATTTATTAGATTCAATGTATTAAACTAAATAATAGTTATAATTTGTTTTAAAATGATTTCATCCCTTATTTTTAACAGCTATAAAATAAAATTCTTAAATCAGATTTTTTTCTTTTTGACTTTAAATAAGGTAACGCAACAAAACATGCATAGTTCATACTCCCTCTGTTTTTAAATAATAGATGTTTTGAGATTTTCACACTTATTAATAAAACATATTAAAACTTACTTATTAGTGCATAGTTTTTTGTTATTTTATATTTCCTATATTTCTAAACCAATAAGATTTCAAGAAATGCAATTAATGTTTTTGAGATTCACAATTATTCATAATTAGTTGACAAAAATTACATTGAAAATATGAAAAATATATCTTTTTGAAACAAAAAAATTTTCTAGAACATACATCTTTTAAAAACAGAGGGAGTATTCATTATGATACAAAATGATTCACATACGGAGGCGGCTCTAGATGGGTGACATACAGTCTACAGAGGTGGATCTAGATGGGTCATACCTATAATACTGCCCAATCGCCCATATTTCAAAATGATACGATAAGATTCACAGATAATACTATTTAAAAAACCAAATATGATTTAAATATGGCTAGTGTTATTTGACAAAAGAAAATAGGTAGTGTACGTATTCTCTCCGAAATTTGAACAGTCTTCTCGTTTATCATGGTTTTTCCCTATAAATAGATAGACAGACAGACCAAGGTTTTCCTCACACCATTCACAATCATTTTCATTTAACTCTTTGGTCCTTTTCACTGTTGCTCGAAATTTCTCGAGTTACCTCAGAAACTTTAAAAAGATGAAAGTAATAAGTTCTTTAATCTCTTCTGTTTTGTTTAAATTCATCCACAAAGACTTCCATGACATTTACTCAAGAATGTCCGTCTTCGATCGTATCCTACTTCTTGTAAGTAATTAAACTTTAGTGTTACCACGTAGATACACATCAGTGCGAAAATGAAATTAGAAAAAAAGGAAAACATTTCTTTAACAAAACAGTTTTTATGTTATCAATCATTAATTAGTTTTTTTTTTGGTGTAAATGTTAAGAAATCATTAATTAGTTGTGTCAGAAAACTCCATGCAAAATTCTTTGTAATTAATAATATTCTCTTTCCGGAGGTTTTGTGTAACATATTTTCATCAACATTAAGTTTGGATAGTCTATAATGTTTGACTATACTCATTCATTCGAAAACAGTTATGAATTTATGATGATCGGATATAACATGGTCCATGCAGATCGTGCATGCAGTGGATAAGATGGTTCCGTGGCACAAGCTTCCGGTATTCTTGGGTTTGGCCTACCTAGGGTTACGCAGACATCTTCACCAAGCACTACAAGAAAACACTCCTATTGCAAGGAAAATTTGCAAGAAAATAATTTCGTTGCAAAATTGCAACGGAATAGCGAGCGTATTGCGACAGAAAAATATTCCCTTGCAAAATACTTGCAAATTTGCGTCAAAAAAATTTCCTCGCAAATTTGCGACCAATTTGCAAGGCAACTCTGCAAATTCACGCTAAGCCATCGCAAATTTGCGATAGAGTGATCCGTTGCAAAAACGTTGCAATTTTACAAGGACTTCGCGAGTGAATTGCAATACAATATTCATTCTTTGCAATTCCGTCGCAAATATTTAATCTTTAACATATACATCGATAAATACTTTTGAAATACAAAAATTAACGGTTATAAACTCAATTCTCGACACTTGAATTAGTATTACGAAATACTAAACATCAAAACTATATAGCTTATACACTCAATATACATCAATTAACTTATATGAATTTTCTAAAATATATTTTTACTTTAAAATACTTTTCTGAAAGTAAATATAAAAAAGCATATTACTCCACGGAAAAATTAACAAAACTACAAACAAAACCCTAAAACACATTGAGTTAAGAATTTGCAAGAGAATTGCAAGTGATCTCTCGCAAATCCCTTGTAAATTTGCTAGAGTTTTTGATTACCATTCAAATTTGCAAGGAAATTGCGAGGAATCCCTTGCAAAACCATATTTTCTCCACTTGAGCGGTTTGGGATTTTGTTAAATACTTTGGTGTAATAGAACACATTTAATGAAAATATTTAGTGTTTAACATATACGTCGATAAATATTTTTGAATTACATCAATGGTTATAAATTCAATTCCGACACTTCAATTAGTATTAAAAAATATTAAACATCAAAACTATATAGCTTATACACTCAATATACATCAATTAAATTAGATGAATTTTTAAAAATATATTTTTACTTGAAAAGACTTTTCTGAAACTAAATATAAAGAAACATATTACTCCACTGAAAATGTAACAAAACCACAAACGAAACCTTAAAACACATTGAGTTAAGAGTTTGCAAGGGAATTGCAAGTGATTTCTCGCAATTCCCTTGCAAAGTTGCAATGGTTTTTGATTACCATGCAAATTTGCAAGGAAATTGCGAGGAATCCCTTGCAATTTCCTTGCAAAACCATATTTTCTCAACTTGAGCGGTTTGGGGTTTTGTTAAATACTTTGGTGTAATATAACACATTTAATGAAAATATTTAGTGTTTAACATATACGTCGATAAATATTTTTTAAGTACATCAATTAACGGTTATAAATTCAATTCCCGATACTTGAATTAGTATTACAAGATATAAAACATCAAAAATATATAATTTATAAACTCAATATACATCAATTAAATTAGATGAATTTTTAAAAATATATTTTTACTTAAAAAGATTTACTGAAACCAAATATAAAAAAACATATTACTCCACCAAAAACGTAACAAAACCACAAACGAAACCCTAAAACACATTGAATTATGAGTTTGCAAGGGAATTGCAAGTGATCTCTCGCAATTCCATTGCAAATTTGCGAGGGCTTTTAATTACCATGCAAATTTGCAAGGGAATTGCGAGGGATCCCTTGCAATTTCCTTGCAAAACCATATTTTCTCCACTTGAGCGGTTTGAGTTTTTGTGAAATACATTGGTGTAATATAACACATTTAATGAAAATATTTAGTGTTTAACATATAAGTCGATAAATATTTTTGAAATACATCAATTAACGGTTATAAGCTTAATTTCCGACACTTGAATTAGTATTACAAGGTATAAACATCAAAACTATATAGCTTATACACTCAATATACATCAATTAAATTAGATGAATTTTTAAAAATATATTTTTACTTATAAAGACTTTTCTGAAACCAAATATAAAGAAACATATTACTCCATCGAAAATGTAACAAAACCACAAACGAAACCCTAAAACACATTGAATTAAGAGTTTGCAAGGGAATTGCAAGTGATCTCTCGCAATTCCATTGCAAATTTGCGAGGGTTTTTGATTACCATGCAAATTTGCAAGGAAATTGCGAGGAATCCCCTGCAATTTCCTTGCAAAACCATATTTTTTCCACTTTAGCGGTTTGGGGTTTTGTTAAGTACTTTGGTGTAATATAATACATTTAATGAAATATTTTGTGTTTCACATATACGTCGATAAATATTTTTGAAGTACATCAACTAACGGTTATATAATATATTTTTACTTAAAAAGAATTTTTGAAACTAAATATAAAGAAACATATTACTCTACCGAAAACGTAACAAGACCACAAACGAAACCATAAACACACATTAAAATATATTTAATATTTAACATTTACGTCAATAAATATTTTTAAAAATACATCAACTCTACACACAAACCTTAAAACTCGACATTTTCACTCTAGCATCTAAGCATAAGCCTCATACACTATAATAAAAACTCTAAATCAAAATACTAAATTTACAATTTTAGTCAAAATATTATATTTACAATTCTAATTATTATCATATTTAAACCTCAAAATACTAAATTATAAGTCATAAATTATCATATTTAAACCTCAAAATACTAAATTACATATCAGTTAGAAACAAACTATAAATTAACTTTCAGTTTAAAGAAAAAACAGTTATAACAAAGAAAAAATAAAACATAATTTAGTTTTCTTTATTAGCTAATCTTTTGATACAAGGATTCATTTTTGTCCATTGATTAAACTGAATCCAAAGGTCCATATTAGTTCTTTCTTATTTTATTTGTCTTATTTCTGATTGGTTGAGAAGCATTTGGCAAGGATAACTAATGTCTAATCTCAGCCCTTGATGAAATCTAATCAAAGGGATCAAATTCTTTCCTTCCTTCTTTTTTTTCACGTGTGCTTCTTCTCCGCTCTCATTATTTCTTTTATCTGCAAACAGATCTGACAAAACACAGACACATAAACCAAAACAAATCTGGTTTTCCTTCTCCATTCACGTAATCTTTCTATCTCATCTACTCCTCTCTCCTTTGTTCATCGCTGGCATGAAATGGTGTGAAGATCTCTCGGCGTCGACGATACTCCACCACCACCGTCGGGTCGTCACTGTCCACCTCGTCTCCTCCTGAGTAATCTCTCTCTCTCTCCCTCTGTGATTTCGTTCTCATTTAAACTTTGTTTTTTACAAAGAAGTTCTTGCCGCAGAAGAAGATGATATGGTTGTCATTGGAATTGCTGGAGGAACACGACGGGATTTATGGCAGATGTGGTGCTCGTTGGATTCACGTCACACGGCTTGAGGTTGGGAGAGGAAGAAGAAGATCTGTGAGATCCGGTGAGACCTGAAGAGGCGCTTGAAGATTAGGTTTAGTTTTTTTTTTTCTGGGTTTATATTTTTTTTTTAAATTCTGGTTTAGTTTGTAAACAGGCTTTTATTGTAATCCGAAATTTTAATTTATAAAAGAATATTTTATTTTTATTTATTTGATTTATTTGTGATTTCTTTTTTTTGTTAAAAAAAAATTGTGATAACGAACAAAATTTATCAGTTAATTTCAGTATTATTTTTTGTTAATTTTAAGCATAATAAATTTATAATTTTTCAGTTTTAAAACAAAAAAAAATATTGATTTAATTTTGCAAAAAAAAATATTATTTGCAAATAAATCGCAAAATGCTTGCAAATTTGCAATCGGAACGTCTTTCCTCGCAAATTTGCAACGGAAAATGTTTTCTTGTAAATTTGCAACGGAAAATATTTCCTTGCAAATTTGCAACTAAATTTGCGAGGAATGTTTAGTTGCAAATTTGCGAGGAAAGCAGCTCCATCGCAAATTTGCAACGGAAAAAAGTTTCGTTGCAAATTTGCGAGAAAAGACTTTCCGTTGCAAATTTGCAAGCGTTTTACGAGCGGTTTCAATTTGCGACTAGCGATTTGCAACGGAAAGTGTTTGCTCGCAAATATATTGCAATAAGCGATTTGCAACAGAATTGCGATGCCTTTTTCCCTTGCAACAGACAATTTTTCTTGTAGTGAAGAATATAATCTCATCAATGTCGGTCAAACTCCGGTTGGGACCCGGTTTAATCCTGCTGATTATCCGTACCGGACTTCTGACGGAAAATTCAATGATCCGTTCAACGAAGGCGTCGGCAGCCAAAATAGCTTCATCGGAAGAAATTGTCCTCCTGAAGACCAGAAGATCAAGGTAAGTTTGCCTTCATATATATGTGTCTCTATAAAAGTCTTGATTAATACGGCTTCTTATTTGTTTTTGGTTGGTAATTTTTGGATGTGAATTTATTTGCCAGTTTGTAAACGTATATAGACTAATTTGAATCACGTTTGGTCGATATTTTATATGGAGATCGATGGAGAATAAAAATATTTCGGTCTTTTCCAGTTGAGTCGAACATTCGAATAAGGAATGACTTACTAATATTACTGAATTGAAACGCTACTATAAAAGTTACATCGTCTCGAGCATTTTCTATATTGAAGCATGTTTTCCATTTTCCAGGTTTTGAATAAAGCCATGTTGTTGTGTTTTTTATGTAAATGACCTTCTGTTTTTTTTGTAATTGACCATGTTTTTTGTGCGATTTTTTTTTCTCAAGTTACTGAAGCCAGACCCCATGGTAGTGGCGACGAAACTATTAGCAAGAAGAAATTTGATAGATACGGGAAAGCAATTTAACATGATTGCAGCTTCTTGGATACAATTCATGATTCATGATTGGGTTGATCATCTTGAAGAAACTAAACAGGTTCATTAATTAATCTTACATGCCCTACATTTCCGATGCTAATAACTAAAAAAATGTTGTAGCGGCAAAGAAGATGATAATTTAGTTACTCTTAAGGGTTTCCTATACAGATAGTGAGTTTAAGGTTGAGTTTTTTTTTCTATTAACAGCTTTTTATAAAACAAACATTTGAGTTAGTCGAGTTTACAAAAAAAAACATTTGAATTAGTCTATGGTTTAATCTTGTTAAACTTAGATCGAGCTCGTTGCTCCAAAAGAAGTAGCGAACAAGTGTCCCTTAAACTCCTTCAGATTCTTCAAGACAAAGGAAGTTCCTACCGGTTTCTTTGAGATCAAGACCGGTTCGCTAAACTCACGTACACCTTGGTGGTAAGTTATACTATACTATATCCTGTAAAGTATACAACCGTTATTAATAATGCAGTTTATTCTAAGCCTAGCTTGTATAGATTATATATATCGTACATACTAACCACCTTAGTGTCAAGAAATTGATACTAACATGAACAAAAAATCAAAAACTAAAATCTAAAAACCGAAAAAACAAAAAACAAAAACCAAAATCTAAAAACTATTAAAAGAATCATCACATAAATCTAACATATACACTTTATTGCGTATACTATACAGTACATACCTTATTGCTAAGTAAGTCTAACATGTACATCAATCAAAAATGAATTATTGTATCTACCTAAGCCACCCCAAAAAAGAAATGTCAGAACAAACATGATCATACGTGTGAGTATTATGAAATTAGGGATTCGAGTGCCATCTACGGAAGCAACTCGAAAGCAATGGACAGAGTGAGAACTAACAAAGACGGTAAACTAAAGATATCGGAGGAGACGGGTCTCTTACTCCAAGACCAAGACGGGTTAGCCATTTCCGGCGACATACGTAACAGTTGGGTCGGTGTCTCCGCCTTGCAAGCTCTTTTCATCAAAGAGCACAACTCCGTATGCGACGCCCTCAAGGTTAACTATTTTTTTTTGTAAATTACGATTTTTAATATGCATATAGATTGAATGATTGTATAAACTAGCTAGTTCGCTATTATTTTTTAATGCATTATATAGAAGGAGTACGATGATTTGGAAGACGAGGATTTGTATCGCCATGCTAGGCTAGTAACGTCAGCAGTGATTGCCAAGATTCACACCATAGATTGGACCGTTGAGCTTCTCAAAACCGACACTTTACTTGCCGGGATGCGAGCAAATTGGTGAATAACTGTACACTTTTGACGATCTATAATCACGTCACACTATTTTTTTATAAATACACATTTAACATTTGTGAATGGTTGTAAATGGTGTGTGTTTTAGGTACGGAATTTTAGGAAAGAAGTTTAAAGATTCGTTCGGACATGTAGGAAGTTCCATCTTGGGAGGTGTCGTGGGTATGAAGAAACCGCAAAATCACGGAGTCCCATATTCTATAACCGAAGAATTCACCAGCGTCTATCGAATGCACTCGCTCTTACCTGATCAGCTCGAACTACGTGACATTGATGTTGTACCGGGAACTAATAAATCAATACCGTTGATTAAAGAGTATACAACTTACTTCAGAGCTCTGAATTTTCTGTATTTTTGAACAAATTCCCAAACTAAATATTTTGAAAGTTAAGCTTTTTTCTCTCTTGATTTTTTTTTAATAATAATAATTTGATTGTATGCATGCATTGTAGGGTTTCTTTCGGAAAATTGATTGGTCCTAAGGGAGAACAAACCATGGCTCATATTGGATTCACTAAGCTAATGGTCTCGATGGGTCATCAAGCAAGTGGGGCTCTTGAACTGATGAATTATCCAGCGTGGCTTAGGGATCTTGTTCCCCACGACCCCAATGGCTACGATCGTCCGGACCACATCGACTTAGCTGCTTTAGAGAGTAAGTCAATCCGATCCAAGCCGTTCGTTTTGTGTTTGTATTTATATATTGTGGTTTTGATTGGATAAGTGATCAGATTCATGAATTGTGTTCTTCGTCATTTGATATAGTCTATAGGGACAGGGAGAGGAATGTTGCACGGTACAATGAATTTAGGAGATCTATGTTTATGATTCCGATAAAGAAGTGGGAAGACCTAACAGACGATAAAGAAGCAATAAAAGCACTAGATGACGTGTACGGTGGTAATGTGGACGACCTCGATCTTCTGGTGGGACTTATGGCCGAGAAGAAAATCAAAGGATTCGCTATTAGCGAGACTGCCTTTAACATTTTTCTTCTCATGGCCACAAGGTATGTATATTTACTATTAAACATTTTGTTTGCTATAGTTTTAATTAAAATTTTCAGGATAAAAGTGGACAGCTGAATTTAAATTTCAAGGATAGATAATAATATTGTTATATAAAACTAAATATATTTCAGGAGACTGGAAGCAGATAGATTCTTCACGAGTGACTTCAATGAAACTACATATACAAAGAAAGGACTTGAATGGGTGAATACTACAGAGAATCTCAAAGATGTTTTTGATCGCCATTATCCTGAAATGACCGATAGATGGATGAACTCTGAAAGTGCATTTTCAGTATGGGATTCACCACCAGTTGCCAAAAATCCAATCCCTCTCTATCTCCGAGTTCCACCATCTTAATCAGAGATCGATTATGTCTATATATGATGCACTTTAAAGGACTTCTATTTTATTTAATTGGTATTCTTTGTTAATGTGAGCTGTGTGTGTGTTGCTGCGAGCTCTCAATATTATTCATCTACGACAATTGTTTGTAATATTTAAAAATGCATGATATATACATGTATCATTTGTTTGTAATTATCTTTGTTTTGTCATTAAATAAATGATTATTGAGGAGTTTTATTCTAAAACGGCAAGCAGTTTGTTCCTAGTGACACCGAATGACACATGGTTTCCAATATATTTGTTAGATTTCTCATTCGCTTCGTGTTTTGACAAGCTGTGTGTTGACATAAATATGCTCTCTCTCTCTCTCTCTCTCTCTCTCCAGCGTGGTGAATTCCCAAGAACATGTCTATGCTTCTCTTGTTTTCTTCTTATGTCATAATGAAAGTTAATTTTTTCAAGTCAAAGTCAATTTTTTTTCTCTGGAATAATATGGAATATTATGGAAAGAATTAGTGATAAAAGAATTGGTTTATCTTTTTTATATATTGTTTAGGATTTCTTCCAACTACCGATTTAAAAAATTTGTGTCTAATTCGCCCATTCAAGATGATGATTATTTGAGTGTTAATCTCAAAATATTCAGGCAAAGATCGATAGCCAATTTTAGATCAGATCGATGAGAATCGTATTGAACTGTTTGGATCGCACTATGATACCATGTTAAACTTGATGAAATTCCAACCTAAAACCAATTGATTTTAAGTTACAATCCCATCTAGCCTAACAAATCATTCAAAAAGTTTTTATTCCAAAAAATACATCCCAGTTGGAGCCAATATATATAAGTTGAAAAACATTGTTTCCTTTTTGTGTTTTTATTAATCAAATAGATATTGGTTGATTAGGAAGACGAATAACATGATATGCTGTGATATCTGTTTTACAATGTTCCCAGCATACTGAAATGAAGCTAGTAGTATATTAATCTGTGAGGCCTTTTTCTTCCATACGTGGGCTCAATCTGAGTAGAAGCCTATCATTTTGAAACGGCCCATTACAAATGGGCTATCATTACAATAAAACGTGGGCCCACTACTTTGATTCTTATTTTGGATCAGATCGGATTGATTGATTAGTTGATTTTGATTATCTCTCTCTCTCTCCTCTGTAGGAACAAGCCAAAAGCAAAGGTATGCCTTCTCTCTCTAATTTGGATGAGATTCAATCGGAAGTCGAAATTGTCGCACCGTGTTCTGTCTACTTATGGGAGGAGTAGGAAGAATATGAACAGGGGATTCAACTTTGTTAGGACTTAGAATCTTTGCTAGGATGTGTTGGATAAGATGAGTTATTGTGAATTCTACATTTATTTGGCTTGGTGATACTCATCAATCCACCTCATTATAGATCTTTATCTGATTCTGATCCTAAAATGGATTTTCCCACTTGTTTTGATTCTTCTAGTCATTGGATTTGCTAGATTTTAGCAAGCCTCTGCTGCTGCTTATTGAATCATATACTAACTAAAGGAGTGTGTTCTGCCTTAGTTAGAGCTTTGTATTTCTCATGATCCAGATATAACGATGATGATGATGATTTCGCCAAAATAATAGCAAAACAGCTGTTGGGATCATGTGAAGGCTTTTGTTGTTTGTGGCTTATTTTATCCACTACTAGCTTAGCTTGTGTTGTTAAATGCTTTGACCTTACCCATATTTTATTCTTTTGATTTCTTGATCCATAAATTTTGATTACTTTGATAATTATCTAACAACACCTTGTTGTTTTGTAGGATAAAAAAAGAGAGATGGAGTCTAGCAGAGGTCAAGGTGGGATCCAGCAGTTGCTTGCTGCTGAACAAGAAGCTCAACACATCGTCAATGCTGCAAGGACCGGTAAATAGTCTGAACCTTTATACAAAATGATGTTGTCTCTGATCTGGGGCTAAATAATAGTTGGTTTCAAACTTGTACTTTTGTCAAATAAAATTGCAGCATTTGGGGGATAATGCATATATATATGTGTGTATTGAAGTTGATATGGTAATGTGTGTGATATTGTGGTGCAGCAAAGATGGGAAGGCTGAAGCAAGCAAAGGAAGAGGCTGAGAAGGAGATAGCTGAATACAAAGCGAAAACAGAGCAAGACTTCCAGAGGAAACTTGAGGAGGTAAGTACTAAAAACAGAGCAGCAGTACTTTCTTGTCTGACAATATATACAAAAACAGTGTCCTGTTTTCTCTTTTCTAATAAACCATATATATATATTTATTTGGTACACAAAAAATAAAAAAAAACAGACAAGTGGAGACTCGGGTGCGAATGTGAAGAGGCTGGAGCAAGAGACTGATGAGAAGATCGAGCAGCTCAAAAGCGAAGCATCCAGGATTTCCAACGATGTTGTGGAGATGCTCCTCAAACATGTCACCACTGTCAAGAACTGAGAGAGAGATTCCTGTAATAATAATAAAAAAAAATGTCATTTATGAGTGTTTATGCTCCTCCTATGTTTCTCCTTCTTTTTCATTCACGCGTGTGGTGTTACTGGATGGGGATCTCAGTGGACTCAATGTGTTGTTTTTGTAATTTATTCTCTACCATCTTCTTCTGGTTGTTGTTGTGGTTGTATTCATCATTTCCCTTTTGAGGGAGGATTGTAATAAAAAAACAATTGAAATCTAAGATTTACATAATAAATACCATTATTATTAGATTAGATGTGTACTGAGCTTGGGCTTTCCTCTTTTTAAGAAAAGTCTTTTTCATTTTGGAGACCAAAAAAAAAAAAGAGAAACGATGAGGAGCGACGGGATCTTGGGAGTCGTCGGAGGAGGATCGGATGAGAATAGAGGAAGAGGGGTGGTGGTGGAGAGTAGAAGGAGATGGCTAAAGAGGAGAGAAAGATGGCTGGTCCTTCTGGGGGTAGCACTTCACGCAGTATACATGCTCAGTATTTTCGACATTTACTTCAAAACTCCCATAGTCCACGGCATGGATCCAGTGCCTCCCAGATTCTCTCTCCCTCCCGCCAAACGACTTATCCTTCTCATCTGTACCTACCTACCTTGTTTTTTTTTCAGTCAATACTCTCTTCTTTTTTTCTGTTAACTCACTCATCGGTCGGTCAAATGTATCAGCGGATGGATTACGAGCAGACAAGTTCTATGAGCCTGACGTTGACGGCAATTACAGAGCGCCCTTCTTGAGGAATATCATCAAGAATCAGGGTCGTTGGGGTGTCTCTCACGCTCGTCCTCCCACTGAGTCTCGACCTGGCCATGTTGCTATCATCGCTGGCTTCTACGAAGATCCCAGTGCTGTCACCAAAGGATGGAAAGCCAATCCTGTTGAATTTGATTCCGTTTTCAATCAGAGCAGACACACCTTTGCTTATGGCAGTCCCGATATCATTCCTATTTTCTGCAGTGCTCTACCTCACTCCACCTGGAACTCTTATCCCCACGAGTACGAAGACTTCGCTACAGGTTCGCTTCCCTTGTTTATTTACTTCTTGTTTATGACTGGAGTGGAATGTAATGTGCAGTCTTTTTCTTTGCTGTAGATGCTTCCTTTTTAGACGAGTGGTCTTTTGATCAATTCGAGAGCCTTCTCAATAGGTCTCACCATGATCCCAACTTGAAAGCCCTTCTCCACCAGGACAAACTTGTTTTCTTTCTCCACCTTCTTGGTTGCGATTCCAATGGTCATGCTCATCGCCCTTTCTCCTCCATCTATCTCAACAATGTCAAAGTTGTTGATAAGATCGCTGAAAGGGTCTACCATCTCTTGGAGGATTACTACCGAGACAATCGCACTTCTTATATCTTTACTGCTGATCATGGCATGAGCGATAAAGGAAGTCATGGCGATGGGCATCCTACAAATACTGATACTCCGTTAGTTGCTTGGGGAGCCGGGATTAAATATCCCAGACCAGCGACTGGACAAAGTCACTCTGATTCTGTTACTAGCTTTGTGGACAAGCACGCTCATGATATGCCCACACCTTATGATTGGGGCCTTAACCGTGTTGAGAGAGTTGATGTCAACCAAGCTGACATAGCACCCCTTATGGTCCGACTCTCCTCTCTTTTGTTATCCATCCCCCTCAATCAAACAACGAAGTTGTTGAATCTGATTTTCGAGTTCTTTAGTTTCACACTTTTTTTGTTACTATCTCTGTAGTCAACGCTCTTGGGTTTGCCATCCCCAGTTAACTCTGTTGGAAACCTACCACTCGGTTACATGAAGTTGAACGAGGTATGTTTATGTGAACTTTTACTAGTGTTCATGGGTGAGAGGTCGAAACTCACTAGGGAACTGGTTTATATTGGAAGAGGAATATATACACATATTCCAGAGGTTGATACTCGTTATTTTTTTATTTTTTTTTGTATATTTAGGCAGAAGAAGTTGAAGCTGTGCTAGCTAATACCAAACAAATCCTTAATCAGCTTCTTCGTAAATCACGTATCCTTTTTGTTGCTCACAAACTCATGATAGCTTAAACTCATAGTTCAAATGGCTTTCTTTAATTTTTGGATTTTGTTTCTGAGCATTGCTTATAGTCTGCCATTTACGTATTGGTTATGGTCTCCTTGACAAAATCAGTTATAAAAATGTCAAACTCCTTATTTTTCAAGCCATTCAAGCCGTTGGTGGACCATTCCTCATCGCTTAGTCAGATTGATGAGTTAATTTCTGCCAAACATTATGAAGCTGCAATGAAAATGGCTGTAGACCTCAGAAACTTGGCACTAGAGGGCCTTCATTACTTTCAAACGTATGACTGGCTAATGCTGATGACTGTCATTACCCTTGGATACACTGGATGGATGATCGTACTTGCTCTGCATGTCCTGCAATGTTATAGTTCACTATCAGGAGATTTATCCAAGAAAGGGCAATTATCTATGCAGAAAAAAGATTCCAGAAAAGTAATGCAAATACTTCACTTTGACAAGCTTAGACCTCTTTATTTTTCTTTAGCTGTTATGTTTTCTTGATTATAGTTAAATATCTGTACTATCTATGTGAATTTTTCACCTTTCTCAGATAGATTGATCATTCTGACGCAGGTATATCTATCAGGCTGTCTGCTTATGGCAATTCTCACTGTGCTAAATTTGGTGGAGCACTCTCCCCCTCTTTACCATGCATACATTGGAATGACAGTATTTCTATGGACACAGATTTTTAGTGAATATCGATTAATAAGAGGACTGTGGATGTATTTGAGGGAAAGGAAGGCTGGTTACTTCATCAAACTTCTATTTGCCGCAGCTGTGTCAATTGTCATTGTGGAATTATTGGTATGTGTAATTGGATCGGTTTACTACGTTTTTTTCTGAGGTGGAGACATATATTGTCCTGATCAATTGTTCTTTCAACCTCCTGCAGGTCCATAGCTTCACTGAGAGAAAGCTTTACACTTGGTTTTTCTTGATAGCAGGTTTTGTGTCTTCGATTTTGCTGCACATTTCAATTCCTTGGAGATCTGGGATACCAGTTTTTGTATGTATGTCTTGTTGGTTCCTGTCTGTCTTCACTCTGATGCCAGCGGAAATTCCTGATAATAATAACCTCGTGTAAGTCCCTTTCCTAGCCCTTGAGGTTTTCTCTGTTTTGTGGGTATACATGACACGGAAACATAATTTATTACTTAGCAGATGTGGTGACCCTTGAGGCGAAACTCATCTAGAACAACGCTTCACTCCCTTTGACTTTGGATATGATTATTCAGTAGAGTTTAAAGAATAGAAATTATGTTGAACACAAATAAAAGATCTTTGCTCTCCAGTGTCAACTTCTAGCTGTGAAATGGTCATTGTTTCATGTTGGTACAATCTCTTGGTTGCAGAGTTATAAGTGGAGCTATCATAATAGTAATAAGCCTTGCTGCAAAGTGGCTAGACACACATGCAGAAGGGAACAAATTTTGGCAGAGTATCACTTTTCACGAAAGCAAGAAGCCGATGTGGTCCAAGCTATATTTCATACAGGTATAGATAGATAAACCTTTTCTACTTTTAAAAGGTTAAGATTTTGGTTCTACGTCTAGTAGTTCACTTTTTCATGGTAAACAGATTATTTTGGTTGGAGTTTCGTCGGTGATGGTGTCTCTGTCAACAAAGCACCGAACACAGAATCAAGAACTACATTCGTCACACCAGTTCATAAACTGGTTAGTTGCCGGTAATATCCTCAGACCTATGTTCTGTTTGCATAATGTGTTTTAAGTTATCGTTGGTTTGTGACAGTCTTCTGTCTTTGCAGGTTCGTCGATGGTTCTTCCGTTGTTTTCAGGAAATGGTATCCTTTCACGTTTAAGTTCAATATTTCTTGGTTTCGCTCCTCCATTCCTTCTTCTGTCTATTGGGTTTGTCTCTCTACAAGACTTGGCTATAAATGAGAGTTCACCGATTATATAGATCAGTGTTCTGTTCTCATGTCTCCGCTATTTGATTGCAGATATGAAGCTGTCTTTTACAGTGCTCTAGCCGTTGTACTAATGGCATGGATATTATTTGAGAACGCTTCTCATCATTCTAGCAAAGCAAAAGATTCATCTCCATCAGAACAAAACACAGAGGAACATGTCACTATTGGAAGTGAGGAGAGATACTTGCAGCTATCAGATGTGCGGATTCCTTTGATTTTTGTAAGTCACCTTCTCTCTTGCCCTTGGTCCTTGTGTTACATTTGGACACTATAGCAAAGTTTTGGTAATTTTGGATTGTGTTTTGTAGATGGTTTTGTTCAATGTGGCCTTCTTTGGAACTGGGAATTTTGCAAGTATAGCAAGTTTTGAGATATCATCTGTCTACCGGTTCATCACAATCTTCAGCGTGAGTATTATGCAACATCTAGAATATATATGATAAAAAAGAAGAATCTCACTTTTTTCTTTCTTTCAATTTTTGATTCTATATAGTAGTCTAATGTGAATAATTGCATTTCTGGACAGCCCTTTCTGATGGCAGCTCTTCTTATATTCAAGCTCTTCATACCGTTCATGCTTGTCATGTGAGTATAAATGCTGAACCAAATTCATTAACAGTTACTTGGCTATAAAAAACTATACACTCTGATTTTTTATATTTTGTCTCTTAACTTTCTTGTTTCCCTTTGACTACTTGTAAACTGGCAGATGTGCGTTCAGTGCAATAACGAAATTAGTGAGAGTGCCAAGACTGGGATGTTACTTCCTTGTGATCTTATTTTCAGACATAATGACGATACATTTCTTCTTTCTGGTAAGTACCACACTTTGTTATGATTCTTGATCTATGTCAAAAAGCATATATGAGTCTGTGGATTAGAAGCGCTTCTGCACCTTGACATTTGAATGCAAAAAATTAAAATCAACTGCAGGTGAAAAACACAGGAAGCTGGATGGAGATAGGGAATAGCATAAGCCATTTTGGGATAGTGAGTGCTCAAGTGGTCTTTGTGCTTTTACTCTTTGCGCTCACAAACCTCTACACCAGAACCATCCGAGTCAAGCCGCTCTCTTCCTCCCCTTCTCTCAAAACGCTCTGAGATATGTTAGCAAATCAAATCTTAGTTAGAGCGGTTCGATCAGGAGATTAGTTTATGTTATATCGTTTGCTCTATGAATATGAAGTTTTGTTTCTATCCACTTCGAGTTTTAGAGGAAACTTATAGAATATTTTCTTTATTCAGGTTTTATAGTATTTTGATAAACTACCATCTGATAAATTGATTCAAATATTTTTCTCCTCTGTGATGGATGAATGATGAATTTCCCTAACTTATATCATCCTGAATGATTTAGCTAAGAAAATAGTCGATCAACATTGTAAAAACTAGGAGTAAACTATATAAATCTAATTCATAATAGAATAAAAACTTTACTCCAATCCACACTCAAGTCTTATGGCTTCAATGAGGGCAGGAGATACAGGAGGAGGATCATTAACAAGCCCTCTTTGTGAAGAAGATGATGTTAGATTTATAGAGTTTTTGACATTGCTATTTGGGTAAAAGCTTTGCATTTCTTCTTCTGCTCCCCAACCTCTGTAAAGAATGACTTTGCTTGGCTCCTGCGACACAAGAAGAGCTCCTGTTTCTTCCTGCACAATTTCATTCAACACTACTTGTTAGCCCAAACGGATCAAGAAGATGCCGTGTGTATATATATGAATCAGACCTTGAGCTTTGCGATGACTTCTTGCACAGATGTTCCCTTGGCTCTCCCTTTGACATTTACAATTGCTAGAGGGTTCCTCTGAAAATGCGTCTTCAGAGTTTTAGCTAAACCGGTTACAACGTTGCTTCTTCCTACAAATTGGAATATTTGAAGGGTCATTCTGGTTAATCGTAACTGACTTATCAACCATTAATTATACAAGGCGTTGAGGTCGTGTAATGAGCTTTATCCAAAAAAAAGAAGGAAAAATGACAAAAATATTGGATTTAAGATACGAATCAGGTGGTTTCTTAGCAGCGAAGAGTATAGCGGAACTGACCTACTGCAAAGGGTGGGCGCTTCTTCATCTTGAGGGCTTGTTTTCTCAGGATGAGTCTTTCTCTATTGGACAGATCTGCGACCAATCCATGATTTTCTCTTTGGCTCTCTGTCAGAGCTGAGATTTGTGAGCCACTTTTAGTTGATGATCCCAGTTCTTGTCCAGTTGGTACCTTTCGCTTAGCATTCAGGAAGCTATTGCGCGGCTAAAATCCATTGAAAGGTAAAACTATTTCAGATATATCGCTTCACATATGTGTCAAAGAGGAAAGATAAAAGAGTTCTAGACATTACAGTTGATCTATCATGAAATGAAGAAGCCTCGGCAAAACCGGGTTCTGTAAGTACAGATATATTTGCAGTACCACCCTCATGTCTCCGAGAAGAGCCAGGCCCATTTTCATCCTTTTGATAGGCATGACTGCTCGTAGTAGATTGGTTGACTTCATCTTCGCTGTCATCCTTAGAAAATATACACCAACAATGTTACAATCAGATTTTGGTAATCAGAGAATATATTAATATATTCAGATTTACGTGATGCTAGATTTCTGCCAGATGCCAAGTCACCAGACGTATAAAAATATATGCACTGGAGCCATATGCAAGAAATAGGAGATGAGAATCTTACCTCCCAGCTCTCTTCACCGGAGGAAGGAACTGTTGAGTCAGAAGAATAGCCGAGTTCAGTTTCTCCTTTTGATTTCTCAGGTTCAACATTCTGATTTTCTGTTTCTTCTTGGATCTACAACAACATGGAGAAATGAGAAAATCACTGACGCATAAATGTAGCATCAAGCGCTAACGTGAGTCTACAAAACTGTAAATAATTTACCACTCTGTTACTTGGTTCCCCATCTGAACACGTTTCCTTGGTCGTACTGTCCTCAACCTGCCCTCGACCAGCATTTCAAATGTTACGACCATCTTCGAGGATTGTTTAAGCAAATCAAGCTGAGCAAAACACATATGACTTACCAGCAGACGGTTCAATTCATCAATGTTGTTGGAAAGTTTCAGCACATGCAGCTTTAATGACTGCGTTAGTTAGAGCAGAAAAGTAATTAGAAATTCCCGTGAGGAATTCACAAAATCAATTTGAAGTTTCTTAGAGCTTCTTCATGATCAGGTCAAGGATTTCTTATGATTTTTTTTTCTAACCTTTCGACGTTGTGCCTCCACAGATCGCTTCAGAGCCTCTCTCTTACTAAGAAGTGTTCGGGGTCGTAGACATGAAGGCCTCTCATAATTCTTGCCACGATACACAATAATTGCATAGCCCTTACTTACCATCTCAACAGCAACTAGTATGCCACCACTTTCAGCTTCCAAGATTTCTGCTACTTCGTATGCAGCTTCCATGCTATGTTCATTACATATAATCTTCACAAGTTCCCTATACTTCCAGTGAAGATGCATGTTCTCTATTGTTCCATCAAAAACGCCTCGTCTACCTTGAGAGCACAACAAGATATGTCAGAACAGGAAAGTTTAATTCACGAAAGTTATTCTTTTACCACACATATTTACATGAAATTCAGGACGCTTTCAAGTGGCAAAGGAGGAAAACAAAATGACATACCTAGTAAAAGGAAAGGCTTCATTTTCAGGCCAATTTTCCGTAGCATGTACTTTTCGTCTTCAGTAATACCCTCCTTATCGATATCAGACAGTTGCGGGGTCTCTCTACTCTCCAGCTCCGCCAGAATTCTTTCTGCGTTTGCTTTCTTTTCTAACGCCTAAAGAGAAAACTAATGATTTAACATCAAGAAAAGTGCAGCAAACCCCAATGGATTCAATACAGAACAGCTGTTAGGGCATGCATACCATGGACAACTTGATACTAGTTCTTTCAAGGATTGCCTCAGGAGATTTCAGCTGTTTTGGTTTCATTTGATGACCCTTTTTATATTCAGCTTCTAGTTCAGTGTCGTCTGTACCAGCCTGAGGTTTTGTTTCCTCTTCGTTTTCAGTTAGCTTATTACCACCATGCACACTTGATTTCTCCATCATCATTGTTTGTCTCCTCCTCTCTTCTATTGGAGAAGAAACTGCAGATGGTAGGAAATCCTTTCCTCTGTACAAGACAATGAAATCTTTATCCCGAGATATCAGAGTCCCTCCAGTCAACCACTGCAACAGACACATATATATATTCCGTCTCATCAGTCATGTGGGCTCCAAATTGCATAATTTCCTATTGTTGTTGGCAAACAAAGCCACACTGAGATTGAAACAATAATAATTTAAAGCAAACCAGCAACCTTTAACTCTTCGGCCATGAGCTCGCTATTAGTGTTCTGCACTCCTCTCTTCACAGCTATCTTGGCAACCTCACATTTCTCCCAGAGCTTGACAATTGCAACGGCTAGTCCCTGCAAATTTCTATTTCTACCTGAAAGTCACAGAAAAGGTAAAAGCCAGAATAAGTCAACAATCTCCAGTGTCTAAAAAGAAGATGTAATCAGGTAAGAGCTTACCTAAAGCAAAATGACAAGGGAGTGGTCTACCAAGTCTCCTTAAAATGGTCATTTCGTCATCGGTTAGTTTTGGACTCACGCCGTACGGGAGAAGACGAAATGGTCTCCTGTACTCAGGGACTATAGCTGGCAGAAGATCAGCATCTACTGGAAGAGGATCATACGCCCACCAGTCAGTGAATCTTGGGCCCAATCCTTCAAGCAAGCGGTCAGCTTCTTCAACTAGTTGTACTTCCCCAGGTAGTTGAAACCGAACCTTATCCGGAGAACCAACGCCTTGTACTAACAAGGGCTTAGCCATTTTATGAGTAGTAACACTAGTGGCAGAAGACTCTGCAGTAGTCTGTTTCTCTCTACTATCACTCTCTGAAGCAGATTCCAGAGAAGAAGCAAGTGCCAAATCCCCATCAGATAAAAAATAAGGGTAGTGATAATTGAGGCCTCTATACAACAAAATCTTGCTTCCAGATCTCCAAATGACCAATCCTCCAGTTTTCGTCTGCCAATACACATATGATGAAGTATCAGTCTAACAATTAATGGTATGAATGAGCTCATTCGCTGACAATATTCATATAAGCTTCCACGAAAACAATCTGAAGGAATGTTAAAAGAGTAATTAAATGTTTAACAAACCTCCAAAACGTCATGGGTGCGTTTCATGTTCATAGCGGAGATATCGTCGCAAAAAATCTTGACAACCTCCCTTGTCCTCCATCTCTCGTGTATCCCATTCACTATCCCTTCCGTTATCCCTGCCTTTCCGATCTTTATCTTCTTCGTCAGCCTTATCCCTTCCGACCTCAACCACCTCAGCTCCCCCGCCGGCAATGTCAACTCCGCCAACGACGGGACCTTCTCCTCCTTCTTCCTCTCAACGGCCTTTTCCTTCTTCCACACTCTCTTCAGCTCATGGTACCTGGAGATGGCTGTACCCGACCCGGGCTTCGGAACCGGGTAACTGGGCGTGCTCCAGCTCGTGTCAATAGTGTGCCCGACCCGGTGTATCGGAAGCTGGTTCGGCAGCGGAACGAATATCTCTCCGGGGGGATTTCGATCAGACGTAGTCGGAGTAGAATCATGAGGATTAGTCTCTTCTTCCGCGAACCCGAGGCTGCGGAGCTTATCAGCGATTCTCTGGATGGCGGATTGGGGAAGAGTCTTTCGGTCGGAGGAAGAAGTACGGACGACGGCGAAGCTCGCTCTACGTAGTGAAATCAGGGTTCTGGGAATCAGAAATGGCGGGAAAATTCGGTCGGGTGAGGTTTTGGGAGGTAACAGTGGTTGCTGCTGGTGGTGACACACAGGAAGCAACATTTCTCCACACCCGAAGCAAACAGAAATGAAGAAAGAAGCATATCCACAGGGGCAGGTGATTGTCACGTGTGTTTTATATTATTGTGGCCCAATAAACTCAATATGGGCTAATTGGGTCTTCACAGACATCTCTATAATTAAGACCCAATGGGCTTTATTTGGCCACCAAATTTGGTTATTGGGGTCGGGTTATTCCGGTGTCCCCGAATCCGATCGAAGTTGAGTTTGTTCGTTCTGTTAAGCGTCCATGGCGGAAGCTTCCAAAGTTCATTGAAAGAAGTAAAGCCTGGTTCGCAGAGATACTGTGAAACTCGGAGAGAGAGAGAGTGAGTTGAATTCATGGGTATATTGGGCTACGCCGTCGCCGGCGGAGGATTTGCAGTAATCGGCGCGTGGGAGTCACTGGACTCATCGTACCTCGATCCAAATTCATCTACCGGTGATGATTCGTCTTCCCCTATGGCGCCTCAGATCACTCCGTCTCCGCCCAAATCTAGTGGATCGTCTTCCATCCCCACAGCTTTGCTTTCGTCTCTGTTTATCGCCAACTCGATTTACTCCTTCTTCAGCTCAATCGGATCCAGCGATCGGGTCGGATCGATGCTCCAGTTACAGATCCTGGCCGTCGCAGTTTTATTCCTAGTGTACGCCGTCGTAAGCCATCTGGTGGCCAACTCCAAAAACGCAGCCTTTGCAGCTCTTCCGTCTTCGATCACGACTCTGCTGCTCCTCTTCGGCTTCATCGAGGAGTTTCTCATGTTCTACCTCCAGAAGAAGGACACATCCGGAATCGAGAATCGCTACTACGATCTCATGCTCGTCCCCATCGCCATCTGCGTCTTCTCCACCCTCTTCGACCTTAGATCCGACTCTAACAACACCACGCATCGTCAGTTCGCGAAGCTAGGGCGCGGGATCGGTTTGATTCTGCAAGGCACGTGGTTTCTGCAGATGGGTGTTTCGTTTTTCACCGGTTTGATCACTAACAACTGCTCCTTTCACGAGAAGACCAGAGGCAATTTCACCATCAAGTGCAGAGGGCACGGTGATTATCACAGGGCCAAAGCTATAGCTACGCTTCAGTTTAACTGCCATTTGGCTCTCATGGTGGTTTTAGCTACTGCGTTGTTCTCTGTCGTTGCGAACAGGAAAGGTTATCTCCGTGAGGAGGATCACTCTAAGTATCGGCCTCTCGGAGCTGAGATGGAAAATTTAAGTAACTTCACTCTCGATTCTGATGAAGAAGAAGACGAGGTTGGACAAGATAGTAACCTAGGAGCTAAGGAAACTGGTGTTAATGGAATCATCAGCTCACACGCTTAAAGGTATCAAAGTTTCAGACTTTTTTTTCTAGAAATGTTTGTTGGTCCGTTGGGAGGATTGTTGATGATATGTAATGTAACCAAACACACGAAAATAATAAAGTTAAAATCTTTTGCGTTTATAAGAGAGTTACTTCTTAAGCTATTACAGTTAGTTCACTCGTGTTGTGGCAAACGGTTAGTTTTAAAAGTCAAAGAAATCGAAACTGTTCCTTTTGTCTTATTTAGGAGCTTTTTCTTTTTCTTCTTCACTGCCTTGATCACTACTACTACTCTTGAAATACTTGCATAGAACAACGTAGACCACAAAGCTTATAGTACTTGTTAGCGCAAGCAGCCAGTAGTATTTGTCTAGCCTAGCTTCCGACAAATCATCTGCAAACCAGTTTTGCCCTTCACCTGTTGAGGTTGAATAAGCCTCCACCACTGAGATCAGCCCTGCGCTCACAAAGCCTCCTACGCCAAACACACTTGTGTACAGAGCAAATCCCATTGTTCTCATTCTAACCGGAACCTCGGCGTAGAAAAACTCTTGCATCCCAACCACTGTGAATATATCCGAGATTCCCAGGAGTATGTACTGAGGCAGCAGCCAGAAGATGCTGAACGGGACTGTTTCTGGATCGTAATCAGGTAAACTCTTCACCTTTTGGCTTATGTCTAGTCTTTTCCTCTCGACCATCGCCGCGATAACAATGGCAATGATGGATAGGAACATTCCAACTCCCATTCTCTCCATCACAGAGATGCCTTGACCGTTGTTCTTGATTCTTTTGGTGACAGGGATCAAGATCTTCTCATACAGCGGCATGAGGAGGATTATGGATAGCGTAATGGTGCTTTGCAGGGTCGCAGGAGGGATTTTGAAGCTGGAACCGATGTTTCGCTTCATGGTCATACCTTGTTTAGTGAAGAAGGTCGCTGGTAGCTGGAAGATGACCGCAAACATGAGAAGCATCGTCCATATGGGCAAAAGGCGAAGCACTAACTTGATTGTATCAAGTCCAGAGAAACCCGTTTTCGAACTTTCATCATCCATTTGCTGTGGGGTTGTTGAAGCAGTTTCGATGTCTTCAGCCTCGGCGTCATCATCGCATTTGCAGAGAGGCCTCTCTTGTAGCCTACACATACAAATCAAGAATTGGTCATTATGGTTGGTTAGTCACATTTAAACAAAAAAAGAACTTTTTGGAGTAGTGGAAAAACTCACTCTAGCTCCATAGCATCCAAATCTTCCTCATCTGCAAGTGTATATTTGCTTCTCTGTTTCTTCTTCTTCTTCTTCACTACTGTCCCTTTGATGAGCTTAAGGATCTTCTCAAAAGGTGTAGGGCTTGTTTTCGTCTTCAAACCGGCACCAGCACCATAGACATAGATTCCGCAACCCGACAAGAAGAGCAAGATCAACAGGAACATGGCTATTCCGGGTATGGCAAAACCTAGGACCCAGCCAAAAGTGTCTTGGATATAAGCCATGACAGTGACACCCAGAAGGCTTCCAGCGCAGACGCCAAAGTACCACCATTGGAAAAACTGAGTCTTTCGGGTAGCTTTAGCGTCTTTTTGATCACCCGAGAGAAGCTCAAATTCCTTATTAAGGTCGTGGTCGAGCTGGTCCGCACCAAAGGCTTGAAGAGAAGGGTTTAAGACGCCTAACCCGATTGAGACAAGACATAGTGATGAGTAGAGAAAGTAGGCTGAGATTGTCTTCGTAGCTGAACGTGACCCAGCAAATGCAGTCCATGTCAATCCCACTAGCCCCTTTACAATAATAATCATTATATAAATAAATATTCGAATTTGTATCAAAAGGGAAAATAAATCGCATTTCCCACTAAGCTGCTTTTTGCCAATAAGATCCGATAAGACCCATTATGAGCACTATCAACAACATTTATAATCGAAATTCCATTGTCAAGCAAATTATAAAAAGGAAACATATATATAAACACCATTAGTGGTTAAAGAAAATTATAATCTGATGGTGACCCCATTGCTATTTAAGATGGTATAAACCATTTTTTTCAAACACTACTTAGCACATATGTTCACTTTCTAATTTTAAGACTGTCTTAAACTATTCGTTCTAATACTACCTAGTGCACATCATGACTTGGATACTGCATGGCTGGTTAAGCATATGCATATGAGACCAAATATTATCAGCATACATCAGTTTATTAACAGAACAGTTTCAATAATAGTAAAATATTAAAATAAATAAGAAACGATAATCGATCATATATAAGAAGGCCAAATATCTAAATCTTACTGAACAGCAATATTCGACGGTGGAAGAGAGTTTGAACATTTATATAATTCATGAGTAATTCAAGATTTACTGACACAAATATGTACATAGATATATTTAATTTAAAAGGTCGTACCACAAAGTAGACAGAAGAAGAAGCAAGGATAGTGAAGAATCTATCCCAGTACGCATCAGCCAAAGGAGCAGAGAAGAGAGGCAGCATGGAAGTGAAACCAGCCCAAGTATTAACTGTTTTGGCTGCTCTTGAATTACTCATCTTCACTACATCTGTTAGATATGTCACTAAGTTTGATGCAACTCCTTTGAACGCATATCTCTCCATTCCAGCAATCACTTTACAATAAAAATATATCTATCTTTAATTTCTCTGAAGTTCTGAATCTTTGAAAGAAACAAAATAGTAGAGAGAGGTGAGTTATTAACCTATGAGAAGGGCACATGACTTGCCAAGTCCTCTTGTCTTCTGTTCTAAATCCATTAGAGGCCGTCTTTATGTGTTTATTGTCGTCTGTGTGGAGAAAGAGAGAGATGTTGATTATTTGTATGTAGAAGAGTGGGGGAAAAGGTTGATGATTAGTGAGATTAATTCCCTATTTATAAGTTTTAAAATCATAGGGTCTAACTGGTGACCATTAGAGGAATACTAGGAATGAGTAGGGAAAAAATACAGAGGAATAAATTTATAGGAATAGAAAGGAATATTATTCCTCATCAATTATAGCAAGGAACAAATTTGTTCTATATTCCTCTAAAATAAAAGGAATGACAAGGAACGAAAACGAAAAACTATTCCTCATAAATGGTAAAAACAATTAGGAATAGCAAGGAATACACTATTCCCTTCCATTCCTTGGTCACCAGTTAGACCCATAGTCTTTTGGGTGTTTGAAAACTTCCGTTAATGGCAGAGATTAATTTCCATACCTGGAAACTTTATATATTTGCTTTCATGCCTACATGTATGTGTGTCTATACGTACACGGGTGAAAGTATGTACTCACATGTGTACATAATTGCATAGAATGTTAAATAACTTTTCCTTTATTTTTTCTCTCCTTGCCATACCTTTTCTGTTCTTCAGATCATAAAATATATATAAAATATATAAATAGGGAATATATTTATATATATATTATAAAACTAACATTTCTAATACTTCAGTTACTTAAATAACTGAGGTTAACAATCTATTAACTTGAAGCGATATGGGAAAATTCAGAAGAAAATGAAAATCCAACGATGGAGCGTGAGAATTACAAAATTACTAAAAAAAGATAAAGAGTTTTTTTGTAGAATTCGAGTCTAAGATGTCGACATTGTCGAGCAAAATAATCTGACTGAATATTTAATGGAAATACGTGAAACTGGCAACTTGGTTGAAGTAGATTAGGAAACTCAATATGTACCCTAGTTGATTCATATGTTCATAACCGTTACGCTAACGCTTTTTGTCAACACGAGAACTTTTTATTCTGTTAACAAAACTGAAATTTAGCCAGCATAAGCACAATATATATGTGTCTGTGACATAGAAAAAACACCATAGTAAAATACAAAACTTAACAGATTAAAATTCCACATTCTGAGAATTACGGGAACGATATTTGGTAAACAGCTATGTAAGTAGTCTCTAAAAATACTGTGAAAGCATAACATTTATGCTTTTGTTGGAACGTCGTAACAATATACATAAAGGAGTTCGTTAATAAAAGATTTAAACTATTATGAAAATTTTGGCCATAATCTCTATTTAAGCCGAGGATCTTGATAAAAGCATAACGTAAATCCATTTAAAAAATAGAATATGAGGTTAAAATGTTACAGCTCTAATCTATTTTTCACAAAAAAATGGATTACTCAATTTATAGAATAAACTCTATTATGAAATGAGAAATAAAATATGGTTGAAGTATTTTATATTTCATATTCTATTTTACTTTATTTTAGAGTAGAAAATGAAATTGGGTTAAAAATGTCTTAATACCACGATTTAAAAAGCAACTTAAAATAGTTGTGATAGATTGTTTTTGCTGATTTATTTATAACTAAACACTAGCAAGGTTAAAAATGCCTCAATACCGTGATTTAAAAAGCAACTTAAAATGGTTGTGATAGATATTGTTCTGATTTATTTATAACTAAACACTAGTAAGTCTACTAGGTCTTATCCCTCTGTTCCTTTTTTTTTTCATTTTTGTCGACGACGCCCTTTTAGTTATATAGAGAGTGGATCACGTAAATACCAAAAAAGTGTGGATGATTCTTTTTTTTCTGGCCATTAGTATGATATACATGAATATCGAAATAATGCAACACCATGCGGTATGTAATGACTATAAATGGACCATCTACCATCTACTTTGCTATATCTCATCCTTATATGTACTGATTAGAGAAAGAAACAACAAAGTTATCTTTCTTCCATTTTTATTAAGCGTATCGGTTTCTTTTTAGTAGATTTTACGTCTTTTACGTTCTACTTTGTATTTCTTTTATCAAAACTTTTTATTTTATTTTTTAAAAGGCTTCCAATTTTATCAAAACTTGTTTCTGTACATTTCATTTTCCAATAAATCGTAGGTTTCTTTTTATTTTTATGTACCTTCTTGTGTGCTAATTTTTCCTTTTCCAAGTTAATATTATTTACGTGTTTCTATTTTACTATAATTTTCCTTTCACATATTGTTCGAGTTATATCAGAAACATCAGTAGTGGAAAGTTTTCTGTGAAATTTCAGTTTCGTTAGTATTTTCTTAGTCTAGAGTTTGAAATCATTTATCTTGGGGTTACATAAATTAAATATTAAAAATCAAATAATATACTCCCTCTGTTTCATTATAAGTGTCGTTTTAGGCTTGTACACACGGATTAAGAAAACATTTAATTTTGCATATTTTTAATATAAAAACATCATTACCGATACAATTCAACCAATAGAAAAATAGAATGGAGAATAGAGTTAATAAATTTTGCATTGAAATTCTAAAACGACATTTATTTTGCAACGAACAAAATTCTCTAAAACGACATTTAATATGAAACGGAGGAAGTATAAATTAGTTATTTTAGATAAAAGAAGCCCCAAACAAACTTTGATTTTTGAAACTCCGGTATATCAGTATATCACTAAGAATAACATACAATAAGTGTGTCGTTAGGTAGGTCTCGTGTGGCACGTATAGTGAATAGCCAATACATGAACAAAACACGTGTTCTCTCTATATGCCAAGTGTCATATATTACAGCGGGTGCATCTATGCACTTGTGGCTTCTTAATTCAAGGAATGTTATACATAAAATAAAGAGTACGTTGTATAATTGTGAAGTTGATTGTAGTATGACGTTAACTTACGATGTCTTACATGTTCTAAATTACGTCAAAAGGTGTGATAAATTAAAAGTGATCGTGGAAAAAACAAATGTTCTATACTTTGGTACATTTTTATACAACTTTTTAGCTTCATTGACTGACTTTGTGGGAATTATATGTCTGTCTTTTCAGATTAATTGTTTAATCTACAATATTTGCAGAGATGTAAAGTTGATGGTGATTGGTCATCGCCAATCGCATGCAGTGTATAATATTATACTGGATTTCCAGAGCTAGAGGGATTAGATAACAAATGGTTTAAAGAAAACGCATTTTACCAGTCGAGACTTGTTTCAACGCTCGATTATACAGAGATACACATGTTATCCTACCTGCAGTGAGCCATGATTCGCAATTGATGCAAACATATACGCATGGTTTTAGCTTCTATGTACCGGAAGTTTTGGAGACTTTACACTACATTTGTAAGATAAAATTTCAGTTTCAGTTAAGTACGAAGATAATTTTTACAGATTTTTTGGTTTGTGATAAGTGTTATTTTCGATGATAAATTTCTATTAGATATCAATAATGCGATAATGTTGAAAAAGCAAAAGCTTTACTTGAGAAAAAAGGAAGATAAATCAACTTTAGGGTTTGCCTTTGGAGAAAGGTGGTGTCGTGACTCGTCAGTGCCACAATATGGCGACTCGCACCGAATTGTTAAAGAACAGCTTCCGTGCATCAAACTTCTCTTCTCTGATGTGTATATTGCCACGTGGATCATGTCTTTGTCGACGTGGATCTATCTACCTCACTTCACGATATTTCCTCTGAATATTATTAACGAGACGCTGACTGCAGTCTTCAGAATATTCTTATTCATTTTTTTTGTTACAAATCATTGATTATTCTTAAGGTCATTGACAAATATTGTTTATACGTAAATGTTTCTTTTAACATGGCCCAATAATATGTTGAAGACGCATAGAAAGGTGAAGATGATGATGATTCATAGTCCAATAGTTCTATTTTGTAATTATTTTTTTTCAACAAAAATATTTAATTGAAATTTAAAACGTGATTACAAATACATTATAAAGAAACGTCGACAAAAAAATATAAATTACGAAAAAACTAATGAAAACAAATTATTACATCTGCAGAAACATATGCCATATACATTGAAAAAAATTAGCATAAGAAATAAGTGGTTCATGTGGATCATCGTAAAATGAACACATAAATGGTCTATACTAGTTATATTAGTTATACGTTGCCATGTGTCTGTCTTCTATTCTTGGTGATACCAAAATATTATTTTTTAAGTGATGGGAATTTGAATCTAAATGGAGATACTCACATTTGTAAATTTTTTACCACTATAACTAAAAGTCCCGGTTAATATGCGTTAATTAAATAGATGGTTTTTTATATAATGGAAACTATAGGTTCCATTGTTGAGAACCTGGGAGAAACACGTGCTTACGTTGGTTGTGACTTGCGAAAGCTATTGAGATGTACATTCGTGTTTGAAGTTTATGAAATATGAATGGTTTAAAAGAAATAAATATATAATTGCAACAGAGTTAAGACTGTTGATGAGAAAACATATATCACTGGTTTGTACACAACATGATTGCTAACAACTAGAAAATTCATAATAAAGTTATGATGTAGATTATGACAAATACATTGAGGTTGTAATTGGTGACTTACTCACTACAGATTTCAAAGCGTATTTAGAAAAACAGCTATGCTTTCACCATTCATGTATTTGTTTATACTTACTTCAAAAGTGATTTTAGAAAAATAAAAAAGTCAAAACTGCATACATATTTCGAAACATTAAAATACACTACAAATTAAAAAATGCATTTCAGTTTTGCTCCTCATACAAAACCATACTGTTCAATATAAAAACGCTTTTGCACAGTCAAAGTAAATATTTTCTTGAGCATACATGATTACATGTAAATGAAATAACAATAATCACTCTTTTCTTTCATTTTTGTCTGTGTATCAAAATGCAAGCCACTGATGAATACAAAAATATGAATCGCACTATATGGTGTAGCCTATACCCCACCAATGGTGGTTTAGTGAGATGGATGTCATTTTGGACTACAGGAAGAAGAGGGAGCATATAGCACTGTATCTACATGAGAAAACATCATTTCATGTATTGAAGCTTTACTTCATTAGCGGAGTTGCTAATGACGACAGAATAAAAGCAAATATTCATAGCTACAGTCAGAAAGCGATCAAAAACCAGTTGCAAACAAATAATAATAAAAATAACTAAACCTCAAGAAGTTGCTGATTAAAAATAATAACGTAATCTCTGCGCGCGTTCCTAATCCTTATCTACATTCTACATTAACTCGCACTTAACGAGCACCTGTTTCTTTCACAAGATATAAGGTGATTACACCTGCATAAGCACTTACAAATTTGTATTTCTATATATTAATGTGATATAACAGTTATAAGTTTGTCTTGGTTTGGTGCTACAAAATTAACTACAACTGGCATATACAAATGCATAGTTTAATGCTTGTGTTATTCACTAACATTTTAAGATAATATAGAACTCTTATGGTGCCTGTCTACACAACATTATAGTCTCCAAGTAAGTATTTAAATATGACCAAGACAAATACTTTGTTAAAACGTTATACTTTTTGTTTTCTTTTTTTTGACCATATCATATATATATGGACGCTTGATTATACTAGTATTATCATATATGTTAATGATTGGTTTCGTCAGACGTTTTCTGCTATATTAATTATATACAACGCCTGTCTCAAGATAAAGTTATATAAGAATACACGAAAAGACCATAGTGTAAACCCAACTTTCTTAGTTATTAACCATATAATTTGGACTTATATATATGTCTAAAATGCATTAATGTCGACATTCGCATATGTTAGGTTCTTCTATATATCTAGTTATATAAACTCGAATTGGGTATAATATCAGTTTCAGTCGATTAATGAGATCGGAAATCTTCGGGGATCAAGTCTGGACCATACTGCACACTATGTCACATTTAAATGAATATATAGTAATTAGAATTTGATCATAGTATATATATAGTTATTTTTAACTCTCAAAATGTGTAAAAACTGCAAAAAGGGACAAAGTTCCTGAGACAGAGAACACAGACACACTACGAAAAACATCATAAACGAGCAGAAGCAAGGCCTAAAACACAGGCTTCGTAAAAGAAAGACTCCCCCAAGTTTCACCAATTCGTCTCCTCCTAATGCGATCTGGTCCTCGTAATTTGATCATAGTATATAGTTTATGAATAATTTTAAAATTAAAGATGTGATTACATATATACAAACATATACTCCTTCTGTATCACTTTAAGTGGATTTTAAGATTTTTGCACATGGATTAAAAAAATACAAATTTTTATACAATTTATTTTGATTACATAAAACTATTATTAAATGAAATTAATTCAATCAATAAAAAAAATTAGTATTTTGTAATTGGTCACAACATTCAAATAATATTAAATTTTACGTAAGATAATGAGAACATCAAATATTCTGAAACAAAAAGTTTTCCTCTAAATATTAATTAAAGTACACCAATTAAAGTGAGACAGAATGGAGTATATAATTTGCTTTAATAAACTGTTCCCTTTGGATATTTTTTGTTTTCTTAATTATTGCATGCATGGCAAGATAAACTACTAGTAACTAATAAGATAGGCTTTGTAGGATTGAAGGCCCAACACTGACGCCCAATCCCAACAGTGTTATGGAAAACGGTGTCGTTGTGAGGTCATGAGATAAAGGAAAGATGGCGAAGAGAGCAGCTCCCAAAAATCGAGTAAGAAACGGTGGTAGTATTGTCATTTCGGAAAGCAAGGGGTAAAATCGGTAATAAGGGAGACAGGCAGAAGCTAGCTAGCTAGCTCCCTTGTTCGATTTACCTTCCGTTTCTTCGTTTCTCGCTCGTTTCCTTGAGCAGATCTGAGTTTTGGACAAGAAGAAAAGTTCCTCGTTTACAAGGTTTATTTCTGTTAAGGTTTTCTCTGATGCTTCTGTTCAGTTTGATCTTCCGATAATTTTCCTTTTAGGATTCGCTTAAGATTTATATTAGATCCAGTTTGGCTCATGAATGGATTTTACAATATCGAATTATCTTTTGTGTCAATTTAATTGGACTCTAATACTCTTTTTGGGAGCTTATACTCTCATTTGATTGATCTCCGACCATAGATCTATTCATCTTTACTGTTCTGTCTATGACTCTTTTGATGAAACATGGTTTTTGTTTTTCCCATCCGTGTGCTTACTCGCATGTCTCGGCTGTGATAATTAATTGAATTATTTGGTGTGTGTTTGTAACATCTGATTGGAGTGGCGAGGATCTAAGCTTTGCTTGTATTGGTTTCTGGGACGAATCAACTGACTCGTGCTTGTGTGTTCTCTAATTGCATACTGTTGCTTCTAATTGAAACTTAAAAGGCCCATTCTGTTCTTGCTCCAACATATACTGTTTTCTTAACAGGAAACTATGCCTCCACAGAAGATCGAGACTGGTCACAGCGACATTGTCCATGATGTCGTCATGGATTACTATGGAAAGCGTGTAGCTACTGCCTCATCAGACTGCACCGTCAAGATAACCGGAGTAAGCAACAGCGGCGGATCCCAGCAGCTAGCTACCTTAACCGGCCACCGAGGTCCCGTCTGGCAAGTCGCCTGGGCCCACCCAAAGTTCGATTCGCTACTAGCTTCGTGCTCCTACGATGGGCAGATCATAATATGGAAAGAAGGAAACAACCAAAACGAATGGACGCAGGCTCACGTCTTCAACGACCACAAAGTATCAGTCAACTCCATCGCTTGGGCTCCTCACGAGCTCGGACTCTCCTTAGCTTGCGGAGCATCCGATGGAAACATTTCTGTTTTCTCAGCGAGAGCAGATGGCGGTTGGGACACAACGAGGATAGACCAAGCGCATCCGGTTGGAGTCACCTCAGTGTCATGGGCACCAGCGACGGAGCCAGGTGCGCTCGTTAGCTCCGGTATGCACGAACCGGTTTATAAATTAGCGTCGGGAGGGTGTGATAGTACGGTGAAGGTGTGGAAATTCGCAAACGGGTCGTGGAAAATGGACTGTTTCCCGGCGCTGCACAAGCACAAGGATTGGGTGAGGGACGTGGCATGGGCACCGAACCTGGGACTGCCGAAGTCGACGATAGCAAGCGGGTCGGAAGATGGGAGTGTGATCATATGGACGGTTGGGAAAGAAGGAGAGCAGTGGGAAGGGAAGGTTTTGAAAGATTTCAAGACCCCCGTGTGGAGGGTGACGTGGTCATTGACTGGTAATTTGCTGGCTGTTTCGGATGGGAACAATAACGTAACGTTGTGGAAAGAGGCTGTGGATGGGGAGTGGGAGCAAGTCACTGTCGTTGAGCCTTAGATACTGTTGTTGTTGCTGTTTGTTCGATTGTCCTTGTTGTAGTATCAAATGTGGTTGGTTTCTCTATACTTTTTTTTTTCATTTTCTGTAGGCACTTGTTTAATCATTTGATGTTTCTCAGAAAAGAACATATATGTTATGTATTTATTAATCAGAAACCAAAGATTGCAAAAACTAGTCTGTTTTTTATACTTTTTGTGTGTCAGAAATGAAAATATCTCATAAGGTTACACAATTGAAATTAATTTTGATTTACACAAGACTTTTTTTGTTAGGTTTTGGCGCTGGGGCTGAATGGGTGCAATGCAACCATTTTACAAAATGTTTACCTCTTTTGAAATGATGTGTTTCTAGAAGGTGTTAAAAGGAGGAAGAGGGAGGGAGGAAGGGGTGTTTTGGTCAATGAGAAAGAAAAAGGCAGGGAAGAAGCGCTAGTTTACATAATTTCGAAATCTCATTTCCCCCCGCCTGCCTGCTTTGGGTTAAAAAAGTCGCAACGACGAACAAAGGGAAAGCTCTGAGGAGAGAGAGATCTAGAGATGGAGAAAATGTCATGGATTGTGTCGTCTCAAGATGTGGATGCTCTCGCTCTCCAATCGTATAGCCGCAAGGAGAAATCTCTAGGCGTTCTCGTCTCCAAGTACTGTTTTACATCTCTCTCTCTCTCGATACTTTTCCACCAGTCCAGATTTGGGGTTTCTCTGTAACTTTAAAATTGTCTAATCTGTGTACGATTCACAGTTTCATGAAGCTATATAACAGAGACGATGTTGATTTGTTTGGAATCGATGAGGCCGCTGCCAAATTAGGTAATGAGATTCAGAAATTCTCTGGTAAATATAGCCTTTTTTTTTCATTAAGATTCCAAAAAGAAAACCGAAGAACAAATGGTGGCAGGAGTGGAACGTCGGCGTATATATGATGTGGTCAATATACTGGAGAGCATTGGGGTAACATTCTCACTTTCTTTCTTCTCTAATTATAAAAAAGAAATTACCTCATTTCACTCTGAGGAGCTGATTCCCTATCTCTGACACTCAGGTTGTGGCTAGAAAAGGGAAGAGTCTTTACTCTTGGAATGGTTTTCTTCACATTCCTCGCTCCCTTCTTCAACTCAAGGTCTAATTCTTCTTCTTCAAATAGCGCTACTCAATTGCTGTTTGGTCCCAGTATCTGAGTTTTGAGAGACTGCTTTTTCTTTTTTTTTTTTTTAATTTTGTTTACAGGAAGAAGGTTTGAGAGAGGGTTTTGGTCTCTCAACTATCTGCAGCAACTCCCACAAGGTATCTAATGTTGATTTTTGGTTTTCTGTTGACCCTATAGGAGGTGATTCTGTTGATCATTAACTAACAAGAGGTGATTCTGTTGTTCAAAACACGTTTTATCTTTCATAGGTTCCACATGATGGTAGTGATGAAAGTGATGATTCCCTTAGTTTACCACCTCATGATCAACACAAATCCTCCTCGCTCTCTACAATGGGTACATCTTCCTTTTCTTATCACTATATATATATGTACATCTTCTTTCAAGCAGATAAAAACCACATGTCTTGTTATTGCTAATCACTATTGGCATTTGACACAATCTCCGAGGATAGAATTTGTGTTAAGAGCTAACTCCAAAGCACTTTATTATCTTCTTATCAGACCACAAGAAGGAGAGATCTCTCTGGCTACTCTCCCAGAACTTTGTTAAGATGTTTCTTTGCTCTCATGTGAGTTCATTTATTTCACTAATACACACCTCTCTCTTATAAAACTACTCACAACACCCTGTCTCCTGCTTTCACTTTAGGATGAGATCATCACACTGGATACTGCTGCCAAAGCCTTGCTCAACGACTCTCAAGATTCAGTGCAAATGAAAAGTAAACTCTCTACTTCCTGCTTTACATCTTTTCTCTTCTCTGATTATCACACTACCATAAACCAACCCCCAATATCTGAAAATGATTTAACAGCTAAAGTTAGACGGCTTTACGACATTGCAAATGTGCTTTCCTCCATGGAGTTAATCGAGAAGGTAAAGAGTCTTTGCTCATTTAACCCTGCAATTACTAATTCCAGTGTTTCATCTTTCTTTCTTTCTTTTTTTTGTTGCTTTGCCCACAGACTCATATACCAGGGACTAGGAAACCAGCTTATAAGTGGTTGGGGTCCAAAAGCTTAATCGAAAAAGGATCAACCTTGTTTAATTCCACCGATGAATCCAAGAAGCGGGTATTTGGGACTGAGATCACCAACTTGAGTACAAAGAGAAACAAAACAGATTGTTCATCAAACTACGTACTACAAACCGGATATAAGAAACATGACGAGGAAACAAAACCAGCTGCAAAGAGCTGCTATATGTTTGGCCCCTTCTCACCAACAGCTGCATCTAAGAAGAAGAAGAACAACAACAATGTTGGAACCATTTATAACGGAAGGTTACAAGATCTCGAGGCCCTTTCTTCTACCTACAAACCTCAGTATTCCAATCAAGGTAACAACCACTGTTAGAGAAGCATGTTAATAGTCCTGCATTCTTGATTTCATTTGATAAAAATTGTTGTGGTTAAAACAGATGTAACAGGTCTTCTTGGGCATTACACGGGGTCATGGAACAAATGGTTTGCAGAGCTTGATCGCAAATAAAACATTACGCTCCCCCGAAAGGTAGATTGTTTTCACTGGGTACATGATGAGAGCACATAAACTCACAAAACATCATAGTTTTCTAGGCTTCCTTAATCAAGAGTCAAAGTATTGTTGTTATTTGTTAATAACAGTTGCACCCAACAAAAAAATCCATGTAATCTTTTTGTCCCAGTGACTTTGTCTAGTGGACTAGCTCCTTTCATCCATCTGGATTCGAATTCGTACTCTCCTGAACTTACTATAAGTGTTTATTCCTATCTTTGGTTTGGCATCATTAGATTTTTTCAGGTTCTACAAAGCATTTTTTTTTTTGTTTCTTAACATCTAATATGTATGTGTATGTTTTTCTTTGGCCTTCTGTCACAAGTAAAAACTATGCAAAGGATCGTCTAATGATAGTACATATGACTGTGAGTCACCTAATATTCAATTGTTTCATAGGTCAAAACTTTCTTGACCTATACAGATGTTTGGATGCGTTAGATTGCTAACAGTAGAGAATTGCATAGAGCAGCAGTATACGCAACGTTTCTTGATGCTCACCATCACAGAGTTTTACCTTTTAGTAGCAAATATTTGTTCAATTTATAGTTTCTTCCCAAACAAATACGTAAAACGCGAGTGTATTGATTCCATCACCGAAGATCGAAAGACGTATACCAACACACAAAAGTGAACCTCGAGTTTCCTAGACGATTAACATTATATAGTAGTTTAGACAAGACGTTGTAGCCCAATGGTTAGGACGGGTCCCCGCCTGCACCCAGGTAGGGGGTTCGATCCACGCCGGAGGGAACTACCTTGCAACGCTCTTGTCACCCACACGGATATGGGCCATGTTTTCGGCCCATTTGAAAAACTGGGAGGGGCGTCTATCCGTGGGCATTCCTTCCCCTTGGGGATTAGTCTGGGCCTTCTGGGCCTGGGATACCCCAGGTTAAACAAAAACATTATATAGTAGACTGTAGGCATTATTAACTTGTGAGAAATATATGAATGGTAACATTGCTATACTGTGACTTACATAGTTTTATATAGTAATAGCTACTAGTTGTTTTGTCCGCAGTTGCGGGTTTAATAATTTTACAAATTACTAAATAAATATATTATTAATTCGAAAACCATTAAAATAAATTATTTTCATGCCTTTGATATATTTAATAATTAATTAAATAATAATTTTATATACAATAAAGTTTATTTTAATAAAATATCTTTTATTATGTTAAAAATTGAAAATATTCATATATTCATAAAATTGTATACATGGATTTATATTTATTTTTAAAATATTTTGATGTAATTTTTTTGGATCACATTATATATAATTTTGTAGATAATGATAAGAATCAAATTAATGTAATTCGTTTTTAATTTGCGAGTAATTCTATATTAACAAATCTAATCTAATTATGTATTAAGGATAATGAAGATTTTAAACGCTCTAATTTTTAATGTGAGAGAAACAAATCGCTTTAAAAATAGTAGTATAAAAAAATGCTCTCTTTTCAGTTATATAAAATGGATAATTTTTCTTGATTAATCATTAGTTATGTGTTTTCGGTTTCTTTTAGTTTCAAATTTATTATTAAAAGATAATTTCAGATAACAACACAATATATATGTATATATATATTATATTATATTTTATTTTTAAAATATATATTAGGTTTCAGATAATTCTTCTTCTTATTATTATTATTATTATTATTATTATTATTATTATTATTATTATTATTATTATTATTATTATTTTAATCATTTATTTAATTAAAATCATTTAAATTTTTATTTATTTTGGAGTTAATTTATATATTTTATTCATTAAGAGTATAAACGATATTAACCACTCTAACTTTTAACGAAAAAATTATTTTCATGCCTTTTATATATTTAATAATTAACTAAATATTAATTTTATATAAAATAAAGTTTATTTTAATAAAATATCATCTATTATGTAAAAAAATGAAAATATTCATATATTCATAAAACTATATACATAGATTTGTATTTATTTTAAAAATATTTTGATGTAAAATATTTTTGGATCACATAATATATAATTTTGTAGATAATGATGAAAACAAATTAATTAAATTCATTTTTAATTTGTGAGTAATTCTATATTAACAAATCTATCTAATTATGTATTAAAGATAATGAAGATTTTAAACGCTCTAATTTTTAACGTGAGAGAAAGAAAATCACTTTGAAAAAAGTAGTATAAACTAAATGGTCTCTTTTCAGTTATATAAAATTGATAATTTTTTTTTATTAATCTTTAGTTATGTGTTTTCTGTTTTTTTAGTTTTAAATTTATTATTAAAGGATAGTTTCAAATAATAACACAATATATATATGTACATGTATATATATTATATTTTATTTTTAAAATATATATTAGGTTTCAGATAATTCTTCTTCTTCTTCTTCTTCTTCTTCTTCTTCTTCTTCTTCTCTTCTTCTTCTTCTTCTTCTTCTTCTTCTTCTTCTTCTTCTTCTTATTATTATTATTATTTTTAATCATTTATTTAATTAAAATCATTTAAATTCGTTTTTAGTTTGAAGTTAATTTATATATTTTATTCATTAAAGGTATAAATGATATTAACCACTCTAACTTTTAACAAAATACATTATTTTCATGCCTTTGATATATTTAATAATTAATTAAATATTAATTTTATATACAATAAAGTTTATTTTAATAAAATATCTTTTATTATGTAAAAAATTGAAATTATTCATATATTCATAAACTGTATACATGGATTTATATTTATTTTTAAAATACTTTGATGTAAAATATTTTTGGATCACATAATATATAATTTTGTAGATAATGATGAGAATCAAATTAATGAAATTCATTTTTAATTTGTGAGTAATTCTATATTAACAAATATATCTAATTATGTAGTAAGGATAATGCTCTAACTTTTAATGTGAAAGAAAGAAAATCGCTTTAAAAATAAAAATAGTAGTATAAACTAAATGTTCTTTTTAAGTTACATAAAATTGATAATATTTTTTCATTTTTCTTTAGTTATGTATTTTCTGTTTCTTTTATTTTTAAATTTATTATTAAAAGATAATTTAAAACTTTTAAACGCTCTAATTTTTAACGTGAGAGAAAGAAAATCACTTTGAAAATAGTAGTATAAACTAAATGTTTTTTCCAGTTATATAAAATTAATAATTTTTATTGATTAATCTTTGGTTATTTGTTTTCTGCTTTTTTAGTTTTAAATTTATTATTAAAAGACAATTTCAGTTAACAACAGAATATATATGTGTATATATTATTTGTATTTTTAAATATATATTAGGTTTCAGATAATTATTCTTCTTTTTATTATTAACTTTAATCATTTATTTAATTAAAATCATTTAAATTCGTTTTTATTTTGTAGTTAATTTATATATTTTATTCATTAAAGGTACGATATTAACCAACTCTAATTTTTAATGAGAGCTCCGTTGCAAAAAATTATTTCGCAAATAATAGTATATATATGAATCAAATAATATATGAGAAAATCATACAATTACTAAGCAGAATATATGATGGAGTGATTATTGTGATTGAGTAAATCACATGAGTTATGATCCCTGTTCTAAACTACGCTAGGCGCTAGTCGGGCGGCGAGTCCGGGCCTAGCGAGTTACCGAAAAATCGGGGAGTACTCGGAGATTACGCGGGGCCTAGTTTTAAATACAATTTAATATATTTATAATATGTTTAGTTAATTTTAAATATGATGAGTACTCGGACACAAGTTCTTATACATAATTATAACTTTTTTAGATAATTTTTTGAAACGATCTCCTTTCAATTTATCGAACATTTAGATTTGGGCGTGTTTGATACGAGAAAATCCCTAATGTAGTATATATGTGTTTGTTTTGGGTTAGATAACTAATTGTAACTATTTAGTAATCAATAATTATACAAATCTGTTAATAATGAATAAAAATAATCAATCGTATTTCAGCTTTAAAAAAAAAAAAAAAAAAAAAAAAAAAAAAAAAACTTAGGCGGTCAACGCGGGATTAGGCGGAAATTAGGCGGTCAACGCGGGAATTAGGCGGTCAAACGCGGGTCAACGCCTGGATTCACCGATTTGGCCCAACTCGCCGCGGCCACCCACCGAATAGCGCCCAGGCGGCCGCCTAGGCGGCTAGGCGGCCGCGTTTTTGAACAGGGGTTATGATTGATACTATTTCCTTGATAGGCATTATATTATATATGAATGATATAGAAAAAAAGAATTAGTGGTTTTGTTTTGAATAAAAATGGAGATACGATATTATCTTTTTTTTTGTCAACAGATACGATATTATCTACTTTATTGATTTCTTATTTTGGATGATTTTTATTTCTTCAAAGATGGGATAATATATTATAATATTTGGTCAAACAAAAGTACATAAAACTTTCCAAAAAAGTCAAACTTTCTTCACCCGGCACAACACTCCAATACAAACGATTTTTTCCTATTTATTCACCGAGACGAAGATCACAACTCCACACACAATCCAACCCTTTCAAACAACTTTTTGGTTTTTTGTTTTTTCGAAGAATCTCTTTTTTAAAATGAAACTAAAGCAAACCAACGCGATGTTTATGGTCTTAGCCCTAATCTTGGCATTGGTTTTCCTACAATCAGAAGCTGGTAATTATTGTCCGTTAGAAAATATAAATAGCATACCAGGATGTTTCGATGCGTTGAAAGCAGCATCGGGCAATGATACCAGAAGGCTAACAAGAGATTGTTGCAGAGCAGTCTTTTCAGTAAACTCTGATACTTGCTACTTTCTTCTCTTTCCTGGCAAAGCTTACCCTGTTAAGATGTTCAAAAACATTTGTCTTAATGTTAATTAGTTATGCCCCTGATGGTTCACCTTTCCAATGTTTTCTGTTTCTACCAATGAGTAATAATATATCTAAAGTTAAAATGAATCAAACCTTCCTTTTTGATATTCTCATTTTTATTTCATTAATAATTTCTTTTTTTTTTGATCAACTCATTAATAATTTCTTAGTACCGGAAGAAGTTACATAGTAACATATACACACTATCGTTGATAATATCGAATAATTGATACACAAATCAATTATTTTAGTCACAAACTTTCTTCACACATCTCTGTAAGTCATATATATAAGACAACCAAGTGCACTATCAAATGATTTACATTTCCCGCATTGACAATGAGGCAGTAGACTACTTGGTCAAGAAGGCTCTGCACAACTCTTCTTGCTTCTAGCAAGCCAAAAAAGAATAAAAAGTCAAGTGCACTACGCACACATCTAATTCTAATGAATACATACTCAGTTATTCTTAGTTAACAATACAAACATCTCATTAGCGTCTACACCTACGGCGTCATATTACGTGGCGAGGATGTTTTTCTGATGCGGTGAGATTAGTGGCGGATAAAGATATCAGATGGCTGCTACCCCCAAAAGATTGTTTACAAAGTAGTGAAAACACTTGCCTCTTGATTGTTAGTGGGCCTTTGCTAAGCCTCCTAAATAACAGTTCTAACCTTTAATAGGCCTTTACTAAAACCCGTTTTAGTTAAAAGTTGGGTAGGTTCCTTTTTACATGCATGCTTAATAGAGTTTGGCCTAATGAAAGTCCATATAGGACCGGTAATGCTAGGGTTTCCTCCTTATAACGAAAGTCGCCGTCGCAGGAGACCTTTAAATACGAACCATATCTCCTCTGTTTCATCAACTTATAACAACTCAGTTTAGTTTTCTCCGTTCTGTTCTCTTTTTCTGTCTACAATGTGTTTAGCTCTCAAGTCGATAGTTGGTTTGTATTCTCTCTTTTGAGGTATACAATTTTTTTTAAAAAAAAAATAGATCAAATGATGAGTTTAATACTGCAACAATATGAATTTCATGATTCTTAGTATTTAAGTCTCTGATGATCAAACTTTTTTCAAATTGAGTAGGTTTTCAATTTTGATTTTATTCGTTTTCGATATTTGTTGTGGTTTTTTTGATTTGATAAAAGAAAGAGAGATATGATGAGCAACAAATTGGTCCGTGTTTCAGATTAACCGTGACCGAAAACTTTCTTAACCAAACTCTGATCTCTTATCTTTTCCTAGTCAAATTTATTCAATGTTCGATTATCTTCTTGTGATGTTTGTTTCTGCGGTGATGATTTTATGAAAAATTCACATGTCAGACTTCAGAGATTCTTAACGAATCAGTGAGAATGAATTTCATATCTTCTGAGCAGAAGACGATTGTGTTTTGCATCGAAGATTCATAGAGCGATTTCAAACGGTGAATTATTACCAAAGATTCTGGAGAATAACCAAGTGGTAATAGTTAAAAAATGATTATTGCAGCACCAAAGAACTTAACGATAAATTCAAGTCCGAAATACAAATTATATTAAGTCGTGCCCTGATAATCCATGGTTTAAAATATCGATAATCCATGTTTTAAAATAAGTTTCTCGCCGTAAATTATAAATTTGTGTACAAAATAGATAAATTATATTCCAGTTAACCACAATTCCTATTTTTTACCTTTAATAAGAAATCTTACCAAGGGACAATATCAAGCAAAACATTAGTTAAGGAATTAACGTTCGAAGAGGGCTTTTGTGTTAGGACAGTAAGATGCGGAAAGATGTAATAATACCTCTGTCTAAGCTTCGTTTTACCAAAACATTATCAAATATCAGACAAAAAATGGTGTCGAGTATATTTGCCAACGTGGCGAAACATCAACCAAATTTTCTGTTTAGATCCCATTTTGTCCACTAGAGGGAAGAATTCATCCTATGACCGAAGGTTAAGATTATCTTTTTGTAAAATCGATTCGGGGATGGAGGTATTTCGAAAGGCAGCGATTGTGCGGCTCTATAGCCACAACGGAAAATACTTAACAGCGGACGAAGATCAAGAATCCGTTCATCAAAACCGTCGCGGCACAACTAAAAACACCCGATGGACCGTTGAAATTGTTCCTGGCTCTAATGTCATTCGTCTTCAAAGCTGCTACGGGAAATACCTAACCGCCTCTAATATTCATTTCCTCCTCGGAGCTACCGGTAAAAAGGTATTGTCTTGTTGCCCCAATAAGTTACCTACCTCAAATGAAATTAGGGTTTTAAAAAAAAAGATATCTTGAATGACAAGGCACGCCTATAAATCACCTCAAGTTTGAAAATGCAAAACACAAATTGAATGCAAAGATATAAATGTTAATGCTTTGCTTGCTACAATGCAAAACAAAGCACTTGAAAATTTATCCTTTAAATCATATTATTAGGTATCATCTTGCGTGATTCATAATAACTTGTAAAACAAGGTACTACAAACCTTACCGGCAAAGCTGGACTCGTCCGCCGAGTGGGAACCAATATCGGATGATGGCAAACACGTACGGTTCAAGAGTCGGTATGGCCAATATCTAAGAGCTAACAAAGGTTTGCCGCCTTGGAGAAACTCTATCACACACGATATCCCTAGCCGTACAGTCACACAAGATTGGGTCTTGTGGAGTGTTGATGTTCTCCAAATTCGAGTTGTCAACGATGAAGATGATTCTACCCATAGTTCTTCCACATTTTCACGGATCGAGGTACTATACATAGATAACCAACTCTAGTAGCAGTGATCATTTTAAAATATGATTACTTGTTATTTTTTTTTGTTAAATGTTATATAACACTTGACCAGTCAGGTGAGTCATTTACTGTGAGCTTACCACCAAAATCCGAAGGGAGACTGATATATTACGAGATCAGAGATGATTGTGGGAACATGAATAACGACGACATAGGAGAAAAATCATTGATATTCCACGGAAGCGAGTTGACAGAATTAAAGAAGAAACTAGAGGAAGAAACAGGGATCCAAGATCTTATTGTTTGCTCTAGAAACCCTTTGAATGATGAGAAGCTTTGTCCTCTTCAGTTGCACCTCCCTCCAAATAACGCAACAATGAACGTCATCATCGTTCCTCCTTCACTCGGTACTAAACTTCTCCTTTGATTATACTACGCTTTTCAAATATGTTGTTAAGAGTTATATATATAAAAATTTAGATCTTAGCTAGCTAATATTTTAAGTTTCTTTTACCATATGAGAACAATGTTTATAAGGAAGTTTATGATACATTTGAGACATGAGTGTCCAAAGTTCTTGTTTTCCAAATTTTTGTTTCGAATCTAAAACTGAAAGTTTACTATCCGACACACTTTTTTCTTAAAAGTCTCGTTACGTCTCGGAACATGACAAATCTTCATCATCCCAAGTTTAATGAGTTTCTTTATATCTAATTTTGTTATCAATTTTTGTTTCCTTTTTGTCTTGCAGATATTGACAAACAATAGAGTAATAGCATACTAGATGATATTCCGAGTGTATGTACAAAATGTGTTTTTATATATTATTGTATGTTTATTAAATGACTTTAACATTTTGCAATAATATAATCTTTATCGATTGTAAAATGACGAATATAAATGTTGATCTTTTAAATGTATCATCTTTGTTGAAAAGCTAATATATTACATATCATTTTAATTATTTTAAAGACTTTATATAAACCAGATAGGCAACATCGATTGTAAAGTTATGAAAGGGGATTAGATTTTCTACTCTCGATTTGTTTACTATTGACTCTCCATAAGTGATTTCATTTTCTACCTCTATAAAATTAGGCTTTCGTTCTCGTTTCTGTTTCACAAATATGAGTTTCTTAAAACTTATTCTGTGAATTTGGTGAATTACATGAAGGTCAATTTAAAAAGATGAACATCTGTAAAAATTGGTTCCTTTTATATACATATCTAATCAAAATTTTGAAGAAAAATACCGGCAAACTGTATTCACAAGTTAGTGTTCGAATATAAGTGCAGACTCGAAATGTAAATGTCTGTTTAGTACATGTTCACTAGTTCGATCTAAAAATTATCTAATTATAAAATAACAAAACAAATTACTTATTTTTTAACCTACACTTTTTGAGGTTTAGTCACTTAAGAGTATCTATATATAATAGCAAACCAAAATGTTTTACTTGATGACATCATCTTTTTTATAGGAAAAAAATCAATCTAATGGTCATAATCTTTTTATATTAATGTATGATAAACTCTCTTTCATGGTACATGAGCATCTTTCTAAATTTTTAACAATTAAGTTTGTAAAACTTCATATGCTGTCTAAATCATTGGACTTACCAGAATTAAATATTTATTCTTGAGAGAAACGAAGACAACAAAGGTTCCAAACCTCTGTGACCATGGTCATCGTTTTAATTTCTTAACAATTTTTAATCAAAACTTAATATACTGTTTAAATTAGTGGATTAACCACTATAAAATCTCTATTCCTTAGAGTAACGGAAACAACAAAGGTTCCAAACCTGCTTGACCATTATACTATGTTAGTTTATGATGCAAATATGCATTAAAACAATATTGTCATATTTTTGATTTTTTTCCTCAAAATATGTGGGCTAACCTCTACGAAAATATTGAGTTTTATGCTAAATGCTCTGTATTTTAAGCTTATGCTCACTAGTGCTGTTTAAAATTTTCTAATCAATTTATACATTTTATTAATGTATGATAAACTATCTATCATGGTACAGGGGCATCGTTCTAATTTTTAACAACAAGATTGGTAAAACTTCGTATGCTGCCTAAATCATTGGACTTACCACTATAAGTTTTTAATCTTGAGAGAAACAGAGACAACGAAGGTTCTAAACTCTTTGACCATCATCTTATGTTAGTGCTCAATGAAACTATACACTAAAACCAGATTTTCATATTTTTTTATTTTTTTTCCAAAATCGGTGGGTTAACTCCCTGCTAAAATAATGAGTTTTCGGTAAATGCTCTATATACTGAAATTTATACTCTTCACTTTTGTTTAAAATTTCAAAACACATTCTATATTTGAATTAATGTATTCTAAACTATCTTTCATGGTATATAGCAATCATACTAATTTTTTAATATTTAGTTTACTAAAATTTCATCTACTGCCTATTTTAATGGAATTATCATTATAAAATCTTCATTATCTAGAGAATCAGAGACAAAGGTGGTTCTAAACTCTTTAACCATCATCTGATGTTAGTGCTCGATGAAACTATACACTAAAACCAGATTTTCATAGTTTTTGAATTTTTCCAAAATCCATGGATTAATCCCTTCTAAAATAATGAGTTTTCATTTAATGCCCTATTTACTGAAGTTTATACTCTTCACTTTAGTTTTAAAATTTTAAACCACATTCTATATTTGAATTAATGTATTCTAAAATATCTTTCATGGATTGACCAAAAAAAAATATCTTTCATGGTATGTAGGAATCATACTAATTTTTTAATATTTAGTTTACTAAAATTCCATTTACTGCCTAGATTAGTTGAATTAAAATTATAAAATCTTCATTATCTAGAGAAACGGAAACAACAGAGGTTTTAAACTCTTTGACCATCATCTTATGTTAGTGCTCAATGAAAATATACACTAAAACCATATTTTCATATTTTTGAAATTTTTCCAAAATCCGTGGGTTAACCCCTTCTAAAATAATGAGTTTTCGGGAAATGCTCTATATACTGGAGTTTATACTCTTCACTTTTGTGTAAAAATTTCAAACCACATTCGACATTTGAATTAATGTATTCTATACAATCTTTCATGGTATAGGAATCATTCTAATTTTTTAAAAATTTATTTTACTAAAATTTCATTTACTGCCTAGATTAGTGGAACTAAAATTATAAAATATTCATTATCTAGAGAAATGGAGACAACAGAGGTTTTGAACTCTTTAACCATCATCTTATGTTAGTGCTCGATGAAACTATACACTTAAACCAGATTTTCATATTTTTTGAAAATTTTCCTAAATCCGTGGGTTAACCCCTTCTAAAATAATGAGTTTTCGGTAAATGTTCTATATACTGAAGTTTATACTCTTCACTTTTGTTTAAAAATTTCAAACCTCATTTAAAATTTGAATTAATGTATTATAAACTATCTATCATGGTATATAAGAATCATACTAATTTTTTAATATTTAGTTTACTAAAATTTCATCAACTGCCTATTTTAATTGAATTAGCATTATAAAATCTTCATTATGTAGAGAATCGGAGACAACAGAGGTTTTAAAATCTTTGACCATCATCTGATGTTAGTGCTTGATGAAACTATACACTAAAACCAGATTTTCATAGTTTTGAATTTTTTTCAAAATCCGTTGGTTAACCCCTTCTAAAATAATGAGTTTTCTGTAAATGCTCTATATACTGAAGTTTATACTCTTCACTTTTGTTTAAAAATTTAAAACCACATTTGACATATGAATTAATGTATTCTAAACTCTCTTTCATGGTATATAGGAATCATTCTAAAATTTTAATATTTCGTTTACTAAAATTTCATATACTGCCTTTATAAGTGGAATTACCATTATAAAATCTTCATTATCAAGAAAAACATAGACAATAAATGTTCTAAACCTCTTTGACCATCATCTGATGTTAGTGCTCGATGAAACTATACACTAAAAACAAATTTTTATATTTTTGAAATTATTTCAAAATCCGTGGGTTAACCCCTTCTAAAATAATGAATTTTCGGTAAATGTCCTATTTACTAAAGTTTATACTCTTCACTTTAGTTTAAAAAGTTTAAACAACATTCTATATTTGAATTAATGTGTTCTAAACTATATTTCATGGTATATAGAAATCATACTAATTTTTTAATATTCAGTTTACTATATTTTATTTACTGCCTAGATTAGTGGAACTAAATTTATAAAATCTTCATTATCTAGAGAAACGGAGACAACAGAGGTTTTAAACTCTTTGACCATCATCTTATGTTAGTGCTCAATGAAACTATACACTAAAACCAGATTTTTTTTTTGAATTTCTACAAAATCAGTGGGTTAACCCCCTTCTAAAATAATGAGTTTTCGGTAAATGATCTATATACTGAAGTTTATACTCTTCACTTTTGTTTAAAAATTTCAAACCACATTCTATATTTGAATTAATTTATTCTAAACTATTTTTCACGATATATAGGAATCATAATAATTTATTAATATTTAGTTTACTAAAATTTTATTTACTGCCTAGATTATTGGAATTAACATTATAAAATCTTCATTATCAAGAGAAACGGAGACAACAGAGGTTTTAAGCTCTTTGACCATCATCTTATGTTAGTGCTTGATGAAACTATACACTAAAACATGTTTTTCATATTTTTTGAATTTTTTCCAAAATCCGTGGGTTAACCCCTTCTAAAATAATAAGTTTTCTGAAAATGTTCTATATACTCAAGTTTATACCCTTCACTTTTGTTTAAAAATTTCAAACCACATTTGACATTTGAATTAATCTATTTTAAAATCTCTTTCATGGTATATAGGAATCATTCTAAAACTTTAATATTTCGTTTACTAAAATTTCATATATTGCCTTTATAAGTGGAATTACCATTATAAAATCTTCATTATCAAGAGAAACAGAGACAATAAATGTTCTAAACCTCTTTGACCATCATCTTATGTCAGTTCTCGATGAAACTATACACTAAACCAAGATTTTCATATTTTTGATTTTTTTTCAAAATCCATGGGTTAACCCCTTCAAAAATATTTAGTTTTCGGTAAATGCTCTATATACTGAAGTTTATACTCTTCACTTTAGTTTTAAAATTTCAAACTACATTCTGTATTTGAAATAATGTATTCTAAACTTTCTTTCATGGTATATAGAATCATTCTAATTTTTAATATTTAGTTTACTAAAATTTCATTTACTGCCTAGATTAGTGGAATTAGCATTATAAAATCTTCATTATCTAGAGAAACGGAGACAACGAAGGTTTTAAACTCTTTAACCATCATCTTATGTTAGTGCTCGATGAAAATATACACTAAAACCAGATTTTCGTATATTTAAATATTTTCCGAAATCCGTGGGTTAACCCCTTCTAAAATAATGAGTTTTCGGTAAATTCTCTATATACTGAAGTTTATACTCTTCACTTTTGTTTAAAAATTTCAAACCACATACTATATTTTAATTAATGTATTCTAAACTATTTTTCATGGTATATAGGAATCACACTAATTTTTTAATATTTAGTTTACTAAAATCTCATTTACTGCCTAGATTAGTGGAATTAACATTATAAATTCTTCATTATCTAGAGAAACGGAGACAACGGAGGTTTTAAACTCTTTGACCATCATCTTATGTTAGTGCTCGATGAAACTATACACTAAAACCATATTTTCATATTTTAAATTTTTTTCCAAAATCCGTGGGTTAACCCCTTCTAAAATAATGAGTTTTCTGTAAATGCCCTTTTTACTGAAGTTTATACTCTTCACTTTTAGTTTAAAAATTTTAAACCACATTCTATATTTAAATTAATGTATTCTAAACTATATTTCATGGTATATAGGAATCATACTAATTTTTTAATATTTAGTTTACTAAAATTAAATTTACTGCCTAGATTGGAATTTGCATTATAAAATCTTTATTATCTAGAGAAACGGAGACAATGGAGGTTCTAAACTCTTTGACCATCATCTGATGTTAGTTCTCGATAAAACTATACACTAAAACCAGATTTTCATATTTTTAATTTTTTTCCAAAATCCGTGTGTTAACCCCTTCTAAAATAATGAGTTTTCTGTAAATGCCCTATTTACTGAAGTTTATACTCTTCACTTTAGTTTAAAATTTTTAAACCACATTCTATATTTGAATTAATGTATTCTAAACTATATTTCATGGTATATAGGAATCATACTAATTTTTAATATTTAGTTTACTATATTTAATTTATTGCCTAGGTTAATGGAACTAAATTTATAAAATCTTCATTATCTAGAGAAACAGAGACAACAGAGGTTTTAAACACTTTGACCATCATCTTATGTTAGTGCTCAAAGAAACTATACACTAAAACCATATTTTCATATTTTTTGAAAATTTTCCAAAATCCGTGGGTTAACCCCCTTCTAAAATAATTAGTTTTCCGTAAATGCTCTATATACTGAAGTTTAAACTCTTCACTTTTGTTTAAAAATTTCAAACCACATTCTATATTTGAATTAATGTATTCTAAACTATCTTTCATGTTATATAGGAATCATACTATTTTTTTTTAATATTTAGTTTACTAAAATTTCATCTACTGCCTATTTTAATGGAATTAACATTATAAAATCTTCATTATCTAGAGAATCGGAGACAACGGAGGTTCTAAACTCTTTGGCCATCATCTGATGTTAGTGCTAGATGAAACTATACACTAAAACCAGATTTTCATATTTTTGAAATTTTTCCAAAATCCGTGGGATAACTCCTTCTAAAATAATGAGTTTTCGCTAAATGCTCTATATACTGAAGTTTATGCTCTTCAATTTTGTTTAAAAATTTCATACCACATTGGACAATTGAATTAATGTATTCTAAACTATCTTTCATGGTATATAGGAATTAATCTAAATTTTTAATATTTAGTTTACTAAAATTAAAATTACTGCCTAGATTAGTGGAATTTGCATTATAAAATCTTTATTATCTAGAGAAACGGAGACAACGGAGGTTCTAAACTCTTTGACCATAATCTGATGTTAGTGCTCGATGAAACTATACACTAAAACCAGATTTTCATATTTTAAATTTTTTTCCAAAATCCGTGGGTTAACCCCTTCTAAAATAATGAGTTTTCTGTAAATGCCCTATTTACTGAAGTTAATACTCTTCAATTTAGTTTAAATTTTTTAAACCACATTATATATTTGAATTAATGTATTCTAAACTATATTTCATGGTATATAGGAATCATACCAATTTTTTAATATTTAGTTTACTATATTTCATTTATTGCCTAGGTTAGTGGAACTAAATTTATAAAATCTTCATTATCTAGAGAAACGGAGACAACGGAGGTTTTAAACTCTTTGACCATCATCTTATGTTAGTGCTCAATGAAACTATACACTAAAACCAGATTTTCATATTTTTTGAAAATTTTCCAAAATCCGTGGTTTAACCCCCTTTCTAAAATTATGAGTTTTTGGTAAATGCTCTATATATTGTAGTTTATACTCTTCACTTTTGTATAAAAATTTCAAACCACATTCGAAATTTGAATTAATGTATTCTAAACTATCTTTCATGGTATATAGGAATCATACTAATTTTTTAATATTTAGTTTACTAAAATTTCATCTACTGCCTATTTTAATGGAATTAGCATTATAAAATCTTCATTATCTAGAGAATCGGAGACAACGGAGGTTCTAAACTCTTTGACCATCATCTGATGTTAGTGCTAGATGAAACTATACACTAAAACCAGATTTTCATATTTTTGAAATTTTTCTAAAATCCGTGGGTTAACCTCTTCTAAAATAATGAGTTTTCGCTAAATGCTATATATACTGAAGTTTATACTCTTCACTTTTGTTTAAAAATTTCATACCACATTCGACAATTGAATTAATGTATTCTAAACTATCTTTCAAGGTATATAGGAATTAATCTAAATTTTTAATATTTAGTTTACTAAAATTAAATTTACTGCCTAGATTAGTGAAATTTGCATTATAAAATCTTTATTATCTAAAAAAACGGAGACAATGGAGGTTCTAAACTCTTTGACCATCATTTGATGTTAGTACTCGTTGAAACTATACACTAAAACCAGATTTTTCATATTTTTAAAAATTTTCCAAAATCTGTGGGTTAACCCCTTCTAAAATAATGAGTTTTCTGTAAATGCCCTATTTACTGAAGTTTATACTCTTCACTTTTGTTTAAAATTTTTAAACCACATTCTATATTTGAATTAATGTATTCTAAACTATATTTCATGGTATATGGGAATCATACTAATTTTTAATATTTAGTTTACTATATTTCGTTTATTGCCTAGGTTAGTGGAACTAAATTTATAAAATCTTCATTATCTAGAGAAACGGAGACAACGGAGGTTTTAAACTCTTTGACCATCATCTTATGTTAGTGCTCAATGAAACTATACTCTAAACCAGATTTTTATATTTTTTGAAATTTTTCAAAAATCCGTGGGTTAACCCCTTCTAAAATAATTAGTTTTCGGTAAATGCTCTATATACTGAAGTTTATACTCTTCACTTTTGTTTAAAATTTCAAACCACATTCTATATTTGAATTAATGTATTCTAAACTATCTTTCATGGTATATAGTAATCATACTAATTTTTTAATATTTAGTTTACTAAATTTTTATTTACTGCTTAGATTAGTGGAATTAACATTATAAAATCTTCATCATCTAGAGAAACATGGACAACGGAGGTTTAATACTCTTTAATCATCATATTATGTTAGTGCTCGATAAAAATATACACTAAAACCAGATTTTCATATTTTTGAAATTTTTTCAAAATCCGTGGGTTAACACCTTCTAAAATAATGAGTTTTCGGTAAATGCTCTATATATTGAAGTTTATACTCTTGACTTTTGTTTACAAATTCCAAACCACATTCGACATTTGAATTAATTTATTCTATACTATCTTTCATCGTATATAGGAGTCATTCTAATTTTTTAATATTTAGTTTACTAAAATTTTATTTGCTGCCTAGATTAGTGGAATTAGCATTATAAAATCTTCATTAACTAGAGAAACCGAGACAACGGAGGTTCTAAACTCTTTGACCATCATCTTATGTTAGTGCTCGATGAAATAATACACTAAAACCAGATATTCATATTTTGGAAAAATTTCCAAAATCCGTGGGTTAACCCCTTCTAAAATAATGAGTTTTCGGTAAATGCTCTATATACTGAAGTTTATACTCTTCACCTTTGTTTAAAAATTTTAAACCACATTCGACATTTGAATTACTGTATTCTAAACTATCTTTCATAGTATATAGGAATCATTCTAATTTTTTAATATCTCGTTTACTAAAATTTCATATACTGCCTTGGTAAGTGGAATTACCATTATAAATCTTCATTATCTAGAGAAACGGAGACAACGAAGGTTCTAAACTCTTTAACCATCATCTTATGTTAGTGCTCGATGAAAATATACACTAAAACCAGATTTTCATATTTTTAAATATTTTTTGAAATCCGTGGGTTAACCCATTTCTAAATATATGAGTTTTCGGTAAATGCTCTATATACTGTTGTTTATACTCTTCACTTTTGTTTAAATATTTCAAACCACATTCGACATTTGAATTACTGTATTATAAACTATCTTTCATAGTATATAGGAATCATTCTTATTTTTTAATATTTCGTTTACTAAAATTTCATATACTGCCTTGGTAAGTGGAATTACCATTATAAATCTTCATTATCAAGAGAAACGGAGACAATAAATATTCTAAACCTTTTTGACCATCATCTTATGTCAGTTCTCGACAATTGAATTAATGTATTCTAAACTATCTTTCATGGTATATAGGAATTAATCTAAATTTTTAATATTTAGTTTACTAAAATTAAATTTACTGCCTAGATTAGTGGGATTTGCATTATAAAATCTTTATTATCTAGAGAAACGGAGACAACGGAGGTTCTAAACTCTTTGACCATCATCTGATGTTATTGCTCGATGAAACTATACACTAAAAACAGATTTTCATATTTTTTAAATTTTTCCAAAATCCGTGGGTTAACTCCTTCTAAAATAATGAGTTTTCTGTAAATGCCCAATTTACTGAAGTTTATACTCTTCAATTTAGTTTAAAAATTTTAAACCACATTCTATATTTGAATTAATGTATTCTAAACTATTTTTCATAGTATATAAAAATCATACTAATTTTTAATATTTAGTTTACTAAAATTTCATTTACTGCCTATTTTAATGGAATTAGCATTATAAAATCTTCATTATCTAGAGAATCGGAGACAAGAGAGGTTCTAAACTCTTTGACCATCATCTGATGTTAGTGCTAGATGAAACTATACACTAAAACCAGATTTTCATATTTTTGAAATTTGTCCAAAATACGTAGGTTACCCCTTCTAAAATAATGAGTTTTCGCTAAATGCTCTATATACTGAAGTTTATACTCTTCACTTTCCTTTAAAAAGTTCATACCACATTCGACGATTGAAATAATTTATTCTAAACTATCTTTCATGGTATATAGGAATTAAGCTAAATTTTTAATATTTAGTTTACTAAAATTAAATTTACTGCCTAGATTAGTGGAATTTCCATTATAAAATCTTTATTATCTAGAGAAACGGAGACAACGGAGGTTCTAAACTCTTTGACCATCATCAGATGTTTGTCCTCGATGAAACTATACACTAAAACCAGATTTTAATATTTTAATTTTTTTTTCCTAAATCCGTGGGTTAACTCCTTCTAAAATAATGAGATTTCTATAAATGCCATTTTTACTGAAGTTTATACTCTTCACTTTGGTTTAAAAATTTTAAACCACACTCTATATTTGAATTAATGTATTCTAAACTATATTTCATGGTATATAAGAATCATACTAATTTTTTAATATTTAGTTTACTAAAATTTCATCTACTGCCTATTTTATTGGAATTAGCATTATAAAATCTTCATTATCTAGAGAATCGGAGACAACAGAGGTTCTAAACTTTTTGACCATCATCTGATGTTAGTGCTAGATGAAACTGTAGACTAAAACCAGATTTTCATATTTTTGAAAATTTTCCAAAAGCCGTGGGTTAACCCCTTCTAAAATAATGAGTTTTCGCTAAATGCTCTATATACTGAAGTTTATACTCTTCACTTTTGTTTAAAAATTTCATACCAAATTCGACAATTGAATTAATGTATTCTAAACTATCTTTCATGGTATATAGGAATTAATCTAAATTTTTAATATTTAGTTTACTAAAATTAAATTTACTGTCTAGATTAGTAGAATTTACATTATAAAATCTTTATTATCTAGAGAAACGGAGAGAGCGGAGGTTATAAACTCTTTGACTATCATCTGATATTAGTGCTCGATGAAACTATACACTAAAACCAGATTTTCATATTTTTAAAATTTTTCCAAAATCCGTGGGTTAACCCCTTCTAAAATAATGAATTTTCTGTAAATGCCCTATTTACTTAAGTTTATACTCTTCACTATAGTTTAAAAATTTAAGCCACATTATATATTTGAATTAATGTATTCTAAACTATATTTCATGGTATATAGGAATCATACTAATTTTTTTAATATTTAGTTTACTAAAATTTCATCTACTGCCTATTTTAATGGAATTATTATAAAATCTTCATTTTCTAGAGAATCAGAGACAACAGAGGTTCTAAATCTTTGACCATCATCTGATGTTAGTGCTAGATGAAACTATACACTAAAACCAGATTTTTATATTTTTGAAAAATTTCCAAAATCTGTGGGTTAACCCCTTTTAAAATAATGAGTTTTCGCTAAATGCTCTATATACTGAAGTTTATATTCTTCACTTTTGCTTAAAAATTTCATACCACATTTGACAATTGAATTAATGTATTCTAAACTATCTTTCATGGTATATAGGAATTAATCTAAATTTTTAATATTTAGTTTACTAAAATTAAATTTACTGCCTAGATTGGTGGAATTTGCATTATAAAATCTTTATTATCTAGAGAAACAGAGACAATGGAGGTTCTAAACTCTTTGACCATCATCTGATGTTAGTGCTTGATGAAACTATACACTAAAACCAGATTTTCATATTTTTAAAAATTTTCCAAAATCCGTGGGTTAACCCCTTCTAAAATAAAGAGTTTTCTGTAAATGCCCTATTTACTGAAGTTTATACTCTTCACTTTAGTTTAAAATTTTTAAACCACATTCTATATTTGAATTAATGTATTCTAAAATATATTTCATGGTATATAGGAATCATACTAATTTTTTAATATTTAGTTTACTAAAATTTCATCTACTGCCTATTTTAATGGAATTAGCATTATAAAATCTTCATTATTTAGAGAATCGGAGACAACGGAGTATCTAAACTCTTTGACCATCATCTGATGTTAGTGCTAGATGAAACTATACACTAAAACCAGATTTTCATATTTTTGAAATTTTTCCAAAATCCGTGGGTTAACCCCTTCTAAAATTATGAGTTTTCGGTAAATGCTCTATATACTAAAGTTTATACTCTTCACTTTTGTATTAAAAATTTCAAACCATATTCTACATTTCAATTGATTTATTCTAAACTATCTTTCATGTTATATAGGAATCATTCTAATTTTTTAATATTTATTTTACTAAAATTTCATTTACTGCCTAGATTAGTGGAATCAAAATTATAAAATCTTCATTATCTACAGTAACAGAGACAACAAACATTTTAAAATCTATGACCATCATCTTATGTTAGTGCTCGATTAAACTATACACTAAAACAAGATTTTCATATTTTTGAAATTTTTCCAAAATCCGTGGGTTAACCCCTTCTATAATGAGTTTTCGGTAAATGCTCTATATACTGAATTTTATACTCTTCACTTTTGTTTAAAAATTTAAAACCACATTCGACATTTGAATTAATGTATTCTAAACTATATTTCATGGTATATAGGAATCATACTGATTTTTTAATATTTAGTTTACTAAAATTTCATCTACTGCCTATTTTAATGGAATTAGCATTATAAAATCTTCATTATCTTGAGAATCGGAGACAACGGAGGTTCTAAACTCTTTGACCATCATCTTTCATGTTATATAAGAATCATTCTAAAATTTTAATATTTCGTTTACTAAAATTTAATATATTGTCTTGATAAGTGGAATTACCATTATAAAATCTTCATTATCAAGAGAAACATAGACAATAAATGTTATAAACCTCTTTGACCATCATCTTAGGTCAGTTCTCGATGAAACTATACACTAAAACCAGATTTTCATATTTTTTGAAATTTTTCCAAAATCTGTGGGTTAACCCCTTCTAAAATAATGAGTTTTTGGTAAATGCTCTATATACTAAAGTTTATACTCTTCACTTCAGTTTAAAATTTTCAAACCACATTCTGTATTTGAATTAATGTACTCTAAACTCTCTTTCATGGTATATAGAAATCATTCTAATTTTTTAATATTTAGTTCACTAAAATTTTATTTATTGCCTAGATTAGTGGAATTAGTATTATAAAATATTCATTATCTAGAGAAACAGAGACAAAGAAGGTTCTAAACTCTTTGACCATCATCTTATGTTAATGCTCGATGAAAATATACACTAAAACCAGATATTCATATTTTTTAGAATTTTCCAAAATCCGTGGGTTAACCCCTTTTAAAATAATGAGTTTTCGCTAAATGCAATATATACTGAAGTTTATACTCCTCACTTCTGTTTTAAAAATTTAAAACCACATTCTACATTTGAATTAATGTATTCTAGACTATTTTTCATGGTATATGGGAATCATTCTAATTTTTAATATTTATTTTACTAAAATTTCATTTATTCCTTGATAAGTGGAATTACCATTATAAATCTTCATTATCAAGAGAAACGGAGACAATAAATGTTCTAAACCTCTTTGACCATCATCTTATTTCAGTTCTTGATGAAACTAATCACTAAAACCAGGTTTTCATGTTTTTGAATTTTTTAAAAAATCAGTGGATTAACCCCTTCAAAAATATTGAGTTTTCGGTAAATGCTCTATATACTGTAGTTTATACTATTCACTTTTGTTTAAAAAATTCAAACCACATTCGACATTTGAATTAATGTATTATAAACTCTCTTTCCTGGTATATATGAATCATTTTAAAATTTTAATATTTCGTTTACTAAAATTTCGTATACTGGCTTGATAAGTGGAATTACCCTTATAAAATCTTCATTATCAAGAGAAACGAAGACAATAAATGTTCTAAACCTTTTTGACCATCAACTTATGTCAGTTCTCGATGAAACTATACACTAAAACAAGATTTTCATATTTTTGAATTTTTTTCAAAATCCGTGGGTTAACCCCTTCAAAAATATCCAGTTTTCTTTAAATACTCTATATACTGAAGTTTATACTCTTCGCTTTAGTTTAAAAATTTCAAACCACATTCTGTATTCAAATTAATGTATTCAAAACTATCTTTCATGGTGTATAGGAATCATTCTAATTTTTTAATATTTAGTTTACTAAAATTTTACTTACTGCCTAGATTATTGGAATTAGCATTATAAAATCTTCATTAACTAGAGAAACGGAGACAACGAAGGTTCTAAACTCTTTGACCATCATCTTATGTTAGTGCTTGATGAAAATATACACTAAAACCAGATTTTCATGTTTTTGAAAATTTTCCAAAATCCGTGGGTTAACACCCCTTCTAAAATAATGAGTTTTCGGTAAATGCTCAATGTACTGAAGTTTATACTCTTCACTTTTCTTTAAAAAAATTCAATCAACATTCGACAATTGAATTAGTGTATTCTACACTATATTTCATGGTATATAGGAATCATTCTAATTTTTTAATATTTAGTTTACGAAAATTTTATTTACTGCCTAAATTAGTGGAATTAGCATTATAAAATCTTCATTATCTAGAAAAACAGAGACAACGAAGGTTCTAAACTCTTTGACCATCATCTTATGTTAGTTCTCGATGAAAATATACACTAAAACCAGATATTCATATTTTTGAAAATTTTCCAAAATCTGTGAGTTAACCTCCTTCTAAAATAATGAGTTTTCGGTAAATGCAATATATACTATAGTTTATACTCTTCACTTCTGTTTTAAAAATTTCAAACCACATTCGACATTTGAATTAATTTATTCTAAACTATTTTTCATGGTATATAGGAATCATTCTAATTTTTTAATATTTATTTTACTAAAATTTCATTTACTGCCTAAATTTGTGGAATTAACATTATAAAATCTTTATTATCTTGAGAAACGGAGACAACGGAGGTTCTAAACTCTTTGACCATCATCTTATCTTAGTGCTCGTTGAAAATATTCACTAAAACCAGATTTTGAAATTTTTCCAAAATCTGTGGGTTAACCCCTTCTAAAATAATGAGTTTTCGGTAAATGCTCTATATACTGAAGTTTATACTCTTTACTTTTGTTTTAAAAATTTCAAACCACATTCTACATTTCAATTAATATATTCTAAACTATCTTTCATGGTATATAGGAATCATTTTAATTTTTTAATATTTATTTTACTAAAATTTCATTTACTGCCTAGATTAGTGGAATTAAAATTATAAAATCTTCAGTATATAGAGAAAGGGAGACAACAGAGGTTTTAAACTCTTTGAACATCATCTTATGTTAGTGCTCGATGAAACTATACACTAAAACCAGATTTTCAAATTTTTTGAAATTTTTCCAAAATCCGTGGGTTAACCCCTTCTAAAATAATGAGTTTTCTGTAAATGCCCTATTTACTGAAGTTTATACTCTTCACTTTAGTTTAAAAATTATAAACCACATTCTATATTTTAATTAATGTATTTAAGCTATCTTTCATGGTATATAGGAATCATACTAATTTTTTCATATTTAGTTTACTGAAATTTCATTTACTGCCTAGATTAGTGGAACTAAAATTATAAAATCTTCATTATCTAGAGAAATGGAGACAACAGAGGTATTAAACTTTTTGACCATCATCTTATGTTAGTGCTCAATGAAAATATATACTAAAACCAGATTTTTATATTTTTTTGAAATTTTTCCAAAATCTGTGGGTTAACCCCTTCTAAAATAATGAGTTTTCGGTAAATGCTATATATGCTGAAGTTTATACTCTTCACTTTTGTTTAAAAATTTCATACCACATTCTATATTTGAATTAATGTATTCTAAACTATCTTTCATGGTATATAGGAATCATACTAATTTTTTAATATTTAGTTTACTAAAATTTTATTTACTGCCTTGATTAGTGGAATTAACATTATAAAATCTTCATTATCTAGAGAAACGGAGACAATAGAGGTTTTAAACTCTTTGACCATCATCTTATGTTAGTGCTCGATGAAACTATACACAAAAATCAGATTTTCATATTTTTAAAATTTTCCCAAAATCCGTGGGTAAATGCTCTAAAATAATGAGTTTTCGGTAAATGCTCTATTTACTGAAGTTTATACTCTTCATTTTTGTTTAAAAAAATTCAAACCATATTCAACATCTGAATTAATGTATTCTAAACTCTCTTTCATGTTATATAGGAAACATTCTAAAATTTTAATATTTCGTTTACTAAAATTTCATATATTGCCTTGATAAGTGGAATTACCATTATAAAATCTTCATTATCAAGAGTAACAGAGACAATAAATTTTCTAAACCTCTTTGACCTTCATCTTATGTCAGTTCTAGATGAAACTAAACACTAAAACCAGATTTCATATTTTTGAATTTTTTCCAAAATCCGTGGGTTAACCCCTCGGTAAATGCTCTATATACCGAAGTTTATACTTTTCACTTTTATTTAAAAATTTCAAACCACATTCGACAATTGAATTAATGTATTATATACTATATTTCATGGTATATATGAATCAATCAAGATTTTTAATATTTAGTTTACTAAAATTAAATTTACTGCCTAGATTAGTGGAATTTGCATTATAAAATCTTTATTATCTAGAGAAACGGAGACAACGGAGATTCTAAACTCTTTGACAATCATCTTATCTTAGTGCTCGTTGAAAATATTCACTAAAACCAGATTTTCATATTTTTGATTTTTTTCCAAAATCCGTGGGTTAACCCCTTCTAAAATAATGAGTTTTCGGTAAATGCCTTATTTACTTAAGTTTATACTCTTCACTTTAGTTTAAAATTTTTTAACCACATTTTATATTTGAATTAATGTATTCTAAATTATCTTTCATGATATATAGGAATAATACTAATTTTTTAATATTTCGTTTACTGAAATTTCATTTACAGCCTAGATTAGTGGACCTAAAATTAAAAATCTCCATTATCTAGAGAAACGGAGACAACAGAGGTTTTAAACTCTTTGACCATCATCTTATGTAAGTGCTCGATGAAACTATACACTAAAACCAGATTTTCATATTTTTTGGATTTTTTCTAAAATCTGTGGGTTAACCCCTTCAAACCATATTCTACATTTCAATTAATTTATTCTAAACTATCTTTCATGTTATATTGGAATCATTCTAATTTTTTAATATTTATTTTACTAAAATTTCATTTACTGCCTAGATTAGTGGAATCAAAATTATAAAATCTTCATTATCTAGAGTAACGGAGACAACATACATTTTAAAATCTTTGACCATCATCTTATGTTAGTGCTCGATTAAACTATACACTAAAATAAGATTTTCATATTTTTGAAAATTTTCCAAAATCCGTGGTTTAACCCCTTCTATAATGAGTTTTCGGTAAATGCTCTATATACTGAATTTTATACTCTTCACTTTTGTTTAAAATTTTAAAACCACATTCGGCATTTGAATTAATGTATTCTAAACTATATTTCATGGTATATAGGAATCATACTGATTTTTTAATATTTAGTTTACTAAAATTTCATCTACTACCTTTTTAATGGAATTAGCATTATAAAATCTTCATTATCTTGAGAATCGGAGACAACCGAGGTTCTAAACTCTTTGACCATCATTTTTCATGTTATATAAGAATCATTCTAAAATTTTAATATTTCGTTTACTAAAATTTAATATATTGCCTTGATAAGTGGAATTACCATTATAAAATCTTCATTATCAAGAGAAACATAGACAATAAATGTTATAAACCTCTCTGACCATCATCTTAGGTCAGTTCTCGATGAAACTATACACTAAAACAAGATTTTCATATTTTTGATTTTTTTTCAAAATCTGTGGGTTAACCTCTTCAAAAATATTCAGTTTTCTTTAAATACTCTATATACCGAAGTTTATACTCTTCGCTTTAGTTTAAAAATTTCAAACCACATTCTGTATTCAAATTAATGTATTCAAAACTATCTTTCATGGTGTATAGGAATCATTCTAATTTTTTAATATTTAGTTTACTAAAATTTTATTTACTGCCTAGATTAGTGGAATTAGCATTATAAAATCTTCATTAACTAGAGAAACGGAGACAACGAAGGTTCTAAACTCTTTGACCATCATCTTATGTTAGTGCTTGATGAAAATATACACTAAAACCAGATTTTCATATTTTTGAAAATTTTCCAAAATCCGTGGGTTAACACCCCTTTTAAAATAATGAGTTTTCGGTAAATGCTCAATGTACTGAAATTTATAATCTTCACTTTTGTTTAAAAAATTCAATCCACATTCGACAATTGAATTAGTGTATTCTACACTATATTTCATGGTATATAGGAATTATTCTAATTTTTTAATATTTAGTTTACGAAAATTTTATTTACTGCCTAGATTAGTGGAATTAGCATTATAAAATCTTCATTATCTAGAGAAACAGAGACAACGAAAGTTCTAAACTCTTTGACAATCATCTTATGTTAGTGCTCGATGAAAATATACACTAAAACCAGATATTCATATTTTTGAAAATTTTCCAAAATCCGTGAGTTAACCCCCTTCTAAAATAATGAGTTTTCGGTAAATGCAATATATACTAAAGTTTATACGCTTCACTTCTGTTTTAAAAATTTCAAACCACATTCTACATTTGAATTAATGTATTCTAAACTATCTTTCATGGTATATAGGAATCATTCTAATTTTTTAATATTTATTTTACTAAAATTTCATTAACTGCCTAGATTTGTGGAATTAGCATTATAAAATCTTTATTATCTTGAGAAACGGAGACAACGGAGGTTCTAAACTCTTTGACCATCATCTTATCTTAGTGGTCGTTGAAAATATTCACTAAAACCAGATTTTGAAATTTTTCCAAAATCTGTGGGTTAACAACCCCTTCTAAAATAATGAGTTTTCGGTAAATGCTCTATATACTGAAGTTTTTACTCTTTACTTTTGTTTTAAAAATTTCAAACCACATTCTACATTTCAATTAATATATTATAAACTATCTTTCATGGTATATAGGAATCATTCTAATTTTTTAATATTTATTTTACTAAAATTTCATTTACTGCCTAAATTAGTGGAATTAAAATTATAAAATCTTCAGTATATAGAGAAAGGGAGACAACATAGGTTTTAAACTCTTTGAACATCATCTTATGTTAGTGCTCGGTGAAACTATACACTAAAACCAGATTTTCATATTTATAAAAAAATTTCCAAAATCCGTGAATTTTCTAAAATAATGAGTTTTCTGTAAATGCCCTATTTACTGAAGTTTATACTCTTCACTTTAGTTTAAAAATTATAAACCACATTCTATATTTTAATTAATGAAATTTTTTCGTATTTAGTTTACTGAAATTTCATTTACTGCCTAGATTAGTGGAACTAAAATTATAAAATCTTCATTATCTAGAGAAACGGAGACAACAGAGGTATTAAACTCTTTGACCATCATCTTATGTTAGTGCTCAATGAAACTAAACACTAAAACCAGATTTTCATATTTTTTTGAAATTTTTCCAAAATCTGTGGGTTAACCCCTTCTAAAATAATGAGTTTTCGGTAAATGCTATATATGCTGAAGTTTATACTCTTCACTTTTGTTTAAAAATTTCATACCACATTCTATATTTGAATTAACGTATTCTAAACTATCTTTCATGGTATATAGGAATCATACTAATTTTTTAATATTTAGTTTACTAAAATTTTATTTACTGCCTTGATTAGTGGAATTAACATTATAAAATCTTCATTATCTAGAGAAACGGAGACAATGGAGGTTTTAAACTCTTTGACCATCATCTTATGTTAGTGTTTGATGAAACTATACACTAAAATCAGATTTTCATATTTTTGAAATTTTCCCAAAATCCGTGGGTAAATGCTCTAAAATAATGAGTTTTCGGTAAATGCTCTATATACTAAAGTTTATACTCTTCATTTTTGTTTAAAAAATTTCAAACCATATTCAACATTTGAATTAATGTATTCTAAACTCTCTTTCATGTTATATAGGAAACATTCTAAAATTTTAATATTTTGTTTACTAAAATTTCATATATTGCCTTGATAAGTGGAATTACCATTATAAAATCTTCATTATCAAGAGTAACAGAGACAATAAATTTTCTAAACTTCTTTGACCTTCATCTTATGTCAGTTCTAGATGAAACTATACACTAAAACCAGATTTTCATATTTTTGAATTTTTTCCAAAATCCGCGGGTTAACCCCTCGGTAAATGCTCTATATACCGAAGTTTATACTTTTCACTTTTATTTAAAAATTTCAAACCACATTCGACAATTGAATTAATGTATTATATACTATATTTCATGGTATATATGAATCAATCTAGATTTTTAATATTTAGTTTACTAAAATTAAATTTACTGCCTAGATTAGTGGAATTTGCATTATAAAATCTTTATTATCTAGAGAAACGGAGACAACGGAGGTTCTAAACTCTTTGACAATCATCTTATCTTAGTGCTCGTTGAAAATATTCACTAAAACCAGATTTTCATATTTTGAATTTTTTTCCAAAATCCGTGGGTTAACCCCTTCTAAAATAATGAGTTTTCGGTAAATGCCCTATTTACTTAAGTTTATACTCTTCACTTCAGTTTAAAAAATTTTAACCACATTTTATATTTGAATTAATGTATTCTAAATTATCATTCATGATATATAGGAATAATACTATTTTTTTAATATTTCGTTTACTGAAATTTCATTTACAGCCTAGATTAGTGGAACTAAAATTAAAAATCTCCATTATCTAGAGAAACGGAGACAACAGAGGTTTTAAACTCTTTGACCATCATCTTATGTAAGTGCTCAATGAAACTATACACTAAAACCATATTTTCATATTTTTTTGATTTTTTCTAAAATATGTGGGTTAACCCCTTCTAAAATAATGAGTTTTCGGTAAATGCTCAATATACTGAAGTTTATACTCTTCACTTTTGTTTAAAAATTTCAAACCACATTCTATATTTGAAATTAATGTATTCTAAACTATCTTTCATGGTATATAGGAATCATACTGATTTTTTAATATTTAGTTTACTAAAATTTCATTTACCGCCTAGATTAGTGGAATTAACATTATAAAATCTTCATTATCTAGAGAAACGGAGACAACAGAGGTTTTAAACTATTTGACCATCATATTATGTTAGTGCTCGACGAATCTATACACTAAAACCAGATTTTCATATTTTTTGAAATTTTTCAAAATCCGTGGGTTAATTCCTTCTAAAATAATGAGTTTTCTGTAAATGCTCTATATACTGAAGTTTATACTCTTCACTTTTGTTTAAAATTTTCAAACCACATTCGACATTTGAATTAATGTATTCTAAACTCTCTTTCATGTTATATAGGAATCATTATAAAATTTTTAATATTTCGTTTACTAAAATTTCATATATTGCCTTGATAAACGGAATTACCATTATAAAATCTTCATTTTCAAAAGAAACAGAGACAATAAATGTTCTAAACCTCTTTAACCATCATCTTATGTCAGTTCTCGATGAAAGTATACAGTAAAACAAGATTTTCATATTTTTGAATTTTTTTCAAAATCCATGGGTTAACCCCTTCAAAAATATTGAATTTTCGGTAAATGCCCTATTTACTTAAGTTTATACTCTTCACTTTAGTTTAAATTTTTTTAACCACATTTTATATTTGAATTAGTGTATTCTAAATTATCTTTCATGATATATAGGAATAATACTAATTTTTTAATATTTCGTTTACTGAAATTTCATTTACAGCCTAGATTAGTGGAACTAAAATTTAAAATCTTCATTATCTAAAGAAACGGAGACAACAGAGGTTTTAAACTCTTTGACCATCATCTTATGTAAGTGCTCAATGAAACTATACACTAAAACCAGATTTTCATATTTTTTGAATTTTTTCTAAAATCAGTGGGTTAACCCCTTTTAAAATAATGAGTTTTCGGTAAATGTTCTATATACTGAAGTTTATACTCTTCACTTTTGTTTAAAAATTTCAATCCACATTCGACAATTGAATTAGTGTATTCTATACTATATTTCATGGTATATAGGAATCATTATAATTTTTCAATATTTAGTTTACGAAAAATTTATTTACTGCCTAGATTAGTGGAATTAACATTATAAAATCTTCATTATCTAGAGAAACGGAGACAACGGAGGTTTTAAACTATTTGAACATCATATTATGTTAGTGCTCGATGAAACTATACACTATAATCAGATTTTCATATTTTTTGAAATTTTCCAAAATCCGTGGGTGTTACCCTTCTAAAATAATGAGTTTTCGGTAAATGCTCTATATACTGAAGTTTATACTCTTCACTTTTGTTTAAAAATTTCAAACCACATTCGACATTTGAATTAATGTATTCTAAACTCTCTTTCATGTTATATAGGAATCATTCTAAATTTTTAATATTTCGTTTACTAAAATTTCATATATTGCCTTGATAAGTGGAATTCCCATTATAAAATCATCTTTATCAAAAGAAACAGAGACAATAAATGGTCTAAACCTCTTTGACCATCATCTTATGTCAGTTCTCGATGAAACTGTACAATAAAACAAGATTTTCATATTTTTGATTTTTTTTCAAAATCCATGGGTTAACCCCTTCAAAAATATTGAGTTTTCGGTAAATGATCTATATACTGAAGTTTCACTTTAGTTTAAAAATTTCAAACCACATTCTGTATTTGAATTAATCTATTCTAAACTATCTTTCATGGTATATAGGAATCATTCTAATTTTTTAATATTTAGTTTACTAAAATTTTATTTACTGCCTAGATTAGTGGAAATAGCATTACAAAATCTTCATTATCTAGAGAAACGGAGACAACGAAGGTTCTAAACTCTTTGACCATCATCTTATGTTAGTGCTCGATGAAAATATACACTAAAACCAGATATTCATATTTTTGAAATTTTTCCAAAATCCGTGTGTTAACCCCTTCTAAAATAATGAGTTTTCGGTAAATGTTCTATGTACTGAAGTTTATACTCTTCACTTTTGTTTAAAAATTTAAAACTTATTTACATTTGAATTAATGTATTCTAAACAATCTTTCATGGTATATAGGAATCATATTAATTTTTTAATATTTAGTTTACTAAAATTTCATCTACTGCCTGTTTTAATGGAATTAGCATTATAAAATCTTCATTATCTAGAGAATCGGTGACAACGGATGTTCTAAACTCTTTGACCATCATCTGATGTTAGTGCTCGATTAAACTATACACTAAAATCAGATTTTCATATTTTGAAATTTTTCCAAAATCCGTGGGTTAATCCCTTCTAAAATAATGAGTTTTGGGTAAATGTCTTATTTACTGAAGTTTAAACTCTTCACTTTAGTTTAAAAATTTTAAACCACATTCTATATTTGAATTAATGTTTTCTAAACTATCTTTCATGGTATAGAGGAATCATATTAATTTTTTAATATTTAGTTTACTAAAATTTTATTTACTGCCTAGATTAGTGGAACTAAAATTATAAAATCTTCATTATCTAGAGAAACGGAGACAACAGAGGTTTTAAACTCTTTAACCATCATCTTATGTTAATGCTCTATATACTTAAGTCTATACTTTTCACTTTTGTTTTAAAAATTTCAAACCACATTCTACATTTGAATTAATGTATTATAAATTCTCTTTCATGGTATATAGGAATCATTATAATTTTTTAATATTTAGTTTACTAAAATTTCATTTACTGCCTAGATTAGTAGAATTACCATTATAAAATCTTTATCATCAAGAGAAATGGAGGTTCTAAACTCTTTAACCATCATCTTATTTTAGTGCGTTGAAATTATACACGAAAACTAGGTTTTCATATGTTTGAAATTTTTTAAAAATCCGTAGGTTAACCCCTTCAAAAATATTGAGTTTTCGGTAAATGCTCAATATATTGAAGTTTATACTCTTCACTTTTGTTTAAAAAATTCAAACCACATTCGATATTTGAATTAATGTATTCTAAACTCTCTTTCGTGGTATATAGGAATCATTCTAAATTTTTAATATTTTGTTTACTAAAATTTCATATATTGCCTTGATAAGTGGAATTACCATTATAAAATATACTTTATCAAGGGAAACGGAGACAATAAATGTTCTAAACCTTTTTGACTATCATCTTATGTCAGTTTTCGATGAAACTATACACTAAAACAAGATTTTCATATTTTTGAATTTTTTTCAAAATCCATGTGTTAACCCCTTCAAAAATATTCAGTTTTTGGTAAATACTCTATATACTGAAGTTTATACTCTTCACTTTAGTTTAAAAATTTCAAAGCAGATTCTGTATTATAATTAATGTATTCAAAACTATCTTTCATGGTATATATGAATCATTCTAATTTTTAATATTTAGTTTACTAAAATTTCATTTACTGCCTAGATTAGTGGAATTAGCATTCTAAAATCTTCATTATCTAGAGAAACGGAGACAACGAAGGTTCTAAAATCTTTGATCATCATCTTATGTTAGTGCTCGATGAAAATATACACTAAAACCAGATTTTCATATTTTTGAAAATTTTCCAAAATCCGTGGGTTAACCCTTCTAAAATAATGAGTTTTCGGTAAATGCTCTATATACTGAAGTTTATACTTTTCACTTTTGTTTAAAAATTTCAAACCACATTTGACAATTGAATTAATGTATTCTAAACTATCTTTCAAGGTATAAAGGAATCAATCTAAATTTTTAATATTTAGTTTACTAAAATTAAATTTACTATCTAGATTAGTGGAATTTGCATTATAAAATCATTATTATCTAGAGAAACAGAGACAACGGAGGTTCTAAACTCATTGACCATCATCTTATCTTAGTGCTCGTTGAAAGTATACACTAAAACCATATTTTCATATTTTTGAAATTTTTCCAAAATTCGTGGGTTAACCCCCCCTTCAAAAATAATGAGTTTTCGGTAAATGCTCTATATACTTAAGTCTATACTCTTCATTTTTGTTTAAAAAAATTCTAACCACATTCTACATTTGAATTAATGTATTCTAAACTATCTTTCATGGTATATAGGAATAATTATAATTTTTTAATATTTATTTTACTAAAATTTCATTTACTGCCTAGATTAGTGGAATTAAAATTATAAAATCTTCATTATCTAGAGAAACAGAGACAACAGAGGTTTTAAACTCTTTGACTATCATCTTATGTTAGTGCTCGATGAAACTATACACTAAATCCAGATTTTCATATTTTTGAAATTTTTCCAAAATCCGTGGTTTAACCCCTTCTGAAATAATGAGTTTTCGATAAATGATCTATGTACTGAAGTTTATACTCTTCACTTTTGTTTAAAATTTTAAAACCACATTAGAAATTTGAATTAATGTATTCTAATCAATCTTTCATGGTATATAGGAATCATTTTAATTTTTTAATATTTATTTTACTAAAATTTCATCTACTGCCTATTTTAATGGAATTAGCATTATAAAATCTTCATTATCTAGAGAATCGGAGACAACGGAGGTTCTAAACTCTTTGACCATCATCTGATGTTAGTGCTCGATGAAAATATACACTAAAATCAGATTTTCATATTTTGAAATTTTTCCAAAATCCGTGGGTTAACCCCTTCTAAAAAATGGGTTTTCGGTAAATGCCTTATTTACTGAAGTTTATAATCATCACTTTAGCTTAAAAATTTTAAACCACATTCTATATTTGAATTAATGTTTTCTAAACTATCTTTCATGGTATATAGGAACCATACTAATTTTTTAATATTTAGTTTACTAAATTTTTATTTACTGCCTAGATTAGTGGAACTAAAATTATAAATCTTCATTATCTAGAGAAACGGAGACAACGGACCATCATCTTAAGTTAGTGCTCGATGAAACTATACTCTAAAACCAGATTTTCATATTTTTGAAATTTTTCCAAAATCCGTGGGTTAACCCCTTTTAAAATAATGAGTTTTCGGTATATGCTCTATATACTTATGTCTATACTCTTCGCTTTTGTTTTAAAAATTTCAACCAACATTCTACATTTGAATTAATGTATTCTAAACTCTCTTTCATGGTATATAGGAATCATTCTAAAATTTTAATATTTTGTTTACTAAAATTTCATATACTGTCTTGATAAATGGAATTACCATTATAAAATTTTCATTGTCAAGAGAAACGGAGACAATAATTGTTCTAAACCTTTTTGACAATCATCTTATGACAGTTCTCGATGAAACTATACACTAAAACAAGATTTTCATATTTTTGATTTTTTTTCAAAATCCATGGATTAACCCCTTCAAAAATATTCAGTTTTCGGTAAATACTCTATATACTGAAGTTTATACTCTTCACTTTAGTTTGAAATTTTCAAACCACATTCTGTATTTGAATTAATGTATTCAAAACTATTTTTCATGGTATATAGGAATCATTCTAATATTTTACTATTTAGTTTACAAAAATTTCATTTACTTCCTAGATTAGTCGAATTAGCATTATAAAATCTTCATTATCTAGAGAAACGGTGACAACGAAGGTTCTAAACTCTTTGTCCATCTTCTTATGTTAGTGCTAGATGAAAATATACACTAAAACCAGACTTTCATATTTTGAAAATTTTCCAGAAACCGTGGGTTAACCCCCTTCTAAAATAATGAGTTTTCGGTAAATGCTCTATATACTGTAGTTTATACTCTTCACTTTTGTTTAAAAACTTCAAACCACATTTGACAATTGAATTAATGTATTCTAAACTATATTTCAAGGTATATAGGAATCAATCTAAATTTTTAATATTTAGTTTACTAAAATTAAATTTACTGCCCAGATTAGTGGAATTTGCATTATAAAATCTTTATTATCTAGAGAAACGGAGACAACGGAGGTTCTAAACTCTTTGACCATCATCTTATCTTAGTGCTCGTTGAAAATATACACTAAAACCAGATTTTCATATTTTTGAAATTTTTACAAAATCCGTGGGTTAATCCCTTTTTAAATAATGAGTTTTTGGTAAATGTTCTATATACTTAAGTTTATACTCTTCACTTTTATTTTAAAAATTTCAAACCACATTCTACATTTGAATTAATGTATTCTAAACTATCTTTCATGATATATAGGAATCATTCTAATTTTTTATTTTACTAAAATTTCATTTACTGCTTAGATTAGTGAAATTAAAATTATAAAATCTTCATTATCTAGAGAAACGGAGACAACGGAGGTTTTAAACTTTTTGACCATCATCTTATGTTAGTGCTCGATGAAATTATACACTAAAACCAGATTTTCATATTTTTGAAATTGTTCCAAAATCCGTGGGTTAACCCCCCTTCAAAAATAATGAGTTTTGGGTAAATGCTCTATATACTGAAGTTTATACTCTTCACTTTTGTTTAAAAATTTCAAACCACATTCGACATTTGAATTAATGTATTCTAAACTCTTTTTCATGGTATATAGGAATCATTCTAAAATTTTAATATTTCGTTTACTAAAATTTCATATACTGTCTTGATAAGTGGAATTATCATTATAAAATCTTCATTATCAAGAGAAACAGAGAAAATAAATGTTTTAAACCTCTTTGACCATCATCTTATGTCAGTTCTCGATGAAACTATACACTAAAACAAGATTTTCATATTTTTGAATTTGTTTTAAAAATCCATGAATTAACCCCTTCAAAATATTGAGTTTTCGGTAAATGCTCTATATACTGAAGTTTATACTCTTCACTTTAGTTTAAAATTTTCAAACCACATTCTGTATTTGAATTAATGTATTCTAAACTATATTTCATAGTATATAGGAATCATTCTAATTTTTTAATATTTAGTTTATTAAAATTTCATTTACTGCATAGATTAGTGGAATTAGCATTATAAAATCTTTGTTATCAAGAGAAATGGAGGTTCTAAACTCTTTAACCATCATCTTATGTTAGTGCTCGTTGAAAATATACACTAAAACCAGGTTTCATATTTTTGAAATTTTTAAAAAATCTGTGGGTTAACTGCTTCAAAAGTATTGAGTTTTCGATAAATGCTCAATATACTGAAGTTTATACTCTTCACTTTTGTTTAAAAAATTCAAACCACATTCGACATTTGAATTAATGTATTATAAACTCTCTTTCATGGTATATAGGAATCATTCTAAAATTTTAATATTTTGTTTACTAAAATTTCATATACTGCCTTGATAAGTGAAATTACCATTATAAAATCTTCATTATCTAGAGAAACGGAGACAATAAATTTTCTAAACCTTTTTGACCATCATCTTATGTTAGTTCTAGATGAAACTATACACTAAACAAGATTTTCATATTTTGAATTTTTTTTAAATCCATAGGTTAACCCCTTCAAAAATATTCAGTTTTCGGTAAATATTCTATATACTGAAGTTTATATTATTCACTTTAGTTTAAAATTTTCAAATAACATTATGTATTTGAATTAATGTATTCAAAACTATTTTTTATGGTATATAGGAATTATTCTAATTTTTTAATATTTAGTTTACTAAAATTTCATTTACTGTCTAGATTAGTGGAAGGAAATCATTCTAATTTTATTTACTGTATTCATTTGTATTGGATACGTTGAATAGAAGTATATACTTTCTCTTTCGTCCTACTGAAATTTGTTAATGATTTTGTCTTTGTACACGTTTCAGCTAAATGTAGCTATTTATATTATTCAAGACGATTGTAAATTCTCATTTTTGGGTATACTATATAGTTGTGAAAGGGACTCTTGCAGTTGAGTAGTTTGCCTTAGAATAGTATAATAACATGAAACATAAATGAGTCACTCGTGACGTACTTGCTCTCATTTTCTACTTTGTTATTGTTAATAATCAATAACAATGTGTAACAATTTATGAGTTTTGTTAGGTCAACAATGTTTTATAGTCTCTTAGATTTGTTGGAATTTCAAAACTTGAAACTTATTAAAATACTAATTATACAAAGGTATTATTTAAGAGTGAAACTAATTTTATACGTAATGTTAATCAAATCCCATATGTGTTCTATATTTTTCACTGGTTTACCTTCACAAATATCGAAAAAGTGAAAAATGAAAAGCAATGTGATGGAGCTTATTTTTAAAAGAAGTAGAACATCAAAATAAATAGATGGATATCTCTCTTAAATGTTTATGGATTTTTCTTCTTTTATGTAGGCATAATCTCAAGAGATTAGAATATTAAATGGATTGACCAAAAAAGAGAATAAGTGTGAATTGGAATACAAATTTGAAAAGGTCAAGTAAGTGGATAATTTAATGGTAAACTCAAGGACTTATTCAACAAATGGAAGAATAATGAAAAAGTATTTAGTTATACAAAGGGAAAATTCCTTAAAAATACACAGACTGAATTTCTTTTGCTGAAAAAATACACGAACTTTTTTGGCTTCCCAAAAAATACACAAACTAATTTTGATTGTCCATCAAATACACGAACTTTTGAATTTTGAAGGTTTCACACCTCGATTTTAACGGTGTAAACAGTGACTAACAGAATAGTAAGACGCCGTTAGACGCCGTTAACTCTGATTAAAAAGTTCATGTATTTTATGGAAAACCACAATTAGTTCGTGTATTTTTCGGGAAGCCTAAAAAGTTCGTGTATTTTTTCAGCAAAAGAAATTTAGTATGTGTATTTTTAAGGAATTTTTAAATGGAGTTTGGATATTTCATATAATATTCAGAGGCTAAATATCTGGACCCAATACATATCCAAAATTTTATATTTGTAAACTTTCGGTTTGGTTTTGGACCAGATATTTTCGATCTGAAAAATCCAGATCCGGAAAAAAACGGCCCAAACCCGACCCAAACACCTGAAAAAACATATTCTCTATCACATGATACATGTCCAAAATTTTTATATTTGTAAACTTTCGGTTTGATTTTGGACCGAATATTTCCGGGTCAGTTCTGATTCAAGTTTTTGAATCTGGCTAAAAATTCACAAACAACTCTAAATTTTACATTGAAAGTTTCATATTAATTAAAAAAATTTCTGTTACAAAAACAAAACTAAAAAATATTGCAAAAATAATAACAAAATTGTTAGCAGAAAGATCTTGTCGGATTGAATCTATTCGTGTCAATTTTATTAGGTCCAGGTCTATTCGGATCAGTTCTTTTTGGTTTCAATTCTTTCAAGTAGAAGAGTTTTGGACCCAACAAATATTTTTAAACTTTCGGTTTGATTTTGGACCGAATATTTTCGGGTCAGTTCCAATCCAAGTTTTTGAATCCGGCTAAAATGTCAAGATTAGGTCTACATATTTTAGCCGGATTCAAAAACTTGGATCGAAACTGATCCAAAAATATTCGGTCCAAAACCAAACCGAAAGTTTACAAATATAAAATTTTGGATCTGTATTGGGTCCAAATATTTAGCATCTGAATAGGATATGAAATATCCAAACTCCATTTGAAAATTCCTTAAAAATACACATACTAAATTTCCTTTGCTGAAAAAGTACACGAACTTTTTAGGCTTCCCGAAAAATACACGAACTAATTTTGGTTGTCCATAAAATACATGAACTTTTTATTCAAAGTTAACGGCGTCTAACGGCGTCTTACTATTCTGTTAGTCACTGTTTACACCGTCAAAATCGAGGTGTGAAACCTTCAAAATTCAAAAATTCGTGTATTTTATGGACAATCAAAATTAGTTTGTGTATTTTTTGGGAAGCCAAAAAAATTCGTGTATTTTTTCAGCAAAAGAAATTCAGTCTGTGTATTTTTAAGGAATTTTCCCTTATACAAAATACTCTTTTGATTATAAAACAATGATGAAGTGAAGGAGTTTTTTTTTGTTTGATTATAATACTAGTATTATGGCCCATGCTATGCATGGGCAAAGCGATTGTTTAAATAATTCTGTCCAAAAAAATATTGTTCAAAATATTTCATAGTATTGTTAAGAGAATAGATACATAAACTCAAGATAATAAATACTTAAATTTTGATATTCAAAGGAAAAAGTTTTTTAAAACTTATTGACTAAAAATCTTGCATAATATGCAAGTATACACTTCCTTAATTTTATATAATAAGATACATATTAAATTTATTGGCAAAAACAAAATCAATATTAAAGTCATAGCTTGGTGATAGACCAATCTCAATCGTACGACAATTTCTCCCTCTTGTTTTATACTTTTGTCTATAGAATGAAACATTTTTTTTTGGTGTAACATAATTAAATAATTATGAAACATAATTAAATACACATACTTGATTTTAATTACTTTTTCTATCTACATGTTATTGATATAGTTTGACATGGAGTTTGATAAACTTCTACACAAACATAGAGATATTTTAATGTTTTTAACTCTCATTTAGAAAATAAAATTGTTTAAAAAAATCTAAAAATACGTCTCATTCGAAAATATATGTTTTGAAGTATAATTTAAAAAATTGTATATTTATAAAAACTAAAAATATTTTATTTAGTAGTTTGAGATCTTTTTTTAAAACATACATCAAAGTATAAGTTAAAAAATTAGAGCAACTAAATACATTAATATTATATTTTGCAATTTAGCATATTAACCAAGGAAAGATAACGTTCATATACTAACCCATATTCTTAGTTTTGTTTTTATTGTTATTTTTTTGAAAAAATACCTTTTTATTGTTTCACTTAATTTAATCTTGTTTATCTTATGAAAACTTTTTTAAAATATCAATTCCGAAAGAAATTTAACCAATACAGAATTAGAAAAAGCAACAACTCACCGAGTTGTTAAAAGACGCAAGTAACGTTCATAAACCCATGTTTTAGATGCTATTCCGTTTTTAAGCCAGCCTTCGTTGGTGATTTCTCCTATCGTTAGATGATTCTTTTGCTAGTCCGATCATCCTGAAAAATGTTTACATGTAAGTGTAAACACAACTCGTAAATTAAAGCTTGATTTTGCAAAATGAACTGGAGCAGGAAACTGATAAAAGGTAAAATGAAAACCATATTCCATCCTCATGAGCCGTGTTTCTCTCATTTCCCCACCTGTCAAAATAACTTTAGAATCAGTTATCATTGGTAGATGAATAAAGTTCAAAATAACTTTTTTTGAAAAATAACTTGCTCTTCATTTACGAAAAAAAACTAACTCGCACTTATCTTTTTCGAGGAGAATGAATGTTTTCAAATTCTTTGATTTCAGTTCCTATGGCTTCGTCATCTCCAAACTCACGTTTTGTTTTTACCAGATGGAGTGGTTGTTTAGTGATTATTCTGTGGAAAATATATGATTAGAATAACCAAGAAAATAATAAGGATATCACGAAAGTGGTAAAACGTGGGTATGTAACCGCCGAACAGTTTATTTTGTTATTAATATTTTGAGTAATTAAAAAATGGGAAAATTAATAATTTGTTAATTAAAAATGCTAAAGGACACATGTCATTCGCAGAATCATCAACTGACTTCTGTTTTATAATATAAAAAAGATTTGTGTTTTAAACAAAAAAAATATAAAATATTTGAAGGGGATACGAAAAAAGCGTTTTGTAACTGTTGAGGAGTTAGCAAACAAACACATGCCAAATAGCTCTCTCTCTCTCTCTTGCCCGCTTTGCCCGTTCCTTCGTCTCTCTGGACTCTATCTATCATATCATCTCCAGAGAGAGAGACATCAATTCCCCTTTTTTGACTAAAATTCTATCTCTGCTTTTCTAATCCAGACCATTGTTTCAAGTGAGATTCTCTCTCTCTCTCTCTACTTGTTCACCAAAATCTCTCCTTTCTTCCTCCCCCCCCCCCCCCCCCCAACAACATTTCTCCAGCTCCCAACTATCTAAATCTCGTTTTGGATTTTGAAAGGGTTTTTCTTTCCTTCTCCCTCCCCTGGTCAAGTTCTGTTTTTTTTTTCTTCTTCTGGGGATGACTTTAGATTCCGTAAAAGTGATGGAGAAATCGAACAAATCTAATGAGAGCGAGAAGAAGAGGAAGAAGCAGAAGAACAATGTGAGGAACGGCGAAGGAGAAGAAGAAGGAAAAGGGTGTTGGATCAAATTTAGGGTAATGGTTTGTTGCCAACCTTCAACTTCTTCTGACGTTGATGATACCTCTCCCCCCACTCTCTCTACTACCACTCGTACGCCCTTCCTTCCTTCCTCTCTCTCTCTCTTTCCTTGCATTTGGCTCCATCTATGAATTTTCATTTTCCTTTGAGCTAATCAAAAAAAAACTTTCCTTTCCTTTCCTTTAGGCATGAATGAAATCTTCTTTAATTATTTTCTGGAAATTTGGTTTCTCAAATACTCAAAAAAAAAAAGACTTTTATATATATTTCCATCTAACCAAAGATTCTTTCCACATCTGTGTCAATGTGTTTGGTTTACCTAACTTAACTACTTTCATGCTAATCCATATTTCTAATTAGTAAGTGAATTTGGTTTGAACAGTGGGAAGTAGTAAGTCGGGAGCAAGTGTGAAATCATCAAATGAGCAGCAACCAGCTGTCCCTGTTTCTTCTTCTTCTACGACAGCAACTGCAACTAGCAATGCTGAAAGCTCTTTGTCCACTCCTATCATCAGTGAAGAACTTAAGATGTTTTCTCACTTAAAGCACTTTTCTTTCCTCGATCTCAAGCTGGCTACTAGAAACTTCAGACCTGAAAGTCTTCTCGGGGAAGGTGGCTTTGGTTGTGTCTTCAAAGGATGGGTCGAGGAGAACGGTACTGCTCCTGTTAAGCCTGGCACTGGCCTTACTGTCGCCGTCAAAACCTTAAATCTCGATGGCCTCCAGGGTCATAAAGAGTGGCTTGTAACACCCTTTCCTTTTCTTTCCCCACTGTTGAAGCTTAAAACACACAAACTACTTACTAAAGGGTTTCTGCTTGCAGGCTGAGATAAACTATCTTGGTAACCTTCTCCATCCGAATCTTGTTAAACTGGTGGGTTATTGTATCGAAGACGACCAAAGGCTGCTTGTTTATGAGTTTATGCCTCGAGGAAGTTTGGAGAATCACCTTTTCAGAAGTAAGTGGCAATTTTCTGCACTTACATTGTTTAAAGTTGGAACCTTTCTTAGATATTGAACTTGCACTTTTGTGTGTGTGTGTGTGTGTGTTGAAGGGTCGTTGCCTCTGCCATGGTCGATTCGGATGAGGATTGCATTAGGTGCTGCAAAGGGTCTCAGTTTCCTTCACGAAGAAGCTCTCAAGCCTGTCATATATCGTGATTTCAAAACCTCCAACATTCTACTCGATGCTGTATTATTGTTTCCCTTTTTTTTTTCTTTTTACAGCATCCCCCTCCTTTGCTTGCTTCTAAACTTTGTGTACCACAATATCTCAGGACTACAATGCAAAACTATCAGATTTCGGGCTTGCCAAAGATGCTCCTGATGAAGGCAAAACACACGTGTCTACTCGAGTCATGGGCACTTATGGTTACGCTGCTCCTGAGTATGTTATGACTGGTTAGTCCCTTTTTTTTTTTTGCACTATCTCCTCTATTATTATATTTCCTTTTTTGGCACTGGTGAGAGATTTTTGTATAACTAAATGTCTGTCTGCTTATAGGTCACTTGACATCGATGAGCGATGTTTACAGCTTCGGTGTGGTTCTACTCGAAATACTGACTGGTAGAAGATCCATGGACAAAAACCGACCAAGCGGTGAACATAACCTGGTAGAATGGGCGAGACCGCATCTCCTTGACAGAATAAGATTCTACCGGCTACTTGATCCGAGGCTGGAGGGTCATTTCTCCATCAAAGGAGCTCAGAAAGTAACCCAGCTTGCAGCCCAATGCCTTAGCCGCGACTTCAAGATGAGACCCAAAATGAGTCAAGTGGTTGAAGTCCTTAAACCACTCCCAATGCTCAAAGACATGGCTAGCTCTTCCTATTACTTCCAGACAATGCAAGCCGAGCGATTGAAAGCTGGCTCTGGCTCAGGCTCAGGTCGTGGCTTGGGGTCAAGAAATGGGCAACCCGTGTTCCGGACTCTGTCTAGTCCTCATGGTCAAGCTGGTTCTTCACCGTATCGTCACCAGCTTCCGTCTCCTAAGCCCAAAGGTGCTACTACTTAAAGCTATATCTCACTTCCTTTAGAGGCTCTTTCTTGGGACGCAGGAAAACTGTCCTTTTAACCGATGTAAAACCGATATTTTTAACCGATTTAAAGAAAAAGTAAGTTATGGTGTATAAGATTTGATCTGAAAGAAGATCCAACGTTGTGGATTTACCTCTGTTGTAGCCTCTTGTTACTCTTCTTTCTTCTATTGTATGCTTTTAACAGTTGTCTTAGTGTTTATTATTGTCATTTCACTACTAAGTCGTTTTCGCAATTCTCAGTCGCTTGACCGACCAAGTACGCTACCTAAGCCGAACCTAACCTTTTGGTATAAATGTGGATGACGTTTAGCTTGTTCAAATGTTTGAAATTTGGACTTATCCACTTGCTGCGTTAAAATGTCGTAATGTCTGCATCATCTATTTCAAAATTTCATCGTCACCCACCCATATAAATGCATTTGAGAGAAGCTATTAGGGGAAATATTATCAATGGCCCGTAAATTCTTTTCACACTTCCCAGTTGCTTCACCAGTACTCAACCTAATATTCAGTATAAAACTACCAACAAAAGGGTATTGGAAAGTGTTGGGTTGAAATTTCGCTTTTTTAGATTTTTGAATCTTTTCCTCTTTTGAATTTGCTACTCATACGCCACTTGTTGCTTTAGATAGATAATCAAATAACTATATCTAAATAAAAGTAATAAAATGTCACATGATGACACCGTTTCTTACATGAAGTTATTGTTTATTCAATTACTCAAATGCAATTTATCTAATCTTAGTGTTTGTTAACATGCATGCCGCAAGGACCAACCATTTTTTACACAGAGAACTGTAACTTCAAATTGATTACTTATGTTGTAGTTTGATTTATTTTTATTGAAACTTGATCATTGTTTTTAAAATTGAAATTCATGATTTAATTACTAAAATACAAAATTACGAAACATTCAACTATTCAAGGATAGTGGACCTTTCCAAACTTCCAAGTGTTTTAGAAAAATTCGGAAATTCCCTCCACCCTTTTCCAGCAAACATAGGAACATATTTTAAAAACCAGATACGTGTTATATTTTAATTTTGAAACACCTACACATAACAGCTGCAGATTTATCAATATAAATAGAGTCCAGTCAACGTTTTCCCCTGCAAATTTGAAGTTGCGTGTACTGAAACATATAAAATGTATGTAGTTCTTGGTTATAGTCTTCGTCCAATCGACAAGGATATTCTTCTATGCTCTAATAAACAAATATCCCAATGAGTTCACGCGTAAACAAGACAAGGTTTATCTGGTGGCTAACCCATTTATTGAAGTCTTGTCAAATGTTGTTAAAAGAAAAAAGGAATAGAAAAAAGCATATGTCTTTGATCATTTGTTTTTATCTCCAAGAACCAAGATATAATATACCATTCGATTTAGACTTTTCAAAAATGTTACTTTCTAACAAATAAATACGAAAATTCCGAGGAATAGTCACATGACATCTTGACATGATCATCTTCTTCCTGTTATCTATATAATTCATGCGGCTACCCTCTCTTCCACAAACTATATTACAGAGCAATACGGAGAGAACAGACAGGAGACATTTATACAAGTCATTCTTGTCCTAATCCTAACAAGACTTAAGTAATGGGAAATCTTTTGTGCTGCGTGCTGGTGAAGCAATCAGATGTGGCAATCAAGGAGAGGTTTGGCAAATTTCAAAAAGTTCTTAATCCAGGTCTCCAGTTTGTGCCCTGGGTCATAGGTGATTATGTCGCCGGTCACCTCACCCTCCGTCTCCAGCAACTTGATGTTCAGTGCGAAACCAAAACAAAGGTAAAGCAACATTCAACATCAGTACACATATACATACATCTCTTTCTTCTAACGGATCATTCTGTGTCAGGACAATGTGTTTGTGACAGTGGTTGCATCCATACAATACAGAGTCTTGGTTGACAAGGCAAGTGATGCCTTCTACAGACTTAGCAACCCTACTTCCCAAATCAAAGCCTACGTCTTCGACGGTAACTACTCCATCATCTTTTTTAGTTTCCCCAGAGATTATTGCGATCAAAACCTTTGAGAATATTGGTTATGTTTCTCTCAGTGATCAGAGCATGTGTACCAAAGCTGAACTTGGACGATGTGTTCGAGCAGAAGAATGAAATAGCCAAATCCGTGGAAGAAGAGCTAGACAAAGCCATGACAGCTTATGGTTATGAGATTCTTCAAACCCTGATCATCGACATCGAGCCTGATCAACAGGTTAAACGTGCCATGAACGAAATCAACGCCGGTTAGTCATAATCATTTCAATACTAGAACCACAATATATACAAGTCATGTCTCTCATCTTATAAATAAATCGTTACAGCGGCGAGGATGAGGGTGGCGGCGAACGAGAAAGCAGAGGCGGAGAAAATCATTCAGATAAAGAGAGCAGAGGGTGAAGCTGAGTCCAAGTACCTTTCTGGACTCGGTATCGCTCGTCAGAGACAAGCTATCGTGGACGGTCTCAGAGACAGTGTTCTCGGTTTCGCAGGTAACGTGCCTGGGACGTCAGCGAAGGATGTGTTGGACATGGTGATGATAACTCAATACTTTGACACGATGAGAGATATCGGAGCTAGCTCCAAATCTTCGGCGGTGTTTATCCCTCACGGTCCAGGCGCCGTCGCTGACGTGGCGGCACAGATTCGAAATGGATTACTGCAGGCCCACCAGACCAATGCTTAAAGGGCTCACTCAAGAGTCCACTGTCTGAAAAGTCGTCTCCACCCTGTTGTTTTAATGATATTTTTTCATTGAAAATAGATATCCTTAAAAGAGATAAAATGCTATGCTGATTGTGGTTTGATATTTTTCCTTTTCCATGTGATAATGTTTTTTTTGGGTCTTTCCTTGTTGTTTTGTATTTATTTTGAGAATTCAGTTTGTATGTGAAAATTTATAACTATCTCTAATTTTATGTTTTCAAAGTTTTAAGCTGTCAAAGAATATAATATTTTTGAATAGTTTCTTTTTTCTCAACTGAAGTTTTGGATAAAATGTGACGACCATTCATGTAGAGTGTCAGACAAATGCTATGAATCGCGCGTCTACGATGCACCTAACATTTTAGACCACATCAGAGCATGGTCCAAAGTCCAAACGACAGATGCTTCTAATTTAACTCTTTTTAATTTCCTGTCGTCCCACTTACACCAAGCACAATGGAATATCCAATTTTCATATTCTGATACTAACTTTCGTATAATACGTGATCTCACCTATTATTTTATATAACAAAGTTAGACAAATACGAAATTAGATGTTGTGTTGAAGAAAAAATATGAAGTAAAATCAATGCAATGCAGGTGTTAACCCCATAGGATCAAAAAAGATCAAGAAAACAAATTGAAAATGCAGAAAAAGAAAGGAAAAGGATCTTTAGAGTTTCCTCGTATCACCAAGACAGACGATCAATTAATCCAAATTTATTATGCTCTACAAATCCGATAAGAAACTGAGGAAAAGATTTGAGCAAGCAATACACCGCATCAGAAAAAACTTGCTTTGGTTGGATATTCATCAGTTGGCTCTCATTTTCAAGGCTTGAGAGAGAGGGCCAAACCAACCTTAGCATTCTTGTCAATAGCCTTAGTGTCAACTTCTCCAGAGATGGTGAAGAAGGATTTGGGTGTCCACTGGTGCTGAATGAGTGCATTGGCTATCCCGGCACTGTTCACACGTGCCTTTACAGTGGTCAAGGGGTCAAGCGAATGCTGCGTTCCCACGGTTATGATGTTGACATTGGTGGAGAACTTGTGGTTCACTTCAGCTCCAACAGCGGTGTTGAACAGCGGGTTAACAAGGTGGTAGAATGAAGCGTTGACAGTATCTCCTTTGTCGTTCCTAAACAAACAAGATAAGCCAAGATATCTTTTTAATCAAAAACCCCATCTTACATCCACAAGTATCTCTCACAACGGTATTCACACTTACAGGGTAAGGGAGGCAATTAAATCATCCTTGATGAAGTTAACTCCAGCATTGATCTTGGTGAAACTGCCTGATTTGGTGTCGAAGGAAACATCGGTACCAAGGGCCAACACATTGGTACCCATAACACCAGAGAAGTTGACAGTGGGGTTTTGAGTCAAGCCCAAGCTTGTGCTGATACCAGCATATTCATGCAAGTACTGAAGCTCAATCTGTTTGAAAGAGGAAGAAACCACCATTATGAAGTTAGGAAAAGGCAGATCTCATCAAAAAAATATATAACAAAGAAATACAGATGCTTGAGAAAAAAGTGGAATACCTTGCCGGAGTTCTGGTCAGGGGCCCTGAAGCTGAAGATGGACTTCAATCCAGGTGTAGCCTCATCAACCGTAGCAGTGATCAAAACCTGAACCACATAGAGAGGTAATAAGATAATCTGATACAAGAAAGTAGTATCCGGGAAGGGAGGGAACAGACATACGGTATTGTCAGTGGAAACTCTAAAATCGGTAGTGATGTTTTTTTGCTTGAGTTGAAAAGCAACATCTCCCAAGAGTGAGTCACCTTTCTTGGTTCCAGTTGAAGTGATGGCCTAAGATGGTAACAGGCAAAGAAAGAAAGAAGGAGCTAAGCTTATGTATCACAATGCTTACTACTGCAATCAATCAATCAATCAATCAATCTCAGAAGTGAACTTTAAAAGCTAAATCAAAAAAAAAATGGAAACTTACAACACCGGAAGGAGTGGAAGTGGTGATACTGAATTTCTGGTCGCTGTTGTGGTCCTTGTACAGCAGATCTGTCAGCAAAAAAAAAACATTATAGAGATCCCTTTGATATTTCCACATCCTACCTAGCATGAATCAAACAGCTCCTTCCAAATTTTAATACACGCATGCACTCATATCTAGATTTTGAAAGCAGAGTAGTTTCACCTTTGGCTTTTTTGCCGATGTCAGTGTAGAGACCTGGTCCTTTCCCCATTCTTGAGAGATGTTAGTTATCGAGAGGGATTCGAAGAAGACACTAACAGAACAAAACCTCTCTGCTTTCTTTCTGTGGCGTCTATAACTAAAACCCTAATTTTTATTCCTTTTTTTTACTGGTCGAAAGGTTAAATTTTATGAGACGTCGGATCGTCACTCGCTCTGTCAGTTTTCCTCATCTACAGCCGTCCATGTTTTTCATTCTCCACTAATCATTTTCTTAGTACTTAACCATTTTTAAGTCCTTCGAATCAGGGAACCGTCTGATGGCATATTCCATCGTTCTTTCTAGTTTGGACCTCAAAATTGTCCTCTTTTTGAGGCCCATTCAGTTGTAGATGATGACGCCCATGTATGATCAAATTATATCCCTATATATTTTATTTTTTTAAACTAAATACAGCAATTTTACTAAAGAAAAAAAAAACAGTGTAATTACTAATTACTAATTACAAAAAAGTTGTGACGCGACAAATATTTGATATACAGACACGCGACTTTTCTCATTTGAATATCATAAAAGTCAACCTCTAAGTTTTCTTCAACAGCTCAATAATGCGTTTAATCGCAGACATAAACTCTTTCTCCTTCTCTGGAACCACCGAATGATATGCATTCTCCTTCCATTCTCGGTAGAGAAACGATTCTTTCTCCACGAATATGGTAGCTTTGTTTCTGTTGCACGTTCCCTTCTTCAGAGTATCCGACATTTCGTTAAGTAGCGATTCAGATTTCACCAAAGAACTCAACTCCTCTTTCAAATCACCTTTTGTTTCCTTCTTCAACGTTTTCAACTCTCCCAGCAATTTCTTCGCATTCTCAATCTCTTTTGTAAGTTTGTCGTTCAGCAGTTCTCTTTCTTCTTCTACTTTTAATGTTGTCAATGTTTCGGGTTTTACATCTCGGAGTTTCACTAGCTTCACGTCCCTAGCTGCAGCCTCTTCGATGTTCCATGATCCCAATGCAATTACTAGGGTCACGATAAGACCACCAGGTAGTGTTATATTTTTTCTTGCCATATTATATTGTTTCAAATTGACCAAGGCAAATCTTCTTGTGTCATACTATATACGAGAGGATTGTGACTTATTTTCGGTGGTACGTAGCCTTTACATGGAAAAATGTTTTCTAAAAGTAGAAGTTTTTTTTTGACATGTCTAAAAGTAGAAGGTAAATTTTGATATATTGACGTTCTATTCTTAAATGCTAGTATTAAAATAAAATTTTGGAATTAGATTTTAATTTAAAAATTGCGAAATTTATGGTTAACCAACTAAAGATGAGTATAACCGAGTCAATACGATACGTTGACCATCAATTTATGTACATACTAATATTAGTCACAGATCATAGTATAAAATACCTTAAACATAGAAGACAAGAACTCGCATCTCTGCTCACCTCTTTTCCTTTAACAAACTATATATTTGAATATAATTTCAAATTTATTTGTTAAGGGAAAAATTAAACTAGTCATGGCAAAGATCTCCTTATTGCTTTTCGTCATGGCCCTTGTTGCCTCTCTCCACGCTTATGAAGCCCACCGCATGGGAAAATTCGATGAAGCAATTGAAAAAGACTTGCACAAAGCCGAGGCCCAGATCGAGGAAGACATAAAGGCAACAAAAACGAGCATTCAAGGTTTGACAACTGAGATGAAAACCTTGAGCAAATCTGAAGAGATGTTAAATCAACTTGGAAAAGATCACAAAACGGATATGGAGGTAGCTCCTTATGGAAAGAAACTCAGAACATTCAGCAGGGCAGCAAAAAAAGTCACGAAAGCACCACCTGCAAAAAACAAGAAACCTGCACCACCTGCAAAAAACAAGAAACCTGCACCACCTGCAAAAAACAAGAAACCTGCATCACCTGCAAAAGACAAGAAACCTGCATCCGTAATCCAAACGATCTTGCAGGATTTTGGGCTAAACGGAGGGAGGGATTGACAAAACATAATAATCAGGGTCTGATTAGTGTTTTGAGTGAGTTTTAAGGAGTATTGAACTTGTTCATGGAGTTTAGCTTTACAAGTGAGAGGAGCAAATAATTCCCCACATAGTATATAAGTTGCGTTGCTGTCATTTTGTAATTAATAATACAACTAAATGAAATATTATAACTACTTATGATATCATAATATGTTTTTATGCGAAATTTTTTTTTTTTATGACAGCTTTCTATTAGATCAAAACTCAATCAACTGATTTTTTTTTGCATACAACGTTTGAGATATCTGTTTATAAAATACTATAGATGACCAAATTAGTTTACAAAACGGTGAAACGTTTTCTCAAATAGATATAGATGACAAATTGATGGAATGAGGCTTAATAGATGTATGTATACTTACAGATAAAAATTATTTAGGGGTTGATATATCCACTAACATAATCATGTGATCTTCAACATTATTTCTAAACTTTTTCGAGTCTTAGGAGATTTTCTACATAAAAGATAATAACTGTAAAATCTATATATTTTTTTAAAAAAGATTCACGTTTTACATTGAATGTGTAACCTATATTAGCTAATAATGATAAAATGTAAATTTCAAATAAATAATTACAGTGGTTCAAATACTATTGGTTTAAAATTATGGAAATAGCTGAATATAAATTAGTATATTTATACAAAACTTCTTACATCTCATAATAAGTTTAAATTGCACTTTTTCTTTTCTAATTTCATTTCATGTATTAATTTGACCATCGTATTTTAGACAAAGATCCGCTAATAAAAAAGACTTTCCCTAATGTTTTATTATTTTTCTTTCATAAAATATCTTTTTTCGTTCTTCGCATAGCTTTTTAAAACAAAGTTCTAATTTTTATTCTCTATTATTTTAGCATATTAACTAGAGATATAAAATTGTGCAATGCATAATAAATACAATAAAATTTCTAATAATTTTTTTAGTATATGTGAGAATAACTTACTACAAACATGTTGACTAATATTTTAGTTCGGAACACTGAATTTTTTATAACAAAGTGCTTATAGCATACTTTTGATGCAATTGCATAAGACTAATATATAATGGTTCTCGTAAACCTTAAATTTGATTACTTCTTTTTTGTATTGAGTGTTGATTTATATTGTTTCGCTTCCCAAGTGCTACCCATAAGCTGAAACTAAATATTTTCTTAAATAATTTTCTTAGCATAAAACTTTGTACATAAGAGTACCATTAACCCTCTTGGTGCTTATTAATTTTTTAATTAAAAAAAGAAGGAAAGAAAAGAAGAAAAAGAAAGCGATGTCTCTGTTTGGTCTTTTTGCAGGTTTCATTGACATGTGGCGATCAGCGATTGGTCTTTTTGAATTTTTTTTTTAATCGCACAAAAAAAGTTAAATTTTGAACACTCATTTTTTTAGCTCCTCCGTTAATGATGCTCTAAAATGAGTACATAATATCTTAATTTACATTTAACCATTATAAAATTTAGTATAGTTTTCTTATTTGAGCAGTCTAGGTCGAGATCTATAAAATGGTTCTGATCTATTATCTATACATATTTTTTGAACAAGTATTTATTTATGTGAGTGATTGTGGTGAGTTATATGTTGGCTCATCACTAAATTTTACACGAAAAAAACAGAGAAATATCGTAGGATAATCCTAATTTTTTTTGTCACAAATGTAGTCTCTAAAAACCAAAATGACCGAATATTCTATTAAAAAGGTAAATATACATTTATGCCCTATGATTAACTAATATAGATCTTAGAATTTAAAGTTAATGGACAGAGTTTTGGAATTGAAATTTAAAATTTCATAAAATAAAAAATAAATATTAAAAGTTGAAAATAAAAATTTTAAAAATAGTTCCAAACACGCATTTTTGAATTTTAAAAAAAGAAAATTTGAAACAAATAAAAAATTCAAAAAATAAAATTTATAGAAAAATTCGAATTTGAAAACATACAATTTGAAACTATAAATTTTTTTTTTATAATTATTATTTTTAGTTTTTATTTATTTGCTTTTATATATCTAGAGTATAAAAATCTTTTAACTATTAAATGAAACATTTTGGTCATTCTTTTTCTTCACAAAAACTTGAAATTGTCTAAGAGTTGCCCCAAAAATTATATAGGAATCTTATTACGGAATTTCCATAATATAAGATTAGAACTTCGAAATTGGAAGGATTTGAATAAGATGACTACAAAAAAAAATTGCGACTTTTATGGGTGGCCAAAGAAAACTAATAAACGAAGTCAATACCATTCGCGCTCACCATCAAAACAAGGTTACTATTTTTACGCACAGGTAAAGGCTATAGATTCTTTAAGAAATGAACACACTAAAATATAGTTTGATCTAATTAAATCAAATTTACTTCAGGGAAAATTAATCCGTAACATGGAAAAGATCTCCTTTGTACTTTTGGTTGTGGTCCTTATTGCCTTTGTACATGTCTCTGAGGCTCAATCTTCTAAAGAAGGCGAAGAAAAAGTAATTGAAAAAGACCTGCATGAAGCAAAGGACTTAATCGAAGATGACTTGAAGGAAAAGGAAAAGAACATCAAGAGCTTGGAAAGCGAGGTGAATATGTTAACCAAATCTGAGAAGATGTTGAATGACATCGGAGAAGCTTACAAAAATGGTACGAGTCTAGAACCTTACGGGAAAAAGCTCAAGAAATTTAATAGGAAGGTTAAGCAGGCACCAAAGGGAAAGAGATACGGATCCGTAGTTCAAAACATTTTGAAGGATTTGGGATTAAACGGAGGGAGAAACTGAAACAATAACTAGGGTTTGATGGATGTTTTGATGCGTTTTAGGAGGTTTCAAATTGTCTTTACAAATGAGATGAGCAAATATCTTTCACATAGTATGTATTTAATTAATTGCATCCACTGAATAATAAATCAATTGTAATACAATTTAATGTATTACTTATATTATCTATCTTTGTGCTAATTTTGCTAATAATTAGTTATTAATATTTACATTGTAATATTATTACTTATAATATCTGATCTATCTTTGTGCTAATATTTTATTAATTAGTTATTAATACATTGTAATGGTTAAACTGAAATTTTGATATAGCATATATATACTTTTCAAAAGTTATTTTGTAAAATGATACTTTTTCGTAACAGTGGCTCTTATATCCATTCCGTGAAACAAGAAAGGAGACAGCGATATGTCGAATTAAAAAAAAAAAATCAAGATTCGTCTCATAAGAGAAAGCACCCAAAAGATGAGTGAACAGATCTTTCAGTTCTTGTTTTATTCTGTTTGATGTGTTCTTCTTTGTGTTTTTGGAACGTGTGCTTCAGCAGCCTTCCTTCCTATATATCTTCAGTCCTACTTATTATATATTTTTTGTTGTTGTATGAATAATGTAAATATTTGAAGAAAGTAATGTAAGATCTGTCGGATACCACCATCAGATAGATTTGGCTCAACTATTTTGAACCAGCAAAAAGTAAATGGTATCAAAGTCGGTCAAATACTCTCTCTGGCACGACCTCCGATGCAAACTGTTTGGAATGTCCTTGGTCACTCTTCCGGCGAGAATCCACCGGCGTTTGTCACTGGCGAACCTCCTCCCCTCCCCCCTGATCCCCCTGACCCAGCCTCACCCTTATCTCCTGTCAGCTTCCCTTCCCTAACTGATGCCGTCACCAAAACTGCCTCCAAAGCTTCCTCTCGAAGAGGACAGCATAAGGGCTTATCTCCTCCTACTACCACTGTCTTCCTCTCCTCTGAGAAGCAGCAGACAACTCCTACTACCTCTGAAACCATACCCATGGAAATAGAGAAACCAAACTCAACCTTATCCACAACTACTACTGTTCCTATTACTGTTCATAATTCTGGATCTGAAAAATCCAACACCCTTACCAATTTAGATGCCACTAAAGGCTACTTAATCCTTCCACCTTCAGCCTCCTCCCCTATTCAAACCAATAAAGCTTCCAGCCATCAACCACAAAACCTTATCCTTCCTATCCTCCCAAACCCTAATGAACCAATCCCCCCGTCTCCTGCCAACCAATCCCCCACTGCTAACCAATCGAACCTCACTACCCAAAAACCTACACTAGTAGAGAAGCTTCGTGCGTCTGCTGACTTGTCGCTAAAGCGGCTTGCTCCAGTCACGTTAGCTCCCTCAGGAAGGCCGCGCATTGTTATTCCCGACGCTGTATTTGAGAAAGGAGCTGCTATTCACAAAGATTTCATCATATGCTACTTTAATGGTAAATCTCCACCCTTCAGTCAAATACAGAGTGTTTTCAACTACATGTGGGGAAAAGGCAAAAGACTTGAGATACACAACAACCCAATCAACCGTTCTGTTCTAGTGAGGATACAAAGTGATTACCTCAGGGCGAAGATCTTGGAGAAGAACATCTGGTATGTAGGAGACTCAATGTTTCACACGGCGTAATGGAACTCCACTCATTCATCAAGCACGCCTCCCCTAAAAGCCATAAAGATATGGGCACACCTCACTGGAGTACCACTGGATCTTAGGCATGACGAGGGGCTCAGTCTGGTGGCAGGACTGGTTGGAGAACCTAAAGAGACAGATGAATTTACGAAAAGCTTAGTGAGTCTCACTGTCTCTCATGTGAAAGTCGAAGTTGATCTAACTGTCCCATTACCTCCGGTTGTTGAGTTTGAGAGACAAAGCGGCGAAGTAGTTGAAGTCTTAGTTCACTACCCTTGGGTCCCCCCGACTTGCTCTCATTGTCATGAGCTTGGTCACATTGTGAGGAACTGCTTAACCTACTCCCCTCCTGCCCCTCCTGTACCTGATACTGAAACCACAAAAACTCCAAGTAAAAATAGCCTTGCCCATCAGTCTGAAACTAATCCTAAAACCCCAAAAAAGCCACCCCAAAAAGCCACCTTACCTAAAACTGCCTTTACCCCTGCTAAAGCTGCCAAGAAAAATCAAAAAACCCATCAAAAATACCAACTTGTAAACAAACCGTCCTCCTCCAAACCCCTGCCTAACCCTTTCTCCACTCCTGACCCTGTCCTAAAGCCTTCTTTGAAGCGGTCCCGCTCCTCTCCCACCCTCTCTCCTCCCATTTCCTTGACTGCTAACCCTTTTGCTCTCCTCAAACCACCTGACCCTGACTTATCCATTCAAAACCCTCCCCCACTTCTTGATAACTCCTTCCCGCCTGATCCTAGAGGTGTCGCTCTCTCAGAGGACCCTCAAATCCCTCCCCAATGAGTGTCAAGCTCTTTTTTTGGAATGTCCGTGGCCTAAATGACCCGGGCAAGCATAAACCTTTTGTAGATTGGCTTAGAAGCCAAAAGCCCCTTTTTGGTGCCCTTCTTGAAACTCATATAAAAGAACCTTCTCTAGCCCCTATAATAACCAAGCTGTGCCCACAGTGGAAGTTCACCTCCAATCACCTATCTGACCCAGATGGCCGCATTGTTCTGATCTGGAAGGACCCTCTAGATGTTCGAATTCTGTTCCAGTCTAGCCAGCTCTTGACTTGCTCTATCACAATTCCAAACCAAGCTCCTCTCTATTACTCTACTATATACGCTTCAAACCTGAGCGAGGAGAGAGTGGAGCTTTGGAGTGATCTTCTTCAAAACCAGACAACCTTTGCTCTTGACAACAGTAATTGGGTAGTTGGTGGAGATCTGAATCAGGTCATGTTTCCTTTCGAGCACTCGAGCCCTGAGGTGGATCACACAAGTAGCCTCATGTTCCAATTGCAAGACTGTCTTCTGCAAGCAGGCTTATTCGACTTACGGTATTTGGGTCCCTGTCACACTTGGTCCAATAAACAGCCTGAAACACCCATTGCCAAAAAGCTCGATAGGCTACTGGTAAACAACACCACTATCTCGTCTTATCCCCACGCAGTAGCCTCCTTCCTCCCTCCAGAAATGTCAGACCACTCCCCCTGTCTCCTTAACCTAGCCCTAAGCCTTCCCCAAGCTGGAACTTGCCCTTACCGTTTCCAAAACTACCTAACTAAGCACCCTGGGTTCGCCATGTTGATCAAAGAAGCCTGGATTCTGGCTGGAAGCGTATGCCAAACATTGTCTCAGTTGTGCTGGAAATTAAAACAGATAAAGAGTGAACTAAAGAAAATAAATAGAGAGAACTACTCAAACATTCAAGAGAGGGTTACTGAGACTCACCGTTTGCTTCAATGTTTGCAGGTACATGCGCTACAAGATCCGAGCACAACAACTTTTCAAGAGGAGAGGACCCTACATCAAAAGTGGGACTTCTTGAGGGAAATTGAGGAGCTTTACTTTAGACAAAAGTCTAGAATAAACTGGCTCAGAGCAGGGGACTTCAACACCACCTTCTTCCATAGGATATGCCAAGTGAGAGCAAGCTATAACGCCATTCGAGCCTTCCTAGACGGTTCTGGAGTATGGATAACAGACCCTATGGAGATGAGTAATTTGGCTGTGGCGCACTTCTGCTCAGTACTAGGCCCTGTGTATGTACCACCAAAAGTCATTTCCTCTCGCGACTGGTTCTGTAGCCTACTCAACTTCACGATCTCTCCTGCGCAGCGTACACAGATGATGTTAATTCCTTCACGAGATGAGATAAAATCGATGATGTTCAGGCTCAACCCGAATAAGGCACCTGGGCCCGATGGACTAACCTCAGGATTCTTTAAAGCATCATGGGACTCTCTTGGTGACGAAGTATCCAACGCCATCATCAATTTCTTTCAGACAGGGTTCATGCCTTCCTCTACGAATGCCACTATCCTCACTCTAGTTCCCAAATTTCCTGGAGCATCAAAGATAACAGAGTTTAGACCCATCTCATGTCTTAACACTATCTACAAAGTGATCTCAAGGCTACTGGTTAAGAAGCTAAAACCCATTCTGCCAACTCTTATACTTCCTTGCCAAACGGCTTTTGTGAAAGGGAGATTGCTGCTGGAGAATACTATCCTAGCTAGCGAGTTGATTAATGGGTATCATAAGAACAAGGGGACTAAGAGGATTACCATCAAAGTCGATATCGCGAAGGCATTTGACACTCTTTCATGGGACTTCCTTTTCTCCTGCCTCCACGGATTAGGCCTTCCTGATACTTTCATTCACTGGCTAAGCTCCTGCATATGTAAAACAAGTTTTATGGTGGGCTACAACGGTACTGTTAATGGTTATTTCAAAGGTACAAGAGGGCTAAGACAGGGAGACCCCTTATCCCCTTACCTCTTTGTTATAGCGATGAATTGCCTCTCACATATGCTGAATAATGCTGCTTCCCACTCTGGTCTACGCTACCACTCCCAGTGCAAGAAGATAAAGCTTACACACTTGTCGTTTGCTGATGATCTACTAATCTTCACTGAAGGAAACATTGAATCAGTTCAATGTGTTCTCCAGGTGCTGCGTGAGTTTGAAGATAGGTCTGGCCTGGCTGTAAGTATGCAAAAAACGAGCTTCTTTGCATCAGGTTTGTCGGAAGATGAAATCAATACGATCCAAGCTTCTACAGGAATGGCATGTGGGAGTTTACCTTTTCGGTATCTTGGAGTACCCATGAACTCAAGGAAGCTGTCGCTGGCTAGCTCTGAACCGCTCCTCCACCAAATAAAGATGAGATTCTCCTCCTGGTCCACAAAAACACTATCCTTCTCAGGGCGACTTATGTTGATAAAAACGGTGATATCAGGAATTACTACCTTTTGGTGCTCCTCATTTGTACTCCCCAAAGCTTGCGTGGACAAAATCAACTCTATGTGCTCTGCGTTTCTCTGGAAAGGTAATCTCGAGGGCCATAACACAGCCAGAGTGGCATGGGAGACTGTGGTTAAGACAAAGGAACAAGGAGGCTTAGGAGTGAAAGACCTCCAAACTTGGAACAAAGCATGCTGTATGCGTCTCATATGGATGCTCTTCTTCCGACCGGACTCTGTTTGGGTATCCTGGTTTAAAGAAGTAATACTCAAAGGCTCAGTCAATAACTACTGGACTACTAACCCATCACAGAGCTACTCTTGGCTGGCAAACAGGTTATTGAAGATGAGGAAGGATGCTTACCCACTGATCAAATTGAGGATCCACAATGGTGAGAGTGGGAGATTCTGGTTTGACAATTGGAGCCCCTATGGGTGTCTCCACGACTACTTGGAAGGAGGAAGATCAAGACTGGGAATCCCCAAAAATGCAACACTAGCGTCTCTTCATCGAAATGGAACATGGAGATTACCTGCGGCAAGAACAAATCGTCAGTTGCAGGTTCTCTCCTATGTTACCACAATACAAATCGATGACGAGAAAGATGACTATATTTGGGAGATTAACGGAAACGTAACTGATCGTTTCTGTACTGGTGAGGTTTATCACTTACTAAGAGGTGAAGAGTCTGCTGTAAGCTGGGCTCGAGCGGTGTGGGCTTCTCGGACCATACCAAGACAGAGTTTTCATGCTTGGCTGCTTATCCTAAACAGAATCCCAACTCGAGATCGGTTGATACAGTGGGGCATCGACGTCTCCCCTCTGTGCCTTCTCTGCAATCAAGGAAATGAATCAAGAAATCATCTTTATTGGGACTGCAATTTTGGTTTCGACCTGTGGAAATTGGTTGCAAGCAGGTGCAGACTTACGCCCCAACGTGGATGGGAGAACTCCCTCACTCAGATGACATCTCTAACCTCATCGGTGTCCCTCCGGTCACTAACTCTTCTGGGATGGCAAGCGACACTCTACTGGATTTGGAATGAGAGGAACCAACGACTGCATGCAAACCGTTTCAGATCAATCGACTCCCTCTTCTCGATCATTGATCATCAGGTGAGGAATAAACTTCAAAGCTTCAGAGATACCAATCCAAGGAGATCATCTGAGATGATGCAACAGTGGCTCAGCTAGAGGTACAGATTTTCTCCCTCGGTTGATCGATCCACTGCCTCTCTCACTCTCCGTTCTGCGGTTCTTCGACTTCTCTTGATTGACTAACTATGGGCTGATAGATTATGTGGGCTTAGATAATATTGGGCTAAGGTTATTTTAATATGAGTTTTTATTGGGCTAGGCTCTATAACTAGTGCCTTTGGGCTATTGTAAACATTTTCATTCTCTTTTGCATTTTAAATTAAGAAGGCCAGTTACATAAAAGAACAAAAAAAAAAAAAAGTAAATGGTATCTGGAGAAGATCAGAGGGTCATTTTACGTGAGGAGCGCGAACGTGATTCATTGGTTCATCATGTATATATTACATGCAACTATTAAGTATGTGATGCCCCTTTTTAGAAAAAAACTATTAAGTATGTGACCCATGGGATTAATAACGATCTAGATACATGCATGAGTGTTTTCAGTAGTTTTGTAATATTCAGGCAAAATTGTAATTCAGCGAAAGTTCGTTGTTTTAGATTACAAGTTGCAAAAAGGAAGAAAATTACAAAGATAATAAACAAATAAAATTAGCTTTACATATAATATAAGTCATGGATCATGTTACGTAACTGGCAGAGCTGGAATCCCACTCGAGGTCACATGCATTTGAATCTTTCTCACATGCATAATATAAAATTTGCAGTTATATTTATTATAATTTTCTTGAAGACTTCATGGTTTTAGTCCCACCCAACTGGTTAGAGGTAGATTTTTTTTTGTTGGATTCAAGTGGTTTTGATGTCTAACTTGGAACTTGATCCACACACACAACCAGTTGTCATAGACTACTTCAAAGAGTTTCTTTGTATAAATGAATGAAACGTAGTTTATAAATCTTTGTCAGGTTGGGATAAGACTCTTATCATAAGAGCCATATTCGAATGTATTCGTATTAACCTTTTGTTAATTAATGGCAATGCTTCTGATCACTTCGTCCAGTTTTTCCGTAACTAGCAAAAATGTGTGAGATGGTTTTATGATTAACTTCATCAAGTTGTAAACTCATGATCCATATATAAGTTGCTAAAAAAAAAATTAACTTCATTTATTAAATTATAACAACAACAAATTTCCCACTATACACCAACGCTCTACAAACCCAAAACAAACAAAGTAAAAGCCAACTTAAATTAAAAGATTAACAATACTTCCAAATAGTCATATTCAAATAAGTGATGATTGTTTCTTCTCCTGATGATGATGATGATGATGATGATGATGATGATGATGATAATGACATGGTGGTGGTGCCCTCGAGCTATATATAGGATCATGAATCAGTTGAATTGGTGGTTGTGATTTGGGTCAGACCATCCCCAGTAACCGGCCGACGTCGTTTCATCAATGCCATTAAACATGTTACAGAAGCTCTCTTCTTGAACCATTTCATTATTCTGTTGATGATGGTCATGATTATGTGTAGAAGACGGAATCGATGAAGGGAAAAGGTTTTTGATCGTGTTCACATGTGTTGTAGTGGTCTCTCTAGGAATCTCCAGATTTATGTCTGAGCTATTTTCTGTGCTTCCATTGTTGCTCCATGAAGCTTCTGTTTCCCTCTTTATTATGATTGCTTCGTTACAATCTTTGTTCTTTAAAGACATTACCTTAAGCATCAAATCAAATGTTGAGTTTTAGAATTTAGACAAAATTAGTTCATTGAGGCACATGTAGATCCAAAATGTGGTATTCATTAGTTACGATTTCATTACTAAGTGACATTTAGCTAAGACCTATTTCAATATATTGTTTGATATATCAGCAAAGTTATTTAGAAAATGACTGAAATATATACTTATAAAGTAAGATATAAAACCTTCTTTCATAATGATTTTTAATTTATGTAAGGCTACAGAATTTAGATGTTTACTTGAGTTATTTTTTTCTGTAAAAAAAGACTTGTAACCATTACCTTTGTAATACTTAAATAGATTCTGTTTTTAACGAGATTTAGTAAAAATCATTCGAAAGCCCCAAAAAGATAGTTAAGTCAACTAGTATGTATTCCCTCCCTTTTCAAATTAATCTTTTTAGAAAAAAATGTTCTAAAAAGATGTATTTTTACTTTTTTCAATGTAACTTTTAATAGATAATAATGATAAACTGTAAATTTCAAGAAAATTAATTATATTTAATAAATTTTGATTAGTTAAAAGTTACGAAAAAATATTAATCACAAAAAACTATATACTTAAAATTTAATGTATTTTATTAATAAATGTGAAAAATTCTAAACATAGATTAATTTGAAGTGGAAAGAGTATATAATATTGTTCTCTTATCTGGTTAGCGGTTGCCTCACATGCCAGTACTTGAAAGTCAGATGAGAAGGTATTAATTAATACATTGATCACCTAGAACCATTTGTTTAACAAACAAAACACTTACTGCCTTTTGACAAACATCTTATAGTGTTGGATCATGAGCCTAACAATAATCTATTGCATTTCATATATAATTAGCCATGCACATTTAAACTGGACAAATTCATGAAGCAATCCAAGTAAAAAAAAAGTGGTCAAAATTTGTATTAATTAAACTTAAAACATGTTTTCTCCAAAAGATTTCAAAAAGGAAGAGAAATACTTAAAACATGTTTACTCTTAAACTTATGAGATATCAGATTCATTTTTACTTTATTAATCTGGTAAAACCAAACAACCCAACCAATGTCAAGCTAAAAGTTAAAAAAAAAACACTTTGTACATATAATTAGATATGTTATATATACCTCAGCAAGGAGTTTCTTGTTGTGGGCAAGAAGAGAATCATTGTCAGACTTAAGAGAATCAAACTGTTTCTTGAGTGCATCATAGTCTCTTTCGAGCTGTCTAGTCTTCCACCTAGCTCTCCTGTTTTGAAACCAGATCGCTATTTGCCTCGGTTGCATCCCCAATGCTTTAGCTAGTTGTATCTTCCTCTCTGGATCAAGCTTGTTACCAAGCTCGAAGCTCTTTTCTAATACCTTAACTTGCTCTAATTGCAGCCTCTTCTTCTTCTCTCCAAGCATCATATGTGACCCATCGTCTGATAAATTATCCTCATCAACAGATTGATGAGGATCGTCTCGCACGTTCGTTAATGACATAGATCTGTTCATCATGTAGTTTCCTCCTCCTATTTACACCAACAAGACAATAAAAGTTACTTATAAATTTTAATTGTCTATCTATGTAGAGAGAAACTAGTACCATTGAAGGGATGAGGAGGAAGACAAGAAGGGAGCTGATCAGGGGTAATGTCTTCATGAAGTTGTTGGAACATAAAACCATGCTGAGGAAATGCCATCTCCAATCTAAATCCTGCGGCTGCGTCTGTGGTTGGATCAAACACATGCAAATTAACTCAACCTGCAGTGACTGATATATTTGGATTGGGAAGTTATCAGCTAGGAGTGTTCAAATGCTTATATTTTGGAAATGAAGAACAAATGAATCTGGGAGTTTCTTGTGGATCTCATCAACCTCTCATATAAGAAGACAAATAGACAGAGGAGAAACGGATCAAGTTAGGGAGGTTTCTAGGACCCATCATTTTTTTTTATAATTGAGTAGGATTATATTTTTATTATTCTATACATATTCTACTTCATGTATGTACAAACTCTTTAATCTTCTTAGCAATAAAAAAAGAAAATTATTTCTTCAAAAATTATTTTAACAATTATGTGTAATTTCCCCTTCTCATAGAGATGACACACATGGAATAGCATGACGTACATATTCATCATGATTTCTTCATTTCCAGCTATCTTTTATTTTTTGGTGTCACTTATTCCGAGCTATCTATCTTTATGGGCCATAAATAATAGCTGAACCCGTCATATCAAACGAAGCCCAAAGATGCTATACAGACCGTCCCAAATCAAATCTGAACCATAACGGCCTATTAGCAAAGTGGCGAGAGCAACTAGTAGCTGCCACAAGCCCATAGATGAGAAGACCAGAAGAAACAGAGTAAGAAGCTTTGAGAAGGGGGTGGGTGTCCCGAGTTTCGATTTGAACGGCATACATAGATAGATGAGGAGAGTCCACATGATTGAGAAAAGCAAAGCACAGCAACGAACGAGACGGAGATGAAAGAGCACACGATCCAAAAGTTTCTCATTTTCAAAATGGTGTGTTAAAAAAATCAATTTTAGCGGTAAAAGCGTTTTGGACAGCCGTGATTGGATAAAAGTAAACCGACAAAGATAGAAACGTAACCCGTCGACGATGAATCAACAAGGCTATCCCGAGCCTGATTCCGAACCTCCTCCTTCTCCTTCGAGCCCTCGGACACCGAAGAAGAAGGTTAGTTCGAAACTGAATCGATGGTCCATGGGGAGAGCTTTACGATCCGGTGCTGTTAAGATCGACCGTCCGACTCATCGTACTGATAACAACAACGACGCACCTTCCCGTCAAGTAACGACGAACGAGGAGGCTGATCGAAAGACGTCTGCGATCGATAGTGATGACGTGGCGGGAAAGTCGATATATATGCTTTCAGACGGGACAGGGTGGACGGCAGAGCACTCCGTTAACGCCGCTTTGGGCCAATTCGAAGATCCATTGGTCAATCGTGGCTTTCCCGTTAACACCCATCTCTTCTCTTGGGTATGTATCACTATTAACAGCTTCTTTTTTAATTCGCTGAGAATTTTAATTATTGATTTTTTTTTTATTGGCTGAGAGTTCTAATTATTGATCATAGGAGCAAAAAGACATGATCCTTAAATATGAATTGTATGTTTTTTTTTTTGTTGGGATTGGACAGGTGGAGGATGAAGAGAAGCTGTTAGAGATTATCAAGCAGGCGGCGAAGCAAAAGGCAATGTGTTTCTACACTTTAGCCAATCCTTCTATGTCCAAATCCGCTAAAGAAGCTTGTGATCAGTTGGGAGTGCTTTCAGTTGATATCTTAGGACCAATCATCCAAGGCATTGCGTCTCACTTGGCTGTTTCACCATCAGGTCTTACCCGTGGAGCTGCCGGTAGGCTCAAGACTCTCAACGACGCCTACTTCAAAAGAATCGAAGCCATTGAGTTTACCATTAAGCAAGACGACGGGACTTTGCCAGAGAACTTAGGCAAGGCTGATATCATTCTTGTCGGTGTTTCACGGACGGGAAAGACGCCTCTGTCCACTTATATTGCTCAGAAAGGGTACAAAGTCGCAAATGTACCGTTTGTGATGGGTGTGGAACCGCCCAATACGCTTTTTGAGGTTGAACCCAGGAGAGTTTTTGGTTTGAAGATTCAACTTGTTGTGCTGCAAGCCATCAGGAGAACTAGGGCTAAAACGTTAGGTGTGGATAAGGTAGGAGAGAACAGATACTCTGGCTTCGATCTTGTTCGGAAAGAACTTGATTTCGCGTCAAAGATCTATGCCAAAAACCCTGGATGGGCCGTAATAGGTAATAACACAACACCACACACTTAAACACCATTCTGTTTTTGCTATCTTGTCATAATTATTCTTGTGGCGGTTGCAGATGTGACGAATAAAGCAATAGAAGAAACCGCAGCTGTGATTCTGCGGCTTTATCATGACGGTAGCGACAGTAGTACTTCTGTACCATGTATCTCAAAACGCTTTTAAGCTCACAAGAACACAGTTTTTCTGTACTATTTTAACTAATCAAACCTAGGCGGCTGTATTTTGTTTACTCAAAATTTTGTATTTTCTTGTACGTTTTCATGGAAACAATCAACTAGTTAAGATGCGGGAAAGTAATAATTATGGGGTTAGGTTTATATTCAAGAAATTTTGGCATGTGATTTACCATTTGTAGCAGAATATGCCACTATTTATGTAAACAAGAATAAGTATCATCAGCAATTAGTTGAAAGGTTACATACAAGTTGGATATGTTATAGCAAAGTTGACACAAGTTTTTGGATTTATTCAGAAATTTTTCTAGAGCTCTGTACGTTGATCTGGTAAACTATTTCTATTTGATTATGAAATTTATTTATGATTGCTAGTTAATATATTTTAATAGTATAGATTAATACATGATTCCACCTAACGAAGGTTAAAACGTAGCGGTCAAATGATTGGAGGAACATGCAAATAACATTACGGGGACCTATAATGCATGGATAATATATGCATGTGGGATCAAATAATTGCTGGCGACATAACGTCTAGGAATTAAACATTTCATTGACAAATATCATACGTGTATAATTAATTGTTTGCGATAACGTCCAAGAATATAGAAGTTCATTAACAAAGATTATAAGTATATTCTTAGTAAGATTAAAATTTAGTTAAATACTTTCAAGTGTCATTACCGACCCCAGCTAAATAGATTGATTATACAGTATATGTTTACATCGTGCGTCTCCTCGTCGCTAGTTAACATATTACTATTTAGTTAGCTAATGAGTTAGACTTAATAAAAAGCTGACATTGTTCTTCTGTAACAATCAACTTGTGTTGATTTACAGTACTATGATAAACATTTTAACAGCCTGTAACTGGTGCAACTGAAGGGAAACTATTGATTTCATAAGTTTTTTTTCAATTCTTGGTTTAACAACATACTTTAATTCTAAACTTATATTTTTCAGAAAATCGAATACACATGAGTCGTACTTCTTAAAACTATTTTCAAGCACATCTTATCTGTTTTTATTTAAAATTTTAGAAAAGCTACAACTATATTTTAGCATGCGCATAGCAAACAAATATATTTAGCATGCTTTTAATAGAAAGGCATAATACTCCATGTCCTATATGGTTCTTATTGCTTTGTCTATTTATGTTTACAGATATATTTTCATATTTTTCTCTTGTAAGTTGGAAGTTTTCAGTTAGGTATCAGCAAATTATTATTGATTACTATATATTTTCATTATGTATATTAGACATTATTTTAACTACAGTCGAACAATGGCTTACACACGAAATTTAAAATATAGAAACCCAATTTGTGTTTATTGGGATTTTTTGAAAATAATTAGGCAGCCATTTGTTTCTGGTGGCGCAGTATACATCAAGCATACGTAACATAAACATAAGCAATATATATATGCAAGCATGCATAACAAATACTAGTATTACACACAACTAAAAGTTGTCAATTTGCCTTTTATTTCTACAAACAATGATTGATCATAGAACAACAAATATACAACAAGCATTCCACCGCAGACCGGTGATAGTCAACTACATTTTGATGTTAATTAATATCAATGTTCTAACCAAAAACTCTTATAATATTCAAGTTTCAGTTTAGACTGCTTACATAATCGAGTATAAATAACTTCAATCTTCATCAACAATCCATCATCAATCGAGCAAAAAGCAAAAGCTAAGAGTCAATCTAAAAAATGGTTGCATCTAAGCGATCAGTTGTCTCTTGCTTTTTCTTAGTGTTGTTGCTAGCAGAAGCAAATGCACAAGGCTTGAAAGTAGGCTTCTACAGCAAAACTTGCCCACAGGTCGAGGGTATTGTTAAAAAGGTCGTGTTTGCTGCCATGAAGAAAGCGCCTACACTTGGTGCTCCTTTGCTTAGAATGTTCTTCCACGACTGCTTCGTGCGGGTATGTTTCTAAATCGCTCATGAATTTTCTAGTCTCTCACTTTCTTAATTAACAATGTGAGATATCGGGTAGAGTGATCGATCATCTAATGAGTGAATCATAATTATCAATAGGGATGTGACGGATCAATTTTGTTAGACTCATCGAACAATCAAGCCGAGAAGAATGCGGTTCCTAACCTAAGCCTTCGAGGGTTTGGTATCATAGACGATTCCAAGGAGGCTCTAGAAAAAGTGTGCCCTGGCATAGTTTCTTGTTCTGATATCTTAGCCCTTATTGCCAGGGACGCAGTGGTTGCAGTGAGTATAATCTTCGCATTAACCCAAAATATTATAAAAAAAGTTATTTGAATTCACTGTATATAAATATCTACGTTGACTTTATAGCTTGAAGGACCAACGTGGGAAGTTGAAACGGGAAGAAGAGATGGTAGGGTTTCTAATATCAATGAGGTCAACTTGCCATCACCTTTTGATAACATCACCAAGCTTATCACCGATTTTAGCACAAAGGGACTCAACGAGAAAGATCTAGTCGTTCTTTCAGGTACGGCCGGACAAGTGCATGATAGTATATATATAGTCTGGCTCAGATTGATCACGAATGAATTGTACTAGTGAATACATATAATATGATTTGTCTTTTTTTCTATAAAGGTGGACACACTATTGGAATGGGACATTGTCCTCTGATGTCAAACCGTCTTTACAACTTCACCGGAAGAGGAGACAGCGACCCAAGTTTGGACTCGGAGTACGCCACTAACCTCAGGAAGAAATGCAAGCCAACAGACACCACGACGGCTCTAGAGATGGATCCAGGAAGTTTCAAGACATTCGACGTGAGCTACTTCAAGTTAGTGGCTAAGAGAAGAGGGCTTTTCCAGTCGGATGCTGCTCTATTGGACAATTCAAAGACTAGGGGTTATGTCTTGCAGCAGGCACGTGGGTCAACCTTCTTCCATGACTTTGGTGTCTCTATGGTGAAAATGGGTCGGAACGGAGTTCTTACGGGTCGTGCCGGGGAGATCCGTAAGACGTGTCGTGTTCGTAACTAAGAGAGATTTTTACCAAAAACGAAAACATCTCTCGGCGTGTTTAACTCTTTTATGGTTTGCATCTTTTCTTAAAACGTTGATTTAAGTGTGATTTGTGTTTTCGTGGAAATAAGACAAGCCATGATTTTCCTTCAAAAGTATAAGAAATGATTAAATAATATTTAATAGATTGTTCTTAGAAAAAGAAATTGAATCATATATCTCAGAATAATATAATGAATCATATATCGCATTCGTCGACGTCTGTCAACCAGAAATAAAAACTAACTAGGTGTTTTGCCCGCATTTGCGGGCTTAATAATTTTCTAAATTACTAAATAAATATATTATCAATTCGAGAACCATTAAAATAAATTATTTTCATGCTTTTTATATATTTAATAATTAATTAAATATTAATTTTATATAAAATAAAGTTTTCTTATTTTAATAAGATATTTTTATTACATAATTTTTTGAAAATATTCATATATACATAAAACTATACATATGTATTTATATTTATTTTTAAAATATTTTGATGTAAAATATTTTGGATCACATAATATATAATTTTTTAGATAATGATGAGAATCAAATTAATGAAATTCATTTTTAATTTGTGAGCAATTTTATATTAACAAATCTAATCTAATTATTTATTAAGGGTAATGAAGATTTTAAATGCTTTAAATTTTACCGTGAGAAAAGGAAAATCGTTTTGAAAATAGTAATATAAACTACTTGTTTTTCAGTTATTTAAAATTAATATTTTTTTGGATCACATAATATATAACTTTTTAGATAATAATGAGAATCAAATTAATGAAATTCATTTTTTAGATTTTGGATAAATCTTACTATTATTAATTTTATTCAGTTACTAATCAAATAAATTTTTTATTTTTTATTTTTAGCTTAATTATATATTTTAAGTCACTTAATATTCTCTTTTCAATTATTTAAAACTAAGAATTTTATTTGATTAATATTTAGTTATATACTTTATGTTTTCAACTTTACATTTTTAAAAAATTTCAGATAACAACACAACATTAATATATGAATTATATTTATATTTAAAAATATTTTTAGATTTTGGATAAATCTTACTATTATTAATTTTAATCAATTATTAATCAAAAATAATAATTTTCGTTTTCATTTTTAGCTTAATTATATATTTTAAGTCACTTAATATTCTCTTTTCAATTATATAAATTAAGAATTTTATTTGATTAATATTTAGTTATATACTTTATGTTTTCAACTTTATATTTATGTTTTCAACTTTATATTCAAAGAAATTCAGATAACAACACAACATACATATAAGAATTATATTTATATTTTAAAATATTTTTAGATTTTGGATAAATCTTACTATTATTAATTTTAATCAATTATTAATCAAATAAATTAATTTACTTTTTATTTTTAGCTTAATTATATATTTTAGTCACTTAATATTCTCTTTTCAATTAAATAAAATTAATAATATCATTTAATTATATTTATTTATATACTTTATGTTTTCAACTTTATTTTTTAAAAATTCAGATAACAACACAACATACATATAGGAATTATATTTATATTTTAAAATATTTTTTAGATTTTGGATAAATCTTACTATTACTAAATTTAATCAATTATATAATCAAATAAAGTAATTTTCGTTTTTATTTTTACCTTAATTATATATTTTATTCATTAAGGATAATATCAATATTAACCACTCTAACTTTTAATTAATAATTAATCAAATAAATATGCCATTTTAATAATTATAACTAAATATAATTAATAATTTTAATCAATTATTAATCAAATAAATTAATTTTCGTTTTTATTTTTAGCTTAATTATATATTTTTAGTCACTTAATATTTTCTTTTTCAATTAAATAAAATTAATAATATCATTTAATTATATTTAGTTATATACTTTATGTTTTCAACTTTATTTTAAAAAATTCAGATAACAACACAACATACATATAGGAATTATATTTATATTTTAAAATATTTTTTAGATTTTGGATAAATCTTACTATTACTAAATTTAATCAATTATATAATCAAATAAAGTAATTTTCGTTTTTATTTTTACCTTAATTATATATTTTATTCATTAAGGGTAATATCGATATTAACCACTCTAACTTTTAATGTGAGAGCTCCGTCTAGTCACTTAATATTTTCTTTTTCAATTAAATAAAATTAATAATATCATTTAATTATATTTAGTTATATACTTTATGTTTTCAACTTTATTTTAAAAAATTCAGATAACAACACAACATACATATAGGAATTATATTTATATTTTAAAATATTTTTTAGATTTTGGATAAATCTTACTATTACTAAATTTAATCAATTATATAATCAAATAAAGTAATTTTCGTTTTTATTTTTACCTTAATTATATATTTTATTCATTAAGGGTAATATCGATATTAACCACTCTAACTTTTAATGTGAGAGCTCCGTCGCGAAAAATTACTTCGCAAATAATAGTATAGATGTTATTTGTTAGATGACTTTTATATGGTATTTATTTATTTGAAAAATAGAATGAAAATGGATCGAATCTTGGTATCAGTAAAGTTGGACGGCTCAGATTGCTTCGGGCGCAAGGGGAATCACGAGGAATAAGAAGTATGTGGCGTAGATCATCTGCCTAATCCAATGCTTTTGCAAGAGAACTAAATAAAATAAAATAAAAAATATAAATTTGGGCTCGTGAATCACGCGACGGTATAATTTGAGAGTTTATGGTTATCTCTTCGTGGCCCGCAAAGAATTTTCCATTACACGACTCTGTGTTTTTTTGTTTGATTCCGCCTCTCGTAATTTCACTCACAAAGCTCTCGTCTTTCTCTCTGTCAAAACCTGTCGGAGTCTGTGTGTGATCTTCTCAATCATCTTTCAAAAAAAAAAGAGAAATTAGTCGAACGAGTGAATGGCATCAGTTGCTGAGAGCTCTTTCCCTCTGCTGTGTCAAATCAAGAGCCAGCGTCGCGTCACTTCGTCTACGCTTAGGAGTTGGAGTCTTGTCCGAGTTTCTTCTCCTGATTTCGCTTCTAGGTCGCTGACATTTCGTCGCCGGAGCTTCGTCTTGGGACGCCGATGGAAGTGCGTGGAAGCTACGGGCTCAGATTCTTCTGGAACTCCGAGTGGAGGAGATGAGCAGGAGGATGCGCTTCAAGCTACCATCGAGAAGAGCAAGAAGGTTCTTGATATGCAAAGAAACCTTCTTCACCAGGTTCGTAGATCCATCCATCCCTGACTGAGATTAACGCTGACTTTGATCTGGAGTTTCATTTTGAAAGTCTAATCCTTTTTCTTGTATTCATTGTGAGAATTAGGCCAATGAAATTGCTCTGTAAAGATAGAAAAATTCCATCTTTTATGAGCAGTTTGTGAGAACATGATTCTTAACTCTGCTTTGGAGGCTGCTCTTGAGTAGTTTTAGGGTTCGCAGTATTGAATTGTTGTTTGACATATATGTTTAAGATTATTTCACTTAATCTATCTTGTTCCTCTTCAGATTGCTGAAAGGAGGAAGCTGGTCTCATCTATAAAACAGAGCACTCCTAACTTGGACGATGGAACGCCTTCTGCTAAAGAAGATGCAAATACTACTGATGCAACTAAGAAAGATAAGATGGATGGAGACGGCAACGGTAGTGTTAGCTCAACCAGCTACGGCAAGTCATCCCTGAAGAAAGAACCAGAAGCTAAGCCGAGCAGCAAACAAAACTCAGCGTCTGCAAAATACTCTTCCCCGGTAACCTCTCCTGAGAAAGAGAAACCATCCGGTGTAGCCAATACTGGGAAACCTTGGTCTAGCGTTGTAGCTTCCAGTGTAGATCCTCCTTATAAACCATCTTCTACTGTAACCTCCTCTAAGAAAACTTCTGATCCTGAAACTTCCTCTGGAAATCCGAGCAAATCTCCTGCTGGTGCATTTTGGTCAGACCCACTACCCTCTTACCTGACTAAAACACCTGAAACATCAAGTATTAAGACACAAGAGTACATGGAAACAAAAGAGGAAAAAATACATGAAGAACCCTTTAGTGGTATTAATGAACCTTCCAAGGACGAAGAGCAGCCGCCTCCACTTGCTGGAGCAAATGTCATGAATGTGATATTGGTAGCAGCAGAATGTGCTCCATTTTCCAAAACAGGTAATTACTGCTGTCTTTGATCAATTGTGCGTTTTTGTATTGCTTCTCTTAGAGTACACGGGTTGAAAACTACGGGAAATTTTATAGGTGGCCTTGGAGATGTAGCTGGCGCTTTGCCAAAGGCTTTAGCTCGGCGTGGACATCGAGTTATGGTAATATTTATCACATAGTGCCTGTCTCACCATGTCATATAAGCTCTCTGGTTGGTTATGGACAATTTCTGTATTTTATTTTTTGTTAGGTTGTGGTTCCTCGGTATGCAGAGTATGAAGAAGCCAAGGATGTAGGGGTACGGAAGAGATATAAGGTGGCCGGGCAGGTATAACAGCTGTTACTGTAACAAACATTATATTTTTCCTTTCCTATTTATTTAATAAATCCTTAACAAAAGTATTCGAGGTAGATGAAGTTTCACATAGAGTACACTTTACTGCAGGACATGGAAGTAATGTACTTCCATGCATATATTGATGGTGTGGATTTCGTTTTCATTGATAGCCCTGTATTTCGGCATCTGAGTAGTAACATTTACGGTGGGAATCGACTCGTAAGATTATATTATTCTCCCTTGTTCTTTACTGAAGAAAATCAATAATCAGCCTACATGTACATGAACTAAGTTTTTTTTTTTTTTTTGTGAATCCAGGATATCTTAAAGCGGATGGTTTTGTTTTGCAAGGCGGCTGTTGAGGTAAACCTTTACTCCAGTAAATGGATAGTTTGTTTCCTTCTTGGACCAACCAAGTTCGGATTCTTGGGAATGTTTGCAGGTTCCTTGGTATGTTCCTTGTGGAGGTGTTTGTTATGGAGATGGAAATTTGGCTTTTATAGCAAATGATTGGCACACTGCTTTGCTACCTGTCTACCTGAAAGCCTATTACCGAGATCACGGTCTAATGAAATACACACGCTCTGTTCTTGTAATCCATAACATTGCTCACCAGGTTAGTATGTCTCAAACTAAAATTTATTTGATTCATTCTTGTATGCATAAACCTACTCTGGTTGTAAATTTTAGGGTCGCGGCCCGGTAGATGATTTCTCACACGTGGATTTACCGGGCCATTACTTGGATAGCTTCAAACTGTACGACCCTGTGGGAGGTGAACACTTCAACATTTTTGCTGCTGGTCTTAAAGCTGCGGATAGAGTTCTCACCGTTAGCCATGGATATTCCTGGGAGGTTAAGACCTTAGAAGGAGGTTGGGGTCTCCATAACATCATTAATGAAAACGACTGGAAATTTAGAGGGATTGTGAACGGTATCGACACAAAAGAATGGAACCCGAAATTTGATATTCACTTGCACTCTGATGACTATACAAACTATTCCTTGGAGACTCTTAACGTTGGTAAACCCCAATGCAAAGCTGCATTACAGAAAGAACTCGGTTTACCTGTTCGACCTGATGTTCCGCTGATCGGTTTTATCGGAAGATTGGATCACCAGAAAGGTGTTGATTTGATAGCTGAGGCGGTTCCATGGATGATGGGTCAGGATGTTCAGCTGGTTATGTTAGGCACAGGGAGACCGGATCTTGAAGAAGTCCTCAGACAAATGGAGCACCAATACAGGGATAAAGCAAGGGGATGGGTTGGTTTCTCGGTTAAAACAGCTCACAGGATAACAGCTGGTGCAGACATTCTGCTGATGCCTTCGAGATTCGAACCGTGCGGTCTAAACCAGCTTTATGCAATGAACTATGGAACCATTCCGGTGGTCCATGCAGTGGGAGGGTTGAGGGATACGGTTCAACAGTTTGACCCGTACAGTGAAACGGGTCTTGGATGGACGTTTGATAGCGCGGAAGCAGGTAAGCTGATTCATGCTTTAGGAAACTGTTTGTTGACGTATAGAGAGTACAAGGAGAGCTGGGAAGGGCTCCAGAGAAGAGGAATGACACAAGATTTGAGTTGGGATAATGCTGCAGAGAAGTATGAAGAAGTTCTTGTCGCTGCTAAGTATCAGTGGTGAGGTTAATAAAAAGTTGCTTTTCTTTGACTGTTTGTAAAGGAATCTGTCTGTCTTTTGGAATTGTTAAGAAGCGTAGTTTTGTAGATTTAGTAAAAATAAATACATTGGAACTTTGCAAATGATCATGCTTTGTAAGCTCAAGCCTTGTGATAAAAGCTCAAGCCATTGTAGTCTCTTACGCTCTCTCTAAGGTGAGTCTAAAGTGATAAGACTTGGCAAAGTAGAACAACAGTTTACAATTGCAATAAAACAACATCAATGACTGACTATTCACATATAGGGCAACAAGAAATTTAGCGCAGAGCAGAGATTAAAAGCAAAATGATCTTTCACTATAACCAGTTTCCCACATAATCCTTACAATGCTTTATCCTCTCATTGTAACTTATTTTGTAACATATAGATTAACACATTTATATAAGTTCTTTGTAAGAAAGAAAAAAGAGAGTGTGTTTTGTGAGAAACAGAAGAAAAGATCGGATCCCCCAATCTAAATTCACTTCTTGATCTTACGCTGCTGTTTCTTTGGGCCGGAAACAACTAATCTCCTAACAGAACAACCACACCTGGCTCTGAAAACCAACACGGCGCGGCCATTAGGAGGCGCCATCTTCTTCAGCTCAGCCTCCAACTCGCGGTGATGGACACGAGGCAACTCAAGCCTCCCGCCCTTTTTGCCATAGCCGGAGCTGGTCTTGATGCAATCCTCAGTCTCAATCTGAATATCAAACTCAACGGCTTTCCTAAGCCCTTTGCAATTGGGCTTCCCGCATCGGTGCATCGTGCATAAGAGTATGACGAGCCAAGCGGAGATGGCGGCGCAGAAGACGCTCAGAGCCAAGGATCCGTACACTATAGGGTTCTGCAGGATCTCTGCTTTGACCAGAAGAGAGATGTCCGAGAAGAGGTGGATGGATGCGAGGGTGATGAGCTTGAGGTAAGGGAAGAAGAGGAAGGCGCAGGATGTGATGACAGCGATTAGGATGAAGACGTCGATGGCAGCGGAGTGAGAGCCTTCGCAGACGGGGAAGCTGGGGGATGCTGGGTGAGGTTTGCGGGTGGGCATAGCTTGGTCGACGGGATTGCAGACCGAGATTGAGCTATGCAAATATACCATCGATGGATGGAACACAGAGCCCAATCTAAAAGGCTTTTTTGATCTAAGTGGATTGGATCAAGGAGTTTAAATCAGAATCGATCCCCCGGCCCGAATAATCCTGAAAGGGGAAGAGATAGTTTTCAAACTTGATCTGATTGAATTGAAATACAGAGAGCTCTGATCGAGAGAATGGATAGGATAGGATATGATATATATACCTGATTAAACCAGAGAAACCGATCGAGATAAAAAGAGAAGCTGAATCGAAGATAAGGTTTTTGTGTCCTCAAGCGGGAATCTCAATCGTCGTCGTCATGATTTCAACTTCTTCTTCTTCTTCTGATGAATGGAATGAAATGGAATCGTATGTGAGAGAGAGAGAGAGAGAGAGCAAGTGACACGCGTTTGTTTAGATAACTCTTTTTTTTTTATTTAAAATGACGTCGTATCGTCATTTATGCCGTCATTACTCTAATTCATTTTAAAACCCTCAAGTATATATAGAGACAGAGAGAGGCTCGAGAGTTGTCCAAAAACCCTAAAAAAGAGCAGTGCGCAGCCTCTAAACCCCTACAAAAGAAGAACGAACTCTTTCTGATTCAAACCTCCAATCCAACAAATGGGTGGTTCCAAGCGAGACAATGGCGGAGAGGAGGGGAAACAGATGATTACGGATTCGAGGTTTTCCAAGGCGCACACTGACCCCAGATTCCGAAGCCTTCCGAGGCGTGAATCCAAAGTCACAATTGACTCTCGTTTCAAAGGAGTCCTCACCGACAAGGCTTCTGCTCCGGTCGATAAGCGTGGCAAGCGTAGAAGACGGGGAAGTGCCAAGGATTCTCTCAAAGAGTATTATCGTATCGATGAAGAAGATGAGGAGAAGAATAAGAAGAAGAAGCAAAAGAGGAAGGAAGAAGATGAATCTGATGAGAGCGAGGGTGAAGAAGCATTGATGGCTCTGGAAGCTGAGTCCAGGCGGAGGAAATCGGAGCAAGTATCTGAAGAAGAAGAAGATAGTAAGATTCCTTCCAAATTGGCTTCCTCGGATGAAGAATCTGATGAGAGCGCAGACTCTGAAGACAATGAGGATGTATCTGAAGAAGCAGAGGAGGATACTGACGAGGACGATGATGCTATGTATGATGACGACGAACCAGAAGTTGCTGTAAGTATATATATATGCATTTTGACTATAGGAACTATCATTCAAGTTTTGGTTTTTACGGTTTGTAGGAAGAGGAGGTAGCGAGTATCGAGAAAGAAACTCACAGACTCGCTATTGTCAACATGGACTGGAGATATGTCTCTGTAATTGCTTTCTTCTCTATCTTTTTTGTATTATTTCTCTTTTTACTCAAATGTTTTAGCTTTTTCGCTCACAGTCTAGCAGTATTTGTTCTTATGGCTGCTATCTTTTTTATTTGTTACTTAGGCCAAAGACTTGTACGTTGTTTTGAATTCGTTTCTGCCCAAAGATGGGCGCCTTTTGTCTGTTGCTGTCTATCCATCAGAGTTTGGACTTGAGCGAATGAAACAAGAGGAAATCCATGGCCCCGCTATCGGTGGAGACAAGAAGAATGAAGATAACAGTGATGACGAGGATGAAGAAGATGAAGATGAAGACGTCATCAATGAGAGACTACGTGATTACGAAAAAAGTAGATTGAGGTAAGTTATATCAGTCATTTACTCAAGGCTATATGTTGCTTGAATGGAGACTATTACTAAAACTCACACTTATTGTTCTGTTTCAGGTACTATTTTGCTGTTGCGGAATGTGATTCCAGTGCTACTGCTGATCACTTGTACAAACAATGTGATGGTATCGAGTTTGAGAGATCCTCTAACAAGCTCGACTTGAGATTTATTCCTGACTCCATGCAATTCAAACATCCACCTCGTGATACTGCCACCGAGGTGCATTCCTGCTCTACTTTCTATTCTTTTTGGTTTCTGTTATGCTTCTCCAAGCCTTGTTCCATATCAGTTTCATGGTGATCTGAAAGTTTTTTCTATAAAAAAAAAATTACAGGCTCCTGCTACTTATCAAGGTGTAGATTTTCATAGCCAAGCACTGCAGATGAGTAGGGTTGATGTTTCCTGGGATGAAGATGAGCCACACCGTGTGAGGACCTTAAAACAGGGATTTAACCCTGATCAGGTCTGTATGCTTATTTCTTTTAACCTTCTTCAAAATCAGGCAGGCTTATTAGAAGCATCTCCTATATATATATATATATAGCTGCAGTCGTTTGTGTTCTGATATATTTTCACAAATCATAGTTGGCAGACTTTGAGCTGAAGGAGTTTTTAGCTTCTGATGAGAGTGAATCTGATGGTAGTGATGATGATGGTGATGATGATGAGGAAAAAAGGAAAGAAAAGTACCTATCTTTAATGGAATCCGGAGATGTTGATTCTGATAAAGACGAGGATGAGGGGAATGACCAGGATATGGTAGTAGAATTCAATACCGGGTTAGAAGATCTGAGTAACAAATTTCGGGAAAAGAAAGAAGAGAAGCCAGAAACAGTTTGGGAGGCACAACTGAGGAAGATGCGGGAGAAGAAGAAAGCTAGGAGGATGCAAAAGAAGGATGATGATTCTGAGGATGATGATTCTGAGGATGACGACGACTATAACGTTGATCATAAGAAGAAGAAGAAGAAGAATAAGAAGGGTTTAGAGGAGAAATTAGCAGCGGACGAGAAAAGCTTGGCGGAGCTGGAGTTGATAGTAGCTGATGAGAATGGTAAAGGTCTAAAAGGATATAACATTAAAGGAAAAGGTAAAAAGAAGAGTAAAGAGATGGCAGAAGAGAAGATACCTTCGGCTGATCCTGACGATCAGAGATTCTCAGTGGCATTCACCGATCCTAACTATGCTCTAGACCCTACGAATCCACAGTTTAAAAGGTACGTTGATGCATGGTTGAGGCTTTTGGTGTATTTGAGAATTGTCAAGTTGTTTTTATCATATGAATATGTTTCGTTTGTTTGATTCTTGGCAGGAGTGCTACTTATGTTAAGCAATTAACTCAGAAGCAAAAGCAAGATCCAAGAAGCCAAGAAGAGCAAGTGAAAGATGTGGAGACAAAGAAGAAGGCGTCGACTACAGATGGCACGGTGGGATCTTCTAAGAAAAGGAATTTTGCAGAGTCTGCTACTGTCAAGTCGTTGAAGCTCAAGATACAGCAGAAGGGGGGTTCGGAGAAGAAGAAACAAGGGACTGCCGAGTTGGCTCAACGAGTGAAGAATAAAGCCAAAGCTTTGTCATAATATTGTCTTTTGTTTCCTTCATATCATTTTTGTTTATCTTTTTATTCAGAATTCAGTGCACGGATGTTTTGAAATGTTAAACAATTTCAGTTTTGATTCGACACTCAAATTGGATAATTTTTATTTTCTTCTGGCGAGTAACAAAATCGGTTTTATTGTTTATCAAGAATGTGTATTATTTCTACAGGTGATCTAAATCATTTGTTGCTTTCAACCTTGTGAAGTTGGAATACTTGTTTAGCTCATCGTCGGACCAGTAGCAGCAGCTAGTTGTAAAATACTTCATTTTCTATTCAACGAAATTCTAATTCTCGCATTACATTTGCAAATAGCACACGAAACACTGGCGCCTGAAGCACGTTTTGATTTTATTACTGTTTTCCCACACTTATTATACCAGAGAAAAAACAAGAACAATCACTCACACTTTTAAATGAAACATAACAAACTGGCGAAACCTAAGACATAGAAACTCCCAGTTCGGTCTTTGGACTGACAGTAAATCCGTAATTTACGTAGAACACAAAAAATCAATCAACCATAGTAAGGAGGATGACCAGAAGAAGGTGAAGCCCCTGTGGGATCAGCTGATGGGTACATATATGGACTTCCACCATAACCTGCGTATTGAGTTTGCACCTGCCCATTCTGCCAACCACCTGTTGTTGGCGCCGAAGCTTCAGCCACTCCGGTAACTTTTTGGCCCACGAGTAGGCTCAGATCAGGTAGTGTGTAGTCTCTGCTTTTGTCGCTAAATGCCTTCATTCAAGCACCAAGAAAATACAAGAAGGGAATTATTAGTACTAAAAAAAAAAAAAAGGAGTTGATATACAGCTTTCACTGAATTGTTGTAAGAGAAAAAAAGGCATACGGTTCTTGCAGGCATCAGTTATTTATCTCTTTGGCACAACTCAAGAAAGTAACCAATCTTATGTACCTTTACATTGAGATCAGTATGACGAGAGTATGATAGTCGAAGCTTACAGTAGCCACCGTCATATATGCAGTGTCCTTCCAGTGCTTCTTTCGCTATTGCCGCCGTTGCTATATCTACAGAGTGTCATGAAGCAAACCATAAGCTAATTTATAAAATACCGGAATAGTTCATAAAAGGGGTTTGGGATCATCAGATCACAATCAAATATCAAAGCAGATCATCAAGGTCGTGTACCAGAGTATTGAATTAAGGCTTGTGTTGAACCATTCTTCTCAAATATAGCAATCTTCTGGACAGTTCCATACGCGGAAAAGACCTATGAAAGCAAATTACATTATTAACTTTGACAGATTTAAGTATGCGGAGAAGCAGATAGGTGCATACTATTTTTGTTCCTCACCGTGTGAAGAACATCCACGGTGACAGCATACTGCATGTTCTCAATCAAAGCAAGCAGGACATTGCTCTGAGTTTCTACCTTCTTCCCATCAGCACCCAAAGAAGGCTGAATGCAGTGATGTCAAAGACAACAATCAGTCAATGTAAGAAAGGTCAAAGGTGGTGGAGAAAGATTAGATAAAAAAGGTGGCAAGGGCCTTGGAAGTAATATTTTACCTGCATAGACCCGTCCATTGCGGTATGATTCACTGGAAGGTATGGATTCGTGTAATCCCTGAGTAGTACGTAAAAGATTCAAACACGTGAATAAACTATTTTAACATAACGTTTCCAACATCACTGACAATATAATTCAGAGGCACATTTGTCTTGGCTCAAAACTCCTACCTGCTACGGTGGGACTGAAACTTGATGTTTAGATCAGTATGAGCTGAATAAGACATTCGCAAATTGCAAGAGGCAACATGTTCTGGAAGCAGATATCTGAATTTTACAGAAATGAAGAAATTATCAGCAGAGCTTATATCTTATGGCGGGGAACGAAAGGGTTGAAAGCATGCATAAAAAAAATGAGCATACTTGGGTATACTTCTGCCATCTAGCGCACTCCTTGCAGCTGAAGCAGTCTCCACATCAGTAAACTGAACTAGTGCCTGCCAGGTTACGACGGCAGATAATAAGTTCAACACCATTTCATTTTCTCAATGAGACAAGAGATTCAAAACAAAACTCGATATCTAACCTGGAAACCAGCAGCTTTCTCAAAAGTGGCAATTTTGTGCACGAATCCAAAAGCAGAAAACACCTGAAACAAAAAATTTGGATATGAGTGATGACCATAAGACAGTGGGGAATAAAAAAAGGGAAACCAAAGAAACTCAGATATTCCCGGACTGGGAGACTGAAAAAAGAGAAAGAGTAAGGCCAGGTAAGTACAGAGTGACACCTGTCCATGAGAATGACGAACACGATACTAGTAATTTTCCAAAGTCTCTCCAGAAAGATTTTAATAAAGAGGCATCAACATCTGTGATTGAAGCATTTTTTTCATTAATGGTTGATATATACCGTAACTGGAATAATATGTCTAAGTGAAAAGAAATTACTAAAATAAGTTTGCTTAATACCAAAAGTTGAAAAACTACTAAGCACAACACAATGCCTCAACCATGTATAAGCCTCAATCTAAAATTGGTATCAAATATAAACCAACAAGTCCTACAGAGAAGTAGCCACAAAAAATCAGTGAAGCTCAAAAGCAGTTAGTTACCAGATGGATGACATCGATGCTGACATGGTGAGATTCGACACCTTCAAAGGTAACCAAGAGGACGTTTCCAGGGACTTCACCAGGACTCTGGTTGTTCACAATCTCATGCCGATTAGAGTACTGTATATATATAGTTTTCCCACGAATCTGTGCCGGCTCCGAAGATGAAGCATAATACGAAACCATTGATATCGCCTGATTCAACTCAGCCTGTTAAAAGGAACAGCTCAGCTCAACCATCGATTTCACAATTCACAAAACTTAAACAATCTGATTGATTGAAGAGAAGAAGAAGAAGAAGATGTTTACGAATTCAACGAAGGCTTGGTTGCGATTGGCGCCGACATTGGTCTTCGTATTGACGATCTTTCCGAATCGTTTGCACAGGTCGATGAGCTCTTCTTCCACGCATTCCCACGGTAGATTCCGCAGGTGCACCACCTTCGACGGCGTCTGCGTGTACCGGAACTGTGAGCTCGACATCTCTAACGATCACACACAGCCCTCGCCTCGATTCCCTCTTCTCTGAGTGATCGGAATGGAATCTATACGGAAGCTCAAATCTCAGGCTATTTTTTCAAATCGGTCCTCTAAAACTTCGTTAATTTACGAATCATCCTACAATTTTCTTCTCTACATCCATAAGCCTGTTTAGCTTGTAGTTGAGTCGACACTGTTGATCAAGCCTATTAAGGGCCTGATAATTTTTCACGTAAGTCTCCCCGCGTTGGTCCATAAAAGTAAAATATTCAAAAAATGGAAATAAGAAATTTGGGAAAAATGACAATTCAAGGGAATTAACAATTAAGACTAAAAGTCCATATACTATAAAAATGGGAAAACGTGCAATTTCCCCATGAGAAGTATGGCATCCTCCCATATGTCTCTCAAACTATAACCTCATCCCAAATATCTCCGAAACAAAATTTTGAAACCTATTTCTCGATGAAACTATGACATAACTCTTGTATCTCCCCGACATAAAAGTTTGAAAGCTATAATCCTATAAAATTTAATTACTCGGTTTAAATCTATAAACTTGAACCATTTTTTGTTAATTAAACCAGTTTTAGACAAATAATGACCCGATTAAATTCGATTATAGCAATCAAACCAGAAATTATATATTATAATGTTTATAATTTCTAGTTTGATTGCTGTAATCGGATCTTAATTGAGTCGTTATTAGTCTAAAACTGGTTTAAGTTTATAGGTATAAAACGAATAATTAAATTTTATGGGGTTATGGCTTTCGAACTTTTATTTCGGGGAGATACAAGAGTTATGCTATAGTTTTATGGAGAAATAGGTTTCAAACTTTTATTTCAGGGACATTTGAGATGAGATCATAGTTTGGGAAACATATGAGAGGATATGATACTTCTCATGGGGAAATAGCACGTTTTCCCCTATAAACATATGTGCATGAAGTTGCATATTGTCCCATTATTCGATCACAGTGTCTTCTGAAACCAGAATGATGAGCATGGCACTCTCTCTTCAAATCATTACAGCTCTTCTCTTTATTACCGTCGTCACTGTCTCCTCATCACCTCCCGACGGATTCACCATGGACCTAATCCACCGTCGTTCTAATTCATCTTCTACTGGTCGCTCTAACACTTACGATCAACTCCGATCATCTCCTTACGCCGACGTCATCTTTGATACTGCCTCCAGAGGAGGGTATCTTATGAAACTCCAAATCGGTACACCTCCTGTCGAGATCGAAGCAGTCATAGACACGGGAAGCGAAGTCATATGGACACAATGTTTTCCTTGTCTTAACTGCTACCACCAACGCAATCCAATATTCGACCCTTCGAAATCCTCCACCTACAAAGATCTAAGATGCAACAACACACCTGACCATTCTTGTGTTTATGATATTGTCTACGCAGACCAAAGCTATTCCCTAGGAAGCTTTGCTACCGAGACTGTCACGATGAAATCCACTTCTGGCCACTCCTATGTAATGCCTAAAACCATTATTGGATGTTCGCACAACAGCTCAGTGCATAGAAGATCCTATTCGGGCATTGTTGGTCTAAATTTGGGGCCGTTATCACTCGTCTCTCAGATGGGCAAACACATGCAAGGTGCAATTTCTTACTGCTTCTCCCCTGAGGGAAGAACTAGTAAGATCAACTTTGGAAGTAATGCTATTGTGTCAAGAGAAGGGACTGTATCGACCACTATGTTTATTCACAAGGAGAAACCTGCTTTCTATTACCTAAACCTAGACGCTGTCAGCATTGAGGAGACTCGCATTGAAACATTAGGGACACCGTTCCACGCCGTAGACGGGAACATAATCATAGACTCTGGTAGCACTTTCACCACCTTGCCCGCGAGCTACTGCAGCCTAGTGAGGGAGGCAGTGGAAAGGGTTGTTACAGCGGAACGAGTCCCATCCCAGCACGATATGCTTTGCTACAAAACGGACACAATGGATATCTTTCAAGTGATCACAATGCATTTCAGTGGAGGTGCGGATCTTGTTTTGGGTAAAAACAATACGTATATGGATATTAATGGAGAAGCCATTTGTCTCATTGTTATATGTGGTAGTACCGAAGAAGAAGCTATTTTTGGTAACAAAGCACAAAACAACTTCTTGGTCGGTTATGATCTTTTTTCACAACTGGTTTCTTTTAAACCCACCGATTGTGGAGTTACACAAGACATACCAATAGACGACGACTCAATTTCTGCAGCATCGCTTTTTCAGTTTAACATTAAGTTTGTTTTATTTATTTTTGTCCTTTCATTAATTAGACTATAGAGAATGAATTTGTGTTATTTATATATTTCCTTACATTAATAACTAGATCTTTTATATACTAAATTTTCTTATTTTAATTTTGTTTTTGTTTATTTTAAATAGTTCTATATAATTTGAAACTAATTAATTGAAAATTTTCTACAATAGTAAAAAATTTAATCTTAAAGTATTCTACAATTTTACCACGTGAAGATATTTTTGATTTTCTTAAAGTATTGTTGTCGTATTGAATTTAATCTTGGTCTTTTTGTACTGCTTCAGACTTAACTTGACTAATAACATATGGAGTATGAAGAAGGTTTCAATATTCGATGTTAGGCTGAGTAATAAATTTCATGCATTGTTTATAAAATTAATTAGTAATAATCATAAATGGTAATTCATTTTTTCCTTCACCTTTATATATGTTTGGGTTGATACTTGTCATCAATATGAATTTGTTTTTTTTCTACCTTTGATGCTTTGCAATTGTCTTAAATTTCTGCTTGGTCATCCCATAAACAATACACGAGCTGATGAGATTTTAAATAAGTTGGACTGATGGCAAGAACGCACGCAAAGGTAATTGCTCTGTTTGCTGCACTATTATTGGCGCACTTTTAAAATATAAATAGACTACTCGATACTTGCTATATTTCAACCTACAAGCAGAGGAAGGTAATTGCTCTGTTTGTGAATTTGAGTAACGACCTTATAAATCTGATGATGGTTATCAGTTGACTTAAAAATCTTTGGCCCCCCCCAAAAAAAAAAAAAAAAATCTTTGGCCCCTCTTCTTGGCTCATTGGTAGTTCTTAATTCTCTCAATTTTTGCATGGGAGGTTGAGCTACGTGGATAGATGTGATTTTGGCAGGTGGCATCATTATCATCATCTACGGAGCTTAGTTTGAACTGTTTGGACCATAATGAGTAGAAGCTGTCAATATGAATCAGCAAAGACATTTAAAAGAGTTGTCCCCATTGTCCTTTACATCCAATGTGAAATTTTTCGTACTAAGAAAAAAATACTGTTGCTTTTCTTTTTGTCTTTATCGGTAGAATTCTTGGGCCTATGAGTTTTGTCTTAAGGTTTATCTGCCCACCTCAATAAATCCTTTCTTTGATGCCATGGAGCACACTATGATACACTCTCTTTCTTTGTTTGGTCTAGTAAAATCTCTTTAATGTCACCGTCACTGCCATTAATCGTCTACCTTTCTTGGCAGCAAAAAGTTTATCTCTGTCAACAAAGGTTGATCACCTGTAAACTATTCAAACCATGTATGATAAAACCAAAACATTAAAGTAAACTGATAAACAGTTGAGAAATAAGATATCAAGTCTTAGTTAAATCTAAGAAAGTCAGTTGCCAGCTAGATTATGAGATAAGTTAGTCAGTTTCCTGCTAGATTGATGAGAAATGTAGTTGCAGAAATCATACATGATCAAACGTATGGTAAATTGCATAGTAAATACTGGTTTTTACATCACCAGTAACTATTTTTGGTGGTTATGTTTCTGGATGCTTTTGATCATTCAGTGTCTATTTATGTTTATCTTTGTGAAAAGAAAAGATCTTCTGGTGACTTGACACCAAGAACAGTGTATCAGCTAGTGGGACTTTCATTAAATGGTGAAGGAATCACACAAGGAAAGGTTTTTCATCTCCTTTCTTCTTGCTCCCCTCCACTAAAGTGCTTCCTCTGTTCATTTATAAGGTTAGCAATCTCTTGAATAGTTAAAGTGGCCTGTATTCATACGACACTGTAAAAGTTTCAAAATACATTTACTACCATCATCAATCATCTCTGTCTAATTTGCTTTTCCCATTATAGTGCCAGCTTCCTCTTCTTCACCGCCATTTAACAGCATTTACTACTGTGCAGTTTCTAGTAAAAGCTAACTAAAATGTGAAAGGAACAAAAAACGTTTTTTTATATATAAAGAAATATAACTAGGTAACTAGTAATAGCTAGCTAAGAGAGAGAACACGATAGTATCTTTGTAGATGTCAAGAAACCATAGCTCATTAGCATACCTGTAATAAGAAACCTAGAGCATACCCTATCTAGTGTAAAACAAAAGTTTCGAGAAGTAATAATAGCGGATGTAAACATGTAGCTAGGGATCAGAGTAAACCTTGACACGAGAGAAAGCTGGCGAAACTAACAAGGATGGTTTACTTAGATGTCAAAGCTTTTCAAGATGTTGACCTGAAAACTTACTCCTGGTTCTGAAATTAACCGTTTTTTACCTTGGAGTAAAGATCTTTGTGGGTACTCTGTTGAGTGTTTAAAAGGAAATCAAGGTGTTTGAGCCACAAAGGTAATAATTTTAACTAGGTCCCATCTAATTGAATGCCAATCCATGTCAAAGACCGAGAAAAGGGGAGAGCTTACAGAACCTAAACAGAGACATCTTCTGTTGCGTCTCTCCCTCTTATAAATCAGACCCCAAACCAAGAGAGCAGATTTTGTGGATCATCATGTTCATGTAGTGACTAGTACTATCTCCTCATTACACAGAGTGGATCATATTGAAGATATTTTTAATTTTAGTAGGTTTAGCAGCCTAGTTTGTGTCAAATAATGGGAAGATCGCCATGCTGTGATAAGGATGGTTTAAAGAAAGGGCCCTGGACACCAGAAGAGGATCAGAAACTCTTGGCTTACATTGAAGAACATGGCCATGGAAGCTGGCGCTCTTTGCCTGAGAAAGCCGGTAACTTCCAAATTATCTGTTATTTCCTCTTCCAACAAACCAAACATTCAGTTCTTCTTCTTAATCAATCATCATCTATTGAAACCTTCTTTCGGTTCCATATAGGTCTCCAAAGATGTGGAAAGAGTTGCAGACTCAGATGGACTAATTACCTAAGACCTGACATCAAGAGAGGCAAGTTCAGTGTACAAGAAGAACAAACCATCATTCAACTCCACGCTCTCCTCGGAAACAGGTTAGAAGACTCTCAGATCACCAAAGAGTAGGTAGGTACGTTGATCTTTTTGTCATTTCCTCTTGATTTTCTCACAGATGGTCAGCGATTGCAACTCACTTAGCGAAAAGGACAGACAACGAGATCAAGAACTACTGGAACACACACTTGAAGAAACGTCTGGTCAAAATGGGGATAGATCCAGTGACACACAAGCACAAAAACGAGACTCTCTTGTCTTCCACAGGTCAATCTAATAAGAACTTAGCCACGCTTAGCCACATGGCTCAATGGGAGAGTGCTCGGCTCGAAGCTGAAGCGAGGCTAGCTAGAGAATCAAAGCTTCTCCATTTACAGCATTACCAAAACAGTAACCTAAACAAAGCAGCAGCAGCAGCTCCTAGTCTTTGCTTGACTCACAAGGCATCAACTAATTGGACAAAACCAAACCAAGGTAATAAGCAGTAGATATTGTGATCTCAAAAAACTAAACACTTCTTTATAGCATAATAGATACAATGGAAATATTGACAGGAATGGGAGATCATCAACAGCTTGAGTCTCCGACATCGACGGTGACATTCTCCGAGAATCTCCCTCCGATGATCATGCATTTAGGTATCCCTACGGGAAATAGAAACAGCAGAGTCGCCGTCTCTTCCGAACACGACGACTGGATGAGACAAATCAACTGTCCAGAAGAAGGAATCGAAGAGGGATTCACGAGCCTCCTACTCAGTGATTCAGTTGATCGGAGTCTCTCCGCCGTCAATGAGAGTGAGTATAGCTACTATAAGGATAACAAGAACTACTGGAATACCATTCTCAACTTGGTGGATTCCTCACCGTCCGACGATGTTCTGATCTAAGAGTCCCCACCAGTGATTCCGCCAAAAAAAATTAAAAATTCTCATATTGTTATACTGTATGTTGATAGCTTCCAATACTGTTTGTACTTTCTTTACTTTATTTATATGATGATTATATCATGGTCTTATGATGAAAAACTTCATGAAAATGACCATTTGGCAATATATGTGGTACTCCTCTCTTTTTTTCTTGCGTAATTGAATGACAGTAAATCCATTTACAATCTATATGTAATTTTATGCTGTGTATATTAGTAGAAATTTAGAACTAGTAAACAATTGATGTTTTTTTTTTGCTAAAACAACATTTGATGTTTTATTAAACAATTGATGATTAATAGTACATTTTGATGTTTTAACATAAAATAAAAAATTTATTCTTAAAGGACTACAATTATTATGCTCATAAGCACTCTTCATTTTAATTATTTTATTTTTATGTAAAGAGATGTGAATGTGGGATGTAATAAAAACAACACGTTGACATGTCGAGTAAAAGAAACAAAATTAAATGTATGGTAGTTTCATGTCACTTTCTTTGTAATAAATAGGTTCAATTAAAATATAAATTACACAGTAAATATGAAAATCGTTACACTCATCACTTATGAATACAGAAAAAAGCATTGTTTCCCTTTCTTAATTTGTAGATTTGTTTTATTAAATGAAGAGAAGTTTTAAAAAAAAAAATATCTGTAAAAAGAGATGGGGGATAAGTTTAATCTCTGTAAAAAAAGAGAAAACTTGGTATATAATTTTAACATTTTACCCAAAAAAAAAAAGTTTTCGTAAACAGAAAAAAAAATGCGCGTAAAAGCCTAGTTGTGACTAAGGCCCATAAAAGCCCAGTTGTGACCTTTCCGAGAAGACGGAGACAAAGACAAAAGGGAAACACTGTTCTGTCTCAATACAATACCACTCCACGCGAAACTGAGATTTTCGGGAGATTCGATCGAATTTGGGGGTTAGGGTTTTTTCGCTGCCGACGAACTGCTTGATATTCTGATTCAATGACGCCGCCTCCTGGACTTTACTCCGGTAGCAGCACTCTTGCCCTGGTAACAATTTATCTCTTTTCTCTCTGATTTCTCCATCTGTATCCTTCTTTGACTCGTCTTCGACTTGTAGAATCTGCGGTTTTTGAGTCTGTCTTCGTCTTTTTTTTTGTACGGATCAGGTGGCTCGTGCTTCCGCTTTCGGGCTGGGTCTCGTCTACGGCAACATCAAGCTCAAGGCCTTGAAGGTACTTCTTCTTCTCTCTCTCTCTATTCATTTTCCATGAAATGAGAGAATCTGGGACACATGATCTGTTGTTCTTGATGTATAAAGGTGGTCTTGGATAACAGTCCATTGGAAGATTGTGGCTTTCGAGTTGATGATCGAACAATATTTTAGATTAGATATATTGTAGCTTAGCTTACAAAAGAAAAGATATATCTATTTTGCGCTCTGAGAGTTTCGAATTTTTGGTTATATAGTTATCTAATTAGAGGCCTGAACTTTGTTTAGGTAAAAATCTATTTTGCAAGTATCTAAGTCCAATGCTTTAAGCTGCGTCTCTCATATTCCATTGAACGATCATATTCTACTCTATAAACACTGGCATTTTCATATTTTGATTAAACTTTGTTTTTATCTTGCAATGCAACTATTTGTTCATAGCTGTATTTGACCAATGCGTTTATCTTTCTATGGTGTGATTTGTCTACTGAGTGATTTATTAACAAATGCTTTACCATATGTAGATAAAGAAGAACTCACAGGTTAAGGCTGAAGCCAAGGCTCATCACTAAACCAAACTTTCTTTCTCTCCCAAATAAGATGACGAAGAAGCCCAGTGAACGTTCTCCACAAATGTAGCTGTTTCTTCTTGAGCTATATATCTCTCTTGGTGACATTTTTCTGTTTTTCTATTTTCTTTTTGGCTTATCGTTGACGAAAAAGAACAAAAACTTTTGTCTGAAAAAGCAATCATAATACCATTATGATTTAAACCCATATGTTTATCATTTTAACAAGATTGGTTATATAACCTATTGCTGTCTTGCTATTCAAAAAATCGATGCATTCATAAATGCCTTCTTTTACTAGATGGTCTCCTCCAGGCGCTTCCCTAGCTAAGATTACCAATTGGCAATCAGAATTGTTATTTGATTTCTTTATCCCTCTAAATACATAACCTTACCATAAGCGTGACTTGACTCAGAGACCATATAATACAAATACTACTATCATATTCATCAAACATTAAGTAAGCACTATAGACTTTAGTGGTGGGCCGCGTCGTTTTCGGTTAATTCTAGTGTTGTTGCTTTCTTCATTGGATGGATGATAACTTAAAGAATAATTTTGTATGCTTTTCTAATAAAGTATACTATATCATTTCCAAAACAACTTTTATTGTGGTCCACTGGCTAGCATCAACTAGAGGTGTAAGTGCTGGGGTAGGATAGAGTTCTGGATGGAAATTATTAGAGTAGACACAAATCAAACATCTATTATTTGATGATCTGACCTTATATTTAGATGCACGAAGGAAGTTGAAGGTCTTAAATCTGAAACTAAAACTCTTAGCAAAGTTTATCATATGAGTTACACTTAATCTAGTAATATAGCATTTGAAGTTTGAAGAACAAAGTACGTAGAAAAGAAGAAAGTGATAAAGATAAAGAGCTAGTATCTCGTCTCTTTTTTTTGCATTATAAATAGGTACTTGTCTACATGAACATATTTAGCTTTAATTTGTTTTTTTTTTCTTGAAAGTAAGTTACAAAAGAAATAAGGTTTATCGAGAAAAAAAAAAAAAAAAAAAATCGCCCCCAAATTCTCCCAACCCTAATTTTCTAGCCGTCGTTCATCCCCTGCTCAGATCGCCTCTCCGGTGCCTCCTGGCACTGTGAGAGGGCTCTTGCCAACCCCGCCACATCCAAATCCATCTCTGGCATGAAGATCTGTTGGTGATGTGATTTTGTTTTCAGGTCGTCGTCTTCGTAGATGGCGTGCTTTGACTCGTCGAAGCTGAGACGGTTATCGACACGGTGCCTCTAGCGACTGTACCGCCGATTCATCCTTCTCTTCACCGAAGCAAACATCTCCACTCCCGACGCCTGATTCTTCTCGCCGTGGAAATAAATGTCGCTTTGGCCTTTACCTTCAAAGGATAACTGGGTACGCGTCGCCTGAGCTAGAGGTCTCGGGACCTCGGACTGGTCGCGATAGGGTTAACTCTATCCCTCCGTCGAGTCAAGATTAGGCGTTCAGCTACAGAGTGATGCATTAGTTTAGCTCCTCTCCCCTCCTTTGTTATTGGTATTGGCGTTGCTTGTTAGCTTTGATTGGAGTTGCAGGTTTAAATGAGTTAGGTTGTGGAGGTTCTTCGTTTTTCTTGGAGCTCGGGGTAACACTTTGCGGTTGGAGGAGGTAGTAAGACTCGGGAGGTGGTGATGCTGCCCCTTTCTCTGTACCGACTTAGAGGGCGAGTGCGGTCGAGTTGGTTGAGCGCTATTAAGCACCCGTTGTGTGTGTTGTCCCGTCTATTGCTGGAATCCGGGTTTAGTTCTTTCCCAGCCCGGACTTAGAGGACAGTCCTTGAGCGGGTCCGTTTCTGTTTCTTGGAGAAAAACAATTTGTGCAGGCAGCCGTTGAATCCACTTCCCACTAGCGTTGTGTTCCTTGTGTTCTAGTTTCTCGGGTCTCTCCTTTGTACCTGTCTCGACTCAACCTTCCATCAGGTTATCACAAGTTTGTATCGATACTTGATGTCCTGTTCGCTCCAAGGCAGAACGGTTTCAAGTTCGATTGATTTTGCTTCCATGTTTTTTACCTTTTTTTGCCATGGAAGTGAGTTTTAGAGTTCTTATAGTTTGTCATCACATCTTGTAAGACTCATCAGTTCATTGCAGAAATAATATTTACCATTTAGCAAAAAAGTAAGTTACAAAAAAAATGTATCGTCATATCCAAGTCAATAATCAAAAACTATCTCTAAGCAGCGCGACCTACCCTGATGACTAAACGCACGTTCACAAATTTGAAGTGGCACTCCCGTAAATAAACTTAAGAAAACCTTGTCTAAATTATTTCGTAACAAGATCAGTAATAATATCTTTGTTCAATGATCATTATGAGGCTCGGGGCTACGAAAGTGATTGATGTCTACTAATCTTTTTCTTCTTCTATTCAAAATACGCATTACCTCTAAGCTTTGTAATGTTATGGTATTCTAGTAAAACTTTGGACAGACCATTATTCCACACATACTAACGGACTTGTCTTCACTTACCCTTTATATTGTTGGTGCAGTTGCTAAACAAGATACAATTAAAAACAACGATTCTATTAGAGAAATATCTTTGAACTTTGGTTTCAAGTCATATTGCTGTGTGTTACCATTATGTTTGACATAAATAATGCAAGTACAATGTTTATACTTGGATTAGTTGCATTTTTAACAAATCCTTAACAAAATAGAAGCATATAAGATCAAATTGAGAGGTACTACACGCTTTTCAAAAGAGGTCACAAGTCAAAAAAACCAAAAAATAGTACTACCAATTTGGGGTTGCCAGCTAACTGGCCATTCTTGTACTTATCAACTGGAAGAAAATCTAAACAGACATTTTTTTGCTATATTTTGGGGGAAAAAATCTAAACACATTATAATGAGTTATATTTTTTAAAATAAAATCATGTGTCGGTATAAATACCATATGTATCAATTAAAAGATGCTACAATTTTCAAAAAGAGCGGGATGTTCAAAATATTCACCATGATTAAAATACCCTAAAGATTCTGTATATTGAACAAATTTTCAACATGCATTAGTAATATTAACAACTTATTCTCTTTTTTTTTTTTTTGAATGAATTTTAAATTTATTCAAAAAAGCCTTGTTACATCTTGTGTTAACCAGTTTAAACCTTTAACCAGCAATCAAATAAGAGACTACAAATTCAACTACTTCTTGTTTGAAACCAATAGCTTAAAATATCCTCCATGCCCTTCCTCCTCTTCATTTTAACAAGACTAAGCTTGTTTCTGATTCCTTTATCCGTGAGCTTTATGATTGTTTCCACAGGCAACACACTTTCTCCATGCCTAACTTTGTTTCTCAAATTCTCAAATTCCAATAAATATATTTTCATAGTAACTACCCTCTGTAAAAAAAATGCCAATACTTGCAAGATAAAAAAAGAAATCTATTTTCGAAACGTTGAGAAAATTAGAAAAAATGGTAAAAATATATTAGAAAAAGAAAAGACAAAAACCGTGGGTTAGTTTGGAAGATGGTTAAGTTAATCTAAACTCAAGGAGGGAGGAGTGGTTAGGTCACGGGAAACGCAAAACGACAAGCAGTTTCGCTTCTTAAAAACACCCCGCCCATTCAGCAATCCCTCACGCACCTAACCACAAACCCCCACAGATAGAGAGAGAGAGAGAGAGAGAGAGAAAATGGCCGTCCTGTCGTTCCAGAGCCCTACAAACTTCTCCCCGACCTCCATTCCCCGTTCATCTCGCGGCCGTTTCAATTCCACCGCCGGTATCTCCTCGTCATTCACCGGAGACGGTCGTATATCCTCGATGATCCTCAGGTTTCCTCCCAATTTCGTCCGCCAGCTGAGCATCAAAGCCCGCAGAAACTGCAGCAACATCGGCGTCGCGCAGATCGTTGCCGCCAAGTGGTCCAACAACCCCTCCTCCGGTTTACCGTCGGCGGCGGCGGCAGCATCGTCTGCTTCCGCCGCCGCCGCGTCGGCTCCTGCGGCTGCCGCTCCTCCCGTCGTGGCGCTGAATGGCGTAGACGAGGAGGTTGTGGTGGCCGAGGGAGCCAGGGAGATAGGGTTGAAGAAGGATTCGAAACCCTCGTTTTTGAGCTCCGATGGGAGCCTCACTGTTCATGCTGGTACGTCGTCGTATCTGTAGATCCATGTCACTCCTTTTCGTTTCATGTTTAAGAATCATTTCAATTGATATAATTTGAGATTTGTTGGGGGTTTATGATGATACCGTAGGTGAGAGATTAGGTCGTGGAATAGTCACGGATGCTATCACCACTCCCGTAGTCAACACATCTGCCTACTTCTTCAACAAAACTGCTGACCTTATTGACTTCAAGGTCTGCCTTTTGATCCACTCTCTTCCTTGCTTTTGGTGTGAATAAATAGTCTATATTTTAGTGTCGTCTCCTTGAATCTTTCTTGACAAAGATCTTTATTTCTTCCAATTATTGTAGGAGAAACGGAGTGTGAGTTTCGAGTATGGTCGTTATGGAAACCCTACGACTATCGTTCTTGAGGAGAAGATAAGGTTTATATTTGTTGTCTTAATGTCTTTTGAGAATCTACACTTGCCTTTTTCTTTTCTTTTCTTTTCTCCTGAGGGGTTATGTTCTTAATGTTTTTGATGTGTAGTGCACTTGAAGGTTCTGAATCAACCTTGGTTATGGCTTCTGGGATGTGTGCAAGCACTGTTATGCTTTTGGCTTTGGTTCCTGCTGGTGGCCACATTGTCACTACTACTGATTGTTACAGGAAGACTAGAATCTTCATGGAGAATTTTCTTCCCAAGATGGGGATCACTGTAAGAAACCCCCCCAAATTTTTAATTACAGTGTCAATTCTAGTTTCTCTGATTCCTGAAAGATGTAGAATTTCAACTTGAATGATATACATCATCTCTATGTCCAGGTCACTGTGATTGATCCTGCTGATGTCGCGGGGCTTGAAGCTGCTGTGAATAAGTACCAAGTCAGTTCCGTAACACTTGTTGTGCATTCATATTCTTTCTTGTAGCTGAATAACACAGTTACAGCTTTATCTACTTGTCTAACAGGTTTCTCTCTTCTTCACCGAGTCGCCGACAAACCCATTCCTTAGATGTGTAGACATTGAGCTAGTTTCAGAAATATGCCACAAAAGGGGAACTCTTGTTTGCATCGATGGCACCTTTGCCACACCCCTGAATCAGAAAGCCCTTGCTTTTGGTGCTGATCTTGTCGTGCACTCTCTTACAAAGTACATCGGAGGACACAACGATGTGAGTCCTAACTGTTGCAAAACATAAATAAATTAAGAGCTCTCTTAGGGTGTCCACTTTTTTTTTTAATCAAAGACTGGTTCTCTCCTTGGCTTAGGTTCTTGGTGGATGCATCTGTGGCCCACTGAAGGTGGTTTCAGAAATTCGCAATCTGCATCATGTGTTGGGAGGCACACTTAATCCGGTGAAAAACACCTGATCCTCCTCTCTAATGAATTTCTTTATGCTATACCTCTATTTTTCATTCATGAATCTCATAAGATCCCGTGTGTTAAACAGAACGCTGCATACCTAATGATCCGAGGCATGAAGACAATGCATCTTCGTGTAAAGCAACAGAATTCTACTGCCTCAAGGATGGCCGAAATTTTAGAGGCACATCCTAAGGTATGAAATATTTGTTTCCGTGTCCTTTACTTATTTTGTATAAATTTTTCTCGACATCTGATCCCCTAAATAAAATGCGTTTTGATTTGTGCAGGTGAGTCATGTGTACTATCCAGGCCTTGCAAGTCATCCCGAGCATCACATTGCCAAGCGACAAATGACTGGTTTTGGAGGTGTGGTCAGTTTCGAGGTAACATCGATCAACCACTATCTTTCTACCTAAAATTTAATAAAATGATTCTCTAAATGGAACGGTGAGATATTATCTCTTTTGTATGGGGTAGATTGATGGAGACATTGAAAGAACGATAAAGTTTGTGGATTCACTCAAGATTCCTTACATCGCACCATCTTTTGGTGGCTGCGAAAGCATCGTGGACCAACCGGCCATCATGTCTTACTGGTATTTATATGCTTGACGTCTTTTGACAAAATCGATCATCTTTTTTTTTTTTTTTAGTTTGTGGTTTTTACTAATGTAACTTGGGTGATGATCATATAGGGATCTGACACAGGAGGAGAGGCTGAAGTATGGAATAAAAGACAATTTAGTACGTTTCAGCTTTGGAGTTGAAGACTTTGAAGATGTCAAAGCTGACATTCTTCAAGCTCTCGAAGCCATCTGAAATTCCAATTATTTCACTCCCCCAAAACACAATGTCGTTTCTGTCATCTTTTGAATTATTGTCTGTTTCCTTTGTCTCTTTTTTTTTTTTTTTATCGCTCTCTATTTGAACGGTTGGTCATTGTAATAATGTTGTCTTTGAACTATTGTTCGGCGACATTTACCGTTTCGTAATAACGATGAACTATTTATGTTTGTTGGTTTAACAGATACCATTTGATATGTTTGGTGGGGAAAAAAAGAGAGCCTCCGCGATGTTACTATGTTAAATAAAATCGTAAGTAAGCGAGCAAAGTGGTAAGAACCCAACATTCGTAATCACACAAACTTGGATCCGAGTATTGGTCATCACACCACAGAATCGTGTGCTTCTTCCAATGCAATGTTTGCTTTGGTTGAACATAAGAGGCATTCTCACATGCTTCTTTTTTTCCCCGTCTCCAACATATTCAATCTAGCAACATATTCAATCTTTACTTGCTGTGCCACTCTTTGCCATTTTATCTAAGGCCCGATAATAAAGAGATACCTAACGTAACGTAAAGTAGGATACTTAATTTTAATTTGTAGTTGACATTAGCTCAAAAACTCATGTGGTGTCCAGAGAGAGAGAGAGAGAGAGAGAGTAATCAAAGCAAAGGAGTTCCGGACCCCCATCAAGTAACATTAATCGATTCCTTTTTGAATACCGACGCAACGCAAAATCATCCAATTTGGAGCTTGAAAGTAACAATGGAGAGAGAGCTCCATCATTTGGTATTGGTAAGAGAGGTTCAAAGACCATCACCGCCTTCACTGATTTCATGCTAAAGGTTCCATCTTGGCGTTGTTTTTCTTTTTCTTTTTTTGGAATCGAAAAGCTTCAGCCTTTTGGAAGAATCGTCTCTTGCTTTGTATCTGATCCAGATTAGAAAACGTTTTGACCTCAAATCTCCCCATGCTCATCCTCTTCTTCATAGTTATAAAATTCGTTTTTTTTTGTATTTGTTGTCAGGCTTCTCTGGGGTCTAGTGCTAGGTTGAACCCAAACGATCCTTGTTTGTTGATTTAGGAAGGCACAACTTCGGAGTTATGATTCTATCAGCACTTTTAACTTCAGTGGGGATCAATCTTGGCCTCTGCTTCCTGTTTTTCACTTTGTACTCAATACTGAGAAAGCAGCCTGGTAATGTCACCGTCTACGGTCCACGGCTTATCCAAGCTGGCAATTCTCAGCAGACGAATGCCTTTAACCTCGAGAGGCTTTTGCCTACTGCTGGTTGGGTCAAAAGAGCATTGGACCCCACCAACGAACAAATCCTCTCCAATCTTGGCTTAGATGCTTTGGTCTTCACTCGTGTCTTTGTTTTCAGGTGAGTTTTTTTTTTTTTTTTTGGATGAATGAATGAATGAATGATGTGAGACTTTCAATGCTTTTTTGATGGGCAGTATACGAGTGTTTAGCTTTGCTTCTGTGGTTGGGATCTTCATCCTTCTTCCAGTTAACTATATGGGTACCGAGTTTGAAGAGTTTTTCGACCTTCCAAATAAGTCTCTTGATTCCTTCAGCATCTCTAACGTCAACGATGGATCAAACAAGTAAGAAATCAAAGCTATATGCCTGAACAGAGTCCTAACTTTTTTATTATCCTTGACTTATGCTGCTTGTATGCGTTTTTGCTTTTCAGGTTGTGGATTCACTTTTGCGCAATTTACATCTTCTCAGCGGTTGTTTGCTATCTGCTCTACTGTGTAAGAAGTTGCTTGTTTTCTCTGTTCCATAGTATACTCCTGAATGTAAACATATAAAACAAATGTTTACAGGAACACAAGTACATTACATCAAAGCGGATTGCTCATCTTTATTCATCCAAGCCTCAGCCACAAGAGTTTACGGTTCTGGTCAGTGGCGTCCCTCTTGTGTCTGGAAACAGTATCAGTGAAACAGTGGAAAGCTTTTTCAGGGAGTACCATTCTTCCACATATCTTTCTCACGTTGTTGTTCATCGGACTGACAAGTTAAAGGTTCTCATGGTAAAGCTTCTATCAACCAATGGTTCTATATTTGCCTTAAATATTGATAGTTCTTGATTTCATACATTCGTCTAAGCATTTTATAGAATGATGCTGAGAAGCTATACAAGAAACTCACTCGAGTGAAATCAGGAAACATATCTCGTCAGAGGTCTAAGCGGGATGGGTTCTTAGGGATGTTTGGGAAGAGAGTTGATGTGGTTGATCATTACGAAAAGAAGCTCGAGAAGTTAGAAGACGACATGAGGTTGAAACAATCTTTATTATCCGGAGAGGTGAGAGTTTGTCTTCGTGTGATTTATTTGCATTCTTCAAAAATATTAATCATTCTTTCTTCCTTTTATTTTTGGCAAACCCTTTTAGGAAATTCCAGCCGCTTTCGTTTCCTTCAGGACAAGACACGGTGCCGCAATAGCATCAAACATTCAGCAAGGAATGGATCCAACACAGTGGCTAACTGAGACAGCCCCGGAGCCTCAAGATGTTCATTGGCCATTTTTCACCGCATCGTTTGTGAGAAGATGGATCTCCAACGTGGTTGTATTCGTGGCCTTCGTTGCTCTGATCATCCTATACATTGTCCCTGTTGTATTGGTTCAAGGTCTTGCTAATCTTCACCAGTTAGAAACATGGTTCCCTTTCCTAAAAAGCATACTAAATATGTGAGTAACAACACCCTGTTCTTTGTTTCAGTTAAACGAGCTACAAAAATGTCTGTAATCTTTCTTTTGTTTTATTTGTTTTGCAGGAAAATTGTGAGTCAAGTGATTACGGGATACCTTCCGAGTCTAATTTTCCAGCTTTTCCTAATGATAGTACCACCTGTTATGCTTCTACTTTCCTCAATGCAAGGATTCATTTCTCATAGCCAGATTGAGAAATCTGCATGTATCAAGCTTCTGGTCTTTACCGTGTGGAACAGTTTCTTTGCAAATGTACTGTCCGGATCTGCTCTTTATCGTGTCAATGTGTTCCTTGAACCTAAGAATATTCCCCGTGTGCTTGCTGCAGCTGTCCCAGCACAGGTAATCAAGTTTTATCGGTTTCCACAATCTCCTTTTTTTTTGAGACAATGAATCATATGTTTACTCTCAATGGTGCAGGCATCCTTCTTTATATCTTATGTCGTGACCACTGGGTGGACTGGTTTATCATCAGAGATCTTCCGTTTGGTTCCTCTTCTCTGGAGTTTTATGACGAAACTCTTCGGTAAGGAAGATGACAAAGAATTTGAGGTCCCTCCCACTCCCTTTTGCCAAGAAATCCCGAGGATTCTCTTTTTTGGACTTCTTGGTACAACTTACTTCTTCCTCTCGCCATTGATACTGCCTTTCTTGTTGGTCTACTTTTGTCTTGGATATGTCATCTACCGCAACCAGGTAACCGAATCAATCTTTAGTTTCTTTTATGTGGAGATATGGTATCCAATAATTGAAAACCTAGAATGATTCCATTTGCATTCTTTTGGACAATGCTTGAGCATATTCTCCTTTAGTGCTCCTCAAAACTCTCTCTTTAAAGCCATATAGGAATCTACTCTACAACCTATGAATCCGTCTACACATCTTTTCTGTTATGGATTCTCACTTTATGTGTAAACAACCCCTTTCTAAATTCTCGAATAGCATTATATAAAACCGAAAGTAATGTTTCGAGCTCAAGACATGACACTAACGTTACATCAAGAATACATTTTGTTGTCACTTTTTGAATCCATTGTTTTCATCGCATCTTGGTGGGTAGTTGAATGAAACTTCACTTTTTTTGTGTGTGTGTTGCAGCTCCTAAACGTATATGAGGCCAAGTATGAGACTGGTGGAAAGTTTTGGCCAATAGTACACAGCTCCACTATCTTCTCTTTGGTGCTAATGCACATTATTGCAGTCGGATTATTCGGTCTTAAAAAGCTTCCATTGGCATCTTCTTTAACGATTCCCCTCCCGGTTCTCACCCTCCTTTTCAGCATCTACTGCCAGAGACGATTCTTGCCCATTTTCAAATCTTATCCTACCGAGGTAAATGCTTTTGAGAGATCATTGCTTCTTTTCTTTTACATAACTGTTTGGGAACATACGTTGAATCAAATTCATGGATCTCAAAGGATACAAACAGAACAGAACAATAGTGCGTAGTCCTTAGGATTTAGCCTTGAACAAGAACCTTTTTGCAGTCTCATATATAAAGAAGGCCTATGGTTTCTGTTGCCACTACAGCTGCTTCTCCTAAACATTCATTATATTGTCTTTTACCTGTTTGTAGTGTCTGGTAAACAAAGACAAAGCAGACGAGAGAGAAGAGAACATGTCTGAATTCTATTCTGAACTCGTGGTTGCATACCGTGATCCTGCGCTATCGGCATCACGGGACATGTCACCTGAAGATCCTCCGCTTCTACGTTCATATCAATCCTGAGAAGCAAAACAAAAACATTCTTAGACTAGTCTTTATTTTTTTGCTTGAGCTTTTGAAGTTTGCTTATGTTGTTAAAACAGTGTTGGTTACTATGGCCGGTTTGAGCTCTAAACGGGGTCGCTTGTGGCATGGCTCTTAACCGATAAACAAACCAGTTTATTTTGTTTAGTGTTTACAGTTGTAAAGAAAGAAAGAGATTTTAGTGACACTAATCACTAGTCACTCCAAATATGTTAAGACGGTAACGGATACCATTTGGAAATTGCTAAACACGTAAACATCTCTTGCCTTCTTAAAATAAAGTAAATTATTGGATAATTAATTTAGAAACTAACGATTAATCATCACTACAAGTGTCAGTTAAACTCTTTTTTGGGGGGGACAAAACACCTGGTGTGCGTTTAAACCGAGAATAATCTGCAAAAAGAAAAGATGACTCCTTGCCACGTCCGTAGGGGTATTCATTGTAATTAAGCTTGACCTGGAGGGTAATTTAGTTTACGATTAATCCGTTTATGGAAACCGAAAAAAGAAAATTAAATATATTGTTGTCTATAGAGGCTAACAAGGAAAGAGAAGAGCGAGAGAGAAAGAGGAGAGGGAATCTCTCAAATTCTGGGTTTAAGCTCATGTGTTGATCTTCATTCAGTTTCGAATCTCAATTTGTCCTCCTTTATCTAAGCTCAGGAATTAGGGCTTTTTTTTTGTTTCATTGCTGCATTTTGGGCTTCTCTTATAGTTTTGGTAAGTTGGATCTCCTTTCAAATCTTCTATTTTCGGAAACTAATTCTCTCTCTCTCTCTCTCTTTTTGATGATGTTAACATGCAAATCGGGCGTGTTCGATCGCTCTCGGTTAGGAGAGATCCGGCGATTAGATTGTTAGGGTTCTTATTCCGAATTTGGGGGGTGGGGGGGATAGTTGAAGTTGCTATTTTTAAGCTCCGTTAATTGAATAGATAAAGTGTCTTTGTGTGTGTAGGGAGATTTGATTTTAGCTCTCTGTGTCTGTTGTTTTTTTTTGCATGTTTGTGTAGAAGAAGAAAAAAATGGAAGGATCAGGTGGTGGGAGAGGTGGTGGTGTGGAATCGATTCTACCAAATTACAAGCTCGGGAGGACTCTCGGTATCGGTTCCTTTGGTAGGGTTAAGATTGCTGAGCACTCTTTGACCGGACACAAGGTTGCTATCAAGATCCTCAATCGTCGCAAAATCAAGAACATGGAGATGGAGGAAAAAGGTTAAACACTTTTTTTTTTTTTAATTTGTTTCTGATATGATGCTCTGTGCGGAGTTCTTTTCATCCTCTTTTAGTTAAAAACTCATTCGTTTAGTGTTTTCCTTAGTGAGGAGAGAGATCAAAATCTTGAGACTCTTTATGCATCCTCACATCATCCGTCTCTATGAGGTCATTGAGACTCCCACTGATATCTATCTCGTCCTCGAGTATGTCAACTCTGGTGAGCTTTTTGACTATATTGTGGAGAAGGGCCGGTTGCAGGAGGACGAGGCCAGAAACTTTTTTCAGCAGGTTTTCTTTTCTTTTGATTTTGACATTCATTTTTATCAACATATTACTTTAGCAATCCTTCAATTATATCCTGACTTTACTTTGATGTTAGATAATATCGGGAGTGGAGTACTGCCATCGGAATATGGTTGTTCACAGAGACCTTAAGCCTGAAAACTTGCTTTTGGGCTCCAAATCCAATGTAAAGATTGCTGATTTTGGCCTGAGCAACATTATGCGAGATGGTCACTTTCTCAAGACAAGCTGTGGTAGTCCAAATTACGCTGCTCCAGAGGTAAGCTCTTCAACCTTCTGGTATATATAGGTGTTGTTTCTAAATATCAGTTGTAATCGAGATCTGTCAATCGTTTCAGGTCATTTCTGGAAAATTATATGCTGGCCCTGAAGTGGACGTCTGGAGCTGTGGTGTGATACTCTATGCTCTTCTTTGTGGGACTCTTCCTTTCGATGATGAGAACATTCCAAACCTTTTTAAGAAGATTAAGGTACTGTCAAAACACGTTTTGTTACTTGATCTCTTTGTTCCCTTTTTTTTGCCTAATCTCCTCGAGTGTTATGTTTTGTTCTCTTCAGGGAGGGATATATACTCTGCCTAGCCATTTATCTGCTGGTGCTAGAGATCTGATCCCGCGGATGCTCGTGGTCGACCCCATGAAACGAGTAACCATCCCTGAGATCAGGCAACACCATTGGTTCCAAGCTCATCTTCCTAGGTATTTAGCTGTCCCTCCTCCAGACACGGCCCAGCAAGCGAAAAAGGTAAAACCTAACGTGTATTTTCATTGGAGATTGTCTCTATCCCTCTTTTTTCAAGAACGCTTAACAGCGCTTGGCTTCTTTTGTTTGTCTTTTTTTGTAGATTGATGAGGAAATTCTCCAAGAAGTTGTCAGTATGGGATTTGACAGAAACCTCCTCATTGAATCTCTCCGCAACCGAACCCAGAATGATGTATGGGTTTCTCTCAGCCTCTCGTCCATTTGCTTTTTTTTTTTTAATAAAAATTCAAAGGTAAACTTTTACATCGTAATATCTAAAATATTGAAATCTTCCAGGGGACTGTGACATACTATCTGATACTGGACAACCGGTTCCGTGTCTCTGCTGGTTATCTCGGGGCCGAGTTTCAAGAGACAATGGTGGGTCGGTCTCTCATTGTTCTTTTTTTTTTACTGTAGCAAAAGATCTTTGAAGTAATACATTGAATATTTGATTTAATCAGGAAGGTACTCCGAGAATGCATCCAGCAGAAAGCGTAGCTTCACCGGTTGCTAACCGGCTTCCAGGAATGATGGAGTTCCAAGGAGTTGGCTTGAGATCTCAATACCCTGTTGAGAGAAAATGGGCCCTTGGACTTCAGGTCTTAATCCCTTTTTTCTCTCTTTATTTTGTATTCTATAAATATGAATTTCAAGCTTTCGTTATCTATCTGTTTAGTCTTTGATTGATAATACAACCATCTGGATGCAAAACAGTCTCGTGCTCATCCCCGGGAGATAATGACAGAAGTCCTGAAAGCGCTGCAAGATCTGAGTGTGTGCTGGAAGAAGATAGGGCCGTACAACATGAAGTGTAGATGGGTTCCAAACAATGGAGATGGAATGCTAAGTAACTCGATGCAGGACAACAACTACTTTGGAGATGATTCCAGCATAATAGAGAACGACTCAGCTGTGAGGTCGCCTAATGTTGTCAAGTTTGAACTTCAGGTTAATCCTCTTTTCTCCACTTCATGATATTGTAACTGAAATTGAAAGTAGTTATTGTTACTGATGTTTGTTGTTGAAACAGTTGTATAAAACTCGAGACGACAAGTATCTGTTGGATCTGCAGAGGGTACAAGGTCCTCAGTTCTTGTTTTTGGATCTCTGTGCTGCCTTCCTTGCTCAGCTCCGAGTCCTTTGAATAATCAATCAAACCGGAACTCTTCAACAATAATTTCCACTTCTTCCTTCTTTTCTTCTTCTTTGGTCTAAGAAAATATTCAGTAAGAAATTAAAAGCGAACTTCTTCTACTATTTCTCTCTTTAGTATTCTATTTTTGGTGCTCTACTAAAACACTTCTATAAACTTAAATGTAAGACCGATGAACTCTCTAGTAAACAAAAAAGATGGAGCAACTTTGTACATAACTTGTAGTGCATTGTGCCACAAGGATTGTTTTTCTTTTTTTTTTTGTTTCTTTTGCAACTCCATATTTATTAAAATCGATAAGCTCACGGAAAGACATCGTTAAAGAAATATATTAAGATCAGTCCTTAGTTTTTGTTCCCGTTTTTGTTTGTAGGGGATTGGAATTACATTTGGTTTTGTTTACTTCATATGTACAAACTTGTTTTTTTGACATTGGACTTCCAATTTTTATTGGTGGGATAGGAAAAGCTGTAAAAAAATCGAACGTGCGCATTTAGAACTGCTAATTATCTTCTCAGGCACACAACAACGCATTAAAATGGTGCGACAATATCTCAGGAACCTAAGGAAATGAACTTGTAAGAAGAGAAACAAAAATCATCATTTCGAAAAACCTGAGATTAAAGCTTTTCAGACCCCGACATGGTTTGTTTGTGAAAGATTTTTAATTTTTTTATGGACTACAAATGATGCCAAGTGAAAACAAGGCTAAAAGAATAATGGTGAAACCTTTCCCTTCTTCGTTTTTAACCTCTTTCTATCCGTGGCGGTCTTCGTACAGCGACTCTTGCATCACTTTCTGTTCTCCTTAATATCTCGTTCATCCCATTCGTTTGAAATATCTTTGGATTCGCCCCACCATTCCTCAAATCCTGAAAAAAAAAAGAAAAAACTCAGCATATATACCTCACACCAGATCATGAACAAGCATAATCTCAAAAGAATCTCAATTTAGGTCCGTACCGAACTCATATTATCTTCTTCTTTCTTCTTGTGATGCACGTTAGGGTACAACAAGACATCACCAGAGGAGTCTAGAGAAACGTGTGGCCTAAGAAATGGCCTGTCTTCGTTTATTGTTAGCCCGAATGTATTCTTAGCAAAAGCCATGCTCATACCACTCACGTGGCTCGCAGATCCTGCAGGCTGATTGTAAGTCAGCGTCGAAGCTGCGTCGTTTTCTTTCCTCTTCTTCGCTCCAGCCCATGCGAACCCGCTTGCCGGTGCCGTGGCTTGAGATAGAGCAGTGTATGGGAACTCGCTTCGAGTCGTCGCTTGAGATGTCTCTGATGGCGTCGTCTGGAGAATGATTTCTGTATCTGCTTCCTTCTTCGTTTCCTGCAAAAACAAAAGAACCAAATTACGAATAAAGAACCTAGATTGGTTGGTCACTTAACTTGTTAAAAATCCATACCTGTTGGGTTGGTAACTTGCTCAGAGGATCTTTGATTGTTCTACGTGATTTTCCCGTTTGCTTGGGTACCAAGTTATCTCTTTTCTTTATAGTTGCTCTTCTCCTGCAAATCAAATATGTTAAATCTTTCAACACACGTAATTACATAGTGGCACACACACATATATATATAAAAAGAGTTTGTGAAAATCGAACCTTCGTTGAAGTTCTTCGCGGTACTTAGCATCCATTTCTTTGTTAGGAGGGTACTTAGGTAACGTCGATGGATCACAAGCGTAAGGCCTTGTATTAAAGTACTGAAATAACACATACGACCAAGTTGTGTCAGTTTGAAATCTACACATGTGTAATAACGTTCGACTTTGATTAACGTTTTAGGGTTTTTGTTTCTCACCTCTGACATGAGAGCAGAGGAGGCAGTTCCTCGTTTATCTGGATCAATAGAAAACAGATTCTCCAGAAGATTAACTGCTGTTTTTGGAAACTCCTCAAATGTTTCTCTCAGACAACCTTCGTATTGATGTTGTTGTCCAAACATCTTAGTTTGAGGATGGAGCTTGTTCTTTCTCCAAAGTTCTTCATCTGGTGATCCACATAGTTTATAAATCTTGTGAAGTTGTTCAATCTACAAACAAAAAAAAAAAATAAACTCATAAAAATGGATATTGAGTGAGTAGTTTATTCCTATCTATCGCTTTGTAGTCCCTTTATCACCTCTGTTCTTCCTTTAAGAGGTGGTCTTCCGGTAAGAATCTCGGCGAAGACACATCCCACGCTCCAAAGGTCGACCGATACGCTATAACTCGTGGAACCCATTAGAAGTTCAGGTGCACGGTACCATAGCGTCACAACCCGACTTGTTAACTGATTCTTGTTTCTTGGTGTTACAATATTGGCTAGCCCAAAATCAGCTAGCTTCAAGACTCCTTTGTTATTCACCAGAATGTTTGCTGCTTTAATGTCTCTGTGCATGATCCCTCGTAGATGACAATGTTCTACTGCCAACAGAAGCTGCTGCATATAGCATTTGATCTGAAAACAAAAAAAAACAAGACAGAGTTAGTTAGTTGCACTAGACGTTATGTTTTTTCCTATGTGTCTTTAATTCATTACCTGTGCCTCGGTGAAGTTGATGTCAGGAGATGAACATAAGCCTTCGAGATCGTGTTCCATGTAATCAAACACAAAGTACATGCTGTTTGAGTTCCGTGAGGCGATGATCCCTTCGAGTTTCATGATGTTTGGATGATCTAATCTTCTCAAAATCATGATCTCTCTCGCTATGAATCTTATGTTTTCTGTTTCGAAGTTTTGAACCCTTATTTTCTTTAAAGCCATAACTCGTCCCGTCGATATCTCACAAGCCCGGAACACGTTGCTATACGTTCCTTGTCCAATCTAAAATGACATTTTGAAAGAAAAAAAGGGTAAAAATGAGTCGTTGACATCCTAATGAATAGGTCTATATATTTCTTGTCTAGCAAGGAATGTTTAGGGGTTTTATTGTTATTTTACCTTCTCTCTTTTCTCGAAATCCTCTGCACGTAATGGGACCAACCCATGAACGGCCTCCGGTGCTGCGGAGGTAAGCCATGATGGCCAACCAGCCGCCACCTGCTCGGCCTCTACATTACCATGAGACAAACCCGATCTCTGGCTAACTCCGGTCGTCCTCGATCTTGGAGCGTCATCGTCATTGTTGCGATGTTTTTTAGGAGATGAGGTGACGACACGGCGGTGAGATGGCGGGGTGGGAAGAACGTGGGGTTTGTGATTGTTTTGGGGATGACCTGGGTGGGCGGCGGTGTCTGAACGACGGCGGAGAGGGCGTGGAGGAGCTGCAGGAGAAGAATGCTTGGAGTTGAAGCAACCCATGTTGAAACTAATTGTCAGAGGAGAGTTTCCGGGCGGCGTGAGTATCGACCCGGGGCGGGTAAACGGGTCCAACACAGGGAGGACAATCCCTGCATTAGACCATAAAGAAAAGAAAATAAAGGGAGGAGAGGGGCAAAGGAACAGAAAAACTAAAGGAAACAAATATTTGGATGTAAGATAGATAGAAACCGAATCGAGAGATTGAGATAATTACGGAGAATTCTATAATTTTCCTTAAATATTTGGAAGAGAATTAGACGAGAAAAACAAAATATTTTTTACATTTATCTTTGTAATTTGATGTATATATAAATTATATATCTATATACACTTAGAACAAAATGAGGAAGAAAATATTACCAAATTTTGAAAGCATAGAAGAAAAGAAATAAATCAAAGGAAATTAATGATTAAATACAACAAAGAAAGACACTTCACAATTTAAAGAGGAAAAAGAAAACAAAAACTTATCAGAGATTTTGATTTTCTTTTCTTTGGTCAAGCCATGCACTCACAAGTCACATCATACATGTTACAAGTCAATAAGTAGTTTCCCGGTTCAGTTTCAGTAACCGAGCTGCAAAATCAATCTCTAAATCCTCGGTTTAGAAGTCAATTAATAGTCATTTTCTCTTCTTTCAATCTCAAAAGAACCGGAGATTGGCCTGTATTATCGAAACTCATATGTTGTTGCATATTGTTCCCCGACAACAATCTCTTACGATGGTGATCGGACGTTCCTGCTGTGGCGGTGCCATTTCTAGCGGCAGGGACGTCATGGTTATGTTTACCTTCATAAGTTGTAATGACAGCCTTCACATCTGTTGAAGCTCTCTCTACATGTTTACGTACCGTACAATTCACCGTTGTACATTTATAATAGCTCCTAATATTACCAAATAAAAGGATATGTCAACAAAAAATTGAAATAACGTAATACAAAAATTGAAATATCTTTATATGGACTCGGATTTATGAAACTATATGAACTTAATAAGTAAAAAAACTTAATATCACCTCGGATGAGGATTTCCTTTGACAACCTTTTGTCCGTACTTGCGCCACCTATAGCCATCGTCGAGGAGGTCGATTTCACTTCTTGTCTGAACGATGATCTTTGGTTCGGTCACGGACCGATGAGTTGTCGACATACCTCCGCCAATTTTTCTGCGTACAATCCCAATATTTACTTAATTAATCCATTGGATATATCACAAACTGCATCAGACTCAAACTAAAAAAAAAAAAAAAAATTGATTATTAACTCACTACAAATTAATTAACGATATGTTTTGCTTAATATGCATATATTATATATTTTCAATCATAAATCGAGATTATTATCATAAACTGAAAATAAGACTGCATGTGAATATACAAACTTTGCAATTGCTATACAAATATTTCATCTTTTTTTATTGCAACTAAATATTAATCATCTTCTTTCTATATATGTGCAACATGTCATGGATATCATCTTATTTATATGTTCTTTCTAGTATACCTTATCTTTGAAGCTGGAAGATCTTCATTGTCATCATCATTGTCATTGTCATGATGATCGTTAGCATAACCACTATCCTCACTAGACTCCATCTGTCCTACACCACCAATGTAATGAATATCACCAATTTCTCCGGAACCTCTAACTCCACCACCACCGCCACGGCGGTTCTGAGGCTTCTCGTGGTCATGTTGACCTTTGTAAATGATCTGAGTGATCTGTCCATCTGATGACCGTTCAACTTTCTTCTTAACCGGACAATTAACATGTGTGCATCTATAATAACTCCTCGGATATTCACACCCTTTTATCGGCTTTTGGCCATACTTCCTCCAGTTGTACCCGTCATCCGCCGGTTTATCAACGTTCACCACGTTATAAGACCGGTTAGTATTGTTGTTATTCGCCGGATTATTATGATGACTTATAGCTCTATGATCGGCTTGCGAAGCTTCACAAGATTGATGGTTACGCACGACTGTGGATGTAGATGGCGGCATTTGGTTAGGAAATGAGTCTGGTCGTTTCGGTTGCGACTCCGGTTGGACAAAGCCGGTCTGAGTTGGTGACTGCTGCATTAGCCATTAGGTATCATACTATGGATTTAGTTGATATTATTACGGTGAAAAAGATAATTTATATCAAAAATGTTTATTTGATAGTATTGATACTACTACTACTACTACTAACTATACCCAAAGTCAAAATTGTTGAGTTTTAAAGTCTAAAAGTTGTGAATCTTGGGTATTGTTAGTAACTATATGAAACTCAACAATTAGCAAAATATAATAGGATTTAGTGTATAATTTATTTGTGAATTAAACATAATAAATAATTAGTTACCATAGCTAAAGAACAAGGTTGATTTATTAATTTACCTGAGGAGGAAAAAACATGGGAGAGGTGAGAAGACTAGAAGGGCTGAAACCAGAAGGGATTGTAAACAGCGGACTTCCTCCGGCGGCGAGCATCCCCGCCGTAGAACGTCCACTTCCGGGAGACCCCGACATAGCTCCGGCGAGAAGCTGAGAAAACGACGTTGTCCTTTGATTATCCGGCGTCAAGACGTCAGGGAAGTTATCAACGAACAAAGACGAGACAAAAGAAAGTGGACCAGGGCTTAGACTAAAACCATCTCCACCTCCGAAAAAGTACGCCGCCGTTTCGATCGCCGGAGGTCTCTGAGGAACTGTGATCGTAGGTCTTGTTGGAGCGACTAACATCGTTGTTCTCATCATCGAAGATACCTCATCCTCTACAGCCATTTCTGATGAAAATCTTGATTTTTAAATCTCTCTAGATACTGATATTACTCTGTCTGTGTGTGTGTATATATAGAGATTAGGGAAATACAAAAAGACAAGAGTCTTCTGTCCAATAGTCGATTTCGTGCAGCCTTGACATTGGTGCTCAAAAGTCTGCGGGATAAAGATAGAATTTCTTTAATTTATGATAGTTATATTACTAGTACTAATTTATTATAGTCCAATCTCTCTATTCCGAATTTCATCATATTTAAGTTTTTTTAATTAGTACTATGGAAAAATAATCCAACTTGCATCTTTTCTTTTGTTTGAAAGCTTGATTGAATTACCATGTTGATGGTGGTTAACTTGTAGAAGTCATCTTATATGCTCTTTGTCAACGTGATGCTATCTGTCTTTTGCATAACATATGGTACTTTTTTTATGGATTAACAAAATTAGAATGTTTACTATACTTTTTCCTGTCTAGCTAGAGTTGTTAATTATCTGAGTAAATGATAACTAATATACTTTAAAATGGCTGAAAGCTGTCTCACTTGGTAATATGTTTAGTATTTCGTTTTTAGATTTAATTATCTTATGAGTCTTGTATAATCCATATTAATATCTCAAATCTAAAACCACAATAATTATGGATCAGAATATATAGAGGCTCGTTTTGATGAGTAAGTGATAAGTTTTTTTTTTTTGGTAAAACTGGAATGATAAGTTCTTGAAGTGATTTTGTGATTTTACAAGGTTTTATCAACCGCCATTTCAATGTATATGGGTTCTCCGTTGTTTTGCAAATTTAGTGACAAAAAACGAATTATTTTCATGTTCAAAGTTTTTAAATTGCTTGCTCTTTTTTTCAAAGCTCTATTTTATTTTGTATAAAACTTTTTTCATTTTTTAAAATGCACTTCTTCTTTTCTGTTGGTAACATCTTAAAAATTACTTTTGTCAATAGCCATTCAAAAGATCTAATTTACAGTTTAACGAAATATAATAATACCAATATCAGTCACCTAGATGTGTCTCATTTAAATATATATACATAACTGAAAATTATATCTGTCACTATCGATCATAGGAGTTTGCCTCATAAGACCGGCACTGCAAGGCATCCACCAAATCGCGACAAAATACACTTTTTAGGTTAAATGAACGTATACCTGTATAAAGTCCAACATGCACTAATAAACAAGCTGCCCCATTGTGGCCCTATAGTCTACGCAAAGCTACAGTCTCCTAAACAGTCTAATACTTACTCTATGCATCGGAACTTTGGATTTAACACTGAAAATGAAGTAGATATGTGAACCAACCTTTTTAGAATTAGGCAATAAGAATCTTGACAATTTTATTTTGAACGAATCATCTATCGATGTGTTTCCTTGATATATACTCTCTTAAAAATATCCACTTTTCAAATATTGATTCACAGGAAAATATGTTAAATGCTGTCTTTTTGTTAAACTGAAGTTGTATGCATAAACTTAACTTTACGAAGGGAGAGTTGTTTGCCAAGTAAAGTCAATAATTTTACAGGTGAGAGTTGAATGTGATAAACGGAATAGCCAATAAGCATTCACCTTATTCATTTTCTAGCCAAATACACAAGGACCAACTTGCCTACGTTATTTATGTATGTAGAAACATAATCTGCAATTTGCAAATGAATACAAGAGCCGGCAAAAATAAAAGTTAAAAATATATATTGATATATGGTAATTTAGAAACATTAAATTTCAACTTGCTAATGTACTGTCATTGTTTATTCCTTGTTTGGGTGGGGGAGTTGGGTGGTGGGGGGGGGGGGGGGGGTGAATCATGTTTTACAGAAACTGTGCATGAACTTCAACATATCAAGTAGATTTTTGTTTATCTCCACAGCCTTGCAAACATGTCAAACTCTAAGTTATGATCAATATATATATTATCATAGGATATATAGCGTATATTTTAGAGTTTTTTTTCACACGTTTTCCTAAAAATAGTTTTCTTTTTGCTACATGATAGAGAGTTGGATAGGATTAATACTTGATATATATTTCCACTAAGATTGGATTTTGAATGGAAATAAATCTAGATGGGATCCCTTTGATTGCCGGATCATAAGGTTGTTATTAACAATAACAGATCAAACTCAATATTTTTCCCACGACTTTGGTCCATTACTTGATACTATATTTTGTGAGATATCAAACTAAGTCCCACATTGGATAATTAGACAAAGAGTGTCTAATATATAAAGAGAAATCCAACTCTAATTAGTACGAGGCCTTTTGGGATGGAAACCAAAAGTAAATCCATGCGGGCTTGCCATTAAGGCCCAAAGTAGACAATATCGTACTAATCGGATAAATAGAGTTGGACATGGGCTTGGAAAAGCCCAACAATTGGTATCAGAGCGGTTGACGAGAAATAGCTTTTTAGGATGGAAACCAAAAGTAAATCCATGCGGGCTTGCCATTAAGACCCAAAGTGGACAATATCGTACTAATCGGATAAATAGAGTTGGACATGGGCTTGGAAAAGCCCAACATATTTTATACCGCGAGGCGCGAGCTCGAATCATTACTGGTATGTATTTTTCTATTGTCGGCCAAACTGAAAAAACTTTAAGCTGAAAACTGTCAAAAGACCCAAAAGATGAAGATATAATATCGCTGATTACACCAGGACCGGCTTTGATTAACACCATCTGATGATTCTAATAAAAAAAATTATATCAATTGGCTTAATTAATAGCAACGCAACTGTGGGAATATTCGTGAACGATTAGAGTTTCTTAAATTATATTTTTTTCGGGTTTGTTGAGAAGTGGAACAAAACATAAGAACTGTCTGCGTTGCATGTTCTTGAGAGTGTTACTTAAGAGCTATGTTCGGAAACTCGCTAGGCGCTATGCGTGCGGTGCATCCGGGCCTAGCGATTTATTGAAAAAGCGGAAAAAAATCAGGGAGTACGCGGGGAGGAATTTTTTGTATTATATACGCATTTTATACGTATTTTTTGTATTTTATACGTTTTATCCATAATAATTCATCTATACTTTTAATACAAAAATATGTATAATATATCTTTATGTATAAAACACCATTGATATTGAGATTCATAGATTTGTGAATAATCACAAAAAAATATGTTATAATAAGCCTATGAACCGAGCTAAATTGGACTCTTAAAAAAGTATCAAGCCCACAAGAGTCTTGTAACATAAATAAAACCCTAAAAAATAGGAAAAATACTCACGCCACTTTTTTACTTCTTCTCTGTGCCTCCTTATTCCATTTTTGTCTGTTCTCGAACGATCGGAGATGTTTCGGTGGGTCTGAAGTTTCGTAATACTTGTTACCTGATTGAATCATATATAGGGAACATGCGTTTTGTGAATCAAAAAGAGATCGAGTACTTCAGTGAAAATATTTAATTACGATGTCTATTGACTACAATGGGATTTTAAAAGAGATGAAGTTGATCATGTCTCTTTTGACTGATAACAAGAAGGTAAAGTTTGTACTTTCTTGAACTATATCATCAAGTTTCGATCTTTGATTTTTTATGGTGATTCGAGAAGGCCACGTCTCTGTTTCCTCTGCACCGATTTTTATTCCGGACGATTTTCAACTTCCATGGCCGCATAACTTAAAAACACGGTCTCTGGCGGACATAACTCGGTACGGCGTGGAACACAACCGAATTGACTCAACTCGCCTCGGCCAGCATACGTTTCACGTGTACTCGGACGATTACGCAGCCAGGCGGCCGCGTTTTCGAACAAGGCTTAAGAGTTATAGAGGAATCAACATAAACTACTTAATTGACATTTGTTTTTGCAATAAGCTAGTACTATTAATTTTTTTTCTTTGACACCTAGCGACAGCCTTTTGATATCCCATTAATTATGTAAATTATCGGTATCGTTTTCTTAATCATATACTCTTATATATACTCTGACAATTAGAAGTTTGGGAACAAATAAGGGAGAAATCAAGTAATTAAACTATAATTCCTGAAATAAAATTAAACATCATGAAGTCGATCAGAAGCATTAGAAAGGTTTGACAGATTATAGTATTTCTTTTTTTTTTTGAAACACAACATATATTAATGCTTAAGAAAGAGTTAAATGCCAGCCATTAAGGCTTCACCCTCCACAAGGCTTTGCTCTGCTAGTCCACTAAATCAAGCAACGTATAAATTTTTATTAAAACAATTGTTAAAAAATTAGAACGATGTCCATGTACCATGAAAAAAAAATTATAATAGATTAATACAAATTTATAATGCATTTAGAAAATTTTAAATAACTTTAATGAATTTTTTTTTTCAAACTGATTATATTAAAGCAAAGAAAATAAAATGCATTATAAATTTGTATATGGTAATCTTGTGATAAAATGCATTATAATGAGTATAAACTTCAGTATATAGAGAAATTAACGAAAAATTAAATTTTTGTAGTAGTTAATCCACAAATTTTGAAAAAATCAATAAATATGAAAATCTTGTTTAAATGGATAGTTGCATCCTGTATTGACATAATATGGTTTAAAAGGTTTGACACCTTTGTTGTCTCCATTTCTCTCAAGAATAAAAAATTTATAGTGGTAAGTCCAATGATTTAGGCAGCATATGAAGTTTTACTAACTTAATTGTTAAAAAATTAGAACGATGCCCCTGTACCATAATGGAGAGTTTATCATACATTAATAACAATGTATAAAGTGATTAGCAAATTTTAAAAAACACTAATGAGTATAAGCTTAAAAATATAAAACATTTAACCTAAAACTCAATATTTTCGTAGGGGTTAACCCACATATTTTGAGAAAAAATAAAAATATGACAATATTATTTTCATGCATACTTGCATCATAAACTAACATAGGACAATGACCAAGGAGGTTTGGAACCTTTGTTATTTTTGTTTCTCTAAAGAATATATATTTCATAGTGGTTATCCACTAATTATAAGAAGTATATTAATTTTTATACAAAAATAGTTAAGAAATTAAAAACAATAACCATGTACCATGAAAGATAATTTATGACACAATAATAAAAATTTAGAATGTACCTAGAGATTTTATTAAAAATTAAGAGTATTAACTCAGTATATAGGGAATTTACCTAAAAACTCAATATTTCCGTGGTATAACTTACAAAATTTGAGAAAAAATCAAAAATATGACAATATTGTTTAAATAAATATATGCAGTGTACACTATGTTCAAATATGTTTGAAATCTTTATTATTTCTGTTTATCCGAAAGAATAGGGATTTCATAGTTGTTAGTCCACTAATTTAAGCAGCATATAAAGATTTATTAAAAAATTGTTAAAAAATTAGAACGATGTTCATGTACAATGGAAGAAAGTTTATAATAGATTAATAAAAATTTATAATGCATTTAGAAAATTTTAAACAACTTTAATGAGTATAAACTTCAATATATAGAGAAATTAAAGAAAATTTTAAATTTTCGTAGGGGTTAACCCACAAATTTTGAAATTTTTTAATAAATATGAAAATCTTGTTTAAATGTATATTTGCATCCTGTATTGACATAGGATGATGGTCACAAAGGTTTGGAACCTTTGTTGTCTCTGTTTCTCTCAAGAGTAAAGATTTAATAGTGGTAAGTCCAATGATTTAGGAAGCATATGAAGTTTTACTAAGTTAATTGTTAAAAAAATTAGAACGATGCCCATGTACCATGAAGGAGAGTTTATGATACATTAATAAAAATGTATAAAGTGATTAGAAAATTTTAAACAACACTAATGAGTATAAGCTTAAAAATATAGACCATTTAACCTAAAACTCAATATTTTCGTAGGGGTTAACCCATATTTTTTGAGAAAAAAATAAAAAATATGAAAATATTGTTTTAATGCATATCTGTATCATAAATTAACATAGTATAATGGTCAAGAAGGTTTGGAATCTTTGTTGTTATCGTTTCTTTAAAGAATAGAGATTTCATAGTGGTTATTCACTAATTTAAGCAATATATTAAGTTTTATTAAAAAAATTTGTTTCGAAATTAAAACGATGACCATGTACCATGAAAGATATTTTATGATACAATAATAAAAATTTAGAATGTAACTAGAAATTTTATTAAAAATTAAAGAGCAGTAACTCACTATATAGGGAATTTACCTAAAAACTCAATATTTCTTTAGTGTAACCTACAAAATTTGAGAAAAATTCAAAAATATGACAATATTGTTTTAATAAATATATGAATTGTAAATTGACATAGAATAATGTTCAAAGAGGTTTGGAACCTTTATTATTTCCGTTGTCTAATAATTTAAGCAACATATAAAAATTTATTAAAACTATTTTACTTATAAAAATTAGAACGATGCTCATGTATCATGGAAGAAAGTTTATAATAGACTAACACAAATTTATAATGCATTTAGAAAATTTTAAACAACTTTAATGAGCTTAAACTTAGTATATAGATAAATCTACGAAAATTTTATAATTTCGTAGGGGTTAACCCACAAATTCTGAAAAAACAATAAATATGAAAATCTTGTTTAAATGCATAATTACATTCTGTTATGACATAGGATGATGGTCACAAAGGTTTGAAACCTTTGTTGTCTCTGTTTCTCCCAAGAGTAAGGATTTCATAGTGTTAAGTCTAATGATTTAGGCAGCATATGAAGTTTTACTAACTTATTTGTTTAAAAATTAGAACGATGCCCCTGTACTATAGAAGAGAGTTTATCATACATTAATAAAAATGTATAAAGTTATTAGAAAATTTTAAACAACACTAATGAGTATAAGCTTAAAAATATAGAGCATTTAACCTAAAACTCAATATTTTCGTAGGGGTTAACCCATATATTTTGAGAAAAATAAAAAATATGACAATATTGTTTAATGTATATTTGCATCATATAATAAGATGATGGTCAAATAGTTTATAATCTTTGTAGTCTCCGTTTCTCTAGATAATGCAGATTTTATAATGCTTATTTCATTGATCTAGGCAATATATGAAATTTTACTAAACTAAATATCAAAAAATTTAGAATGATTCCTATATACCATGAAAGATAGTTTAGAATATATTAATTCAAATGTAGGATGTTGTTTGAAATTTTTAAAACAAAAGTGAAGAGTATAAACTTCAGTATATAGAGGATTTACCGAAAACTAATTCTTTTAAAAACGGTTAATCCACAGATTTTGGAAAAAATTCAAAAATATGAAAATCTGGTTTTAGTGGATAGTTTCATCGAACACTGACAAAAGATAAGGGTCAAAGAGTTTAGAACCTCTGTTTTCACCGTTTCTCTAGATAATGAAGATTTTATAATGCTAATTCCACTAATCTAGGCTTTAAATGAAATTTTAGTAACCTAAATATTAAAAAATAGAATGATTCCTATATACCATGAAATATATTATAGAATACATTAATTCAAATGTCGAAAGTGGTTTGAATTTTTTTAAACAAAAGTGAAGAGCATAAACTTCAGTATATAGAGCATTTACCGAAAACTCATTATTTTAGAAGGGGCTAACCCACGAATTTCGGAAAAAATTCGAAAAATATGAAAATCTAGTTTTAGTGTATAGTTTCATCGAGCACTAACATAAGATGATGGTCAAAGAGTTTAAAACCTCTGTTGTCTTTGTTTCTCTAGATAATGAAGATTTTATAATGCTACTTCCACTAATCTAGACAGTATAAGAAATTTTATTAAACTAAATATTAAAAAATCAGAATGATTCCTATATACCAAAAAAGATAGTTTAGAATACATTAATTCAAATATCGAAAGTGGTTTTAAATATTTTAAACAAAAGTGAAGAGTATAAACTTAAGTATATAGATAATTTACAGAAAACTCATTATTTTAGAAGGGAACCCACGGATTTTGGAAAAATTTCAAAAATATGAATATATGGTTTTAGTGTATAGTTTCATCGAGCACTAACATAAGATGATGGCCAAAGAGTTTAAAAACTTTGTAGTCTCCGTTTTCCTAGATAATGAAGATTTTATAATGCTAATTTCATTGATCTAGGTAGTATATGAAATTTTACCAAACTAAATATTAAAAAACTAGAATGATTCCTGTATACCATGAAATATAGTTTAGAATAAAAATTCAAATGTAGAATGTGGTTTGAAAAGTTTAAACAAAGTGAAGAGTATAAACGTTAGTATATAGAGCATTTAAAAAAAACTCGTTATTTTAGAAGGAGTTAACCCACGGATTTTGGAAAATTTTCAAAAATATGAAAATCTGGTTTTATTGTATTGTTTCATCGAGCACTAACATAAGATGATGGTCAAAGAGTTTAGAAGCTCTGTTGTCTCCGTTTCTCTAGATAATGAAGATTTTATAATGTCAATTCTACTAATCTAGGCAGTATATAAAATTTTACTAAACTAAATATTAAAAAATTAGAATGATTCCTATATACCATGAAAGATAGTTTAGAGTACAATAATTCAAATGTATAATGTGGTTTGAAATTTTTAAACAAAAGTGAAGAGTATAAACTTTAGTATATAGAACATTTAGAGAAAACTCATTATTTTAGAAGGGGTTTACCCACGGATTTTGGAAAAATTTCAAAAATATGAAAATCTGGTTTTAGTGTATAGTTTCATTGTGCACTAACATAAGATGATGGCAAAAGAATTTAAAACCTTTGTAGTCTCCGTTTCCCTAGATAATGAAGATTTTATAATGCTAATTTCATTGATCTAGGTAGTATATGAAATTTTACCAAACTAAATATTAAAAAATTAGAATGATTCCTGTATACCATGAAATATAGTTTAGAATACAAATTCAAATGTAGAATGTGGTTTGAAATTTTTAAACAAAAGTGAAGAGTATAAACTTCAGTATATAGAGCATTTAACGAAAACTCAAAATTTTAGAAGGGGAACCCACGGATTTTGGAAAAATTTCAAAAAAATGAAAATATGGTTTTAGTGTTTAGTTTCATCGAGCACTAATATAAGATGATGTTCAAAGAGTTTAGAACCTCTGTTGTCTCCGTTTCTCTAGATAATGAAGATTTTATAACGCTAATTCCACTAATCTGGGCAGTATATGAAATTTTACTAAACTAAATATTAAAAAATTAGAATGATTTATATATACCATGAAAGATAGTTTAGAATAAAATAATTCAAATGTATAATGTAGTTTGAAATTTTCAAACAAAAGTGAAGAGTATAAACTTCATTATATAGAGCATTTACCGAAAACTCATTATTTTAAAAAGGGTTAGCCCACGGATTTTGGAAAACTTATAAATATGAAAATCTGGTTTTAGTGTATAGTTTCATCGAGCACTAACATAAGATGATGGCCAAAGAGTTTAAAACATTTGTAGTCTCCGTTTCCCTAGATAATGAAGATTTTATAATGTTAATTTCATTGATCTAGGCAGTATATGAAATTTTACAAAACTAAATATTAAAAAATTAGAATGAATCCTGTATACCATGAAATATATTTTAGAATACATTAATTAAAATGTAGAATGTGTTTTGAAATTTTTAAACAAAAGTGAAGAGTATAATCTTCAGTATATAGAGCATTTACCGAAAACTCATTATTTTAGAAGGGGTTAACCAACGGATTTTGGAAAAATTTCGAAAATATGAAAAGCTGGTTTTATTTTATAGTTTCATCGAGCACTAACATAAGATGATGGTCAAAGAGTTTAGAACCTATGTTGTCTCTGTTTCTCTAGATAATGAAAATTTTATAATGTTAATTCCACTAATCTAGGCAGTATATGAAATTTTATTAAACTAAATATTAAAAAGTTAGAATGATTCCTATATACCATGAAAGATAGTTTAGAATACAATAATTTAAATATATAATGTGGTTTGAAATTTTCAAACAAAAGTGAAGAGTATAAACTTCATTATATAGAGCATTTACCGGAAAGTCATTATTTTAGAAGGGGTTAACCCACGGATTTTGGAAAAATTCAAAAATATGAAAATCTGGTTTTAGTGTATATTTTCATCGAGCACTAACATAAAATGATGTTCAAAGAGTGTAAAACCTTTGTAGTCTCCGTTTCCCTAGATAATGAAGATTTTATAATGCTAATTTTAGTGATCTAAGCAGTATATGAAATTTTACCAAACTAAATATTAAAAAATAAGAATGATTCCTGTATACCATGAAATATAGTTTAGAATACATTATTTAAAAATTTGAATGTGTTTTGAAATTTTAAACAAAAGTGAAGAGTATAAATTTCAGTATATAGAGCATTTTCCGAAAACTCAAAATTTTAGAAGAGGTTAATCCACAGATTTTGGAATAATCTCAAAAATATGAAAATCTGGTTTTATTTTAAGTTTCATAGAGCACTAACATAATATGATGGTCAAAGATTTTAGAACCTTTTTTGTCTCCGTTTCCCTAGATAATGAAGATTTTATAACGTTAATTCCACTAATCTAGGCAGTATATGAAATTTTACTAAACTAAATATTAAAAATTAGAATGATTCCAATATACCATGCAAGATAGTTTAGAATACAATAATTCAAATGTATAATGTGGTTTGAAATTTTTAAACAAAAGTGAAGAGTATAAACTTCAGTATATATAGCATTTACCGAAAACTCATTATTTTAGAAGGGGAACCCACGGATTTTGGAAAATTTTCAAAAATATGAAAATATGGTTTTAGTGTATAGTTTCATCGAGCACTAACATAAGATGATGGCCAAAGAGTTTAACACTTTGTAGTCTCCGTTTCCCTAGATAATGAAGATTTTATAATGCTAATTTCATTGATCTAGGCAGTATATGAAATTTTACTAAACTAAATATCAAAAATTAGAATGATTCCTATATACCATGAAAGATAGTTTAGAATATATTAATTCAAATGTAGGATGTTGTTTGAAATTTTTAAAACAAAAGTGAAGAGTATAAACTTCAGTATATAGAGGATTTACCGAAAACTAATTCTTTTAAAAACGATTAACCCACGGATTTTGGAAAAATTTCAATAATATGAAAATCTAGTTTTAGGGCATAGTTTCATCTTTCACTAACATAAGATGATGGCCAAAAAGTTTAAAACCTTTGTAGTCTCCGTGTCCTTAGATAATGAAAAATTTATAATGCTAATTTCATTGATCTAGGCAGTATATGAAATTTTACCAAACTAAATATTAAAAAATTAGAATGATTCCTGTATACCATAAATTTAGTTTAGAATACAAATTCAAATGTAGAATGTGGTTTGAAATTTTTAAACAAAAGTGAAGAGTATAAATTTCAGTATATAGAGCATTTAACGTAAACTCATTATTTTAGCAGGGGTTAACCCACGGATTTTGGAAAATTTTCAAAAATATGAAAATCTGGTTTTATTGTATAGTTTCATCGAACACTAACATAAGATGATGGTCAAAGAGTTTAGAACCTTTTTTTGTCTTCGTTTCTCTAGATAATGAAGATTTTATAATGCTAATTCCACTAATCTAGGCTTTAAATGAAATTTTAGTAACCTAAATATTAAAAAATTAGAATGATTCCTATATACCATGAAATATATTTTAGAATACATTAATTCAAAAGTCGAAAGTGGTTTGAAATTATTTAAACAAAAGTAAAGAGTATAAACTTCAGTATATAGACCATTTACCGGAAACTCATTATTTTAGAAGGGGCTAACCCACGAATTTCGGAAAAAAAATAAAAAATATGAAAATCTAGTTTTAGTGTATAGTTTCATCGAGCACTAACATAAGATGATGGTCAAAGAGTTTAAAACCTCGGTTGTCTTTGTTTCTCTAGATAATGAAGATTTTATAATGCTAATTCCACTAATCTAGACAGTATATGAAATTTTATTAAACTAAATATTAAAAAATCAGAATGATTCCTATATACAAAGAACGATAGTTTAGAATACATTAATTCAAATGTAGAATGTGGTTTGAAATATTTTAAACAAAAGTGAAGAGTATAAACTTCAGTATATAGAGCATTTACCGAAAATTCATTATTTTAGAAGGGGTTAACCCACGGATTTTGGAAAATTTTCAAAAAAATGAAAAATCTGGTTTTATTGTATAGTTTCAATTAGCACTAACATAAGATGATGGTCAAAGAGTTTAGAACCTCTGTTGTGTCCGTTTCTCTGGATAATGAAGATTTTTATAACGCTAATTCCACTAATCTAGGCATGATATGAAATTTTACTAAACTAAATATTAAAAAATTAGAATGATTCCTATGTACCATGAAAGATAGTTTAGAATAAAATAATTCAAATGTATAATGTAGTTTGAAATTTTCAAACAAAAGTGAAGAGTATAAACTTCATTATATAGAGCATTTACCGAAAACTCATTATTTTAGAAGAGGTTAACCCACGGATTTTGGAAAAATTCAAAAATATGAAAATCTGGTTTTTGTGTATATTTTCATCGAGCACTAATATAAGATGATGGTCAAAGAGTGTAAAACCTTTGTAGTCTCCGTTTCCCTAGATAATGAAGATTTTATAATGCTAATTTCATTGATCTAGGCAGTATATGAAATTTTACCAAACTAAATATTAAAAAAATAGAATGATTCCTGTATACCTTCAAATATAGTTTAGAATACATTAATTAAAATGTAGAATGTGTTTTGAATTTTTTAAACAAAAGTGAAGAGTATAAACTTCAATATATAGAGCATTTACCGAAAACTCGAAATTTAACCCACAGATTTTGGAAAAAATTCAAAAAATATGAAAATCTGGTTTTATTTTATAGTTTCATCGAGCACTAACATAAGATGATGGTCAAAGAGTTTAGAACCTCTGTTGTCTCCATTTCTCTAGATAATGAAGATTTTATAATGCTAATTCCACTATGAGTATATGAAATTTTAGTAAACTAAATATTAAAAAGTTAGAATGATTCCTATATACCATGAAAGATAGTTTAGAATACAATAATTCAAATTTATAATGTGGTTTGAAAATTTTAAACAAAAGTGAAGAGTATAAACTTCAGTATATAGAGCATTTACCGAAAATTCATTATTTTAGAAGGGGTTAACCCACGGATTTTGGAAAATATTCAAAAATATGAAAATCTGGTTTTATTGTATTGTTTCATCGAGCACTAACATAAGATGATGGTCAAAGAGTTTAGAAGCTCTGTTGTCTCCGTTTCTCTAGATAATGAAGATTTTATAATGATAATTCCACTAATCTAGGCAGTATATGAAATTTTACTAAATTAAATATTAAAAAATTAGAATGATTCCTATATACCATTAAAGATCTTTTAGAATACAATAATTCAAATGTATAATGTGGTTTGAAATTTTTAAACAAAAGTGGAGAGTATAAACTTTAGTATATAGAGCATTTACCGAAAACTTGTTATTTTAGAAGGGGTTTACCCACGGATTTTGGAAAAAAATTTCAAAAATATGAAAATCTGTTTTTAGTGTATAGTTTCATCGAGCACTAACATAATATGATGGCCAAAGAGTTTAAAACCTTTGTAGTCTCAGTTTCCCTAGATATTGAAGATTTTATAATATTGCTAATTTCATTGATTTAGGCAGTATATGAAATTTTACCAAACTAAATATTAAAAAATTAGAATGATTCTTGTATACCATGAAATATAGTTTAGAATACAAATTCAAATGTAGAATGTGGTTTGAAAATTTTAAACAAAATAAAGAGTATAAACTTTAGTATATAGAGCATTTAACGAAAACTCGTTATTTTAGAAGAGGTTAACCCACGGATTTTGGAAAAAAATCCAAAAATATGAAAATCTGGTTTTATTGTATAGTTTCATCGAGCACTACATAAGATGATGGTCAATGAGTTTAGAACCTCTGTTGTCTCTGTTTCTCTAAATAATGAAGATTTTATAATACTAATTCCATTAATCTAGGTAGTATACGAAATTTTACTAAACTAAATATTAAAAAAATAGAATGATTCTTATATACCATGAAAGATAGTTTAGAATAAAATAATTCAAATATATAATGTAATTTGAAATTTTCAAACAAAAGTGAAGAGTATAAACTTTGGTATATAGAGCATTTACCGAAAACTCATTATTTTAGAAGGGTTAACCCACGAATTTTGGAAAAATTTCAAAAATATGAAAATCTGGTTTTAGTGTATAGTTTCATCGAGCACTGACATAAGATGATGGTGAAAGAGTTTAAAACCTTTTTAGTCTCCGTTTTCCTAGATAATGAAGATTATATAATGCTAATTCCACTAATCTAGGCAATATAAGAAATTTTACTAAACTAAATATTAAAATATTTGAATGATTCCTACATACCATGAAGATAGTTTAGAATAAAATAATTCAAATGTATAATGTGGTTTGAAATTTTCAAACAAAAGTGAAGAGTATAAACTTCAGTATAACTATATAGAGCATTTATTGATAACTCATTATTTTAGAAGGGGTTAACCCACGGATTTTGGAAAATTTTCAAAAATATGAATATCTGGTTTTATTGTATAGTTTCAATCAGCACTAACATAAGATGATGGTCAAAGAGTTTAGAACCTCTGTTGTCTCCGTTTCTCTGGATAATGAAGTTTTTTATAACGCTAATTCCACTAATCTAGGCATGATATGAAATTTTACTAAACCAAATATTAAAAAATTAGAATGATTCCTATATACCATGAAAGATAATTTAGAATACAATAATTCAAATGTATAATGTGGTTTGAAATTCTAAGCAAAAGTGAAGGGTATAAACTTTATTATATAGAGCATTTACCGAAAACACATTATTTTAGAAGGGGTTAACCCACGGATTTTGGAAAAAAAATCAAAAATATGAAAATCTGGTTTTATTGTATAGTTTCATCGACCACTAACATAAGATGATGGTCAAAGAGTTTAGAACCTCTGTTGTCTCCGTTTTTCTAGATAATGAAGATTTTATAATTACTAATTCCATTAATCTAGGCAGTATATGAAATTTTACTAAACTAAATATTAAAAAACTAGAATGATTCCTATATCCCATGAAATATAGTTTAGAATACAATAATTCAAATGTATAATGTGTTTTGAAATTTTTAAACAAAATTGAAGAGTATAAACTTTAGTATATAGAGCATTTACCGAAAACTCATTATTTTAGAAGGGGTTAACCCACGGATTTTGGAAAAAAAATCAAAAATATGAAAATCTGGTTTTATTGTATAGTTTCATCGACCACTAACATAAGATGATGGTCAAAGAGTTTAGAACCTCTGTTGTCTCCGTTTTTCTAGATAATGAAGATTTTATAATTACTAATTCCATTAATCTAGGCAGTATATGAAATTTTACTAAACTAAATATTAAAAAACTAGAATGATTCCTATATCCCATGAAATATAGTTTAGAATACAATAATTCAAATGTATAATGTGTTTTGAAAATTTTAAACAAAATTGAAGAGTATAAACTTTAGTATATAGAGCATTTACCGAAAACTCATTATTTTAGAAGGGGTTAACCCACGGATTTTGGAAAATTTTTAAAAATATGAAAATCTGGTTTTAATAGTTTCATCAAGCACTAACATAAGATGATTGTCAAAGAGTTTAAAACATTTGTAGTCTCCGTTTCCCAAGATAATGAAGATTTTATAATGCGAATTCCACTAATCTAGGCAGTATATGAAATTTTACCAAACTAAATATTAAAAAGTTAGGATGATTCTTGTATACCATGAAATATAGTTTAGAATACATTAATTCAAATGTAGAATGTGGTTTGAAGTTTTTAAATTAAAGTGAAGAGTATAAACTTTAGTATATAGAGAGTTTACCGAAAACTCATTATTTTAGAAGGGACCCACGGATTTTGAAAAATTTTCAAAAATATGAAAATCTGGTTTTATTTTATAGTTTCATCGAGTACTAACATAAGATGATGGTCAAAGAGTTTAGAACCTCCGTTGTCTCCGTTTCTCTAGATAATAAAGATTTTATAATTGCTAATTCCACTAATATAGGCAGTATATAAAATTTTACTAAACTAAATATTAAAAAATTAGAATGATTCCTATATACCATGAAAGATAGTTTAGAATACAATAATTCAAATGTATAATGTGGTTTGAAAATTTTAAACAAAAGTGAAGAGTATAAACTTCAGTATATAAAGCATTTACCGAAAACTCATTATTTTAGAAGGGGTTAACCTACGGATTTTGGAAAATTTTCAAAAATATGAAAATCTGGTTTTAGTGTATAGTTTTATCGAGCACTAACATAATATGATGATCAAATATATTAAAACCTCTGTTGTCTCGTTTCTCTAGATAATGAAGATTTTATAATGCTAATTCCACTAATCTAGGCAGTATATGAAATTTTAGCAAACTAAATATTAAAAATTAGAATGATTCCTGTATACCATGAAATATAGTTTACAATACATTAATTCAAACGTAGAATGTGATTTGAAATTTTTAAACAAAAGTGAAGAGTATAAACTTCAGTATATAGAGCATTTACCGAAAACTCGTTATTTTAGAAGGAGTTAACCCACGGATTTTAGAAAAATTTCAAAAATATGAAAATCTGGTCTTATTGTATAGTTTCATCAAGCACTAACATAAGATGATGTTCAAAGAGTTTAGAACCTTTGTTGTCTCCATTTCTCTAGATAATGAAGATTTTATAATGATAATTTCACTAATCTAGGCAGTATATGAAATTTTACTAAACTATATATTAAAAAATTAGAATGATTCCTATATAACATGAAAGATAGTTTAGAATACAATAATTCAAATGTAATGTGGTTTGAAATTTTTAAACAAAAGTGAAGAGTATAAACTTTAGTATATAGAGCATTTACCGAAAACTTATTATTTCAGAAGGGGTTAACCCACGGATTTTGGAAAAATTTCAAAAATATAAAAATCTGGTTTTAGTGTATAGTTTCATCGAGCACTAACATAAGATGATGGTAAAAGAGTTTAAAACCTTTATAGTCTCCGTTTCCCTAGATAATGAAGATTTTATAATGCTAATTTCATTGATCTAGGCATTATATGAAATTTTACCATACTAAATATTAAAAAATAAGAATGATTCCTGTATACCATGAAATATAGTTTAGAATACATTAATTCAAATGCAGAATGTGGTTTGAAATTTTTAAACAAAAGTGAAGAGTATAAACTTCAGTATATAGAGCATTTACCGAAAACTCATTATTTTAGAAGGGGTTAACCCACGGATTTTGGAAAATTTCAAAAATTTGAAAATCTGGTTTTATTGTATAGTTTCATCGAGCACTAACATAACATGATGGTAAAATAGTTTAGAACCTCTGTTGTCTCCGTTTCTTTAGATAATGAATATTTTATAATGCTAATTCCACTAATCTAGGCAGTATATGAAATTTTACTAAACTAAATATTAAAAAAATAGAATTATTCCTATATACCATGAAAGATAGTTTAGAATAGAATAATTCAAATGTATAATGTGGTTTGAAATCTTTAAACAAAAGTGAAGAGTATAAACTTCAGTATATAGAGCATTTATCGAAAACTCATTATTTTAGAAAGTGACCCACGGATTTTAGAAAAATTTCAAAAATATGAAAATCTGGTTTTAGTGTATAGTTTCATCGAGAACTAACATAAGATGAGGGTCAAAGAGTTTAAAATCTTTCTAGTCTCCGTTTCTCTAGATAATGAAGATTTTATAATGGTAATTTCATTGATCTAGACAGTATATGAAATTTTACCAAACTAAATATTAAAAAAATAGAATGATTCATGTATACCATGAAATATAGTTTAGAATACCTTAATTCAAATGTAGAACATGGTTTGAAATTGTTAAACAAAAGTGAAGAGTATAAACTTCAGTATATAGAGCATTTACCGAAAACTCATTATTTTAGAAGGGGTTAACCCAAGGATTTTGGAAAATTTTCAAAAATATGAAAATATGGTTTTATTGTATAGTTTCATCGAGAACTAACATAAGATGATGGTCAGATGATGGTCAAAGAGTTTAGAACATCTGTTGTGTCCGTTTCTCTAGATAATGAAGATTTTATATGCTAATTCCACTAATCTAGGTAGTATATGAAATTTTACTAAACAAAATATTAAAAAAATTAGAATGATTCCTATATATCATGAAAGATAGTTTAGAATACAATAATTCAAATGGATAATGTGATTTGAAATTTTTTAACAAAAGTGAAGAGTATAAACTTCAGTATATAGAGCATTTACAGAAAGCTCATTATTTTAGAAGGGGCTAACCAACAGATTTTGGAAAAATTTCAAAAATATGAAAATCTGGTTTTATTGCATAGTTTCATCGAACACTAACATAAGATGATGGTCAAAGAGTTTATAACCTCTGTTGTCTCCTTTTCTCTAGATAATGTAAATTTTATAATGCTAATTTAACAAATCCAGGCAGTATATGAAATTTTAGTTTACTAAACTAAATATTAAGAAATTAGAATGTTTCATATATACCATGAACGATAGTTTAGAATAAAATAGTTCAAATATATAATGTGGTTTGAAATTTTTAAACAAAAGTGAAGAGTATAAACTTCGTATATAGAGCATTTATCAAAAACTCATTATTTTAGAAATAGTTAACCCACGGATTTTAGAAAAATTTCAAAAATATGAAAATCTGGTTTAGTGTATAGTTTCATCGAGCACTAACAAAAGATGATGGTCAAAGAATTTAAAACCTTTTTAGTCTCCGTTTTCCTAGATTATAATGCTAATTTCCCTCATATAGGTATTATATGAAATTTTACCAAACTAAATATTAAAAAATTAGAATGATTCATGTATACCATGAAATATAGTTTAGAATACACTAATTCAGATGTAGAATATGGTTTGAATTTTTTAGAAACAAAAGTGAAAAGTATAAACTTAGTATATAGAGCATTTACCAAAAATTCATTATTTTAGAAGGAACTAACCCACGGATTTTGGAAAATTTCAAAAATATGAAAATATTATTTTAGTGTATAGTTTCATCGAGCACTAACATAAGATGATGGTCAAAGAGTTTAAAATCTTTGTAGTCTCCGTTTCCCTAGATAATGAAGATTTTATAATGCTAATTTCATTGATCTAGGCAGTATATGAAATTTTACCAAACTAAATATTAAAAAATTAGAATGATTCTTATATACCATGAAAGATAGTTAAAATACAACAATTCAAATGTATAATGTGGTTTGAAATTTTTAAACAAAAGTGAAGAGTATAAACTTAAGTATATAGAGCATTTACCGAAAACACATTATTTTAGAAGGGGTTAACCCACGGATTTTGGAAAAATTTCAAAAAATATGAAAATCTGGTTTTAGTGTATAGTTTCATCGAGCACTAACATAAGATGATGATCAAAGAGTTTAAAACTTTTGTAGTCTCTGTTTCCCTAGTTAATGAAGATTTTATAATGTTAATTTCATTGATCTTGGCAGTATATAAAATTTTACCAAACTAAATATTGAAAAATTAGAATGATTCCTGTATACCATGAAATATAGTTTAGAATACATTAATTCAAATGTAGAATATGGTTTGAATTTTTTAAACAAAAGTGAAGAGTATAAACTTCAGTATATAGAGCATTTACCAAAAACTCATTATTTTTGGGTTAACCCACAGATTTTGGAAAATTTTCAAAAATATGAAAATCTGGTTTTAGTGTATAGTTTCATCGAGCACTAACATAAGATTATGATCAAAGAGTTTAAAACCTTTGTAGTCTCTGTTTCCCTAAATAATGAAGATTTTATAATGCTAATTTCATTGATCTAGGCAGTATATGAAATTTTACCAAACTAAATATTAAAAAATTAGAATGATTTATGTATACCATGAAATATAGTTTAGAATACATTAATTCAAAAGTAGAATATGGTTTAAAATTTTTAATACAAATTTATAATGAATTTAAAAAAAAATAACTTTAATGAGTATAAACTTCAGAATATAGAGAATTCGTAGGGGTTAACCCATAATTTTTTAAAAATTCAATAAATATGAAAATCTTCCTTAAATGTATAGTTGAATCATGTATTAACATATGATGATGGTCAAAAGGGTTTGGAACCTTTTTGTCTCTGTTTCTCCCTGGGAGCAAAAACAATAGCATAGACAGTATATTACGGTATTCAAGAATAAAAACAATAGTATACACGGTATATTACGGTATTCTAATGACTCGAAACGTCAAGTAAAACTCGAGAAGGGTCAAAAGAATTATAACGACCAAAAAGAATGTCTGGTCTTATTAAAAACATCATTAATTTAAAAAAAAAATTGTGTCTACATAACGTATGTTTTAAATAAAAAAGGCTCGATGCATAGTCCATAGAGTGTATGAAGATTAGAAGAAACGTGGTGAACAGCAAATAGTATGACTAGAAAAACATCGAAGAGCTGTTTGTTTTGTCTTGACTTTGGGACAAGGGTCCATCTATTATTCTAGCAATTTATTCATTATTTTAGTCCCCTTCACCTAGTCGAAAATCCGAAAACCACACGACCAACCATTTAAACCTGATATTGAATTATTATTGTTCTTTTTGGTAAAACTGATACAGTATTGAATTTCCTATAAGGGTTTGAACTAAACTTTAAAATCACGTCATTTTCTGTGTGATGAAATAGTGATATAAATTAATCTGCCAGCTTTAGTTATACTCAATAAACTAATATAGTTTTGTTGGTTGTTGTTTTTAATGATTATTTACTAGCTATTGATGAGAAATTTTTTTTTTTTTTTTTGAATTATACAGAGGTATCCTGGTCCCACATAAGTGGTCCAGACTAGTCACGTGTTGCCATATGTCGGTCCTCTGTCCCTGGCGATGCCGAAATGTTAATTCTCCAGTGGCCGGGATTCGAACCCAAGTGGCGGAACTCACAGCTGTGAACCCTTTACCAACTGAGCTAGAAGCTCCGGTTGAAATTTATTTAATAAAACAGAGTTAGGGTTTCGATAGTTTTAGGAGACTATTCATGGTCTCCACTCTCCACTGTTTCAGAAGTAGATTAGATTAAACCAAAGTGAAGGATTTAGCTAGTTAGTCGTAATATTTTAATAGGGATTATGACATCAATTGTTTGAAAGAAACATAAATATAATCAAACAGAAATTTTAAATTATTTTCTAAGCTTTTTGCACAATAATCAAAAGGTATCGTTTTACTTCTATATGAAAAAAAATATTCTTCATAAGTTTCCCCACGGTTTCATGATTATACCCTCGTAAGGGACATGACCTATACACTCACAAATCAAAGCCCATGCATGCTATATAACTTACAAATCAGAGCCCAAAATATAGCCTCAATCAAGTTTAGAAGGTTCATCAAAATAAATTAAACTACAATTGTTCTTCAACAATTGATTTCCCACACGTCCAGGGAACAATGATAGAAGAAGATCCACGAAACCAACATTAAGAAGAAGAAAAAAAAGAGAGTAACACTGTCACTACAACAATCTGAAATATGAGGATTCGACGATAACAAATTAACAATTGTTTTTTTCTCATTTGAAGAAATCAAGACTACCAAAACGGCAGTACCACATTGTCCCACACTAACCCGATTGCTGCAAATACAGCTACTGGAATAACAAACTGAGGAGCAAAACCTGAGACGGTGAAGGCTCTTCTTGCAATGTTTTTGCTAGGTGCTGGAGCTGGTGAAGGAGGAGGCTTCTCAACTAAAACAGCGAGCTTCATACCGCCGTAACAGCCACCACCGTCACCGCTAATGAGATAGTAATGCCTGGTCACATTGAGATGAACGACATCCCTTCCGGCTCCATGAGTCCAGTTAGCGATGGGGTTATTGGAGTTGCAGCTAATGTAGTTGGTCTCGTTCACTTCTAGAACGTTGTATTGGTTTCTATTGTACACAAAATCTGATAGAAACAAACCAATAAACTAATATATAAATAAAAACTTTCTTGAATGGAGTAGAGACACTGATCTTTAAAAGTACCCACTGATTGTAAGAAAAGGGCCAAAGGATAACCTAGTCAGTGGCGGAGCCACGTTGAGCAAAGGGTGGGCAGTTGCCCCAGATGAAATTTTTAATTTCTATGTAATTTTTTTTAAAATGTTAGTCATGCCCCTGATCACATATTATTTTTTCTAATAGTTTTCATCTCTGCCCCAGATAAAAATGTATTCTAGATCCGTCACTGAACCTAGTGATCTTTTTAAGACAAACTATGAACCATTTGTGTTCGACAAGATTTTACAAAGTTAAAAAGACTCATCTCCTAACAGATCTAAATCATATAATCTAGAGTGTGATAAGAATCAATTGTCGAGAAAGAGAGAATAATATTACAGAGCCAGTCGTCGAGGTAGAAATGTTTGTCCTGAGCCCAAACGGTATAATTGACATTGGGATTCCAGAACTTGTTATCTCCCACCGTCCATTTCTTCGCCGCCACTTCCACCGCAAGAAAAGCAACCACCACTAGCGCAGCCATCACCGCAGTTCTCGCCATCGATCACTCTAGAAAAAAAAATAAACAGTAAGTGCTTTGTGACTCTCTGTCTATCTCACTAGAAACATGAACGGGTTTTTAATTAAAAATAATGACAGACAAATCTTGAAACCTGACATTCATAAATTCCTCTTTTTCAGGAAAAAGATCTGCAAATTCTTCCACCAACCAACCATTCTCGAATTAAAGCTTGTAAGCGTTACACAATTAAGGGAATTACAGCTTGTAAATTGCTGGCATTAATCGTCTTATTACCTTTTCTGGTGATTATATATTTTCTTACCTCTTCTGGCGGGAATTTGTTTCCATTTTGTTTTGACGTCATTACTTTGATTATTGTCCACACGATATTTATTGTAAAAATCCACCTAGGATTACACATATACACCACCACCTATGTCCTTTCTCAAAGCAGAGGACAGAGCTACAAAGCAGAGTCCTTAGCAAATCCTTTTTACATGTTCCATTCCAACTTTTACTACTAAAGTCAATACCATATCTTTAATTTTGCAAATAGACCGTTTTAATGTCATGAATTCATTAAGCATGAGCTTAAGAGAGCTGCAAAGGCAAATATAATAAGAATCCTTCCCCCTAAGAAAAGTGGTCATATATATATTGACCTTAACAAATCAGCTAATGAAAATAAATTGTAAAAATTGGAATTGTAACTTGTCAAAAATTACGAACCAACAAATTTTGAAAGAAAGAAAAAAAAAACACATGTGGAGCAAATGTAACAGAGTTTGGTGTTGTTGACTGATCATGACCAAAAAAAAAATCCAATTTCTGCTGTGTCAAAAGAATCTCAACAAAAGGGTACCTCTTCTATCTCTACAGAAGAATCAATCTTTACTGCTGCAGAGCTCTGTAACTAGTTTCATCTTCCAGCAAAAATCCCATGTATATCTCCAGAAACCCATCCGCCAAATCTCCACTTCTCTTCTTCAAGATTACCTGAAAGCTTCCCGTTTGCTATTCCAAGATATGACAATTCCTAATGAAATCATTGGAGTAGTTCACATATTTTGTCCAGAACGGCCTCAGATGCTCAAAACCTATCTCCAGCCACGGCTTTGATTGGCCATTGTAGTGGATCACTGCAGCTTTCTTCACATTTTCTATGTTGGTATTGCTCTGGTATCCTAATCCAAGCATATGCCAAGACGAATCTATTGCCTGAACATGACCTTTAAATGCAATCAGAGCTGGAGGCAATGTCCCCAGTTTCCACATTGTTAGATTCGACTTCAGATTCTGCACAACACATCATCAAAGCAAAATACATGGATTAGCCACTTTTTCAAAATCATAAAAGTCAAAAACAAATACAGGTTTCTCTGATGATGCTTTTTACCGCTTTTAGCCAAGAATGATACGTTTCTCTGATATCTGTCTTCCTCCAAGTCCGTAGATCAAAGATATTCATTCCATAAGCCCAAGCACATTCTTCCGGATCCAAATGCTTTGCTATGAGAGGGTGAGAGAAGTTGAAGTAGTTCCTGAGACGCTTTGACATAACCCATTCGTCTTCTCCTCTACAAGTCTCCACAGCTCCATTTACCTTCCCGTGAAGATCAATATCCCAAAGAGGAGATAGATCTCTCTGAATCACTATATCATCATCTAAGAAAACCACCTTGTCCAAGTTTGGAAACAGCTGTAAACAAAGCTTCACACTCTTATTCTCAAATTCAAATATTTTACCTCAGGAAATGAGAGAGAGGATAAAAATTATTTTACCTCTGGTAGATATATTCTAAGATGGTTGAGCAAAGATATATATTTGGGACTTCTCGATTGCAACTTGGAAGCGAATTTTCTTGGAGTTGTTTCACTGAGGTTTGCGCCAGCAATATGATTCCCATGGTAGTAGTTTCTTATACCGTGATGGGTTTCCACAGCTTCGAGAACAGGAACATTCTCTCTTGTTAGCCAGTCGAACTGATGAACGCTTTTGACTTCAACGATGGCAGGAGCAACGGAGTTGAGCGCAAACCAAGAATGCATCCCCGCATAGGTTTTCTTGTCAGTGATAACATGGAAGACAATCTTCTCGGGTTTCGAAGACGACTGAACAGCGGATGAGACCACAACCGATGCAGCCAAAACGTTGTCTGTAGCTAGGACAAAATGGTGGTAAGAATTGTCGGAGAGAACGGGGAGACGCTCAGGGGAAGGAAGCTGTCTCCGAGCGTGAGCATTGGAGGAATATTCATCGGTTAGTCTTAAGGAGAGGCAGTGAATTCCTTTAGGAATAGAGCTTGCTGCAAAGTGTTTGTTCATCAGCTCCGCAAATTTGGATTCCCTCATATCCTTTTCAAACTTCTCAATCTGTTCAAATCATATTTAAGCATTAAGCACATTCTAAAAAAAAAATTTCAGATAAATGGAAATGTACCATAGCTCGTAGGACGAGGGAGAATGTTTTGGCATCGTAGTGGTAGTTCTTCATATCGGAAACAAGTTGGCGAAAAGAATTAGGAAGCTTTAAACCATCAGGAATCTCTTGAGTGCTTACTTCGTTTAGAATTTTGTAAAAGTCTCTAACTAGTCTCTGCTGCAACAGCAAAATAAAATGTAAATAAAAACAAATGAAGAGGAATCCATCTGAAAAGAAAAGAAGGAATCATCATCAACTCACCTCTGAATCATCTACCCTACCAAGAAGACGTGGTCCTAACCGCCTCCCTAAACAATCTGAAGCCAAAAAGAAGAAGAAAATTTCATGAGCTCAGCTCTAAAGCAAAAAAAAGATAACATATTTGGTTCTGATCCATTAATACATAGACACATTTTGCCACTAACAAGTATAATTTGAGCTTAAAGCATCATAATCATTGGATCCAAACAACATAATAACAAGATGCTTGTGACCATCCTTTGATTTAACAACATTATATAGATCCGAGGCAATAAGTGTGAGATCCGAACCAAACCAAACCAAACCAAACCAAAGGGTAAGAAGAAAGAGGAAGAGGGGTTTAGTTATACCAATGGAGGAGCACTTGTTGACACCTTCAAGGGTGACAAGGGCGGTGAGGATGAAGACGAAAGGCAAGAGGAAGGCGAGGATCAAGATAGTGTGGAAGAGAGTTCGGTAAGAGATGAGAGGAGGTGCGACTTTGATCTTCATCGAATCAAAAAACTCATTGCTGCTGGAGATCGTGAGGCTTCTCATGCTTGGCGATATGTGAAGTTGCATCCTTTTATCGAACCCGATAAGAATAAAACCCTAATTCCTCCTCCACCCACTCCCCATCCAAACAACATCACCTCCCCGATCCCAATTGCATTTAACGGTTTCACCACCTCCTATGATGATCTCTCTATTTCGATTCGATTCGATGAGAGAAGAAGATAGTTTTTTGCTTTGCTCCTCCCCAAAAAGTGATTTCGCCGGTGGATGGATCTAAATAAATATTATTAATACACCACCACCACCACCACAAGAGAGAAGAAGAATGAAGAAAAAAAAAAAGAATCGTAATTAGTTTAACATCCTAATTTATAAATGGATTAGTTTAGAAGATTTATTTTGGATTTGTTCTATTATAAAACCGTGTTTTGAATTTTGGTGTCTTCACCTTGAGTTTAGGGGTTCTGTATTAAGCTAATTTTAGGTTTCTTCCGTCTTTCATGCCCTAACATTAAACTTGCTTATTACATCATTCTTCGTCTAATCATCTATTTTATCAACACTATCTTATTTAATATTTCGGCTTAAAATACTTTTTGAAGAGAGAAAAAAACACAAAATTGAAAGATGATGAGACTTAAATGTCTGAAGACAAAAACAGAAAGATATATGAGTGCAAGTCTCAGCAATGATATTGGTAAAAGATTTAACACTAAAAACAACACATTGGTTTCAAAAGTAGTAGAAGAAAAAACTCAAAACACTATTTTGATTCTTCAAACTTCAACCGCAATACGTCCAGCGACTTGGTCCAAATCCCTTTGCCCACTGGAAGTGATTCTTCTTCCTCTGTAAGAGACATCAAACAAAAACACACTGCAACCATTACCATCTTGCCAAAATAAGAGAGGATGGTTTTGATTTTAAAGTTAAGTAATTTTTTACCCTTTGGTGTCAATCTCAACAATGTTCATAGTCTCCAACTGCTGGAGGATGTGACGGGCAATGCCACCGCTGCTTTTGCAGAAATGTGGTGGGCGACTTCCGTTTCTCTTGCTTCCACCATAGATTCTACGGAAAGCACCAACTCCAAGACCTCCCCTCAGGTACACCTTCCTTGCCATAGATGCTGCATCATTAAAAAAAAAAGAGCATTCTTGTTAAAAATTTATATATATACGAGTATTGAGAAATAAAGCTGGGACTAACGGAAATAGAGCTTACCAGCTCTGATGTAGTACCAATCAGGATCATATGGTGCAAGCTCCTTCAACTTACCAGTCTTCACAATGTCTGTCCACGAGGGAAGCTCAATCTGAAACAAAACAACATACACTACATCAGAAATGGTTATCAACATGTTAAAATAAAAAAGAGTTGATTGAACTTCAATGATTGTGAACAAGACATAATAAGCGAACAAGAGACATCATTAAAACGAACACAGTGGGATATCTATTCAAGGCTTTCTCAAACAACATAATAGAAGAACACAGAGTGAAACAAACTGAAATGGAGACTTAGGTTGATCTAATTACAGATAAAGGGTTCTGCTTTCAAAATTAAAACAGCTAAAAGATTGATAATTACCCTAAATACACCGAAGAAGAGCACGGAAAATCACTAACCTTGCCAGAACGCTTGAGATGGGAAGCGTAAGCCTTCACGAAGTCGTGAGGAGATACGTCTTTCACAGTCTTACCAGTTGCCATGGCTAAAGGGAAGAGATCTTCGTCTAGAGGGGTTTTGCCGCTGAATCTCTCTCTCAGACCGCAAAGACTAGGGTTTTCAATCTCCAAAAACACTGCAAATATATATGCTCTTTTACATTTCACTTAGGGCTTTCTCCAAATCCGGATCTAAAACCCGACCTGTTCTGGGGGTACATACACTACTGGGCCTAAGTTCTTCTTCATACGGCCCTTATTAATGGGCCAGATATCTCATTTCAAACGACGACGTTTTAACGCTGTCGGACAAAACGTTCACGTTTTATCATCGCATAACTACTGGCGACTAGTTCGCATCTCGAGTCTCGTCTCCCTTTTCTTTTCCTTCAAACCCTAGAGAGAGAGAGAGAGAGAGTGGCCATCAGCTAATGGCGATGAAGAATCTATTGACCTCAGCTCTCCGATCTCAGAGGCGTCTGGCCTTGAATCGAGCCGTACGAGCTTCCTCCTCCCTCTCAGCCCTCGGTTCAGCCTCTCTGACTTCTCCCACCCCATCGCCGCCGATCGTTATGCCCTACGACCACGCCGCCGAGATCACCAAAGAGAAAATCAAGAGGCTAGAGCGCCCAGAGCAGCGTTTCCTCAAATACGCATCTCCGATTCCGATCCTCGCCTCACACAACCACATCTTATCAGCCCCGGAGACTCGCGTCACCACCTTGCCCAACGGTCTCCGAGTCGCCACCGAATCCAATCTCTCCGCGAAGACGGCCACCGTCGGAGTATGGATCGACGCCGGATCCAGGTTCGAATCCGACGAGACGAACGGGACGGCTCATTTTCTAGAGCATATGATATTCAAAGGCACGGAGAGGCGCACGGTGAGAGCCTTGGAGGAGGAGATCGAAGACATTGGTGGTCATCTCAATGCGTATACGTCGAGGGAGCAGACCACTTACTACGCCAAGGTGATGGATTCGGATGTGAACCAGGCTTTGGATGTCTTGGCTGATATCTTGCAGAACTCTAAGTTCGAGGAGCAGAGGATTAACCGCGAGCGTGATGTCATCCTCAGGGAAATGCAAGAGGTATCACCACTCCTCTTCTTAAAAATTCAAACTTTTTATGTTCTGTTCTCTATACTTAAAGTCAAATGTTTTGTTTCTTAGATGTCTCTGTTTCTCCATTCAGTTAAAAATTACAACTTTTTTGTTCTGTTCTCTCTGTTCATAGTTTATGTGTGTGGAGGCCTATTTGTTTTTTAGATACTAAAAGATCAAAACTTTTTTCCTGTTTTTGATTTTATGAGCTTAAATCATATGTTACGTGGTCGTGGAGTAACTATTTAGTGTGCATTTTGCATTCATTTTGTGATATTAGAGTGTATATGTTTCTTCACTCTGTTGAGCTGTATAGTTTATTGTAATTTGGTTGTTCGTTCACTCTCTTAAAGATGTTGTTGTTGTTAATTGGTATTTATGTAGGTGGAGGGACAAACCGATGAAGTTGTTCTTGACCATTTACACGCCACTGCTTTCCAATACACACCTCTTGGAAGAACTATTCTAGGACCTGCTCAGAATATCAAGTCTATCACCAGAAATGATCTTCAGAATTACATTAAGACTCATTACACCGCCTCCAGGATGGTATGACATTTCTTATCATTTTCTTCAATCAGTTATTATTGAATTTTTATGAATTCTTATGTTGGCTCATTCCAAAATATTTGCAGGTGATTGCTGCGGCAGGAGCTGTGAAGCATGAGGAAGTTGTTGAGCAAGTGAAGAAGCTATTTAACAAGTTGTCATCTGATACAACTTCTACTACTCAACTAGTTGCCAAAGAACCTGCTCGTTTTACTGGCTCTGAGGTTAAGACACAACCCTTTATGATTTTGTTGTTCCTAATTTTTTTTTCCTTTTTCTAAATTTATAGCCCGTTGAAATTATTGTTAGGTTCGAATGATTGATGACGACCTACCCCTTGCACAATTTGCTGTGGCCTTTGAAGGAGCATCTTGGACAGATCCAGATTCCGTTGCTCTTATGGTTATGCAAACCATGTTGGGTTCATGGAACAAAAATGTTGGTGGTGGCAAACACATGGGGTGAGATATTTGCTTTCTGTCACATGGATTCAACGTTAAAGTATCTTTTTGCAATATGTTGATGTTATTAACCTGTCTGTGCGCAGTTCTGCCCTGGCCCAGAGGGTTGCCATTAATGAAATAGCAGAAAGCATAATGGCATTCAACACCAACTACAAGGATACTGGCCTTTTCGGCGTGTACGCAGTTGCTAAGGTCAGTCCTAGGGAACAACACATCTTGCTTAAGCTTAGCTTTGCTCTTTACCTCTTTGTTATTTTTTCTCTTATTATATTTCTTTTAATATATTGCAAGTTACTCTATGCAGGCTGATTGCTTAGATGATTTATCATATGCTATCATGCGTGAGGTAACCGGGTTGGCCGGCCGAGTTTCAGACGATGATGTGACACGTGCACGGAATCAGGTTTAGTAACACAACTGTTTATTCCTCTCTTCCCCAAATTTCAGCTTCTTGCTCACTTGTTTATAAAACAATTTTAAATTTTCCCTTACAGCTGAAATCGTCGCTATTGCTTCACATGGATGGAACTAGTCCAATTGCTGAAGATATTGGTCGTCAGGTAATGATATCAACCATCTAAGCATCTTTTATAAGAATGTTATAAAATATGTGCATTGGTCAAAAGATGACTTGTGATATTTGCAGCTGCTGACCTATGGGAGAAGAATCCCAACCGCTGAACTCTTTGCAAGGATCGATGCTGTTGATGCCAACACGGTTAGACGTGTCGCCAACAAGTATATCTGGGACAAGGTAAGTTTATCTCTCGTCCTGTTTATTTAGACGGCCAAAAGAGAGTTCAAACGCAAAAGTAATTAAGGAGACTTTTTGGGGGGGATAAATGCGCAGGACCTTGCAATCTCAGCCATTGGTCCGATCCAAGATTTGCCAGACTACAACAAGTTCAGACGCAGAGCTTACATGAACCGTTACTAAGCCTCTGAAATAACCGTCACAGCACCGCAAGTTCCGCCCACGGGAGAGTCCGTAGGCGGAGAGAGAAAGAACAAGGGTGGCTGATCGATTCATTATTTTGAGTTTTCCTTTGCTGTAATCTTATAAATTTCCCATCGGTGGTAAAATAATAAATCTACCATTTGGAAGATGCTAGAGATCCTTTGGTTTTTGCTTCTCTTCATAGGTTTGCTATACATACTAATAAGTTGTGGAATGCTGGTTTAAAACCTTAATTTGAATCATTATTTCCTTTATTCTGCATTCTTCCTTTGCAACACCTTTTGTCACTATCTATTTAGTTTTCTTTTTCTTTTAATATTGCCCATTGTATCTAACTTCCGAAACCATTACACCGTCCAAATGTTAAAAAAGCTAACTCAATATCCACACATCATATTGGTCTTCATCACACGGGATACATAAAAATGGTAGATGGGATGGCATTTTGGGCTCTTTCCAAACTTTAATTTCGTTCACAATGGATCTGTCATGTAACATCTAAGGCTCGATGCCAAAGGGCCGTGTATATCGAGCTTATCTCACCAGAGCTGGTGGTGACCCACTAAACCGACCCATCGAATTCACATCTAACTAATACTTTTCTACGAGAGAAGGATCGGTTTAGTTTTATATCTCCCCAAATTGAAAGTTCGGTTGTGGTTCAACTTACTGATGCTACTGATTTTCTCCACATACTCAGTAAGTCTTCTAACTTTTTCTTGTTTCTTCCAAGTAGTTCTTATATATATATATATATCACTTTTTAAGAATCATCTTGTCATACTTCTATTACCATCATCATCATTTTATGAATTGTACATCCACTTTGTACCACCAAAATCATCACAAACATCATTAGTCTTTGGAATTTACATCTACCTTTGGTTCAGGTTCACCTTTTATCTAAAGAGTCTTCTCCAAATTTTTTGAAAATTTTCTTCTAAAGATTTCAGTGTAAAGTAAGAGGCTAGATCACAACAGCAAGACAGCCATACATATACATATACAACAACATTTTAGATATTCAAGTGTAGAAAACAACTTATAAGGATTGTCTCCTGTAGCACTTGTGAAAATACAAGTCAGTCTCATTGTTCCAAAGTACAAGTAGTCATATTAAGAAGGACAAACATAAACTGTTTAATAATTGGAGTGTTTAAAATTTAATTAACTCAAAAATGATGCTTCTGAAAACTACTAAACTTTATTAAGTAACTTCTGATTTGATCCAGTTGACAAATTTGCTTAGATTCTCATAAGAAATGCCATCTTTCACAACATTTTTCATCACAATCTCTTTAATCTTGATAGCTCGCTTTTTGAACTCTCCATTGTCCCTCATGATCGCATCGATCTTAATCTTCACCTCTAACCTTGAAATGACTCCATGTTCATCTAGTTCAAACCCTAATCCAATCTTCCACACATCGCATATATATGTTTTGTTGATAAATTGATCTGCAAAATAAGGGATACATAAAAATGGTATGCCATTTTGGACTCCTTCCAAAATTGAGTTCCATCCACAATGGCTCACGAAGCATCCAATGGCTCGATGCAAAAGGACCTCACGTTGTGGAGCCCATCTCACCACTATGACCTGATCCGACCCAGGACTGATTGGTGGTTGATAACAGCAGCTGGTGACCCACAAGACCGGCCTATTGAATCAACATGCAACTCATTAGGTTATATATAAGTAAGACACACATGGGAAGTTAGAAAAGTAAACCGGACTATTCTCAAACCATTACAACCTCTTTGTTAGTTCTAGACCAATTGCTAGCTCTTCTAATTGAGCTTTGTCCATAACTCCAAAGCTCCCAAAGGCAACATATATCACCGAACCAGGAATCTGCCGGTCCAACCATTCTAAACAATGCCTTTCTTCAGGTAAAAAGCTTCCCAATGACATAGATCCTTCTTCAAGATTATGATGAGCCAAACCAATAGGACCAATTGGTAATATTTTTGGAATCAGTTGAAACGCTGGCGTTTCAAGTTCAAACACAGAGTTACATAACAACCAATCCGTTGATTCGATTGATTTATTGTTTTGAAGCATAAGTTGGAATATGTTCCTCTGAGAATCTTTGTTCTTCAGACATACCCACACAAACTTGTCTGTTTCCATCTCTGGCATCCCTGGAGATAGTTGAATTGCCTTGTTTACCTTTGGAGTCCCTAACAAATAGAATAATAATAGCTATAATTAAAAAGCTGATCTAATGATCAAAAACTTAATTTTAATCTTACCATCATAATCAACGAGACCATCATCGACTAGTTTCTGAATACTAAATCCAAGAACCATAGACGCAGCCGCGGCAGGACAAAACGCTGCTCGTCTGATCCCAAACTTAGCAGCAACTTCAATTGCCCATCCAAGGCTCTGATCCGCCACAACGCAGCTGATGACCACACCGCTAGTTTCCGAGATCATCCTCTCGATCAGTTCCTCTACTTTGGTCGGCATAAAACGCAAAACAGATTCCGACAACTTCCCGGGAATGTTCCTCTGTTCCGGTGAATCCTCTAGACCGTCGGGGACTGAAACAAGCTTTATCCCATCCACAACATAATCGTCGTGGGATGGTTTGGAAAAGGAACTGATGATGCGGTTGTGGTTAAACTCGGTGTTTACGAATGTGATTTGGATTCCTTGTTGCGCAAGGTACCGTGAGAAGCACATCATTGGAAGAACATGACCTTGTGCTGGGTAAGGTATGACCATGACATGAGGCCTTCCCATTTTCTATTTTGAATTATTATCCAATGAAGAGTTTTGATTCATTATAAAGAATCAAAGGACAACGAATCTTCATAGGAGTACTAATTGACTTTTGTCGTTTTCCCCTTGGGAATCAAGACTAATTTGATACCAAAGCTTTGACTTGTATAATACGAAAACAACTGATAGTAACACATTAACTCTAAGATTTGATTTAACTAATTCAATCTCATAACTCATAAATCATAACCCAAACTTTACATTTAGTTTGTTTTTCTCGCCATAATTTTGAATATTACATCTCTTGATATGGATTTTTTTTTCAAGCCTTTGGAAGTGGCTTGCCTGTCAAGAAATACTTGAACAGCTCAAAAGCAGCACGAGGCTTGAACAATGGCACCTCGTGACCTGCTCCTCTCACGGTCACGAACGTTAGTCCCTCGTACACTTCCGTCCACCCTCCGACCTAAGTCCACACATTTGGTTCAAATATCATTTTTTATTTATAAACCGAAGATTAAAAAAAAAAGAACCAGCTGGTTTCTAGTACCTGTTTCTTGACATACCACGGATACCAAGAGACTTTGGTACTCAAAGAAAGTCTTGCTAATGCGTACCTAGTCGCCGTCACCGGTACAACGGAATCCACATCGCCACTTAACCATAACAAAAGAATACCACGGGTTCTAACGAGAATATTTCACGGTGATATTAATATATTATTGAGAAAACAAAAAATCACAGACCTGAAAACCCAAACCCTAATCCCACCAGAAATCATTTCCCGGTATATAGGTAGAACTGATAAATCTGAGTCGTTCCAGTTCCGGTTTAGTACCTCACTGCCAACAAAACCAACTCTAATTAAAACAGAGTTATTAGGCAATTAAACTAACACGATGCAAGTTATGTTATGAACCTGCAAGCTGTCCATTTGTAAGGAATCTTGGTGGTGTTGGCATGAAGAGCTTTCTGAACATCGGGCCGGTTGTAATAGATCTCTGCATATCTCTCGGTACATGGATCATACCCTGATATTTTCCTCAAAACCTACCCACAAAAATCGAAGAAAAATATAAAAAAATATTTAAAAAAAAAACAAAATATGTAAGTTATATAATGTAACCAACAATTTAAAACAGTAAACTGGATCCAAACCAGAAGATCAACAGAGGAAAGAGGTTCTTACGGAGTGAGGAAGATGAGGGACACGCATACTCCGGCGACCAGATGAACCACTGACTCCACGGCCAACTTCACTTGACTTGTTGCACGGGGGTGCATAGATGTTGTACTGGTCTATGTTACCAAACTCTTTCTCCATCGCGTAAGAGTAAACCGTTTCGCATTGATCTGATTCCGTCTGTCGACTAAAATCGCACGTGTTTACCAGCTGATGATACGTCCTATCAGAGATCATCGCATGGCTCCACCAATACGTCACCGTTCCAAGATTATCATAGTGATTGTCAGTCACAGCATTTCCAACCATGATTCCTTTGAGATTGATTGGGTTCTTAGAGCGTTTGTTGTAATGCATGATTTCTCTAGCGAGCTGAGGGACGTAATGTCCGGCGTAACTCTCTCCGGTGATGTAAACCTCACGGCGGTTGTATCTCGGAAACCGGTGAAGCCATTTAATAAGAAACTGAAGTGAATCTTTGGCTGCAAGACAGAGAAACAGAGTCGTCGGTTAAGGTAAACCGTGAGTATTTTAAAGGGGGTTGGTTATGGTTTAGTTATACCAGTGCGGATGTCGCCAGTATTGAAGAGGTCGGAGGAGCGGTTAGTGTAAGAGAAACCGACGCCGGCGGGAGCTTCGAGGAACAAGAGATTGGCGATTGAGTTCCACGCGAACTTGTTGAGATACAAACCGGACCCACCTTTGCTTATCCTGAATGGTCCAATCTCTTCCGACGCACCGTACGCTACCGATGAACATCCCGGTCCTAATCAATTTTTTTAACATTTTAAATTTTAAATTTAGACAAAAATATAGTATTAAAATGGATTTTTTTTTTTGTAAATTTGATAAATGAAAATTGGGATAGAGGTTGAATTTAAGCCAGGGGGTGTAAAGGAGAGACCAACAGTTAGGTGTGTAATAAATAGTGTCTGATTTCTGGTTTGAAATTTGCATTTAATGATTTTTCAATTTTCAACAGTACAATTTTATCTATTGAATGCATGCATGATAAACTACGCATTACGATATCATGAATATAAATGTATATAAAAATATTCATTTATCATCTTTTTTTTTTTTTTTGAAACTAATTCATTCATTTATCATCTTTGTAAATTGTAATGACGAATTGTATAACATACGCAAATCATGATACGTAACATAACTATTTTATTTGAGAAATGTGTGCTCCAATAAATAGTGAGTCCCCAGTGGTAGTTAGGGCATTATTCGCATGCCTCTAGTAGGCCAAACCCAATATATAATAGTATTATGGAAACTAAATAATGTAGATAAATAATCCCAGTTCCATTATAATGTTACGGAGTAAATAAATTGATAACCTAAAACGGCTAAATGACAATTGATAATGTTTATAAATTTTAAAGTAGATAATGTGTAAGAGTTAAATTACCTCCGTTGAGCCAAATCACGAGAGGTTTGGAGAGAGGAAGGTGAGAAGCTTCGGTGAGCCAATAGAAGAGTGATCTTCCTGAGTGTGTATCGACGGTGACATAGCCGGCAAACTGCTCAAACGTGACGTTTGGTTGACCGGGAAGTGATGTAATCCGGTCTGCTTCAGCTTGTTTCTCTCCTTCTCCTGCTTCACTTCCCCCTTGAGATGTCATTACAAGTATGGCCATGAGAGTGGTGAGAAGTATGCATTTTACCATCGCCATGGTCAGAAGGAGGGGAAGAAAAGTTTAGAGTGTGTCGGAGACTTTTCAGATTGGATTCTACAGTTCTACCTTTTGCTTGTCTTAAATAGAGAGAGAGATGAAATGAGGAGAATATTAATGACACTAAGATTATTATAATAATAAATATATAGATATATAGATTGGAAACAATGTAATACTACTCATACTACTACATATTCTCTCTTTCCTGGTCAAAATAAGATCATAGAAACAAATTAACGGTCAGTAGTACATCCCTCTGTTTCATCAATAAAAATGGGTACAATAGTTATCCTTCTAAAACATCAACTATATTAAAACGGAGGGAGTATTATTTAACTTTTAGCAATAAAAATGGGTACAATAGTTAGGAAAGAGTTAAGACATAATCTCAAACAATTCATTAATTTTCAGACGTGATATTTCAGCAATTTAGTTTTTTTTTGTAACAATTCAGCAATTTAGTTAATCAATTTCCTTTCAGCATGGTTTTTGTAGTTTGACTTTTAATTATGTTTAGTAGATTCCATTATGTTTCTTATGTTAATTCTATTTTTTGTCAATTTCTTATGTTAATTACTACCGTTATTTTTAGTCATCTCGCCGAATTAAAAAATACTCATTCTATTCTAAAATATTTGATGTTTTTGTTGAATATATAATAATTAAAAATATATTTTTTCTTATAATATTAAAAATATAAAATAAAACTAACTCAATCAATCATTAGGAGAATTATAAGATATCACTGATCACACCATTTTTAACAAACTAAAATTAATATAAAATATAAAAATATTATCTATTTTAAAACATCAAAATCTTCAAAACATTATCTATTTTGAAATAGAAGGATAATTACTTAACGTAATCTTTAAAACATTATCTGATAATTACTTAACGTTTTGCCAATAAAACCCATTGGACCATTTCTTCTGCAGCTGTTTTTTTTTTTTTTGTCACATCTTCTGCAGCTGTTTAAACTCTAAAACTAGAGTCTATTAAACGAAATTGTAGTTCCTTTTTTGTTTAGGAAAAGCCAGATCTTTATTAATTTTTTTTTGTTGGCACGTGTGTTCGAGTTTATTCGAGAAAGGATAAACAACAGCCAAAAGAAATGAGTGATGGTAAGAAAAGGCCCACCAATATTGTCAGTGACAGTAACTTTATGAAATATGGAAGAAGATACAATGATGACTTAAATGACACCACCAGCTTATAATAGCCAATACGTTATTTGATATGACAGAGCATTAAATCATTCGTGTGTTCATATGATAATTATATATCTATACCACATCTCCGCATGCATGTACATGCAAAACTTAGATTAATGTCTTTTAAGAGAATTAACTTAAACTAATTCTTTTTTGAGAAAAATTTAAACTTATGTTGGGTACTGCAGTTACTCTTATTACAAAAATGAAGTTTTATACTGCTCTTGATGTTTTATTGTTTCTTTTGTTCTCGGTCGTTTAGTGAATAGGTATGTTAAATACATACAAGAAATATATAAAACTGTCTTTTGCAAAAAAAATATATATATAAAACTGCTTTGAAATGTATAAAACTGTCTTTTGCAAAAAAAAAAAATTATATATATGCAAGAATTGATGTATAGGGGAAAAGTATTCTCTCCTTTTCCACTGATGAAATACCTACAACTTTGACCATCATTTCCTAGGTCACTACAACACTTTCTCCATTTTTATTTTGTATTATACTTTAAAATCTTTTTTGTCTTCTCCATGATTTATACTTACATTCAGTCTCGCTTCCTGGAACGATGAATGACTTCTTGATAATCAATGTCTGTGGCTTCTATGTAACTTTATAAATAGTAAATATCCAACAGCAACAAAAACTTAATTTGCTACATAAGCTCGACACATGTGATTAACTGCGTGTTTTATCAAGTTTAGTTCGCGTTTCTGTCCATAAAAGTAAACTCTATTTTTGGAAGAATCTGACATTTGCTTTAGAAGATTCTGATCCCGTGCTTAGCAATATACGTATATTTTTTTTACTTTCAGATGTCTTATAAAGTATCTCAAACTTTGTAAGAAAAAGGAGAATGATTAAAAGTGACTTAATGGAATTTAAAGAAGCACAGAAGTGGTAGTTGGCATATGAGATAGATATTAAAGTTTCATAGTAATGACGCTTTCGTGTATCTATCTAAATAAATAAGTATATACAAACTATTCAGTTTTTCTTCTTCTTTTTAAAACGAGTAAATGATGAAATGACAGAGAAACGAGTGAGGTGGAATAGTGTTATTGTCATTTCAAGAAACTGTGCTTACGTATATTTTGTCCTAACATATTCAGAGTTTGTGTCAGTCTCTCTCTTCCTTCTTCCATTTCTCTTTCTGTGACGTTTTTAAGGACATGAAACGGTGAATCTCTGCTAACATCACGTACAATTACAGTCGCTTATGTCACCATCCAATCATACGTCGCAGCTCCTTCCGCAGCACCTTCCGCAGCACCTCATGATTGTTGGACATTTGTATTGGGCTTGGCCCAGCTAAAATTATGATTTATCATATCTTTTAAGCTCTGAACTCAGTACATGGCCATCTCTCTCTCTCTCTCTCTCTCTCTCTCTCTCTCTCTCTCTCTCTCTCTCTCTCTCTCTCTCTCTCTCTCTCTCTCTCTCTCTCTCTCTCTCTCTCTCTCTCTCTCTCTCTCTCTCTCTCTCTCTCTCTCTCTCTCTCTCTCTCTCTCTCTCTCTCTCTCTCTCTCTCTCTCTCTCTCTCTCTCTCTCTCTCTCTCTCTCTCTCTCTCTCTCTCTCTCTCTCTCTCTCTCTCTCTCTCTCTCTCTCTCTCTCTCTCTCTCTCTCTCTCTCTCTCTCTCTCTCTCTCTCTCAAATGGAGTCAAAACAATCAAATCTTGAATCACCTCTCAAAATCCCAAGTCCCTACCTAAATCCGAACCGAAAAACCAAAATCGGATCCGAACAATTATACAAAAATATCTGAGCGGAACTTAAGAGTTTAGTAATTTTAAGTTTGGTTATAATCCGAACTATGATCCAGAGATATCTGAAATTAGTTAAATATGTTAATATTTTTATATATATTAAGGTGATTTAGATATTTTAGAATATTCAAATTATTTTTGTAATTTGTTTTATTTATTATTTTGAATACTTTTAATTAATATAGTTTAACTAATTATTAAATAGATTTGTAAATAATTTATATATTTTGAAAAACAAATTGTTAATTTTTGAGACTTAAATATATTTTTGGACGATTTTAAACATTCATTACAATCTGATCTGAACTGTTCAGAAGAAACCGAACCGAGTCCGACCTGGTAATTTATAAAATCCGAATGAGATTTATGAGCAGAACACCGAAAAATCTGAAAATCAAAATCAACCGAACTGAATCCGACGGCCCCCTAAGGCCCAGGCCCTAAAAAAATCCAATCGGATCATCAAGAAATCACAGTTTTCAACTCTGATCACAGAGAGATAACCTTTTTTGTCATCCTTTTCATTTCATTTCATCAAAGAAATTGTATAATGGCCTTTGATCAGAGCCAGGTTACAACATATTCTTGTAACACAGAGAGATAACTTAATTAGATGAAATAACAGGTTTGAACAATTAACCAGACCGATCGATATAATGACATGATATTGTAAATTTGTTGTTACTTCTCAGGTACAGAAGTCCAACAGACACAATGATGTCTCCAGTTACAAAAGATCTTCTCACAAGAAGCAGAAAAGCTTTAGGTGCTCTTATTCCACCCAGTTTCAACTTATCCAAGGTTTTCATCATTACCAAATCGGTTCATTAACTTCCGCAGCTTGCACTTACCGATTGTTGTTTTTTTCAGATTTAGATCAACGCAAACCGGAATCCGGTCTATCATCTGTCACTTGCTGAACGTTGATGACATTGTGGATTTGTGGGTCGAACCGAATTAAGTTTTTGCATGTTTTAGTTTTGTCCTCGAAAGATTGATTAAACCAACAATCATTTGACAAATGGTAGTGAGCTGGAGTTCTGTTCTCCATGTACTCTCTATCCTCCTAAAATTAGTAAGAAACAAAAATTAATAAACGTTTATATTGCACTAGAATTAAATTAAAGTTAAGTATCGTTATAGTTGAAACTAATCCCCTTAGTTTAGTTCTTAAATTGTTCCCGCTTCATTTAACTGACAATCTATAGCTAACTGAAAACGAACAAACAAACAAAAAACTTCATTGATACTTTTTGTTACTCTTGTTTTTCGTATTTGTTTCTTTTTTGGTTACTGCATATAAATAAAGAAAACCCTTGTTAGTTTTATTCTCAATCCTCTTCCTCTCATTTTGTAACTTCTCTCCGGATAATCAATTCCTCTTGTAACTCTTATTTTCTTCAACCACACAAAAATACACAACAATGGAAACGAAAACTGAAAGCATAGATCAACAATGGACGGATTCAATTTCTCAATCTTCATCTTCACGATCATCATCAATCACATCTGATTCTTCTGATGGACACTTTGATATCCGACATTTTCCTCTTCCCAAGCCAACACTGTCTGCAGCCGAGGCACAGAAACAGAGAGAGACACATCAGGCTTATAACTCCTCCGTGAGCTCTTACACCGGTTCGTCATGGTCCTCGGTTCGCCAGAACAACCTTGCTGACTCGCCTGGTTACGATCCAAACCGGATTCCATCTTCGGTTTTCTCTAGCAAACAGTCTAATTCGACAGAATGGAGTATAGCTTCTAATGAATCCTTGTTTAGCATCCACGATGGGAGCTTTAACATTTCAACAAGGGAGGATCATGGAGTACCTTCAGGGTTGAGATTGGGTGAGATACCTAGATTTGAAGAACCGGTTCACGAGATAACCGAAATCAAACCGGTTCCTCTTCCTCTCCCTCCTCCTACCTTTGCTCAGGTTGAGAAACCCACAGAACCTGAGAAAGAAATGATTCCAGAGAAGAAACAAAACAATGAAGAAGAATCAGACTCTGAGATTAACCAAGATGATCAAAACGAAGAAAGCGACAACGAACATGAAGAAGAGGAAGAAGAAGAAGATATGTTCCAAGAGAAGGTTGAAAAACAAGAAGAAGTAGAAGATGCGAAGGAGAATAAAACAGAAGATGCAAACAGTACAGTTTCATATTCCCCTACCATTTCTTGTCGCTCAGACACCAGCAATAACAGCGTTTGTTCTTTCGCGTTCCCAGTGTAAGCCATTTTTAGAGAAAAAATACATTGTTTATAATTTCTTGTGCAGGAAGAAACCAATGAAAACCCTAGAATAACTTTTTTGGTATTCATGCAACAGATTGCAGAATGAAAATGGAGTAGACAAAACGCCGTCTTTGGAAATAAGAGGGAACGCTTCCCACAACACAAGACCCGAATATCTGCTGCCTCAATCGCCGATGCAACCGCCCCAACCTGAACCGCTGCCGCATTCAGAACCGCAATCACAACCCCAGCGGACGGCTTCCAATAGAATAGAGTCCCAAACGCAATCGCCAAAAACTTGGACACGTGGTTGCTTCTCTTGCTTCCACTGTCCTTTAAGATGCTGGTTTTTCAAGTAGTGAAAACATTTGTTACCGAATGTTGTGTATACTGGTTGCAGGATGATATAACTTTTATGTAATGGTGATGCAGACACAGAAAGACCACATTTTTTTATTACTTTATTTCTTAACGTATTGTATACAGTAGTACCTAAAAGACAGATATAATTCACTACTTAAACCAACTTCATTTTCTATTTATTCGTTTAAAAAGGTTATAATAACTCCTCTTTATATCCTCATTATTGTGGTTAACGTGTTGAATACATGGAAATTTAGTTTAAATTTAAAGAGGAGGGCATAGGCAGGTTGAGGTCCATCTCTCTCACCTCTCTCTCTTGTTTTCACTCTTATTTACTTTTCGTTTACACTAATACGTGCTTGTGATATAACGAGCTGCTTCAATGATGTTTCTAAAACTGATCAGTGTCATGTGTTAGTAAATGTGTCATATATATATTGGCTTGTGCTTAGATTACATGTATATCTATAATTCTGTATAACTGATCAACGATGGAGTCTACTTACATATATTCAGTGCTTAGATTTCATAAAATCATAACCATAAGTATTACTAGATCTTCACCCGTCCGGTTGGGCGGGTATTTATTTTATGTTTTTAGTTTTTTATTTATAAATGATATATTTGTAATATTTAAACATAAATTTAGAATTGAAAATTAACATTTGTAGTTATAATAAAAATTAAAAGTTTAAAAAAATATTTTGATATAAATTTTAAATTCCTAATTAAAATAATATAGAGATGGGTCATACTTTTTTCCAATTCCAAAATCTTAGCATTATTAATAAAATAATTTATAAATAAATAAAATATATAAACATATTTAAAATTAAAATAAATTTGTTAAAAAAAATATTCTTACGCCATTATTGTTTATTTCTATAGTTTGACATGTGGCCGTATAAATATTTGCTTTCACTTCAATTTTTTTCTTTGTTCTAATGATAATATATATATATGTGTGTGTAAATTAATATGTATTACATAATTGTTAGTATAACATTTTAAAACAAAATTTTTATTTATTACTTTAAATAATTTATATTATGTGATTTTAATCGTCTATTATATCACAGTGTATCATATAAAAATCTTTCATTTATAACTAATTAGACTTATATTATAAAAGTGTTATACAAACAAATTTATAAATAAAATATTTTATATTTTATTTATATAATATATAAATTGATTTTGATGTGTGATTTTTATTTTATTATTTTTATTACTAAATATTGAAAAAATATTTAATGTTAACAGAAAATCTATAAGGAAATTTATTTTGATTAATGTTCATTCTAGTAAAGAAATCTTTTATTTAAATTAGGAAAAAACATTAAATACTTAAATCTATCATTTAAATAAGGAAAATACAAAATTCTCTATTATCTTTGTTATCAAACAAAATTTAATTTTTTTAAAGAATCCTATTTCTATTATCAAACAAAAGCTTAAAATATTTCTACTTTAATAAGATAGATGAATAGCTGGAGAGGAGTGGAACAAGGGCGGATCTAAGACTTTATCCATTGGTCTTTACTTCATTAGATTTTGCTCTCTTCGTTTCTTTTGTTGGTCCAAGATTTTGGATCCACGAAAGTACCACACAATCAATAACCATCAATAAAAACATTCACATAGTATGTTTTAATTTCGTAGACGTGAAAAAAGTTCTCGTTGTAAAAGTGAGAACTTGCTTACTCTGTAATGTACATGTGCACACCATTATACACCATTACATAGGTAAAATGTAGCATGACATAAACTCATCTACACAAATAAACATATGTTGCGGATGACAAAAGTAAAATAAAAATACAAATGTTGGGTTACTATCGAGTACGATAACATAGGGATTGGTGTTTGAGATAGGAACAGTGCAGAGACAAAGTTTATTACCCTACGCATTATAAACAGATTCAGTAGTTATGTATCTCTGTCTTTTCACTGATGCCATCTTTTCTTATATAGAATCCGACTATTGTTAATATATACATGCAGCATATGCTTGTCACTCTTCCCCAAAGTAAAATTCAGGATAGCAACAATTACACTAAGCTCAGGCACTATGCTGTACGCATGCCTTTGTACAACAATTTTATATCAAAGTATAAATTAAATTTCAATATTTTGAAATAATTAAATGAGAATAACAGTGAATAGAAATTTTGGAGGGGAGGGGGGGGGGGGGGGGGGGGGGGCCGTTGAGTAAATGACTCTCTTTCTTTTTCTTCTGTTTTCTTCAGTTTATCTCTCGAGATGCCCAACCTGGCAACCTCTTCACTCCATCCACCTTTTAGCGAATTATATAACAACGTAGTAAATACACATTTTAAATATCGTCGTTTTTTAGTCTTTAGTAATTTATTAAGGGTCACTTTATATACTACTATATGTTATAGATTTGTATAAAAAATCCATCATATATACTTGCTAAAACACACAGAAATTTTAACACAATCTACAAGAACTCATACTAGCACATACTCCCTCCGTTTCAATTTATTTGTTGTTCTAGACCTCGGCACACAGATTAATAAAACATTTAATTTTGTATATTTACTAGATAAAAATATCATTACCAATACACCTAATTAGATTTCAACCAATAGAAAAATAGATTAGATTAAAAAGTCAATAAATTTTGCATTGAAATCATAAAACGACACTTATTTTGAAACGAAAATTTTGCTCCAAAACGACATATAATTCGAAACGGAGGGAGTATTTAATTAGCTTTCATAAGCGGACCGTACATCAACGTTTCTGTTAAAAGACCAGTTAATGTTCTCGAATTTTGAGTAAACTATATGATGATAGAATCTCAGAAATGTGGCCTCTATCGATACATGTGTATATATATGGATAACGTGTTTGTCTAATTTCAATAGAGACTTCAAACTTCGATTGAGGTGATTAATTTGTATACGTCTCGAAATGGCATGTGTATTGTAAAGAAAATGGCATGTCTGCCGACGGCATTGTGTAGATTTGAACATTTTCTTTTAACGACCGAAGTTACTGAATGGATATTCTATTTATCAAATTCCACGTATACCTCACTTTGTTCATACGTCTTTTTGTGTGTGTGTGTGTTGCTATCTTTAGCTTATTATTCATATATAATAACCATCATCATATTTACGAATTATTTCTGGTCGCTAGAATATTTAAAAAGGAGTTACGGGATGAATAGAAATTACTGTCCAACTTTGAAAATTTATATAGTTTTATGAATAATTCAGAATTGGACAAGACTTGGATTCACCCTCTATGATGAACCTTTAAATTCACCACCTCCCTAATAACCAAATTAAAGTGCCAACTAGATTAATGATAAAATAATTTTAAAAATAAATAATATCATATTTAATAATGCTAATGTCACTATTTAATTCCTAAATTCAAATTCTATACCCTAAATCCAAATTCTAAACTCTAAATTTTAACTTATAAACCCAAACTCTATACCCTAAACCCAAATCTTAAACCCTAAACCCAAACCATAAATCATAAACCAAAAAATCTAAACTCTAAACCCAAAACTATATCCTAAACTCAAATCCTAGACCCTAAACCCAAATCTTAGACTCTAAACCAAAATAATAAACCCTAAACCCAAACCGTAGACCCTAAACCCAAACCCTAGACCGTAACCCAAACCATGAACTCTAAATCCAAACTTTAATTCTTAACCTTAAATTTCGAAAGAACAACATCAATATTAATCTAAATATTTAGGGTATAAGGTTTGAGTTTTGTATTTACGTTTTGGGTTTAGAGTCTAAGATTTGGGTTTAGGGTATATGTTTGGGTTTAGAGTTCATGGTTTTGGGTTTATAATTTATGGTTTGAGTTTAGGGTTTAAGATTTGAGCTTAGGATATAGAGTTAGGGTTTAGAATTTAGAATTTAGGGTTTAGAATTTTGATTTAGGGTATAGAGTTTGAATTTATTGATTAGATAGTGACATTAGCATTAGTAAAATTGACACTATTTATTTTTCTAATTATTTTGGTTTTTGAAAAAATTATTTAATATTTTCTAATCATTAATCTAGTTGGCACTTTGATTGGTTATCAGGGAGATGGTGAATTTAAAGGTTCACTATATGGGGTGAATCCAAGTCTTGTCCTTCAGAATTTATCTCTGTGGTGCATTTATATGACTTAAGTATATGTATTGTTTAGGGCGAGACCCGTTCTCTAGGATATAATTGTCTTTGGTCATTCTCATGATTGATTATTAATTATTATCACGATACGATATGTATAGAAAATTAAACCTATTAAAATCCAATCTTGTTCATGCCACAAACTTTTTTTTTTCACAAACTTTTGGAGTCGGTGAAGTAGACATGACTTAGTGGATTCTTAGTTTGTCCGATTTCTCCTTTTTACTATGTGATGTCCTAAGATATCATGTTCATCATCACCCTTTATTTTTCTCACTACCTCTGTTTTGATTCATAAGGATATGTATTGCTTTCGTCCCTTCTAATTAGGCATGAGAATTAAAATCCGGATCCACGATCCGATTCAGTATCCATTCGGATTTGGTCCAAAAACAGATATTCAGAGAATCTGAATCCGAATAGTGCTTCTATGAATCCAATGGATTCGGATACGAATTCGGATCGTAAATTTTTTGGTTCGGATATCTGGATCTGGATCCGAACCTATTATATATTTAAAATATAATTATATTTATATATGTATACCATATATAGTTTATATATAAAATAACTAAAATTTTAGTTTTATTATATTTCAATAACTTTTCAATTTTAATTTTTTAAAAATAATTCTAAACAGACTAAATAAATAGTTAATTAGTTAGTTTTTAATTTAGTTTATAAATTATAAATTTATTTTTTTAAAAAAATTGTTCGGATTCGGATATTCACAGGTATTCAGATTTTTAGTCTGGATATCCGAACTCCGAATATTCAGAAGGTCTGAATCTAGATCCGGATAGCAATTTTACGGATCCGGCAGATTCGAATACGAATCCAAATGTCGTAATATACCCGGGATATCCGGTTCGTCCCACCCCTACTTTTAATTTTCCTATTAATATCTTACACTATATAAAGACAATGTACAATTTTGATACAAGTTCAAAGTTAATGCTATCGAATCACGTAAATATTTATACTATCACACATATTTTACTAAATCCTTATATTAAAATAAAAAGAAGAGTATATATAAACAATTAATTTTTCAATTGAATATACGTTTAAATATCCCCTATATATTAAAGGAGAAGCATTGTAATTTAATGAGTGCATATTACATATGCCTTGTGATAGTTCTACGGCAATCTGAAAACGAATATGCTGACATGTTACGTGCATAGAGTTTCTCAACTAAACTATATAAATGCCTTTATACTATATATACTTTTTTTTGTCAATCGCGTTTACACTATATACTATTTTACGTTTTTCAATATAAAACGCACATACATAGTTCTACGGGTTATACAAAGTCTTACATAGAACGACAATTTACCAAAAAAAAATATCACTATTGTGTAGGTTTATTTTATTTTATACTTAATTTATTTTAATAAAATATTATCTTTCATGTGTTATTTTGAACAAACTGTCTTTTAATGTTAATTACGGTATTTTATATATTTATCAACCACCTTTATATATTTTTTTATATACACATACATGTAAGAGTGGGCACAAATCAGATATCCGAGATTTTGGAGGTATTCGTGATACAGTCTGTTTCGTCTGAATAATCAATTATCTTATTCGATTTGATTCGTAGCCATTCAGATATACGGTGTCCCAAATATCTAGAAAAAATAGATTTTTAACTGTTTTCGATCTGTAAAAATAATTAAATTAATTAAGAATAAATAAAATCTAAATAATAAATTTTCTTACAAAAATAAAAACTTATCTTTAATATTAGTACCTAATTTAATAAATTTAGTAAATAAAAATATTATAAAACTTATATAGAATATATTATTTATATAACTTATATATAATTCATTAAATATATGTATATATAAGCATATAACAGATCATATCAAATATCCGTTTTTAAAAGTATTAGTATTTGTGAATTAATTCATTTTTTAGAGATATTGCATATTAGAATTTTTTATTCGTAGAATTACGGATATCCAGATCTAATTTTTTCCGAATCGAAAAGATTAACGAATCAAATCAAAATTTACGGATATTTTGTCCAATCCTACATACATGTGCACTGACGTGAGCACTTATATAAATAAATATTCACTATAAATGAGGATTCTAATTCTCTTAGAAGCTAAAATATTCTTTTTAATGTTTCCATTCACCATCAACCAAATTATAATGAAATGATTTGTGTTAATATTTTCTTTTCTTTTCTTCAATTATTATCTAAACTTAATTTGACTTTCCATGCATTTAGACATTATAATATGAAACTGTTTATTTGACATTAGAACTGTCTAAAATTCATATAACATGTAACCAAATAAATAATAATAGTTTTTGGTAATCATTGAAAAAACTAAAATTCTCAAATATTTTAACTGAATAAACAGAATAAATATTGAATTAGAATGGGTGTTATATTTTAATAGATTAAAAAACAAAAAGCTAATTTAAAATTGAATGATATCCAAATTAAACATAACTAATATCTTATTATCTTAAGAAATCATGAAATTAATAATCTTATTACGCGTAAAGTGCATATTATTAACTAGTATTTATATTATTCCATATATATTACTACATCCAAATGTTAAAGCGATTTTCATTTAAATAAAAGAAAAACAGGGTTTAGTGATGTCTAATATGAGTACTTGTGTTAAAAAGGCAGTCATGACTCAATAAGGTACGCGAGGCGTGCTTTGAGTAATCCACAACTTTTTAAAAATTTGTCGATAACAGCATGCCGTATTGCCCTTCCACATATACTATATACTATGTATATGTAAGTTGCATTTTATAAATGGTCCCCCATATATAAATATAATCAAGGTCTATAAATTCACTCAAAATATATAATATTTAAAATTCGAATATCCGCAAGATACTCAATTTAAAAGGGTGGATAAAAACTCTTAAGCATAAGCTACATATGCTAAACTGTAAAAGCCTAGCTCTGATGATTTACAAAAACGTTATGTAAGAACATCATCGGTAAGTGATGGTGGTTTTTACATCATTGATGATAAAGTGATGATCGTTTAATCGGTCATAGTATAATTATTAGATCCAGAATCACTTTTACTAGTGACTGCAAATCTGCAATGGCGGCTGTAAAAACGTGTTTATTTATAAATTATAATCTTTTGGTTATTTCATCTAAAGAGCATTAGTTAGATGTTTTATCAAGCTACTATTATGTAACTTTCACGTAAATATATGTTCAATAATTTGCGTTCTTCACGTAAACTTGTTTGGGGTCTTCTTCTTAGCCGTGTACTATAATTGCCATTATTCATATCTCTTTTTTTTTTGTCACTGGCCATTCATATCTCATACTGGGATAAAATGATATCCGAATTGTGTTTCTCGTCCGTATATAGATTTGCAGATATGATATGATCCATAATATTAAAGATGAAAATGAATTTGACTGATTAATCAAAGCACTTAGTTTATTTTCCGTTCGAGGATAGCGAAATCTGCCACGTGGCTCTACTACATCCATAGCTTTTTAGCATAAATAGTCGCAATTCTTCCAAATTTTGGAGGCTTGTGATACTGGTAGGGTTCTTCATATTCACTTCCAAAAGCATCTTCCTCTTTCTTTTCTTTTCTTTTTTTCTTTTTCTTTTCATATTCTCATTTTATTCATGCTTTTAAAAAGAAAAACGGAATCAAATACTTTTTTTTCTCTATTTCTCATCCTTCAGTTCAGTCCCTCTTCTTCATCATCATATTTTATATACTCACTTTATAAAATAGCAAAACCCTAGATTTGCTGTTACCGTTCAGACTCAGGAGCTAGCTATCAAGTAAGCAAAAACATCTCTTTTTCTCGTGTCGTCGGAAAAGAAAATCCATATAGAAAAATGATTATTAAACCCTAATTTTCTTCAAATAAGTATATATTTTATGATTTTTCTTTCGTGAATTTCACTATATTATCGATCACTTGTTTACAAAAAATCGGAAACCTAAAGGATAATATGATATTCTTAGAAATTTTAAACTAATTAAATTTTTTTCTTTAAAGATCTCAACAGTAGTAGCATTATGAATACCGTACCTTGGAGAGATGCAAACGACGATGTTTCAGGCGGGATTAGGACAAGACGTGATGGAGAAGTACAAAAAAATACAGAAGAAGCTGTCGTAGCCACCAGTGGCAAACCCGTAATTAAGAAGCCACCAACCTCGATTTCTTCTTCTTCTTCTTCGTCGTCGTGGATGAAATCGAAGGATCCAAGAATTGTTAGGGTTTCACGCGCCTTTGGAGGCAAAGACCGTCACAGCAAAGTGTGTACGTTGCGTGGTCTACGTGACAGACGCGTGAGATTATCAGTCCCCACGGCTATCCAGCTTTACGATCTTCAAGAACGTCTCGGCCTTGACCAGCCTAGCAAAGCCGTTGACTGGTTGCTCAATGCAGCCAAAGAGGAGATCGATGAGCTTCCTCCCTTGCCCGTCTCGCCGGAAACTTTTAGTCTTTTCAACCATCATCAGTCGTTCTTGAATCTTAGTCAACCACCGGGTCAAGATCCGACCCAACTCGGATTTAAAATCAATGGGTGTGTAGAAGATCAGCCTAATACTACTACTAGCCGTGAAGAAACCAACAGTCATCACACTGGTTCTTATGGAACCTATCAAAACATGGAACAGCATCAACAACAACATACGAGGTTTCAGGCAGATTATCCCCATCATCAACATCAACTACATAGTCTTGTCCCAATTCAATCACAATTCTTGGTATGTCCAGTGACGGCATCATCAACAACTACTACTATACAATCTTTGTTTCCCTCATCATCATCAGCTGGTTCGAGGACTATGGAGACAACAGATCCAAGGCAAATGGTAAGCCATTTTCAAATGCCATTAATGGGTAGTTCTTCATCTTCCCAAAACATTTCGTCTCTCTACTCCTTGTTGCATGGTAGTAGTAACCCGATGCCGTCGGTCCAGTTCGACCGGAAGTAGAAGAACTGAAGGCGTAACAATCTGATGTGAAATTGGATTATGGAAACAATTAATGTTTGATGTGCTCACAAGTGAAGAGACACCAAAAAAAAACATGGTAGTTAATGTTGTACCTTTTTCCTAATATTTGTTCTATACGAGTCAACGTTATATGATTGATTTACTAGTATGCGTGCCTGTGTTTGGAAAATTTCTCATCTACATGTAACATTTTTTTTTTGAAATTATCATCTACATGTAACTTCTTCATAGGATCTGAGTACACACAAAACACAAACATTGAACATTAAATATTAATTTGCGTTGGTTCTTTCTAGTATAACTGTATTCTGTATTATAAGTAACTGGATTAATGTAAAATAAATTTTGAAAATAACAAGCTAAATAAATTTAGATTCAGGGAGAGACAGCACAATAATGTGAAATGATTGTAATATTTTCTATAATCTATTAAGTGAGCTGGTAATTAATAATGTATTGTGTATGGCATTATGTTTCCTACTTGATGCAATATACAAAACGATGACAATTTATTATGATTAACGATTTTGACATAAGTTCATAAATCCATTACCCAAAATAAAAATACCGAAAGTTATTATATTGTGTCATGTGAATCAGATGTAAAATGTGTGACTCAATGATCAAATAGAAATTCATTGTGTGAACATACAGTTAATCCACATTTAGACTGACGGTGTTGTAAGTTAATAATACGCATGCAATTGCATTAAGATGTTAAGATCACGCTCGGTTAATGCTCTCGTCGGCTATGTATGCTAACTCAAATGCACTTAATAGGCTAAGTATAGATACTATATACGACAAAACATAAAAAGTTTGTAAACATTAAGTTCTTCTTCTGTTAATTAAAGTTTATTTATATTTAAAGGGCCAGGTATGTATATATAGATGCATGCATGAAGGAGTAAGAGGAAATAATTAACTAGGTTGTAGACAAAAGCATGTAAATATGTGTACAATCTTTGAAGTACTTATTGAATAGAGTAAAAAAGGCTACCGATCCAATGCTCTGTGACACTGTCATATCTCGATCATACTTTCTGCAAAAAGCTTCCATGTCGCTCTAGCTATCATGCAGCGCCTATAGTACACATATATACATGTGAAAAAATCTAGAAACGAGTATATATGATAAAGATATTTTATAGATTCTCTGTAGAAGTATAGATTGTTATCACTTATCATCATAGTGATGTCTATAGCAGTGTATAACTCCACTCAGAAACTAGCAAGAACAGTCGACAGAGAAAAAGTAGCAAGAATGAAAACAGTTTTACATTAGTTATTGGGCTGCTCTATAAGGCCCATTGTATTGAGGTTTTGTTTGAGAGCTAGAAAGCCCATGTAGAATTACGTTTTACTTAAACTATAGGAAAATTGTAATTATGTATTTTGTGAAAACAACAAAGGAAAACTGTAATTACGTCTGTATGTGCCAAGTATATTATCGATTCGGGCAGTAATCGTGTACACAACAGAACACAAACAAGCTGTAAATAATTCGATTGGTAATTTATTTTATTTGGCTCGCTGCCGACTGCCGAGGTTAGTTGGGGCGTTTTTCAGTGGAGAAAGTTTCTTCTCCGGTAAGAATTCTACTTTTATCTTTTGTGAGATTGGTTTACTCTTCTCGTAGTTGCGCTCAAATGGATCCAATAAGAGCAGAAATTAAATTTTAATTTTCACTAAAAGAATCTCATCTTATCGTTGGTAGGTTCCAAAGTAAAGAAGCTTTCGTGGGAAATGAATTAGAGAGGGATGCGTGTTGCCTACTTTGGTTTATCGTTCAAGAAATGGTTCTATTGGGTGAAGTTGTAAGAGAGTTTGAATAATGAGCAATGGAGCTGGGGACATACAGTGGAAGAAGTCAGAGCAGAGAAAAGAGAAAACATTCTCAAGGAAATGATTTCGCCTACGCCATTGCAAGAACGGCTGTTGCTCAGATATGCACGAAGCCAAATCGTGTAATCTATCAGAGGAAGCTAATGCATGCGCAATCGAAGGAGAAGTACAACATTCTTTCAATGGTGGTGGTAGGTCAGAAGAAGAAGTACTCAAGAAGGTGGAGACAAGAGGAAGAAGAAGTTAGACACCGAAGAAAATCGTCAACGGATTGACTTGGGAACTGTCGACTCAGATGTAAAATAGGTACCATGTCATTTTAGTATTTGTAGACAGAATAGCTCTGCATCCTCAATTTTAGTGAACGTTTGCTATTGTATACGTTACTGTTTAGGGTGAAATTTGTTACTAATTCAAAATGTTTGCTTAGCCTTTTAACTCCATTTGCTAATAAAAATTGTTCTGACGGACCAATTAATATGCTATATGCCTCTATTAAGTAGACCTGTGTGTATATATATGTTTGTTACACAATCAAGTAGGAAGAGAACAGACAAAAGGGGTGAAAACACAGAAACCAAAAGGTTCTCTCCCTCTATTAGATTTCTTCATTTACAATTCTAAGTGATACACATTGAATTAAGAGAAGCAAACTTCACTAACCAAGTCTCTAAAAATCATTCTCTCAATATCTAACACTATCCCTGGATTCTCACCTTCAAACTCCTTCAAATTCATGCCTAGACATCGCAGGTCCTCCCATATGATGTCTTCCTCGTCATCCTCCAAGATACATTTTGATTTGTTCTCTTGTAACCTATCAATCTCTGAACAGATTGTCTGCAGAAGTTCCTCCGCTTCTAATTTTTTCTCCATCGTTGTAGCTGGACTTGCGGTAAACCGTGGCTTGGTGCAGCCTTCTGCAGTGAACCTCTGAGCTAGAATCTCATTAACAGTATCGAAGATGAGTTTTCTCCTGATTGTCTCTGTCAGATTTGTCTGCTGTTGTCTGAATCCTCTGCCTCTGTTGTCTAGTAGAGTCATATTGCTGTCCTTTTTCTCCTCCAGGAAGAAGAACAGTCCAGGGTTGATAGGGAGACGTGCTTGGTTCAGCTGGATGCTTATCTTGCTGTATTCAAGATCTCGTAGAAGCCCTGATGCCGACAATATCTCCGAGATGTACTTGTGGTCGCCGCTTTTGAAGTTTGCAACTTCATCAGGTAAACATTCTAGAAGATCAGAGAATGTCTGCGTTGGAACCTTATTCTCAGGCAATAGTATGGATCTGCAGACGCCGGTAGGCTTATTTATCCACACAGATTCTTCAGAACGTAGAGCATCGTCCTCTGGCACGGAAAAACAAATAAAAGATAAGCTTCTTGGAGTTGCTATAAGCTAGCTATATGATTCTTTTGAAAAAGTGCCTCACCTTTAAAACTAAGGGATATCTTCCTCACAGGGGACGGTGAGTCGTCTTCGTCGAAGGCTGCATCAAGAACTGAAACAGGGCTTGGTTGTTCAACGGTAACTTTCAGAGGTTTGAGATCTGGTCTGTCTTGTCTGGTTCCAAAGTCTGATGGATTCTGCATTATTAAAAGAAGAGACTCAGCTAATGAATTAAACTGAGAAGTGAAGAGATATAGATCTGTTTCATACCCTTTGTTTTGGGGAGTGCAGCTCTGCGAAGTCCCAGTTTCTCTCCAGCCTATGTTTGCTTGTAACCTCGATGTCAACGTTTGATCCCAAGCTTATGTTGCTATCAGATCTTGAACTTCTCAAGTCACTGCTCGCATTGCTTAATCGGTCATCAAGACTACAGCGAGGTTTTCTTCTCGGTGAGACTGACTCCGTTTGCTGTCTGCCTAGCGGCCGCCTTTGGATCTTGCCTGGCTCTGGTTTTGGAGTAGTGGGTCGCGACTGCCTCTCAAACCCGGGCTTTTTGGGCTGCATTCTTGGGCTAACGCTTTGCTGTTGGCTCCTACCTGACTTGGCCGTTGAACAAGAATCTGCCACCAAAGCTTGCCTCGACCTTAATGGCTTTGGGCTAGTGCTCTTAGTCGGATCTTGTTGGCCCTTGCAGCCTGGCCTTGGGGTTAAATCCATTGCTTTCTGCTTCCCCGAGGTGACTTTTCGAGTGTTGCCAACTTTGACATTTGTCAAGGCGGCTTTCTGTTTCGTTACAACGATGGGTGAAGATTTGAAGTTCATGGCTGGACTTGTTGCAGCTGGAACTGGCGTGTGAGTTGTCTGCGTCTTCTCCATAGCCTCAAGTATATGCTTAAGAGCTCTGAGATCTTTTCCCGCCTTTTTGAACTCCAACTGCGTTAGCCTCTTCTGAATCTCTCCATAAACCGTCGGTGCTGCAGCAGCGTCGTAGCCTGCTTTCATTTGTTTCCATGGAGCTGGCTCCATTGGAAACTTAGAAGCAGGTAGTATCTTCTTGATCGAGTCAACGCTTCTGGATCTCTGTAGAGCTGGTTGTTCTACTCGGGACGGTGGCCTTGGGGAGTCGCAAAACAGGTTCCCTTTTCTCTGCTCGGTTTCGAAATTGTCTGCGATGACTTCAAGACCCATCAGTTTAGCAACAACACTCGAACTCGATCTCCTGTGACTTGGTGGAGGACTTGTTCTACTGTCCAAGGACAGCCTAGGTGTCTCTTTCAACTTCGAGCCCGTCTTGTTTCTCATCTCCCTCTCGTCATAAGAAAGCCGGTGACTACTTTCCTTAAACTTTGCAGCCATTCCTCTGCCTTCATTCCACTCATTAGAACTCCGAGATGGGGAACGCAATGATGATTCTTTGAGAAGCAACATGCTAGTTCTAGCTGAATTGGGCTGCTGCTCTTGAGTAAAGGCTGATGTTTCTTCACGTCTGGTTCTCGTTTCTCTATTAATAGAGCCTTTCACAAGCTCCTTTATATCAAATGGTCCAGCATTTGGCTGTTCTCTGATCTGTTTCTCACCAGGCTGGTCGAATTGAGAAGCCGTGGTACTACTGACTTCTGCAGAGGAGAAGCTTGAGGAGCGTGGAGAAGACGAAAAGGAAGGCCGTGAAGAAGATTCAGAAGATACTCTATGCTTCTCCTTCACTGCAGACTTCTTCATCTTGGTACTCTTCTCCTGCAATTCCCATAATATTCTCTGTTTTTTTATTAGTCTTTCTTTTTTCTGAATTCTCTCTCACTTCTCAGAGAGGGTTTAGATTCTTACAATTTCTTTATCATTTTCCATGTTAATCTCACCGACAATATCCTTTGTTTCTCCTGCAAAATGAGCCGCTTATTAACCTGTAGAGTTTGGTTGTAATGAAACAACTCTGTTTTTTTCTTTGTGGTCCTAAACACTGAATTGAGATATCGAAAGAGAGAGACTTTAAGCTACCTGTAGGCAGAGACTTTTCTACATCGCTGGAGACTGGTCTCGCCGGATATTGTTGCCGGTGAAACACTTGAAAGATCCCATTCATGCATCCAAACTGTTTATTCAGATTTGGGTTCTCATCTGACAAGTTGTACACAAGTTTTGCAGACATATCTTCTTCTTCCTCTTCTTCTTAACTCGTTACCTCAAAAGTAATAACTAAGTAAACGGACTTTCGTAAACTCTGCTTTTGCACCTGTTTCTTCGTCTTCTTCCTCTGTTCTTGTATTTAACGATTCTTTTTGTGTTTCAGAGGAAGAAGAAACAAAGAAATGGACAAGAAGAAGCCAGTGTTAAGGAGCTTCTTGTGAAGTTATGACCAGACAACAGATTAGGTTCTTCGGTGTTTTGCTTTGGAGGCTACCTTGAAGAAGAAAGACGAAAAGTGAAAAAAAAAATGTTCTGTTTTAGTTCTTTGACAAATTTACAACTGTAACCGGAAAGCTTTGAAGCATATTATATAATGTAATGAATGTACATGTGTTAACATGTAAGGTTATACATGTAACAAATTTGTATTTATCATATATTCTTCAATTATGTCAGAGCTCTGAAAAATTCTGCTTGGCAAATAATTAGGAATCTGGTCCACCTCTTACGATGCAAGTTATGCACATGAGAGCACAAGGCTAACTTAATACACCAAAGTTAAATGCTTTTTGAAGTTTGAAAAAAAACTGGTTATATTTTGGATGTATTATAAGAAACGTTACATACATGTGTCCTTTCTAACTGATTTAATTTATCTTAATTTGTTGGTGAAATATAATAAATTGATGAATAATTTACTACTAATAATAATAATCCAATACTATAAAAAAGACATTTTTCGAAAGCTATCTCAGCAGTCATTTTATCTTTTTATCGATTAGCAGTTGATAATTCACTATTATCTTATGTATAATTAAAAGCATAATTAAGAAACAATTGGTTTAAGACATAAAAATTGGTAGACGGGCAGGGGCGTCCCTGATATGGAGGAGACCCTAAACAATTTAGTAAGGAATTTTCAAAAAAAATTTTTTTTTGCAAATCGGAGACCTTTTTCCATACTAATTTTTGTAAAAATTTTGGGGGTCCTAAGCGAATGTTTCATCTCGCTATGCTCAGGACCACCCCTGTAGACGGGGTATATTAACTTTTAAATTTTGATCTCCAAATGCTATTTGGTCATGTCTCATAATAATAATAATAATAATAATAATAATAATAATAATAATAATATGAATATATAGATAAAATAAAACTAACTTTTATGATGAGTTATAATTTTCTTTTTGAACAACTTTTATGATGAGTTATAATTAATCAGCTAAATTTTCCTTACAGATCCATGTGGACAGAATAATGGAGTTGGATCTTTAGACGTCTTGGTGGCCCTTTACATGAGCATGTGGAGTTTGTCAGAAACACACATAATCTTGGAAAATAAATGAATGAATATTATTTCTGTTACAGAAAATATAATAAAAAAATAAATAATATTTTTATCTAAAAGAATACGAGAAATTTTGTTAGTATTTTAATGGCAGCATAAAATCGAAATCAGTTATTATGACAGAAAGTGGATTTATGAACTGGAAGAAAGCTTGCACGGACTGAGACTGATGGCTCTTACAAAGAATTGTTCAGGCACTAACAAAGGCCATTATCTAGTTATAGAAAGTGAAAGTAACTAATTTGTTGCAGTTCAAAAAAAAAGTAACTAATTTGTATGGAATACTGTTTTCTAGATGCAGATATTTCATTGCTCAAAAAAAAAAAAGATGCAGATATTTCAATTGTTTTTTTTTTGTTTTTTTTTCTTGGCATCCAATTTTTTTTTTTGATATTTCAATTGTTACTGATGATTTAAGTTTTGTGGACATGCGACAAGCATTGCCAGAAGATTATTTCTCTCTTTTCAAAGATCGGGAGGATTAAGAACTTTCAATGTAACTTTTTATAAAAACAGCTTCTGAAAATTCTAATCATTGATTCATTGTTATCTGGTTATAAGAAATGGTCGGTTGCGAGTTACAAAAAAAGAAAAGAAATGGTCGGTTGCGTAGGTATTAAATTGAGATTGCTTAAAGATGATGTAATAACTTTTATTGCATGTGAGTTATCATATTTAAATCTAAGGAATCTGGCATGTAAAATAAGTAGAGGATTATTATATAATAAAGTCGTCGTCTTATACTTTTTGTCTTCGTTGATTTGAGGGTTTATGTCCCAAGTCTTTACTAATCACAAAAAGCTTGTGGACATATCACGTGCTTTGTTCCAAAATGTGCTGTGAAGAAGGTGGGGGTTTATCAAGCGCGTCATCTTTAATGTTTTTTCTTATACTTCTCAACTAGATTATGATCCGCGCTTTGGAAGCGCGAAATATTTTACGATGAAATTTTTTATTAATAACTTAACAAATATTTTGGTAACTTTTAAAGAGTGTATTTAAAATATTTTTGCATTTAAATCAGTGTTTCTAAATTCAACCCGATTGTGATTATACTGGTTAATCCGGAGATCTGACAATTCAATTTAAGTTTTTAAAATATTCATATTAACAAAAATTACTAAAATTCGAGACTAACCGATTGAACTGATGGAAGACCAATATGTAATCTAATTTGATTTAAATTGTAATAGTTTCATAATTTGTAATCTTATAATCCAAATTTTAAAGTTCATTATTTTGTAATTTATGAAATTATGATGTTTCTACAAAATTTTAAAAAGAAAATGATAGATATATAATATTAAGATTAATTATTATATTGTTTGGAAACATTGATAGTATTATAAAATATATTGTTTGGAAACATTGATAGTAGTAAGAAATAAATATATTGTTTGGAAACATGGATAGTAGTATAAAAAAGAAACATTAATGATTTAATGTAGGTTTAATTATAAAGTATAAAGGTGTATTTAATTTAAAAACTTACAAAATAAATATTAGGTCCAACAGAATGTTTCTGTTTTAATAAGATAGATCTTTCCGTATAAATAATTTTTCATTATTTTTAATAGTTTATTCCTTAGTAACAATTTATGATTAACGACTGATTATAGGCTTTTTTTTTTTGGTCAATGACTGATTATAGGCTTTTTTTTTTGGGTCAATGACTGATTATAGGCTATAGCGTACATAACAGTTTTGAAAGTTCATGTGAATGATAGTATTATCGTTACTACACTTCATGTAATGATCAGTATGGTTGATTGTTACAAAAAATTGTTAGCACTAGTGGAGATTAACTTTTCTTCTTTTTTTTTTTGTGCCAGGAGAAGATTAACTTTTCTTCTTTTTTGTTTTTATTTTTTATTTTTTTTTTGCTAGGAGAAGATTAACTTTTTCAGTGTTTTAAGAACGAGAGAGTGTGGTTATGAAGTATTAGTGTGAGAGTGGTCAACAAATACAATGTAGACCGAGAGTCACCAAACAAACTCTCTCTCTAAGGGAATATTCACGTCTCTCTCTCCAAATTAGAAAACACAGAGCCGCCTCCTTCATATTGAAACCCTAGCTCCGGCCTGCCATTTGCGGTGGTGCCGGAGGCAAATCTCCTTTCCCTTTTCTTATTTTCCCTTTGCTCTTCTTCTCTCCGATCAATCCCAACCGATATACTTGCCTCTCTGAGCCAGTTCGAACCCTATCGGAGACGCGTTTCAGCTCGACGGTGACGGTTCCCGGCGTTCTTTGGAGAGGCGGTGAGGTTGTCCGTGAGACTGAGGAGAGTTGAGTCGGCGTTTTAGGATCGAAGAACTTGTCAGATCTGGTTTTCCCATCTTCAGATCTTCGACAAGTGCTTCACGACGACGGCGCGTGTACCGGTCTGACAACTTCTCTATGACGGATCTAACTCTTAGCGTGGAGCTGAGACAGTCAGAGAAGAGTTTTTACAGTGCGGTGGATGAAGGATTGTTCCCTGGTTCTCGGGGACATCACGCTCCAAGACACAAGCCGACGGAGTAGTCAACCGGAGGACTGGTTTTGGTCGGGAAGCGTGGCGGAACTATATTTCCCTGTGCCGGTGTTTGGTCTGAGGTCATCCCGGTGGTATGAGTTTCGCACCTTCTGAAGCGGTGATACGAAGTATGTACTGGTCTTGTCAACCGTTCGTCAAGGTCCGTTTTTCAGTCCGGATGTGTCTGTCCGGTTTTTGGCTAAGAATCGAGGTAGTGGAAGAAGACGGATATGAACTGAGGCTGGAATGCGCCTTTTAGGCGTTGAGTTCCAGTTCGCGTTCGTTACCAAAGCTCGATCTCTCATTTCGGATGGTTCTGTCTGGTTTTTGGCTGAGGATCAGGATGTTGAAAGCAGGTGATACAAAACTATTCTGGGAACGCGCCTAATGGTGGAGATGCTGTCTGGTCAAGTTTATCACGCCGATCTTAAGAGACCAACAGCCTGGGATAATCTGTAATCTCGGTTTTAGGCTTGTCTCATTATGTTAGTAGATGTGTCTGTATCATGAGGTCTAATTAGGTGGTTAAGAGACGGTTCCTCTCGGGTTGTGGGAAGAACTCGTCTCATTGTGGTGAAAAATACACCGATGAATTAGATTGGGTAGTCTAGGATCCAAACCAGTTTCGACTCCAGTGTTCTTTAGGCGATACTAGATCTCGTCGGTTGTATGTTGGGTTTAAAATCTCTTGAGGTTGTAATCCTGTATTCACATTTGGTTAATGAAAAGTTGATGTTGAGTTAAAAAAAAAAGAGTGTGGTTATGAAGTTAAAGAAGAGCCACCATTTTTGAAAAAAAAATGCTTTTGCAAGTTGATATTTCTACGACAGCCACGAACTATACATATCAAATATCTACATTACATATATCATGCATGTCCCGTACGTGTAATTATTATTTTTGTTTTATTTTTTGAAAAATAATAATTGTTATTATTAACAATCGATACTACGAAAAATGTGATGAAGAATGATGCGTGGATTTGATTAGTGTTTGTTTCTATATAAATGGTTCATAATTGCATCAGTACAATTAATTAACAGGTTGAACGAAAAAATCGACAGTGTTTGTGAGGATGTTGAAGTTGAATTCTCAATCAAATTGGTAGAATAAGTTACATAACCAAGTAATATATATATTATTTATATGAAAATTATTTTCTTAGATTTTTTTTATAAGTTAAAAAGCCGAGTTAAATACTTTCATGCATCTGATGTTTGGACGTGACACTTATACAACTTGAACTTTTTTTTTCCTAAATAAAGAAATTAAATGCATCAAACATACTTCGCCCAATAAGATGGAATATCTATAATAAACGGAAAATAATCTACAAGCGAAAAAAGGAGGAAGGAAACAAAAAGAAAAAGATAAAAAGGGAACAAAGTCACATGAAGCAATTGGGTAAGTGAGACTTGGTGTTGGGGTTGATGGGGAACCATCTAAGCAAAATACATTTTCAACAATATTTTAGAATTAGAATTTTTGAAATAAATTAAAAAGACCAGTGTGTATTCTTTTAAATTAAGTTTCAATGTCTATTGACAAAAAAAGAAGTTTCAATGTCTATTCATCCAGTTCAACTATTGGCACATGATCCCACTTATCACCCACTATTCAACAGTTATTTAACTTCACCATTAATTTCTGTGGGGTTCCTCTCCTTTGATTTTGGCTGCCAACATTACATACACATCTTCGTATGGCTATCTAATTCCTACTTGGAAGTTATTGGAAAATATTTATAAAATATCCAACGAATCACAATTCTACGTGAATCTAGTAGTACTGGATTTATTCTGGCTATATTTAAGCAATCATATTTGACTAGGTCCTATAAATCATTTGGCTTTTGGTCATCGATATATTCATGTTATTACTTCCGTGATTTTTAGTATTAATTAATGAAGTAAAAGCTAGTAAAAGCTAGTGATCAAAAAAAAAAAAAAAAGAAGCTAGTATGTTATTTGTAAGAAACAATGAATCGATACATCTCTAAACATCTAGATAGTTAATTAAACAAGGAGAGTTAACTTATTCATTTCTTCATGCTTATAGTTATCTATTACTATAATTCAATGTCACATGAGACGGCGGATCGAAAACTAAGGAAATAAAAAAAAAAAAAAAAAAACTAAGGAAATCCAAAAACAAAAAGTTCTGTCTGTCATCTTTTATCGCTGGGTTTAAGACGTTGGTCTTGGTTATTGATTAACATTACAAAGTATGACTTATTATATCCTAGTATTCTTTACCAAAACAAGCATCCGTTAGCTCATAAGAACGTAAGTTCAAACCGAGTACGTAGCTCTAGTTTAGCTACATGATTCCAAGTGTTCTGTTTAGTGTTTGGGTGAAATGGAGAGAGGTAATTTTAATGATTAAACTGTGATAACTCTTTTATAATAATTTGTTTTATATCTTTTTTCATATGCACATTTCATTTGCGCACATTTACCTGTATCAAGTTAATTCATTTGTTGGATATGCTAGCTTTAAAATGTTTCTTGAGTTGTGGTGTATGGGCCTTTACTTTCACTTATCTAAAACCCCATAAAGTAATTAAAGCTCACAAGTTCATGTACCTTGGAGATTAATCTGTTAGATTCTTTGCAGAAAATACATTTTGTTTAACACATGGGCAGAAGAAATGGAACCAAATAATACCGTAAACCCTAAAAATAATGCGGAGTTACTTTACAAAATTGGCGTACAATTGCAAAAGATAAAGTATGGAACCCATATAAGATAAGAATCATATGCTTTGTCTGATGAAATCTTTACTTTCTTGTTTTTTCTATCTTAATATTCAAAATAATCTCATTTCATGATCATCTGTATTGTTTGGTCCCTTGGATATAATCACTTTGGTACATGCGACTCATGTTAAATAGGTCATTGTTACAAATGAAGAGTCTTTTTTTTGTCTCGTTCATTACACATTAAACATATTACATACTTCAGAACCAACAAGGAAAAACGAGATGCTACAACTCTTAAGAGTTATAGGAATCACATTTTCCCTTATTAATAGAACCATACCGTCAATGAGATCATTTACTTTCAAATAATTTAAGGTCGGTCATATACGAAGATATATTCTTGCACTCTAAAAAAACAAGAATATAATGGGCGGGCGCAAAATGAAAAGTAAAAGAAAGAGATTCAAAGGCAGAGTACGATTGATTTTTCACATGTCGTCATTGCTATCTTTCAGAATCACTTAAAAATCTTTAAAGAAGTCAACGAGGGAATCTCATCCGTAGGTTAATGTCAATGATCATGATGGGATGATCGTACATCTTCTATCATGATGATCATCCTCGAAGTCATGGGTTCACATAATGGATTAGGTTCTTCTTTTCTTTCAGAATTTCCATAGGAATCATTCTAATTTTTTATTATTTCGTTTACTTAAATTTCATTTACTGCCTAAATTAGTGGAATTACCATTATAAAATATTTACTATCTAGTGAAACGGAGACAACAGAAGTTCTAAACACTTTGACCATCATCTTATGTTAGTGCTCGACAAAACTATACACTAAAACTAGATTTTCATATTTTTGAAAATTTTCCAAAATTCGTGGGTTAACCCTTTCTAAAATATTGAATTTTCGATAAATGCTCTATATTCTGAAGTTTATACTCTTCACTTTAGTTTAAAAATTTCAAACCACATTCTACATTTGTATTAATGTATTCTAAATTATCTTTCATGGTATATAGGAATCATTCTAATTTTTTAATATGTACTTTACTAAAATTTCATTTACTATCTAAAATAGTGGAATTAGCATTATAATTTTTTTTATCTTCTAGAGAAACGGAGACAACAGAGGTTCTAAACTCTTTGACCATTATTTTATGTTAGTGCTCGATGAAACTATACAATAAAACCAGATTTTCATATTTTTGAAAATATTCCAAAATCCGTGGGTTAACCCCCTTCTAAAATATTGAGTTTTCGGTAAATGTTCTATATACTGAAGTTTATACTGTATTTTAGTTTATAAATTTCAAACCACATTCTACATTTGAATTAATGTATTCTAAATTAAATTTCATGGTATATAGGAATCATTCTAATTTTTTAATATTTAGTTTACTAAAGTTTTATTTACTGTCTAGAATAGTTGAATTAGCATTATAAAATCTTATTATCTTGAGAAACGGAGACAACAGAGGTTCTAAACTCTTTGACCATCATCTTATGTTAGTGCTCGATAAACTATAGACTAAAACCAGATTTTCATATTTTGAAAATTTTCCAAACTCCATGGGTTAACACCTTCTAAAATAATGAGTTTTCAGTAAATGCTCTATATACTGAAGTTTGTACTCTTCACTTTAGTTTAAAATTTTTAAACCACATTCTACATTTGAATTAATGTATTCTAAAGTTTCTTTCATGGTATATAGGAATCAATCTAATTTTTAGTATTTAGTTTACTAAAATTTCTATACTGCATAGATTAGTGGAATTAGCATTATAAAATCTTCATTATCTAGAGAAACGGAGACAACATGGGTTCTAAACTCTTTGAACATCATATTATGTTACTGCTCGATGAAACTATACACTAAAACCTATTTTTATATTTTTGAAAATTTTCCAAAATCAGTGGGTTAACCCCTTCTAAAATATTGAGTTTTCTGTAAATGCTCTATATACTGAAGTTTGTATTCTTCACATTAGTTTTAAAATTTCAAACCACATTCTACGTTAGAATTAATGTATTCTAAATTATCTTTCATTGTATATAGGAATCATTCTAATGTTTTAATATTTAGTATACTAAAATTTAATTTACTATCTAGAATAGTGGAATTAGCATTATAAAATCTTTATTATCTAGAGAAACAGAGACAACAGAGGTTCTAAACTCTTTGGCCATCATTTTATGTTAGTGCTCGATGAAACTATACACTAAAACAAGATTTTCAAATTTTTGAAATTTTTCCAAAATCTGTGGGTTAACCCCTTCTAAAATAATGAGTTTTCGGTAAATGCTCTATATACTGAAGTTTATACTCTTCATTTTAGTTTAAAAATTTCAAACCACATTCTACATTTGAATTAATGTATTCTAAAATATATTTCATGGTAGATAGGAATCATTCTAATTTTTTAATATTTAATTTACTAAAATTTCATTTACTGTCTAGAATAGTGGAATTAAAATTATAAAATCTTATTATCTAGAGAAACGGAGACAACAGAGTATCTAAACTCTTTGACCATCATATTTTGAATATTTTCCAAATCCGTGGGTTAACACCTTCTAAAATAATGAGTTTTAGGTATATGCTCTATATACTGAAGTTTATACTCTTCACTTTATTTTAAAATTTTTAAACCACATTCTACATTTGAGTTAATGTATTCTAAAGTCTCTTTCATGGTATTAGGAATCAATCTAATTTTTAGTATTTAGTTTACTAAAATTTCTATACTGCATAGATTAGTGGAATTAGCATTATAAAATCTTCATTATCTAGAGAAACGGAGACAACATAGGTTCTAAACTCTTTGAACATCATATTATGTTACTGCTCGATGAAACTATACACTTAAACCATATTTTTATATTTTTGAAAATTTTCCAAAATCATTGAGTTAACCCCTTCTAAAATATTGAGTTTCCGGTAAATGCTCTATATACTGAAGCTTAGACTCTTCACTTTAGTTTAAAAATTTCAAACCACATTCTACATTTGAATTAATGTATTCTAAAATATCTTTCATGGTATATAGGAATCATTCTAATTTTTTAATATGTAGTTTACTAAAATTTCATTTACTATCTAGAATAGTGGAAATATCATTATAAAATCTTTATTATCTAGAGAAACGGAGACAACAGATATTCTAAACTCTTTGACCATCATCTTATGTTAGTGCTCGATGAAACTATACAATAAAACCAGATTTCCATATTTTTGAAAAAATTCAAAATCCGTGGGTTAACCTAACCCCCTTCTAAAATATTGATTTTTCGGTAAATGCTTTTTATACTGAAGTTTATACTCTTCACTTTAGTTTAAAATTTTCAAACCACATTCTACATTTGAATTAATGTATTCTAAAATATCTTTCATTGTATATAGGAATCATTCTAATTTTTTTATATTTAGTTTACTAAAATTTCATTTACTATATAGAATAGTGGAATTAGCATTATAAAATCTTTATTATCTAGAGAAACAGAGACAACAGAGGTTCTAAACTCTTTGACCATCATCTTATGTTAGTGCTTGATGAAACTATACACTAAAACCAGATTTTCAAATTTTCAAATTTTTTCCAAAATCCGTGGGTTAACCTTTTCTAAAATAATGAGTTTTCGGTAAATGCTCTCTATACTGAAGTTTATATTCTTCACTTTAGTTTAAAAATTTCAAACAACATTCAATTTGAATTAATGTATTCTAAAATATCTTTCATGGTATATAGGAATCATTCTAATTTTTTAATATTTAGTTTACTAAAATTTTATTTACTGTCTAGAATAGTGGAATTAGCATTATAAAATCTTATTATCTTGAGAAACGGAGACAACAGAGGTTCTAAACTATTTGACCATCATCTTATGTTAATGCTCGATGAAACTATACACTAAAACCAGATTTTCATATTTTTGAAATTTTTCCAAAATATGTGGGTCACCTTCTAAAATAATGAGTTTTCGGTAAATGCTTTATATACTGAAGTTTATGCTCTCACTTTAGTTTAAAATTTTTAAACCACATTCTACATTTGAATTAATGTATTCTAAAGTCTCTTTCATGGTATATAGGAATCATTATAATTTTTTAATATTTCGTTTACTTAAATTTCATTTACTGCCTAGATTAGTGGAATTACCATTATAAAATCTTTATTATCTAGTGAAACGGAGACAACGGAGGTTCTAAACTCTTTGACCATCATCTTATGTTAGTGCTCGACAAAATTATACACTAAAACCAGATTTTCATATTTTTGAAAATTTTCCAAAATCTATGGGTTAACTCCTTCTAAAATATTGAGTTTTCGGTAAATGCTCTTTATACTGAAGTTTATACTCTTCACTTTAGTTTAAAAATTTCAAACCACATTCAACATTTGAATTAATGTATTCTAAATTATCTTTCATGGTATATAGGAATCATTCTAATTTTTTTATATTTAGTTTACTAAAATTTCATTTACTATCTAGAATAGTGGAATTAGCATTATAAAATCTTTATTATCTAGAGAAACAGAGATAAAAGAGGTTCTAAACTCTTTGACCATCATCTTATGTTAGTGGTTTATGAAACTATACACTAAAACAAAATTTTCATATTTTAAAAAAATTTCCAAAATCCATGGGTTAACACCTTCTAAAATAATGAGTTTTCGATAAATGCTCTATATACTGAAGTTTATAATCTTCACTTTAGTTTAAAAATTTTAAACCACATTCTACATTTGAATTAATGTATTCTAAAGTATCTTTCATGGTATATAGGAATCATTCTAATTTTTTAGTATTTCGTTTACTAAAATTTCATTTACTGCCTAGATTAGTGGAATTACCTTTATAAAATCTTTATTATCTAGTGACACGGAGACAACAGAGGTTCTAAACTCTTTGACCATCACCTTATGTTAGTTCTCAATGAAACTATACCCTAAAACCAGATTTTCACATTTTTGAATTTTTTTCCAAAATCTGTGGGTTAACCCTTTCTAAAATATTGAATTTTCGAATAAGTGCTCTATATACTGAAGTTTATACTCTTCACTTTAGTTTAAAAATTTCAAACCACATTCTACATTTGTATTAATGTATTCTAAATTATATTTCATGGTATATAGGAATCATTCTAATTTTTTTAATATGTACTTTACTAAAATTTCATTTACTATCTAAAATAGTGGAATTAGCATTATAAATTTTTTTATCTTCTAGAGAAACGGAGACAACAGAGGTTCTAAACTCTTTGACCATTATTTTATGTTAGTGCTCGATGAAACTATACAATAAAACCAGATTTTCATATTTTTTGAAAATTTTCCAAAATCCGTGGGTTAACCCCTTCTAAAATATTGAGTTTTCGGTAAATGTTCTATAATACTGAAGTTTATAAATTTCAAACCACATTCTACATTTGAATTAATGTATTCTAAATTAAATTTCATGGTATATAGGAATCATTCTAATTTTTTAATATTTAGTTTACTAAAATTTTATTTACTGTCTAGAATAGTGGAATTAGCATTATAAAACTTATTATCATGAGAAACGGAGACAACAGAGGTTCTAAACTCTTTGACCATCATCTTATGTTAGTGCTCGATGAAACTATACAATAAAACCAGATTTTCATATTTTTGAAAATTTTCCAAAATCCGTGGGTTAACAACCCCTTCTAAAATATTGAGTTTTCGGTAAATGCTCTATATACTGAAATTTGTACTCTTCACTTAAGTTTTAAAATTTCAAACCACATTCTACATTTGAATTAATGTATTCTCAATTATCTTTAATTGTATATAGGAATCATTCTAATTTTTTAATATTTAGTATACTAAAATTTCATTTACTATCTAGAAAAGTGAAATTAGCATTATAAAATCTTTATTATCTAGAGAAACAGAGACAACAGAGGTTCTAAACTCTTTGGCCATCATTTTATGTTAGTGCTCGATGAAACTATACACTAAAACAAGATCATCAAATTTTTGAAAATTTTCCAAAATCTGTCGGTTAACCCCTTCTAAAATAATGAATTTTCGGTAAATGCTCTATATACTAAATTTTATACTCCTTATTTTTGTTTAAAAATTTCAAACCACATTCTACATTTGAATTAATGTATTCTAAATTATATTTCATGGTAGATAGGAATCATTCTAATTTTTTAATATTTAGTTTACTAAAATTTCATTTACTGTCTAGAATAGTGGAATTAGCATTATAAAATCTAATTATCTAGAAAAACGGAGACAACAGAAGTTCTAAACTCTTTGACCATCATCTTATGTTGTACTCTATGAAACTATACACTAAAACCAGATTTTCATATTTTTAATTTTTTTCCAAAATCCTTGGGTTAACACCTTCTAAATAATGAGTTTTCGGTAAATGCTCTATATACTGAAGTTTATACTCTTCACTTTAGTTTAAAATTTTTAAACCACATTATACATTTGAATTAATGTATTCTAAAGTATCTTTCATGGTATATAGGATCATTCTAATTTTTTAGTATTTCGGTTACTAAAATTTGATTTACTGCATAGATTAGTGAAATTAGCATTATAAAATCTTCATTATTTAGAGAAAGGGAGACAACCGAGATTCTAAACTCTTTTACCATCATCTTAGTTAGTGCTCGATGAAACTATACACTAAAACCAGATTTTCATATTTTTGAATTTTTTCCAAAATATGTGGGTCACCTTCTAAAATAATGAGTTTTCGGTAAATGCTTTATATACTGAAGTTTATGCTCTTCACTTTAGTTTAAAATTTTTAAACCACATTCTACATTTGAATTAATGTATTCTAAAGTCTCTTTCATAGTATATAGGAATCATTCTAATTTTTTAGTATTTCGTTTACTTAAATTTCATTTACTGCCTAGATTATTGGAATTACCATTATAAAATCTTTATTATCTAGTGAAACGGAAAAAACGGAGGTTCTAAACTCTTTGACCATCATCTTATGTTAGTGCTCGACAAAATTATACACTAAAACCAGATTTTCATATTTTTGAAAATTTTCCAGAATCTGTGGGTTAACTCCTTCTAAAATATTGAGTTTTCGGTAAATGCTCTTTATACTGAAGTTTATACTCTTCACTTTAGTTTAAAAATTTCAAACCACATTCAACATTTGAATTAATGTATTCTAAATTATCTTTCATGGTATATAGGAATCGTTCTAATTTTTTTTATATTTAGTTTACTAAAATTTCATTTACTATCTAGAATAGTGAAATTAGCATTATAAAATTTTTATTATCTAGAGAAACAGAGACAACAGAGGTTCTAAACTCTTTGATCATCATCTTATGTTAGTGGTTGATGAAACTATTCACTAAAACCAAATTTTCATATTTTAAAATAATTTCCAAAATCCGTGGGTTAACTAACACCTTCTAAAATAATGAGTTTTCGGTAAATGCTCTATATACTGAAGTTTATAATCTTCACTTTAGTTTAAAATTTTTAAACCACATTCTACATTTAAGTTAATGTATTCTAAAGTCTCTTTCATGGTATTAGGAATCAATCTAATTTTTAGTATTTAGTTTACTAAAATTTCTATACTGCATAGATTAGTGGAATTAGCATTATAAAATCTTTATTATCTAGTGAAACGGAGACAACATAGGTTCTAAACTCTTTGACCATCATCTTATGTTAGTTCTCAATGAAACTATACACTAAAACAAAATTTTCACATTTTTGAAATTTTTTCCAAAATCTGTGGGTTAACCCTTTCTAAAATATTGAATTTTCGATAAATGCTCTATATACTGAAGTTTATACTTTTCACTTTAGTTTAAAAATTTCAAACCACATTCTACATTTGTATTAATGTATTCTGAATTATCTTTCATGGTATATAGGAATCATTCTAATTTTTAAATATGTACTTTACTAAAATTTCATTTACTATCTAAAATAGTGGAATTAGCATTATAATTTTTTTATCTTCACTTTAGTTTAAAAATTTCAAACCACATTCTACATTTGTATTAATGTATTCTGAATTATCTTTCATGGTATATAGGAATCATTCTAATTTTTAAATATATACTTTACTAAAATTTTATTTACTATCTAAAATAGTGGAATTAGCATTATAAATTTTTTATCTTCTAGAGAAATGAAGATAACAGAGGTTATAAACTCTTTGACCTTTATTTTATGTTAGTGCTCGATGAAACTATACAATAAAACCAGATTTTCATATTTTTGAAAATTTTCCAAAATCCGTGGGTTAACCCCTTCTAAAATATTGAGTTTTCGGTAAATGTTTTATATACAGAAGTTTATACTCTGTTTTAATTTATAAATTTCAAACCACATTCTACATTTGAATTAATGTATTCTTAATTAAATTTCATGGTATATAGGAATCATTCTAATTTTTTAATATTTAGTTTACTAAAATTTTATTTACTGTCTAGAATAGTGGAATTAGCATTATAAAATCTTATTATCCTGAGAAACGGAGACAACAGAGGTTCTAAACTCTTTGACCATCATCTTATGTTAGTGCTCGATGAAACTATAGACTAAAACCAGATTTTTATATTTTGAAAATTTTCCAAACTCCATGGGTTAACACCTTCTAAAATAATGAGTTTTTAGTAAATGCTCTATATACTAAAGTTTGTACTGTTCACTTTAGTTAAAAAATTTTAAACCACATTCTACATTTGAATTAATGTATTCTACAGTCTCTTTCATGGTATATAGGAATTAATCTATTTTTTAGTATTTAGTTTACTAAAATTTCTATACTGCATAGATTAGTGGAATTAGCATTATAAAATCTTCATTATCTAGAGAAACGGAGACAACATAGGTTCTAAACTCTTTGAACATCATAATATGTTAGTGCTCGATGAAACTATACACTAAAACCATATTTTTATATTTTTGAAAATTTTCCAAAATCAGTGGGTTAACCCCTTCTAAAATATTGAGTTTTCGGTAAATGCTCTATATACTGAAGTTTGTACCTTCACTTTAGTTTTAAAATTTCAAACCACATTCTACGTTTGAATTAATGTATTCTAAATTATCTTTCATTGTATATAGGAATCATTCTAATTTTTTAATATTTAGTATACTAAATTTTCATTTACTATCTAGAATAGTGGAATTAGCATTATAAAATCTTTATTATCTAGAGAAACAGAGACAAAAGAGATTCTAAACTCTTTGGCCATCATTTTATGTTAGTGCTCGATGAAACTATACACTAAAACAAGATTTTCAAATTTTTGAAATTTTTCCAAAATATGTGGGTTAACCCTTTCTAAAATAATGAGTTTTCGGTAAATGCTCTATATACTGAAGTTTATACTCTTCATTTTAGTTTAAAAAATTCAAACCACATTCTACATTTGAATTAATGTATTCTATATTATATTTCATGGTAGATAGGAATCATTCTAATTTAATAATATTTAGTTTACTAAAATTTCATTTACTGTCTAGAATAATGGAATTAACATTATAAATTCTTATTATCTAGAGAAACGGAGACAACAGAGTATCTAAACTCTTTGACCATCATCTTATGTTGTGCTCGATGAAACTATACACTAAAACCAAATTTTCTTATTTTAAATTTTTTTCCAAAATCCGTGGGTTAACACCTTCTAAAATAATGAGTTTTCGGTAAATGCTCTATATACTGAAGTTTATACTCTTCACTTTAGTTTGAAATTTTTAAACCACATTCCACATTAGAATTAATATATTCTAAAGTATCTTTCATGGTATATATGAATCATTCTAATTTTTTGGTATTTCGTTTACAAAAATTTCATTTACTGCCTAGCTTAGTGGAATTACCATTATAAAATCTTTATTATCTAGTGAAACGGAGACAACAGAGGTTCTAAACTCTTTGACCATCAGCTTATGTTAGTACTCGACAAAATTATACACTAAAACCACATTTTCATATTTTTGAAAATTTTCCAAAATCCGTGGGTTTAACCCGTTCTAAAATATTGAGTTTTCGGTAAATGCTCTTTATACTGAAGTTTATACTCTTCACTTTAGTTTAAAAAATTTAAACCACATTCAACATTTGAATTAATGTATTCTAAATTATCTTTCATGGTATATAGGAATCATTCTAGTTTGTTTATATTTAGTTTACTAAAATTTCATTTACTATCTAGAATAGTGGAATTAGCATTATAAAATCTTTATTATCTAGAGAAACAGAGACAACAGAGGTTCTAAACTCTTTGACCATCATCTTATGTTAGTGGTTGATGAAACTATACACTAAAACCAGATTTTCAAATTTTTGAAATTTTTCCAAAATCCGTGGGTTAACCCCTTCTAAAATAATGAGTTTTCGGTAAATGCTCTATATACTAAAGTTTATACTCTTCACTTTAAAAATTTTTTAAACCACATTCTACATTTGAATTAATGTATTCTAAATTATATTTCATGGTATATAGGAATCATTATAATTTTTTAGTATTTCGTTTACTTAAATATCATTTACTGCCTAGATTAGTGGAATTACCATTATAAAAAAAATTTATCTAGTGAAACGGGGACAACAGAGGTTCAAAAGTCTTTGACCATCATCTTATGTTAGTGCTCAATGAAACTATACACTAAAACCAGATTTTCATATTTTTAAAAATTTTCCAAAATCTAAGGGTTAACCCCTTCTAAAATATTGAGTTTTCGGTAAATGCTCTATATACTGAAGTTTATACTCTTCACTTTAGTTTAAAATTTTCAAACCACATTCTACATTTGAATTAATGTATTCTAAATTATCTTTCATGGTATATAGGAATCATTATAATTTTTGAGTATTTCGTTTACTTAAATTTCATTTACTGCCTAGATTAGTGGAATTACAATTATGAAAATCTTTTTTATCTAGTGAAACGGAGACAACAGAGGTTCTAAACTCTTTGACCATCATCTTATGTTAGTGCTCGATGAAACTATACACTAAACCCAGATTTTCATATTTTTGAAAATTTTCCAAAATCTGTGGGTTAACCCCTTCTAAAATATTGAGTTTTCAGTAAATGCTCAATATACTGAAGTTTATACTCTTCACTTTAGTTTAAAAATTTCAAACCACATTCTACATTTTAATTAATGTATTCTAAATTATCTTTCATGGTATATAGGAATCATTCTAATTTTTTAATATGTAGTTTACTAAAATGTCATTTACTATCTAGAATAGTGGAATTAACATTATAAAATCTTTATTATCTAGAGAAACGGAGACAACAGAGGTTCTAAACTCTTTGACCATCATCTTATGTTAGTGCTCGATGAAATTATACAATAAAACCAGATTTTCATATTTTTGAAAATTTTCCACAATCCGAGGGTTAACCCCTTCTAAAATATTGAGTTTTCGGTAAATGTTCTATATACTGAAGTTTATAGTCTTCATTTTAGTTTAAAAATTTCAAACCACATTTTACATTTGAATTAATGTATTCTAAATTATATTTCATGCTATATAGGAATCATTCTAATTTTTAATATTTAGTTTACTAAAATTTTATTGAAAAAATTGCCAAAACGGAATAGTAAAACAACTATATTGTTTCTTTGCCATAAATCACTTTTTGGTCTGTTTTGGACTTAGATACCTCTGGACAACTTTAAAAATTCATATCAATTATTTTAACAGTTAGAAAAATATGGAAAAATATTTAAAATGTACATAAACAAGAAACAAATATATGAAAAATATTTTGGTTGACTAAATATTTGTATTTCACAATGTCATTTTTGATCTACCGAATGGCAGAACACATAATCTACTAATTACGGGCCGTAGATTGTACATTTGGTTAATAACATAGCTATCTACATGTGGTAGATTTATTATATCTATCATTATATACAAATCTACTACCGTAGAATAATTCAGTTGCCAAATAAATACAATTCTACGATGGTAGAATCATTCAGCTGCCATTTCCCTTATTTCTGGATTTCAGTTGATTTTATAAACTATATTTCCTAATATATCTACGGATGTATGCTTGCTATTTTCTACCAAAAATACTCTACTCTACTATTGCTAGGTTATGTAACCTATTGTTTTATCTACTAGATTTTGACCCGCGCTTTGGAAGCGCGGAATATTTTACGATAAAAAATTTCACTAATAACTTAACAAATATTTTGGTAATTTTTAAAAGAGTGTGTATTTAAAATACTTTTGCATTTAAATCAGTGTTTTTAAATTCAACCCGATTGTGACTATACCCGTTTATCCGGAGATCTGACAATTCAATTTTGGTTTTTAAAATATTCATATTAAAAAAATCACTAAAATCCGAGACTAACCGATTGAACTGATGGATGACTGATATGTAATCTAATTAGATTTAAACTGTAATAGTTTCATAATTTGTAATCTTATAATCCAAATTTTAAAGTTCATTATTTTGCAATTTATGAAAATATGACGTTTCTACAAAATTTTAAAGAGAAAATGATAGATATAAAATAATAAGATTAATTATTGTATTGTTTGGAAAAATTGATAGTAGTATAAAAAATATTTTGTTTGGAAACATTGATAATAGTATAAAGAAATAATTATATTGTTTGGAAACATAGATAGTAATATAAAGAAAGGAACATTTGTGATTTAATGTAGATTTAACTATAAAGTATAAATGTGTATTTAATTTAAAAACTTACAAAATAAATGTTAGGTCCAACAGAATGTTTCTGTTTTAATAAGATAGATTATCTACGACCGTAGAATGTATATTCTACCAAGCTCGAAATGTATATTTTCCTAAAATATCTCCAAAATCTGTTGAGAATATATTATAAATCAATATTTTCCATAATTTTCGTGTTTCCTAAGTATTTTTTTCTTAAAACGTGTTCTTCTTCTCCTCCATCCATCAATCTCTACTTTTTTTTTGAAACCATCCAAATTTTTTGAATCTCTTGTTGAAGAAAATGCATATTTTCACTTTTTGTTTGAACAATAATTCTAGACTCTGCCACTGTTCAATGTGAAGCAGCAACAGAATGAAATTTCGGAGATGACTTTAACCAGCAAAAAAAATGTTAATAAGATCATATAAGCTAATTGTGGCTCACCACATAGAACATGAAAAATCATCCAAAGCTCAATGCACTATTAGTATGCAAAAAGTTCACGAAAGAATGTGAAAAATGCGTGTGATTCATGTACATGGAACCGAAACTAGATGAATTCAATCTATGGTTTACACACAAATCTGGAAACCCACCGTAAACATAAGAGAAAGAGAAAGAAAAGACAGATGTTACTAGTGACATATCTGAATTTTAAGTTATCGATATGCAAGTAACTCGGTTTCGGAGAGACTTCCGGACTGGATAGCAAGGAGGTGGTGGTGTGGTGATCAAAGTTGCAGTAATAAAAAAAGGCTTAGGGTTCATCGGAAGAGGTATTGAGTACAGTATTTAGTTTGTGTGTTTATCTTTATTTAATTTTATAAATTGTTAGTTTTTAAATATTTTATATAATTATATTAATTATTGGATTATAAATTAAGAGGACTTAATTGGGTTAACACAAAATATTATATTATATAGACAATGTATAGTTGAATTTATGGCATAGGGACAATGTAGTTGTTTTTTTGTTCTATATTTACAAATTTTCCAATTTTATTTAGTGTCTAGAATAGTGGAATTAGCATTATAAAATCTTATTATCTTGAGAAACGGCGACAACAGATGTTCTAAACTCATTGACCATCATATTATGTTAGTGCTCGGTGAAACTATAGACTAAAACCAGATTTTCATATTTTGAAAATTTTACCAAATCCGTGGGTTAACACCTTCTAAAATAATGAGTTTTAGGTATATGCTCTATATACTGAAGTTTATACTCTTCACTTTAGTTTAAAATTTTTAAACCACATTCTACATTTGAATTAATGTATTCTAAAGTCTCTTTCATGGTATATAGGAATCAATCTAATTTTTAGTATTTAGTTTACTAAAATTTCTATATTGCATAGATTAGTGGAATTAGCATTATAAAATCTTCATTATCTAGAGAAACGGAGACAGCATAGGTTCTAAACTCTTTGAACATCATATTATGTTACTGCTCGATGAAACTATACACTAAAACCATATTTTTATATTTTTGAAAATTTTCCAAAATCAGTGGGTTAAACCCTTCTAAAATATTGAATTTTCGGTAACTGCTCTATATACTGAAGCTTATACTCTTCTCTTTAGTTTAAAAATTTCAAACCACATTCTACATTTGAATTAATATATTCTAAATTATCTTTCATGGTATATAGGAATCATTCTTATTTTTTAATATGTAGTTTACTAAAATTTCATTTACAATCTAGAATAGTGGAATTAGCATTATAAAATCTTTATTATCTAGAGAAACGGAGACAACAGATATTCTAAACTCTTTGACCATCATCTTAAGTTAGTGTTCGATAAAACTATACAATAAAATCAGATTTCCATATTTTTGAAAAAAATTCAAAATCCGTGGGTTAACCCCTTCTAAAATATTGAGTTTTCGGTAAATGCTTTTTATACTGAAGTTTATACTCTTCACTTTAGTTTAAAATTTTCAAACCACATTCGACATTTGAATTAATGTTTTCTAAAATATCTTTCATTGTATATAGGAATCATTCTAATTTTTTATATTTAGTTTACTAAAATTTCATTTACTATCTAGAATAGTGGAATTAGCATTATAAAATCTTTATTATCTAGAGAAACAGAGACAACAGAGGTTCTAAAATGAAACTATACACTAAAACCAGATTTCCAAATTTTTGAAATTTTTCCAAAATCCGTGGGTTAACCCTTTCTAAAATAATGAGTTTTCGGTAAATGCTCTCTATACTGAAGTTTATACTCTTCACTTTAGTTTAAAAATTTCAAACCAAATCCAATTTGAATTAATGTATTCTAAAATATCGTTCATGGTATATAGGAATCATTCTAATTTTTTAATATTTAGTTTACTAAAATTTTATTTACTACTTAGAATAGTGGAATTAGCATTATAAAATCTTTATTATCTAGAGAAACCGAGACAACAGAGGTTTTAAACTCTTTGACCATCATCTTTTGTTAGTGCTAGATGAAACTATACACTAAAACCAGATTTTCATATTTTTGAAAATTTTCCAAAATCCGTGGGTTAATACCTTCTAAAATATTAAGTTTTCGGCAAATGCTCTATATACTGAAGTTTATACTCTTCATTTTAGTTTAAAAATTTCAAACCACATTCTACATTTGAATTAATGTATTCTAAATTATATTTCATGGTATATAGGAATCATTATAATTTTTTAATATTTAGTTTACTAAAATTTTATTTACTGTCTAAAATAATGGAATTAGCATTATAAAATCTTATTATCTTGAGAAACGGAGGCAACAGAGGTTCTAAACTCTTTGACCATCATCTTATTTTAGTGCTCGATGAAACTATACACTAAAACCAGATTTTCATATTTTTGAAAATTTTCCAAAATATGTGGGTAACACCTTCTAAAATAATGAGTTTTCGGTAAATGCTCTATATACTGAAGTTTATACTCTTCACTTTAGTTTAAAATTTTTAAACCACATTCTACATTTGAATTAATGTATTCTAAAGTCTCTTTTATGGTATATAAGAATCATTCTAATTTTTAGTATTTAGTTTACTAAAATTTCTATACTGCATAGATTAGTGGAATTAGCATTTTAAATTCTTCATTATCTAGAGAAACGGAGACAACATAGGTTCTAAACTCTTTGACCATCATATTATGTTAGTGCTCGATGAAACTATACACTAAAACCATATTTTTATATTTTTGAAAATTTTCCAAATTCCGTGGGTTAACACCCCTGCTAAAATATTTACTTTCGGTAAATGCTCTATATACTGAAGTTTATACTCTTCACTTTAGTTTAAAATTTTCGAACCACATTCTACATTTTAATTAATATATTCTAAATTTTCTTTCATTGTATATATGAATCATTCTAGTTTTTTAATATTTAGTTTACTAAAATTTCATTTACTATCTAGAATAATGGATTTAGCATTATAAAAACTTTATTATCTAGAGAAACAGAGACAACAGAGGTTATAAACTCTTTGATCATCATCTTATGTTAGTGCTCGATGAAACTATACACTAAAACCAGATTTTCATATTTTTGAAAATTTTCCAAAATCCGTGGGTTAACACCTTCTAAAATATTAAGTTTTCGGCAAATGCTCTATATACTGAAGTTTATACTCTTCATTTTAGTTTAAAAATTTCAAACCACATTCTACATTTGGATTAATGTATTCTAAATTATATTTCATGGTATATAGGAATCATTATAATTTTTTAATATTTAGTTTACTAAAATTTTATTTACTGTCTAAAATAGTGGAATTAGCATTATAAAATCTTATTATCTTGATAAACGGAGGCAACAGAGGTTCTAAACTCTTTGACCATCATCTTATTTTAGTGCTCGATGAAATTATACACTAAAACCAGATTTTCATATTTTTGAAAATTTTCCAAAATATGTGGGTTAACACCTTCTAAAATAATGAGTTTTCGGTAAATGCTCTATATACTGAAGTTTATACTCTTCACTTTAGTTTAAAATTTTTAAACCACATTCTACATTTGAATTAATGTATTCTAAAGTCTCTTTTATGGTATATAAGAATCATTCTAATTTTTAGTATTTAGTTTACTAAAATTTATATACTGCATAGATTAGTGGAATTAGCATTTTAAAATCTTCATTATCTAGAGAAACGGAGACAACATAGGTTCTAAACTCTTTGACCATCATATTATGTTAGTGCTCGATGAAACTATACACTAAAACCATATTTTTATATTTTTGAAAATTTTCCATATTCCGTGGGTTAACCCCTGCTAAAATATTTACTTTCGGTAAATGCTCTATATACTGAAGTTTATACTCTTCACTTTAGTTTAAAATGTTCGAACCACATTCTACATTTTAATTAATATATTCTAAATTATCTTTCATTGTATATAGGAATCATTCTAGTTTTTTAATATTTAGTTTACTAAAATTTTATTTACTATCTAGAATAGTGGAATTAGCATTATAAAAACTTTATTATCTAGAGAAACCGAGACAACAGAGGTTCTAAACTCTTTGATCATCATCTTATGTTAGTGCTCGATGAAACTATACACTAAAACAAGATTTTCAAATTTTTGAAATTTTTCCAAAATCCGTGGGTTAATACCCCTTTCTAAAATAATGAGTTTTCGGTAAATGCTGTATATACTGAAGTTTATACTCTTCATTTTAGTTTAAAATTTTCAAACCACATTCTACATTTGAATAATGTATTCTAAATTATATTTCATGGTATATAAGAATCATTCTAGTTTTTTAAAATTTAGTTTACTAAAATTTCATTGACTGTCTAGATTCGTGGAATTAGCATTATAAAATCTTCATTATCTATAGAAAGGGAGACAACAAAGGTTATAAACTATTTGAACATCATCTTATGTTAGTGCTTGATAACACAAATCTTATGTCATTGCTCTAAGAAAGTAAACACCAAAGAGGTTTAGAACCTTTGTTGTCTCATTTTCTCTAGATAATAAAGATTTAAAATAGTAATTCAACTATTATAGTCAGTATATGAAATTTTACCGAACTAAATATTAAAATATTAGAATGATTCAAGATAGTTTAGAATACATTAATTCAAATGTCGAATGTGGTTTGAAATTTTTAAACAAAAGTGAAGAGTATAAACTTCAGTATATAGAGCATTTACCGAAAACTCATTATTTTAGAAAGGGTTAACCCACATAAAATTTTCAAAAATATGAAAATCTTGTTTTATTGTATAGTTTCATCTAGCACTAATATAAGATAATTTTCAAAGAGTTTAGAACTTCTGTTGTCTCCGTTTCTCTAGATAATGTAGATTTGATAATGCTAATTCCACTAATCTAGGCGGTATAGGAAATTATAGTAAATTAATTATTAAAAAAATAGAATGATTCCTATATACCATTAAAGATTGTTTAGAATACATTATGTGGTTTGAAATTTTTAAACAAAAGTGAAGAATATAAACTTCAGTATATAGAGCATTTACCGAAAACTCATTATTTTAGAAAGGGTTAACCCACAGATTTTGAAAAAATTTCAAAAATATGAAATTCTGGTTTTAGTGTATAGTTTCATCGAGCACTGACATAAGATGATGGTCAAAGAGTTTAGAACCTCTGTTGTCTCCGTTTCTCTAGATAATGAAGATTTTATAATGATAATTCCACTAATCTATGCAGTATATGAAATTTTACCAAACTAAATATTAAAATATTAGAATGATTCCTATATACCATGAAAGAGACTTTAGAAACATTAAATCAAATGTATAATGTGGTTTGAAATTTTTAAAACAAAAGTGAAGAGTATAAACTTCAGTATATAAAAGATATACCAAAAACTCATTATTTTAGAAAACTCATTATTTTAGAAGGGGTTGTTAACCCACGGATTTTGGAAAATTTTTAATAATATAAAAATCTGGTTTTAGGTTATAGTTTCATCGAGTACTAACATAAGATAATGGTAAAAGAGTTTAGAATTTGTGTTGTCTCCGTTTCTCTAGATAATGAAAATTTCATAATGGTAAACGAAATATGCAGTATATGAACTTTTATTAAACGAAATATTAAAAAAAATTAGAATGATTCATATATACCATGAAAGAGACTTTAGAATAGATTAATTCAAATATATAATGTGGTTTGAAATTTTTAAAACAAAAGTGAAGAGTATAAATGTTAGTATATAGAGGATTTAATGAAAACTCATTATTTTTAAAAAGGTTAACCCACGGATTTTGAAAAAAAAATCAAAAATATGAAAATCTTGTTTTGCTGTATAGTTTCTTAGAGCACTGACATAAGATGATGGTTAAATAGGTTTAGAACCTCTCTTGTCTTCGTTTTTCTAGATAATAAAGATTTTATAATGGTAATTCCATTATTCTAGGCAGTATATGAAATTTTACCAAACTAAATATTAAAATATTAGAATGATTCCTATATACCATGAAAGATAGTTTAGAATACATTAATTCAAATGTCAAATGCGGTTTGAAATTTTTAAACTAAAGTGAAGAGTATACACTTCAGTGTATAGAGCATTTACCGAAAACTCAATATTTTGAAAGGGTTAACCCATGGATTTTAAAAAAAAAAATTCAAAAATATGAAAATCTGGTTTTAGTGTATAGTTTCATCGTAAGAAAGATGATGGTAAAAGAGTTCAGAACCTTTGTTGTCTCCGTTTCTCTAGATAATGAAGATTTTATAATGATAATTCCACTATTGTATGCAGTATATGAAATTTTACAAAACTAAATATTAAAAAAATAGAATAATTCCTATATACCATAAAACAGACTTTAGAATACATTAATTCAAATGAAGAATGTGGTTTGAAATTTTTAAAACAAAAGTGAAGAGTATAAACTTCAGTATATAGAGGATTTACCGAAAACTCATTTTTTAAAAAAACCCACGGATTTCGAAATTTTTTCGAAAATATGAAAATCTGGTTTTAGTGTATAGTTTCTTAGAGCACTGACATAAGATGATGATCATAGAGGTTTAGAACCTTTGTTGTCTCCATTTTTCTCAGGAATAAAATTTTCATAGTGGTAAGTCCAATGGTTTAGGCTGTATATGAAGTTTTACTAATTTAATTGTTAAAAATTTAGAACTATGCTCATGTGACATGAAAAAGAGTTTATTATACATTAATAAAAATGTGTAAAGTTATCAGAAAATTTTAAACAACACTAATGAGTATAAGTTTAAAAATATAGGGCATTGAACCACATAATCAATATTTTCGTAGGGGTTAACCCACATATTTTGAGAAAAAAATCAAAAATATGACAATATTGTTTTAATGCATATTTGCATCATAAACTAACATAGGATAATGGTCAATTAGGTTTGAAACATTTGCTGTTTCCGTTTCTCTAAAGAATAGAGATTTCATAGTAGTTAATCCACTAATTTAAGCAGTATATTAAGTTTTATTAAAAAACAGTTGTTAAGAAATTAAAACGATGACCATTTATCATGAAAGATAATTTATGATACAATAATAAAAAGTTAGAATTTTTTTAAGTACTATACCATTATAAATCATTAATAAAAAAATTATAAATTATATATTTTATGAATTATTTCTTAGAAATTTTAAAAATCCTTATAAATAGTTTCATAAATCCTAATAAGTGGTTCTATAACTCAAGTGAATCAATAATTTATACCATTTCGATGTAGAGTGGTTCTATAATACAACCAATGAATTTAGAAAACCATTACGATGTAAAGTACAATAAGTGAATTTACAATAAAAATAGTTTTAACAATACATATATAATTATCATAACAACACACTTATACGATAATAAATAGATTTAGAATAATTTACAAATGATTTTATAACACCATGTGCAGAATTTAAAAACTTAGAGTTCTAATAATAATGCATTACATATAAATATAATTCTTTGTATAAAAGTACACAACCATTATATTTATTTTTCTATAAAAATTAAAATTGATAAAATAAACAAATTGATGACATATTATATACTCTTTCTATAATTCTACAATTAGTTACCATAAACTATTATTTGTAATACTACATGTGTTAAATAGTAATTTGCATTGAGTTCTAGAATTTTTTTTTTGATTTTTAGATCCGAATAAAATAAGTAATTAATAAAAATTATCAATCAAACAAATTATACTTCATCTGCGACCGACACATAAGTAAAAGTCATTTAAGTGACTTATCGATTAATATATAGGAGGATTTAAGTTGGAAAAAAAAAGTGAGTTTATACATGAAATGAAAACATAGTCCATTACTAAACGTTCAAAGTCTGAGATCAACAGAAAGCCCATTATGGATAACTTTTTTTTTCTCTGTGAATAATCCACTTTCACATCTGTTTCTTGTCTTCCTTGATTTGCGAGTTGCGACCAACGGTAAAAGAAAAGAGACATCCTACGAACTACAAGTCTACAAAGAGGAAAAGACCAATCCTTTTGATATGTCTTCTTACCTACGTTTCTGTAAATACTCCGTTATAGAGAAGATTTTTTTAAAAAGCATTTTTAGATTTAAAAGAACTGATATTTTTGGATTTGAAAGCTGATAAGAAAAACCAAAAAAAAGGTGTGTTGGGATGATAATGGGAACAGGAGAGGCCATCTACAAGGTTCATGCTGATCTCCCAGGTGGACAAAGTGCTGCAGAATCTTGAATGAAATGAATTTGCTTTCCGATTCGTAAATCATCAAAAGTGAGCCTAAATTATCTTCCATAGTTAAACAGGGTGACTTATTGTGATGGAGGGTAATGTTTGAGTTGTCCCTAGTACATATGTGCATGTAAAAAATTCAAAACAATGTTGCTGTTTTTTTCTCGGAAATAAGAAAAACAATTCAACCTGACGCTCGAAAAAAAAAACAAGCAATGCCAAAAGTTGTTTAAGCCTCTCAGCAAAGGGATTGAACCACAGCATTTCCGGCATCTACCCTACTGAATGATATAAGTTTTCAACTTTTCATCATAAACTAGAAGCAGAGTAGAATCAATAACAAAACGCAAGAGAAAGGGTTTAACTATTGATTCTCATATTCATGTATTGCGCAAGTCTTTAACCATTAAGAAGGCAAAAAAAAACTAAAACTTTAGGTTTAAAACAACAATTACGAAAATAAATTAGCAGAACTCGAACGAATCAGAATAATAGCAGCGAACTCGGATGATCTAGAACCCTAGCTTGGTACGGCGCCAGTGCCTACGCTTAGCGTTGTACCTGCGTGAAGAAGAAGCAATGGACTTAAGTACCAAAGACTCCAACTTTTTTCTCGAAAATCAAAGGAATACAAAAAAAAATCAAACAGATGAAGAACCTGATCTTGTTATCGGTACGGAGACGGATCCAGCCAGGGATTGGCCTGTTTTGCCTCATCTTCTTCCCAAGCTTCTTCTTGATTTTGAAACTCTTGTGCGACGGCTATAAACAGTGATCGTGAAATCAATCAGTCAAAAGGGAAGAAAGGTAAACAGAGAGAACTATACAGAAGAACAATGAAAAAATTCGACACGTACCATCTTTGACGATCAGTCGAGGAACACGGCGCGGCTGTAAAAACCCTAACTTGGAGGGAGATTTACTGAGGAAGAGAATGGTTTTTATAGGGGGGGACGGGGTGTAAAAAAAAAGTAAAGCATCAAACTTGGACCGTTTGATTTTTCTTAATGGTTAACTAGCCGTCCGATGCTTAAACTTGTGTACCTGATCCCGGTTCGGTTCAGCTTAACCGGGAAAATAAAAACATGTGGATTAGGGTTTCTTTTCTTCCTCTCTCACTCTCTCTGCTCGGCTGCTGAAAGAAGTTTATAATATCGTTTTTATTATTGTTTCATCAGCGCCGCCGAGAGAAGAGAGAGAGCCTTAGAGCTAAGAAGCTATGACGACGATTGTTCCCACTTCCGAAGAAGATCCGTTCCTCGCCGTTGTCCAGTTTACTTCCCAGCTCGCCTGGGCTGATGCTGGTCCCGAGGTACCACCACCACTCCTCACCTAGGACATCTCTGTAGATTTAATTGGTGCAATTTGAATAGTTTGTGTAACCTCTCATGATTCTGAGGCATATGACAAATTCAATTAGTCTAATGTGGTTTAAAAGTTTGGAACTTGTGTTGTTTGATTAGGCTGCAGAGCCAGAGATCACCAGGCTGTGTAGAGAAGCTGAGGAATCGATAGTAGCAGGAAAGTGGTTGGAGTTGGCTTCCTTAATGGTTACTTCTGCTGAATTGGTATCTTCCAAGATGTCTGACAAAGGTTTCTGTCTCTCTCTTTTATATATAACACAATGCTCAATTATTTCTATGTTTCGTCGACTTATCAGTAAGTTGATCTTTTTGATTCAGATCTTGAGTGTACCTACACCATCATTTGCAGCCTTGTTAAGAACGCCAATAGCCCTGAAGATGTCCTTGAAATGGTGAAAGCTATCTCTTCTAAGGTTGTTCAACAGCCGAATGACAAAGCTTCTCTTCGTTTGAAGATGTAATGATTCTTTTCCCGCTTTATATGTTTACTGTTGTACTTATAAGTTACATGTGCCTTATTTTGGTTATTTGTTGTCTTTGTATAGCCTATTCAATCTCTATAACCTTCTGGACCACCCGTATGCTCGTTTCCAAGTCTACATGAAAGCACTTACGCTGGCCGTTGAAGGGAAGGTTACTGAGTACGTAGTTCCTTGTTTTAAGAAAATTGATAACTTCTTGAAAGAGTGGAACGTTGACACTAAAGATCAGAGGGAACTCTTCCTTGCCATTGCTAATGTTCTGAGAGAGAACAAAAGGTATACTGCAACATAATCTATACATTTATAATCCTGCTCATCAGTCATCTTCTCCCTAGTCTCCTTTTAGTTATAAACTCATATGAGTTTATCTTTCAATATTCCAGCTTGGTGAATGAGTCCCTTAAGTTCCTGACGAAGTATCTAGCGACTTTCTCAAGTGAGGATGCTAAGGTCCTGGAGGAAGCTAAGGAGGAGGCTGTGCGTGCAGTTATTGAATTTGTCAAGGCTTCCAGCATCTTCCAGGTATCATAATTCGTAAAATCTTGATGATGATGTGACTAGGATGTGTTAAGATCCATCTTTCTTGTCTTAACATAGCTCTCATGTTATATATATATGTCAATAATGATTCTTTTATTGCAGTGTGATTTATTGGAATTGCCAGCCGTAGCACAACTAGAGAAGGATGCTAAGTATGCCCCGGTTTACCAGCTACTAAAGATCTTTCTTACTCAGAGGCTTAATGCTTACACTGACTTCCGAACTGCAAATTCAGAATGCCTGCAATGCTATGGTACTAAATTGTATATATATATATATATATATATATATATATATATATATATATATATATATATATACTTTTACTCTTTTTTCATAGTACGATCTCCTGAAGAATCTTTTATTTCTATGTCTGAGTGTTTCTTAGGACTTGTTGATGAAGATTGTGTAACGAAGATGAGATTGTTGTCACTAGTGGACTTAGCGTCAGATGAGTCTGGCAAAATACCGTACACCTCAATCAAAGACACTCTACAGGTTAAAAAACTTTGAAAAACATGAAAAAAATTGTCACTCTGTTTGTTGCTTACTTTTCTCTGTGCTTTCAGGTAAAGGAAGAGGAGGTTGAACTATGGATCGTGAAGGCAATAACTGCGAAGCTGATCGATTGTAAGATGGATCAGATGAACCAAGTTGTCATTGTCAGGCAAGTCGCATCGATAGAAACTTTCTACTTGTAGATATGTATATGAATGCACATTCATAATGTGATGGTATGATTCATATCTTTCAGCCGCTGTTCCGAGCGGGAATTCGGGTCAAAGCAATGGCAATCACTTCGAACTAAGCTCGCAACCTGGCGGGTAAATATACAAACTTCATTTCATTTTCATGATGCCAACAACATCTCCTGAATCTTTGGGTTATTTTCGTGTTGTGGTAGGATAACATTGGAAATGTCATAAGTACAATCGAGTCGAACAAAGTAACCGAGGAAGGTTCTCAGGCATCATCAGCATCTGCTGCAGCAATTCAAGGGTTGACTGTTCGTTGAAAAGCTATCAAGACAGAAAAACCTTTTTCATCTCCAGAAAATCTCTCAAAATCTATAACCAACGTTGAATATCTTTTGTTGTCTTAGAAGCTTTCTTTCCTCTGTGTATTTTGTTGCAGAGTTTCTTTATCTTTGAAATTTTTTGTCCCTGAAATAATTTGGAAACTTCTGCTATACATTAACATTTCTTGTTTTGAGGATACTTATTTGCCACCTTTAGGTCACTATGCTGGTTTTTTAATAGTTAAACTGACAATATTTTGTTTCCCTTATCAACTGGATCTACTTAACATGCTGAAGAACACAATAGTGTCTTTACAACAACACAATATCCTCTCTGATTAGTTTTCCCTAGATCAAGAAGCTAAGTTCTACACTAATACATTCTCTTACAAGTTTCCATGTAAGAACACAGTCAGTAACAAGGAGATTGATGCTGCTATTGCTGCAAACCAAGAACCAATAGGCATGTGTGAGGTGGTATTGGGCAGCCAAGGGTAAGAATCAGGAGGTGGCATCACACAGTTATCTCCATTGAAATAGATTCTTCTAGGGAATGCCCAACCTTTCTCAAATGTGAAAGCTGATGCTTCTTTCTGGAAAAGTAACTCTGATTGTACATTCCCATATGGTCCAGCTTGCATCAACAGATCATTGTAAAACTTTACTCCCCAAAGTATCCCAGTATCATCTATACAAATTTGAAAAAGAAAAAACAAATCAACATTGTTAATTAACTTTCTATGGAAACATGAACTTTGCAGGTTATAGATGGTACTTACTTATGGAAGCATAAGGAAGCAAGGGTTTGTAATTGAAGCTGAAAGTCTGAGTGAGGTTATCGAAATTCGGATGCTGCACCACCAGATTCCACTGAGAATAGTTCATGTTGTAGTTGAAATTTGTGATGGTGACTTTAACTCTCCAGTATAGTTTGTAGTTAACCTTCACATGCCAGTGGATTCTCACTGGACACATATGGTTCGTGCATTGGACCAGAGGCGGTACATACAAGTTCTTCCCTGTATTTGGAACAACCGATGCTATCCGTGGACCTTTTGAGCTGTGAGAAGAATACACCAAAAGATTAAAAGAAAAAAAGATAACAAGAGGGTAATGTGGCTATGAGAAGAACTTACTCTACACAGTTCCCTGGCTGAGAAGTGTTTCGGCATCCACAAGAGCATGTAGTACAAGGAACTATTGTGCTGTTGTAGAACGATGAAAGAGAGACACAGCAAGTAGGTGTCTTCTGAGCTAAGAACTGCGAGTATGTGCAAGTGACATTCCAAGTCACTGTCACAACAGAAAACACACAAACTCAGTTTCGCTTTTACTCAGCTTTGTTACACTTCAAGAACAGTATTAACTTACTCATTGCTTGTGTAACTCTTCGCTTGTCAGTACCCATGAATCTAGTGGGTTTCACAATCTTCCCAGGGCCACAAGTATAGCCAGGTCCAGGAGCCTTGAGAGTGAAATTCTTAGGTACCCTGACCGTCTTATTTGTGGTACCAGCTTGTCCAACGGTGAGCTGGAAAGAGGAAACAGCGGTTGCTGGATCTTGAGCCCACGAGTTTATCACACCACCTCTGCAGCAATTAGCAACCTGCTGATTGTAAGGAGTTCCGGGCAAGAGATCAACAACAGAAGGTGTCTTTTTGCAGCAATGAGGAATGGTTCCTTTGAATTTAGAACAGTCTCCTTGTTCTGTTGTCTGTCCTCCATTCATTCCCCATATAACCTCTCTCTTTGCCCACGACCATCCTAGAGTCCAGCCTGGTGCTTGAATGTGGCGATATTGCTGGAAGTTATACAAGGTTACAGTCGCCTGCAGCGTGGGACAAAAAAAAGAATCGAATGTTTATAAAAACACAATCAGATATGTTCAAGTTGATGCTAATGTGTATACATACCACATAGCCATCTCCGGTCCAGGTTATGATGTCCCATTTGATAGTGATATTCCCACTTGGGTCCAAAGGATCATAAGCATCTGAAAAAAAAAACCCAAAAGCAACATCATTAGCACATAATAATTCAAACTTTTTGTTTTCATGATTCAAAAGTTTTTATTTATAGTTTCCATAACAGAGCATTGAATGACGAGGAAATGACAAAAGGATGAGACTTAATAAGCTCCCTGATGAAAGCAATTTTAACAGCTCTCTTTCTATATGCATCTAAAAGCTCTAGCAATTCCAAACTTATTAAACTCAAACAAACACAAGCTCCTTGCAGTGTCAACTAACAAGTTAGAGAAAACACACATGACGAAAGTTGCACTCAGACTCATAAAATAAAACCCTAGAAAGTAATTTCTATACTGAACAGTAAAACAGTGGAGCAACTTGGATAAAGATGAAATCTTTACGGCTTACCTGCAGGAGTGTAACAAGAGAAAGAAACTAGAAAGATTATAGAAATTCCGAGCTTGAAGACGATTGAAGAAGAAGAAGAACACAAGAAAACCATTTTTTTCTTAAAAGAAAGAGAGAGAAAAACTCTTAGTCTACTTCTTTAGTCCTTAAGTTTGACAAGTGACAACACAAGGATGAAGAAGAATCTCGATGTAATATAGACTAAAGAAAGAAAAAAAAGGCTTAGGAAATAAGCCAAATTGATTAACAACCATGAAAAAAGATTATAGCTTTCAATTAGAAACAAGTAATGACCAATTAACTTCGAATTCTTTGTAATTAATCTTTGAATTATAAAGGCTCATAAGTGTTCATCGAGAAGAGAGAAGTCCACCTTTTTGCAGAGAGAGACTAATGAAAAGCCAAAAGAAAGTTGCTTTAGTGGGAGATGTGATGGTTATTTTTCGTGCCAAGTGTAATAATGTGCCTTAATGCACAAGCATTAATGCCACTTAGCCTGCTACTAGTGTTCTTTTCTAATTTCAAACATTCTCATTCACATTTATTCGTTGTTCAGTGAATCCAAGGACTTTTGAGAATCTCCAGACTGTATCATACACGTACGTGGTGTTAAACTGGGCCGATAAGGGAAAACATGAGGCCCGTTTGAAGTTTTCAGCCCAATACATTATAGCCATAGCATATGCAGGTAACATAAGTGAAGTGTATCAAAACAAGAAGCATAATCAGTTTTGCAAAATCTCACAAGCCTTTCAAAATTGACAGAACTAACAACCAAAGTTAACATTCACTTCTGGAGTTCTTCATCATCATCACCACAGTGATCTTCATCTAATTCAGGTTCACTAGCAACATCATCATCTTCATCTTCATCTTCATCTTCTTCCTCAACAACATGGCCATGATCAGACACACTACCATGACCAACAATACCGCTAACTTTTCCAGACTTGTTTGCATATTCTTCAAGGGATGTTGATGGAAACACATCACCAACCTTGCTGCTATCGCTCCTTGTTGCTGCTGCTTCATCTGATTTCTTCGGGTTGTTATCTTTGTTCATCTATGTCACGCAATAAAAAACACACAACATTAAGTGTCACACATTCTTCAGAGTAAAGAAGAGATCATCCTGCTTATTTGGAAACATATATATATATATATAGTTAAAGGGGTGAAAGCTTACAGCACGCAAAAGCGTCCTTCGATCTCTTTCCCTAGCATTCTTGATAGTCTGCAACAGATTAACAAAGTTTTCATTTCGAAAACCCAAACAAAAAAAAAGCTTCTCTTGAGCTCCAATAAGAAGGAAATCAGAGTTGTAGAAAATAGACAAACCTCATCAAGCATCTTCTGTTCAGCCTCTACCTCATAAATATCTCTGCAATAAACGAATAATTGCGATGAAACCTTAGCTACCAAGCAGCATCTAGCAGAAGAAACAAAAAGAAAGAGTTATATATATATTCAGTAATCAAATATACCTTCCCATGATTTGCTCAGTAGAAGAATAACACTTGGCACACACTTTCTGCTCCTTGGCACAACCTGTTATCAGCAGTTTCATAACAAAACACATCAATGTAACTACACCAACGAGATAACTAATACACTTCATTTGCGAGAGAGAGAGAGAGAGAGAGAGAGAGAGAGAGTAAGATAATAACAAAGGCAGAGAGAAACAGAACACTAACCAGAGCATAACTTGTGATACGCTTGACGAACATTACGCTTCGTACACTTCTGACTACACCAAAAGAATTAAAAATATATATATTCTATTGAATTTCACCGACAGAAAAAAACAATAAGCCCCCCATTCAAATTCAGCGAATAAGATCATACCATTTGGCGGGTTCGGTTAGCTTTTTGTATTTGCCGTATTTGCGTTTCCAAGCGATCTGCTCCCGACAGCGAAGGCAAACTCCGGTTATCTCCGAGAGCGGTCTGAATCTCCCGCCCACTTCCTAAAAAAAAAAGTCAGAAATTTCCGACACTATGAAATCAATTGTAAAGCTTCAATTGGATTTGGTTAGAAGAAGCAGAGTAAAAATTGTTTACGGTTTCGTTGATCTTCACGCCGGCGTTGGGTACCCATGCGAATTTGTTCTGATGCTTCGGTGGTCCTTGTCGTGAGCCCATCTCTCCTTCTTCTCGGAAGTGCGCGAGTAAACGAAATAAACAGAGTAAATGATGCAATCAGTAAGACGGCCAGCCAAGGGAAGAAGAAGAAGAAGAAGAAGAAACCATTAGGGTTTTTTTGTTGGCCTTTTTATTTAAATTTAGTTTTTAGTCCATGGGCCTCTTTGATAGCTATAATGTTATGCATGCATTTCATGATGGGCCAAATGTAAAGCCCATGTATATCAGTGACATTTGAGATCTACATTTGTATTTTCTCTCTCTTTTCGGTTTTTAGTTACATGCTTTCTATAAACTTTTTTTTTTTGTTTTTGCTAAATTGTAAGTGTCATTGCGAAGAATTTGTTACAAGTTAATGTAACCCGTTCTTTTCAGCCATTTTTAAAGCTTAAAGGTGCAAAAAAGTTTTAAAAACCCCCTTAAACCACTAAGAGATCATGTTCAATCAATCTTAACCAAATTAAGAATGGAAGCTTGAACATAAAACCAAACTAGAACAAAAGACTAACAATTTGTTTGGTTCTATAAACTTCCCAAATTATTAGAATCGATTTGTTTGGTTTTGACTTTACCATTTTTCGAATTTGTAAAAGGAACACTGATATGCTTCGGTTATATGGATTTGTCTAGATTACTTGTTTCCTTTTTTATCTTCCAGTTCGATGTTTCAACCTTTTACATTTGTGTAATCATCACATGTTCATGCTCATGTAATGTTTATGGATAAGAAAAGAAAAAGAACTATTTTGGATTTTTCACGATGCATGCAATGAGACCATACGCATCGTGCATCCAAATGTATATCGAGATATAAACAAAACATCAATGATAGCTATTGATAATAGGAATGTAGTCCGTTAATGCTCTGGAATTCTATAGCATCCAACCAAAGAATTAGTGAACAGTTATTAGCCGTTTGTATTTTATTATGGACGTGGTTGAAATATTATATATCCCCTAGTCTATATTTGAGAAGTAATTTTGCCACATATCCTCTGTACAATCAGTTTCACAAAAAAAATGTGACATGGCTACTAAAATTAATGACATGGCTTATAGTTAAATATGACATGGACAATAACATTTATTGCTGATATATATTTTTGGTAAACTTTATAAAATACTAGATATGGATCCGTGCGTTGCACGGGTTTTATTTGATGTTTTAATTCACGAACACATAAAAAGATTGGAAATATTTTTCTCACGTTAGTTCTTGGATTTTCAGTATATATTGGTGACATTTTAATAACAATAATCTGTTTTCTTACATAATTTTTATTGATATTCTATTTTAATAATAATGGTGTTTTAAATAGTACATTGATATTTATATTTTTTAATAAATACTTCACTTTTTATAATTTTTCAAAATAATATTAGCTATAGTTAATTGAAATATATAGAACTATGAACTCTCTATATTGTTTATATTGTGTAAGAAAACTAAAAACGACACAATTAAAAATATTAATATTACATAACACCAGTCAATATTTTTTATCGATAGTCAGCTAAATATCGAATATATTTCTAGATAAAACATCAAATTTATTTACTTTAACATTCATGGTGTGACTTTAACATCTTTTTCTATATACAATATTTTGTAAAACACCATTGTGGGTATGTTTTACAAATTTGAAGTTCTCCAGTTGTAGTGACTCTTGATAGTGCGACATATAATTGTAAGACTGAACTTGACAAATAGACCAACTTTTTAAGCTTTGACCTTAGTTCTGGTTGATAGTCATTTCATAGAACACTCTTATAGAAAATTGAAGTCTTTTCATTTTGAAATGTCATCTTGCATATGTAGGTATGAGACTTATTCTAAGAATACAAATCTGTTTTTCCACATAACTTCCGGTTAAGATTTCGGCGTCAATATTCATATTGTATAAGCGAGTTATCCATAACACTAATCTATTGGAAAGTCTTCATTTTTTATTTAAATTCTTTAATAGCATGACCTACAACAATCCATTGGAAAATCGTTCTCTTTGATTTAAATTTCATAGTAGCATGATCTACAACAACATAACCAATTTTTATATGTTGATAAAAATAAACACACATAATCATAATCACATATAAGTATAATAGTCACATTAACTTAGTCACAATTCCATAACAGTTGGACAAATATCCGTAAATTTTGATTTTATATGTTTTGATTTGAACCAAAATTTCAAATATATGTAACTCTACAAAGCAAAGAAAATACTTATATGCAATATCTGTAAGAAACGAAGCAAATAAAAAAAATACTAATATTATTAAGAATGAATATCTGATCTGATCCGTTATATGAATACATATACATGTATGTAAAGACGTATATGTATATAAATAATTTATATAAATATTATATTGTATATAAGTTTTCTAGTACTTTTTAATAAATTTATTAAGTTATTTATGAGAATTTTAAAAGTAATAAATTTTTATTTTTGTAATAAAATGTTATTATTATTTTATCTTATATTTGGAATTTATGATTTATTCACTAATTTTAATTTATTTTTGCGGATCGAATCGGATATCCGGTCGAAAATCTAAAATTATCTGAATATCCGGAGCACCGAATATTCGTGTGGCTACAGATCGAATTGGATCAAATAATTGATTATTATAACAAAATGGATCGGATTAGAATATCTCCAAAAATCCAGATATCCGATTCATGTTCACCACTACATTTATATGTTCAAACGGCTAAGTATAATTGTAACAATAACTAATGTATAACAGCATGACAATTATATTCTTTTTAGAAAAAGTTCAACGTCAGTTTAATGTAAAGACCGGGATATCTAATTATTTCCTCATGTGACACCAAAAAAAAGATAACACGCGAAGATGTGAAAGAACATGCAAGAAAACTCACCAGATATTTTTCTTGCTCAATCCTGCAAAAAATTACTTTTTAAAACACAAATTGTTTTTACTATCTTCCTATATATTTTATTAATCATAAGATATTTTAACAAATGTCAAAATTTTGTAAGGAAATTAATATCAAATAATCTTTTACAATTATTTTTTTTTTTTTTTTGGAAAAAGGAAATTAATATTAAATAAGTTATTTTACAAACTTCTCTTCTTTAAGATTTGTAAAAAGGAAATTTTCTAAATATTACTATTAAATAATTTTTAAAATTAAATTTTACAATTAAATATTTTTTAAAATTAAATTTTACTATTAAATTAACGAAAATTATTTCTTCAATTTCTTTTAATTTTATTAGTATATATATTTTTAATCATGAGATATTCTAACACAACTTCAAAATATTCAGAGAAAATTTACTATCAAATAATATTTCTAAAATAATATTATTAGCTAATTTTAAATTTTCTTTTTACTCTTAAATAATTTCAAAATTCGTTTTTGTTTTTATTTTCTTAGTATATATTGTTTTATTCATGATATATTCTAAAACATGTCGCATTATTTAAAAAGGAAATTACTATTAAATAATATTTTGTTTAAGATTTTTAAAATGGAAATTTACTATATAATTAATTTCACCAAAAATTGTTTTTATTATCTTATATATATTTTTAAAATTATGAAGTAGTTTAACACATATCACAATTTTAAATGTATAATTGTCATGTGTCACAATCATGTTAATTAACAACTTTGAAGAACCAATTTTCCTATTAAGTAATTTTAGAATATTATTAAGTATTTTTAAAAATTTCCTTTTTACTATTAAATCAATTTTAAAACTAATTTATTTCAAAATTCATTTTTTGTTATCTTATTATATATATTTTATATCATTATTAATTTTAACCTCTTTAAAAATATTAAAAGGAAAATTACTATCAAATAATTATTTGCAACTATGTTTTGTTTAGGATTTTAAAATGGAAAATTACTATTAGATATACTTACAATTACTTTTTTAACAAAATTTGTTTTTGTTATTATCTTAATATATATTTTTAATTATAATATAGATTAACACATGTCACAATCTTAAAAATTTTAATTTATTTTTGCGGATCGAATCGGATATCCGGTCGAAAATCTAAAATTATCTGAATATCCGGAGCACCGAATATCCGTGTGGCTACAGATCGAATTGGATCAAATAATTGATTATTATAACAAAATGGATCGGATTAGAATATCTCCAAAAATCCAGATATCCGATTCATGTTCACCACTACATCTATATGTTCAAACGGCTAAGTATAATTGTAGGAATAACTAATGTATAACAGCATGACAATTATATTCTTTTTAGAAAAAGTTCAACGTCAGTTTAATGTGAAGACCGGGATATCTAATTTTTTTTTCATGTGACCCAAAAAAAAAGATAACACGCGAAGATGTGAAAGAACATGCAAGAAAACTCACTAGATATTTTTCTTGCTCAATCCTGCAAGAAAATTACCTTTTAAAACACAAATTGTTTTCACTATCTTCCTATATATTTTATTAATCATAAGATATTTTAACAAATGTCAAAATTTTATAAGGAAATTAATATCAAATAATCTTTTACAATTATCTTTTTTGTATTTTGGAAAAAGGAAATTAGTATTAAATAGGTTATTTTACAAACTTCTCTTCTTTAAGATTTGTAAAAAGGAAATTTTCTAAATATTACTATTAAATAATTTTTAAAATTAAATTTTACAATTAAATATTTTTTAAAATTAAATTTTACTATTAAATTAACGAAAATTATTTCTTCAATTTCTTTTAATTTTATTAGTATATATATTTTTAATCATGAGATATTCTAACACAACTTCAAAATATTAAGAGAAAATTTACTATCAAATAATATTTCTAAAATAATATTATTAACTAATTTTTAAATTTTCTTTTTACTCTTAAATAATTTCAAAATTCGTTTTTGTTTTTATTTTCTTAGTATATATTGTTTTATTCATGATATATTCTAAAACATGTCGCATTATTTAAAAAGGAAATTACTATTAAATAATATTTTGTTTAAGATTTTTAAAATGGAAATTTACTATATAATTAATTTCACCAAAATTGTTTTTATTATCTTATATATATTTTTAAAATTATGAAGTAGTTTAACACATATCACAATTTTAAATGTATAATTGTCATGTGTCACAATCATGTTAATTAACAACTTTGAAGAACCAATTTTCTTATTAAGTAATTTTAGAATATTATTAAGAATTTTTAAATATTTCCTTTTTACTATTAAATCAATTTTAAAACTAATTTATTTCAAAATTCGTTTTTTTTATCTTAGTATATATATTTTATATCATTATTAATTTTAACCTCTTTAAAAATATTAAAAGGAAAATTACTATCAAATAATTATTTGCAACTATGTTTTGTTTAGGATTTTAAAATGGAAAATTACTATTAGATATACTTACAATTACTTTTTTTAACAAAATTTGTTTTTGTTATTATCTTAATATATATTTTTAATTATAATTTAGATTAACACATGTCACAATCTTAAAAATTTTAATGACACGTGTCGCGATCATGTTAATTAGTAACTTTGAAGAACCAAGCTTTATATAATAAGATAACAATAATTCATACATTATATTTAATGCCGATTTATATTTTTGGTAAACTTTTTAAAATATGGTAATAACTCATAAATCATCCCTAAAATAAATATATTCAAATATGAATTATAAATTTCGAAATTTTATTTAGTTTTACTTTTATAATTATAAAATTTTTATTACTAAAATTTTCAAACTTTTCTACATCTTTTAAAAAAGTAAATAAATTTTTAATCGTAATATCATTAGTTTCTTTTAGATATCTAAAATTTTTAAAAATATTGTTTAGATTTAATCTCTATAATATTATTTGAGAGTCAGTTTCCTATGTGTCACGCTCACGTTAATTCTTATGATGGTTAATTATAATAGTACCCTTAATGAATCAAATATATCTATTTGTCATTATTAAAAAGAAAAAAAATTCCTTTTTATTTTGGTTTCCTTCTCTAAATAACTTATATAATGAAACAAATTTGTAAATTTTAAAAACGAAAAAATATCTTTTATATATAATGCGATTCATTAAAAGGAAACTTAACAAAATAATTTTTATTTTAGAGTAAATAAATAATTATCCCTTTAAAATATAATCTTAAACAACATAATATATATTTTAATATAATTATTTTATTTTAATTAATCTATTTCTCAAATTTATTACAAGAAAAATTAAATAACATAACACAAGATATTTTAATGAATAAAAATGCATTTTTTATTTAGTTTGAAGGAATATATGTAACACAATATATCCACAAAATGAGTAATTGGACTAATCTAATTTTTAATACAAAATCAAACACTTAACTAAATATAATGTATTATTGTTCATATTAATATTTTTATAAATATAAACTATAGAACAATGTAACATACTATTAACTAATATGAGATCTCAATTAATATTATGAATATATATTAACCAACTATTGCAACTAAGTTCTTTTCTATAATTTATATATATGCATGAGGTTTCATAATACTATCGTTGTTATATTAATATCAGTAACTTTGAGTCAATTAAAACTTTAATTTATTTTTACTATTTAATTCTAAAAATAAATTATATTAAATTATTCATAATATTTCTAAAATATATTTACAAATCTAAGGCAATATCAAATTAAATATAAACAACAAAATTAATCAATATTTTAATCTATAGAATAAACAAATTATGGTTGAATCGGAAAATTAGATATTATCTTATATATCCAAAATTATACCTATGATTAAAATAAAATAATATTATTTGAAAAAATAGCATACTGATTACAATATAAATTACATAGTAATTTAAAAATAAAAAAAATATCGTAAACTATTTAATATATTCATTTTATAAATATTTATATCCGTGCATACGCACGGAAAAATCACCTAGTTGTATATATACCAACTGTTGACAAAAAATTGTATATATATACCAACTTCGGCTAAAACCCCAAAGGAATGTCAAAGTTAAAAATAATTTATTTTGTAACCGCACTGTCACGAACTAAAAGTTGATATAATATTTAACATTTTAAAAAGATTAAAAGATAATTTGAATAACTTAAAAAAAGAAAAAAAAAACTTTGCCACATGCGAATGTTCCTTCGTTTCATGGTAAAGTGGAATACCGATCTAAATTAATTAATTTTCGTATGAAGCAGCCTATTTTGCATCCTAAATGAACACCTTTATTGATCTTACACTCCGGTCAAAATGTATTAACTATTGTTCGGTTTTATATCTACCATCGTTTAATCCGCACACACCACTTTTTTTGTTTGTTTGTTAAAAACGCTCACATGCCACTGAATGCGTTTAAACATCTATAAACCGAAACTAATTAAATTGTTAGGTTATTTATAGCGTTAGCCAAACCTACTAACGTATCAACCACGTAAAACTTTTTTTTTTTTTTTTTTTTGTAAACTGGCCTTCATATTTAAATTGCAAAAAGAAAAAGAAAATACAAACAGGCCATTGGCCTTAGTGAGTTTTGAGCTTTACCCAGTGCTTTTGAATTACAGAGATACATATTTAGGAATCCAAGAGGCCCAATGGTGAAAAACAGAGTAGGAACACAGAGAGTTTGTTGTCGGAAGAGAGGAGAAGTTGATCATCTTGTATCATAAGATACCACTAGTGCCCAAGAACCACGTTAAATTGTAACATAAGATACCACTAGTTTAACCTAAACCAAAACAAATATGTTTATTATCGTAATCGTAAAAATATAAAATACTACTTTAACATCTAAGAACCTTTTCTTTAATTATTTGTAATGATTATCTCATTTGTTTTGTAATTTTTTTTTTTTGCTTTGCCAAGAGATGTAATGTTTATCACTAGATTTTATAAAATTTTGTTATGAAATTTTTGAATCTTTATGATTTTTAGTAAAAATAATATATTACTGGTGAAATGTAAATCCATTGACACAAAAATTCAAATACTAAAGCTCTAATAATTTTTTGAAAAAAAAAAATATATATATATATATATATATATATGTTTATACAAATCGATTCAACAACTGATAAATAACCATTTCAAACAAAAACTGATATATAAGTGGATATTATTCAAAAGCTATAGATATTTTTCAGAACTATGTTAAAAAAACATTGTTCTCTTAGGAGATTAGTATCTAAATATATCATCTATAATAAGATTCTATTTTTGGAAATTAATTAATTTTATAATGTGAATTTATATAAACAAATAAAGACAAGTTAATTCCCCCATAGAATACGGACATTATGCGACAGAATAGAAGTCTTCAGTTTCTCACCAAAACAAGGGTAAATAAAATTCTTTTGACCTGTTAGAACGAGTCTTTATCGACCACGTGTTAACCTTCACACACGTCACCCAATTACCTCTCACGTGCCGGATCTGTTATAAAACTAACAACGACGCTCTTCTTCGAGTTCTCATCTCAGTTTCAAACAACGCCTCTCTCTCTCTCTCTCTCTCTCTCTCTCTCTCTTCTCAAATTCTCAATCAATCAATCATGGTTGAACCGGCGAATACCGTTGGAATCCCGCTGAACCACACCGCGTTGTTGAAAGATGAGCTCGACATCGTGATCCCGACGATCCGTAACCTCGATTTCCTCGAGATGTGGAGGCCCTTTCTCCAGCCTTACCATCTCATCATCGTCCAGGACGGAGATCCGTCCAAGACCATTGCTGTCCCTGAAGGGTTCGATTACGAGCTCTACAACAGGAATGACATCAACCGTATCCTCGGTCCCAAAGCGTCATGCATTTCCTTCAAGGACTCTGCTTGTCGCTGCTTCGGTTACATGGTGTCTAAGAAGAAGTACATCTTCACTATTGACGACGATTGCTTCGTAAGTTTCCCCACAATTCTCAAAGTTCTGTTGTTTTTTTTTTTGTTGGTCGTTCTGTTTTGTCTGCATCTGTGTAGATCTGCTGCTTTCAGGTTATGTCTTAATGATTGTTCGGTGTCTGTGCGAGATATGGTTACATTGTCGGTAGACTTAACAGATCTCAAAATTATGAATTTTGAATTCGAAACTGTTGAATTTTGAACTAGATCTATACATTTGATATACTTGGATAAATTGTTTTGGATCTATTTTTTTTTTTCTGAACTGCAATTGTATAGTCTAACTCAGTGATCATGATCTCCTATGTTTTGGCGATTCTAATGACGCCATTGTTGTTGGACCAATCTATCTAATGTCGTAACAGTTTAAGTTCACAAGATTCTTGCATGGCATTGTCCTGAAACAACACTTTTAAGGAAATGTGGGGCTTGTCAAAGAAAATTGAGTGTTCAGTTACGACATGAGTAAAGCATTGATGTTGCTGTCATAATGTGTTGGTTTAATCACGTGTAACGGCACATGGGCTTTTTTTTCCTTGTTCTAGCTTTAGCTGCATTTGAATAATCTTTTCCTAATTTTTATAAAAAAATTTTGTGTTATATAGGTTGCTAAGGATCCATCTGGAAAAGCTGTGAACGCACTTGAGCAACACATCAAGAACCTTCTCTGTCCATCGTCTCCGTTTTTCTTCAACACCTTGTACGACCCATACCGTGAAGGTGCTGACTTCGTCCGTGGATACCCATTCAGTCTCCGTGAAGGTGTTTCCACTGCTGTTTCTCACGGTCTCTGGCTCAACATCCCTGATTACGATGCTCCAACCCAACTCGTCAAGCCTAAGGAAAGGAACACGAGGTAATACTTTTAACATTTTATTTCTTCATTTTTTGTTCGATATTTTAATTAGCTAACAAATGCTTACATGGCGTCACTGTAAAAGGTATGTGGATGCTGTCATGACCATCCCAAAGGGAACACTTTTCCCAATGTGTGGCATGAACTTGGCTTTTGATCGTGATCTCATTGGCCCGGCTATGTACTTTGGTCTCATGGGTGATGGTCAGCCTATTGGTCGTTACGACGATATGTGGGCTGGATGGTGTGTCAAGGTACTTTACTTTCCCATTCTCCTACATAGTTTTAGGACTTATATGTGAAATACTTACCTGTTTCTTATTGTTTTCAGGTAATCTGTGACCATTTAGGATTGGGAGTGAAGACAGGTCTTCCCTACATTTACCACAGCAAGGCAAGCAACCCATTTGTGAACCTGAAGAAAGAGTACAAAGGGATTTTCTGGCAGGAGGACATCATCCCTTTCTTCCAGAGCGCAAAGCTCTCAAAAGAAGCTGTGACGGTTCAACAATGCTACTTGGAGCTGTCCAAGTTGGTGAAGGAGAAGCTTAGCCCCATTGATCCTTACTTTGACAAGCTCGCTGATGCTATGGTCACTTGGATTGAAGCTTGGGATGAGCTTAACCCGGCCACTAAAGCTTGAGCAGCAAAGAAAAAAAAAACTACCACCTCAGTTTTGGTTATTAGCTCAACCTATATCATCTATCCTCCTTACCTTCCCCGTTTTGTTTTATCTCATTTTCCGGCGAATTCTTCAGTAAGTCGCCGGAGTTTATTTAAGTAGTGATGGTGTAGTTCTATTTTAAGATCCGAGACAATCTATCCTCTGAGCCTTTTGTCTTTGTTTCAATAATAAAATCTTATATTCCTTTAGTTCATGGTGTTTGCTTTCAGTCTTTGTCTTTGTTATCTTTGCTTCCTGGTTCGTTGACATGTTAGTTTGGTTTAAAAACTGGGACGAGAGAGTTTTAGTTTGGTTTAAAAACTGGGACGAGAGAGTTTAAAAATGAAATAGATACCAAAACCAAGGCTTAAATTAGTTTGAGCCCAGAGCCGTGGTCTCGAATCTCTATGCGTTTAGCAAGTTCAGCAACATGACTAAAAACAGGCCTATAGTAATGGGCCTCATAAGCATTTGAATTCCCCCACTTGGCACCCTAAAGCCCAGATATTGGATTTCTCATCTAATGATTGTCTCTTTTTTTACCAATCTTCCAAGTTAAACCCAAATATACCTGCATGCTTTATTTTTCTTACTATATTAAGTGGCATCCACACCAACGACAAAGCCACAAGGATTGAATCGGAGGACTCGCCCTCGTGTCTCACAAAGAATCTTCGTAAAGATAATATAGTAGACTTTTGGCTCAAATTTAGCCAAGTATTGTACACACAAAGCATTTTTAGCAAATACATGGTTTAAAAAGATCTTTGGAACTATAAAAACAGATAATTTATTTGGAAACACTAAGCAATAAGCAAATGTTTATTACTCCCTCTGTTTTATAGTATTAGTGTCATTCTAAGATCACGTTTTTTGTCTTTCCAAAAATCGAATATTTTTGAGTTGGTAAAGACTAAGTTTTAAAATTTGTTTTATTATAATTATTGTTTTATGTTTTAATGCATAAAATAAAAAAATTTCCAATTTGTATCTTTATTTTCAGTTGATTAATTAACAAAATGATATACTCTTAAATAGGGGTAATAAAAATTTTTAAATAATTTTCTTTGTATATGGAAACCTTAAATGCCAATTATTATAAAACTGATGGAATATTAAAGTAAACTCCATCCATCGTTAGGGCACTTTAACTCATGAAAACTTGTCCATGCCATGCCTCCTCATTGATTTCTTTAAGAATATTTGTTGTCCTTTCAGTTTATATACTCCATGTCGGTACCGACTTTCATGATTTACTATTTTAAGTTCTTTATTTTCGATTTTCCCATTCGGAAATAGGGATGTTTGATTAACATAAATTTACGCTATTTCACTCTTAATAATAAAAAGGTTATTTTCATAAGAAAGGTTGATATACACAAGTAGTTGAATATATTATAGAAAGGTTGATAATATCATCTAAGAGATATTCTTGGGTTCACTCCCTAAGGTGAACCTAAAGGTTCACCAACCAATAGAAAATTGTCATTTTAAATTTAATATCTTTTAATTAAAGAAATAAATAACTTGTCAAATTATATTATCTTTTCAAAAAAAAATTTAAAAATAAATAAAAATAATATATAAAAACGAATTAAAAAAATAATGTTGTCAACTAAACCCTAAACTCTAATCCTAAATACTAAACCCTTGGGTAAACCCTAAACCCTTGGAAAAATACTAAACATGTTGTCAATAAAACACTAAACCCTAAACTCTAATCCTAAACCCTAAACTCTTGGGTAAACCCTAAACCCTTGAATAAATTCTAACCCTTGAAAAAACAATAAAAATTTGGATAAATTCTAAAGTATAAATCTTAAACACTAAACTCTAAATCTTATAAATAAATATTTTTTAAAAATTATCTTTTTTAGAACTATTGTTATTTTTATTTATTTAATCTTTTTTATTTATTTTAAAAGCATAAAATAATTTGGCAAGTTATTTTGTTTCCTTAATTAAAAGATACTAGATTTAAAATGACAATTTTCTATTGGTTGGTGAACCCAAGAAAAAGTCATAATCTAATCAACTGTATGATTGTTTGGCGCTAGAGCTTTGAGACAATCGCAAGACTCCATTACCAAAGTATCGAGAAATTAATCAGCTTATTTGTATAAAGATGTCAAAAAGTTGTTGAGTTATTTACTTTGATAAAAAAAGTTTTAAAAATGGTTTGACCTATAAATCGTTCAAATGTTACTGCTGGAACATTTTTATTTTATTTCACACTAGCATTAACTATTTACCGATGAGGAGTGTGCCTTTTTTTGTCTTGCCTATGGAATTGTCGGAAAACCCTAGCTTTCACTTTTCCGGTTTAACCAAAAAATCACACGTACGAATTATTGCAGAAATACAATATAATTTCCTAATAAATAAATAATCCACTTTATAAGTGTTTTTAGTATTCTTACAAAAGAATCTAAAATGTATGAAAATTTTAATAAATCGAGATTAAATACACAATTATAGTCAGACTACCCTTATAAATGAGCTTCACTCACATGAACTAAAATACTAATCGCTTCCTTAACTTTGGCAAAGGCAAACGATATGAAGAACACAAACGCAAAGTTAACCACACTCGTTGTAGGGTTTCTCGTTCTCATGATGATAATGATGAATCTTCCTCATGCGCTTCAAGGTCTGTACATTAACAAAGCTCTTAGTTTTCTCCTCTCTTTTTTTTCTCATCTTATTAGATCATCCTCATGTGCATGTGTCTACGTATATCTTTTAAGTACCTTGATATATATATATATATATATATATATATATATGTTAAATGTGTGTGTGGCGTCCCTTCCTTATGATGAAGTTGATATATGTAGCTAGGTATTCCGTATATATATATTTGTGCGTTGTTTCCTAATTCTTATGAAGATGATGATTATGTATTTATATGTGTGTGCTTTGATGTCTACATACATCATACGATGTGGCTGTCTTCTCAATATACCTAAACGTATGAAGGTGTAAACATGTGATGCTGATGTTGTCTTTGAGAACTTACAGGTGGAAACATAGATGTAGTTGGATCCAAATATGAAGATAATTATGGTCTTATGGTGAGCGGAAGTGATGAACCTTCCTTGATGGGACGAAAGGTACACATTAATGCAATATAGCTACAATATCCTATTGTTAATTGTGAAAATATACATAGTCGTCAATAATACAAATATGAGTGAGGAAGATTCATATAAGCATATTTAATATTTTTCCTTATATATGTAGTCCTGTATGTTTTGTGGCAGTTAAAAAGTTCAAAAGCTATAGAGTCTGCAACAAAGAAAAGAACAGATTCAGCAAAAGAGATCGATAATCTAATGAGAGGCGATTATTCTTCACGTATGAAAGGAAAGAAAAGGAGCCCAATCCATAATTGATGGGTCATTTTAAGTAGTTTAAGAAAACTTAATTAGAAGTTTATTATGTGAGAAGACAATATTAATCAGGCTTACATATATATATATTTTAAATAGTATTTTATTTGTTTGTAAAATGCACAATGAGAGGACTTCTACATATATGATACTATCTTGATAGCTCTTCAGAAGTCTCTGTACACTAAAAGAACCCTAAATAACTTCTCATGATCTATTTTAAAACCCCATCTTCAAGCTTGATAAAGAATGCCAGTATGTCTTGCATCACCCTGAGAAGGATCTCCACAGCCAAAGACAGCAATTGTGTGGATCAGTATCACATTGTTTCATCTAGTGAATTGCCACTATCATTCTCTTGTAAAAGCTGAAGACATTCATAAGGATTAGCATAGAAGTAGTCTTCTTCTTTAGGTTTACTCGGAATCACAAGCCGCTTCTTGGGACCTCCCATTCTTGTACCGTGAAAGGCCTTCACCTTGGTCGAAAACACTTCCCAGCTTAACAACCCTTGGTAGTATTCATCTATTAGATTAACCAAGAACTTCCTGTTTAGCTCAATCGTTTTCTTGAACCCCAAGAACCTGAGTATGAGGATTAAGTAGTGCCATTAGCCATTGATAAAACAAACAAACGTTAATGTTTTCTTTAGATCAGAACAATGATAATGATTCACCTGCGATGACCTTCCACAACTTTGGCCATGTTCCCATAATAAGTAGGAACGAATATATCACTTTCTAGCGAGATGAGGTAATCAAGAGCAGCCATTTGAGAAGAATGGTTCTGACAAAAACTCAAATCAGAGGAATCTAACAGAGTTTCTTTCTTGACCTGGTTTAATTTCATCAAAGATCCATCAGTTACTGACACTATGAGTGAATCTTTCAGACAATAAGCTACTAACCACATTTGGAAAGACGTCTGTTAAAGCCTTAAACCGCCTTCTACCACCGTATATCTCTCCGGAAGCTATGTCAATCTGCACATTACGGTCAATGCCTAAGGCAGATAGTGTCAGAGCTGTTTCTTCTGGAGTCACTGGACAAAGACCTTCTTTCCTCTTCAACTCTGAGTTTATTACTTTCTCTTTCCACCATGGATAAGCATATCTAAGCAATGAAAAAGAAAAGATTTGATAAACATCAATATCATCATACAGAGAATTAAAGTACAAGATGGAAGTATTATTTGAACCTCATTCTTGTGAGCTCTTCCTCTTCGTAGCGATTGCAACCATGGGAGCAACCAGAGAAAGCCAACATATCCATTTCGTATCTGAGATGCAGAACCGAAAGGGACCTTTCTCTCTCAGAATCTTGACTACTCTTCTACCTAGTTCCTCAATCTTGGAAGTAAACCTAAGCCCATTGAAATTTACTTTGCATCTAAGCTTCTGAACCTCAGCAGGAAGTTCGTTATTGGCAAGCCGAGTATCGGTCTTGTTCAGATGTAAGACCTTATGCTTCTTTACCAAGGGAAAAACCTGGTCTTGGTAGTAGGACATGTTGGACCAGCTGATAGGAGGCATGGTGTGGTACACGCCGAGCTCGACCCTTCTCTTAAGCCTTGGAGGAACCTCCTTGAGTATACGAACCTCATCTCTTAAAGAAGTTATGAAGTGATCCACATCGAATATGTCTTTGAACTCACTGCCCATATAAGGAAACCCATCAACAACTTCAAAGAGAAGTAAAAGAAGCAGCTCTGAGGGAGATGGATGGCAATAATAATAATAATAATAATAACCTTGGATCATTCCAAAAAGAGGCCTTGTCAAGCTCTGGGACAATAAGTGTGACATTCATGTATCTTGCAATAGTCACCATATCACATATCTGAAAAACAGAGTTCAAAAACAGAAATGCATAGGCAATTTGATAAGGATTCTTTGTTCAAAGCAAACAGATTAGTTGTGATCTCTACCGCAGCTCGCATTTGGTTGAGTCCTCCATTGCAGGAAACCATAAGATAGCCATTGTTCTGATATATTCCTGAGATGAAAACAAAGAGCAAAAATAAAAAAAAGTATAATAACTCTGTTCTTTTCTACCAAAAGAAAGCAATCTAAATTAAGAGCCAACGATAGTATATGAACAAGAAGAGTGTTGCAGTCAAAAAGTAAAACAAGCTTACTTACTTTTAGGTGGGAGGGGGAGTTTCATGGGAAGAGAAGACATTTCTTGTGCAGGCATTGGGAACTCATGGTGAATATTGAAACAACAAGGCCAGCCTTTGAGCAACCTTGGTCCCCACATCCCTCCCAAATACACCAAATGAACAAAACAAGTCCATATCAACAGTATGGTGATAAAACGAATCATCCATAGGCTCATACGAGACCTTGAAACCAAGGAGTTCTTGAACTTGCTATCTACTAGAAACTTAACCTTCATCTCTAAGAGCTTCCCCTGTGGTATAGAAACTTCTCTGTTTTACACATTTCTTAATCTCCTCACAGGCTTTTAAGTCTAAGAAGAAGACTAATCAGATGATCACCAAGTCAAAGGTTAAAGTATAATCATCACCACGCAAAACCAGGGCGAAACATTTATTGTCACTCCTCGAAAAAAATCAAAGAATCTCTTTCACTTAAGTCAACCACAATTTCCGGATTAGCACGACCGCATTCTCATAATCTCATGAGTTTAATGAACCGATAACTCTCAACGAATTAACAATCTCACCAACTAAAAAAACAGATCTCAAGTTCGATGTGAAAACTCTCCAAATTACAAGGAAACTAATGCAATGGCGACCGTTGGAGCTAAAAGTAAGTAAAGCCGCAATCAAAACTGAAAAAAAGGAGGCGACAGAGTTGGTTGAGAGAGAGAATGTGTATCAGTCATCTGGTCAGTGATCACCGGAAACAGAACCGAAGCTCGTCAGAGAGATTGGGAAGAATAAAGAAGAAGAAGAAGATTGAGACAAGAATGTGGCAAAAGATAATTTGTCTCTTTGATCTCTTTTTTTTTTGTCGGTAACCGTTCTGTGTTTACAGTTGAAGAAGCCATTGATCATATAATCTATGAAGGAAACAAAAATCTTCAAGTTACATTCATTTCCTTTTTAGCCAACTAATCGTACAGATTATGGTAAGTAAATTATCAGCTGTATAAACGATACGATACTTCGTTGATTAGATATTTGTCTTATACGTTCAAGTTTTACTACGATAAGATTAAAATTATAGAAACAGGTGTATCATTTCAATATCTCTTTCCATTCTAAAATTATTCTGTTTACTTCTGAACAAAAAATCAAGAATTTATATTGTAATTAGCATTATAGTAGTTTTAATCTGTTTACTTTAAAAAATGTTCATTCTTATAAAATTGTTCGTTATAGAGTTATTTATAAAAGTACTCATAACTTTGTTAATTTTGAGCCTATTTAATCCAGCTGAATTATACTGTAATAGCCCACACTGTACATGCCAGATGCAAAAGGCCATACAAGAAGTTAATAGATTTTAGCTGACCCAAGTATTCAGATTGGGCTTCAGAGTCGGAATCTCACGAATAGGTATTGCTCCGACCGAATTAAACACTACAATCTTAATTTAACCAAAGTCTAGTCTAGCGAGAGGTAAACCAACTTTTGCTTCTTCTTATGCCTGCGAGATTAAACAAAAAGCGCAATACGTGAGTTTTGCATTAATAGCAAAAGAAGAAAACAAGTGTCTCGACGTTTTACAAGAACGAACATTCTCTAAAGTACAACAACTCAATCACACAATATCCCAAACAAGAGAGACAGACACACATTACCAAATAGAAAACACACATATTAGAGAGCTGTTCGTCGTTCTCGACAAAAACCAAACTATTTTCAGCTTTTCCCATTTCCAGCATCGATCGCTGATCTCACAAACTCATCGCACTGAGTAACTCCTCCGGACAAAACATCAGCCAGAACGCCGACGATATCAAAAGCTTCTTGTAGATCAGTTGCAGAGTTGATGTCGTCAAGCCACGAGATCAATTCTTTTGAGAAACCAACCATATCTTTCACATTCAGCAACTTCTCTTTCATTACAATCTCCCACGGTTCCAGCTCTACCCCACTTGACGTACCTTCTTTCTTGATTGGTTCGACGTGGGCCGGCTTCTTTGGTTTGAAAAACTGTTGAAGCTGCTCTATCATACCGGTGTAGACCAGCATTGGCTTGACGATAGAGAGAAGTTCATCGTTGGTTAAGGATTCTCCGTCTTGGGTTTTGCCTCCTGAACTGGTTGATTCCGCAGCACGAGATGCTGCCCGACCGTGAGCGTGTTGCATGAAGGTATGGTATATCCCGCGCTGGAGAAAGACACGACGGTGTTTGAGCCATGATTCATACGATTCCGACAGAAGCGAGTTGACCATCATGAACTGAACGGTTTCCTCAGCTCCAGTTGATGATAGCTGAGATCCAGGAGTTATAGGCCGCGAGTCCGATGACGGAGCTGTTGCTGCAGATGTCGAAGATGATATGTAGGATGAAACGGATTTAGCCATGTTGGTGCGTTGCGAGGGACCACCTTGGTCGAGAAGATGACGGGCCATTTGGAACATGAAAGGCAAGAAACGGGAATTGCTATCTCTTCCTCCGCCTCTGCAATCCGCGCTAAAAGAAGCTCCCGTTGCAAACCGAGCCAACATCTAAACGAGGAAACAAATTGTTAGCAAATCACACAGTGACGAACAAAAAGAATTGTTTTAGAACTGATTTTTTTTTTCAACTTACCAGAACTATGTCATATGTCAATAGGCGGAGTCTGCTTCCGTCGGCTCGACCAAGAGCGTTGAGATTATCCCAGTACTGGTCAACGTAGCGTAGGTACTGAGCTAAAGGAACCAAGGGACCTTTGACAGGGAAGAGAGCGTTACAAAGAGATTCATTGTTACGTAACATAGCTCCTTCCCATTCTTTCTTCGGATTTTTAAGAGCAGCATCGGCTCTTTTCGCCTCTTGGTGACACTGGAAATGAATGATGTTGAAGTAGCTCACGGTAGTATAAACGCATTCGCCACGTGCACTTCCGGAAGTGCCAACACCAAGATTCACCCGTTTGCTGTAAGAGTATACTCCCAATAGATCAGTAGGTCTGAGTTTGTAGCCTTCTCTGCACACCATGCAAGCTAATCCATCGCCTTCTTCCTCTACATCCTCAAAACCTTCGAGAATTGGTTGAGAAACCACAATCCTTTCACCACCATCAGAAGATACCTCTTGATGCATTCCAAGGCCCTGTTTGTTTACAAACGAGAAACTAGGTTAACATTGTCACAAGACCTCTACAATCTTTTGCTAGAGGAATTTACCTTTAGGAGCTCCTGTCTCTTTTTTAGTGCACGCCGTCTCATTTCATTTTTGGTAGCATCTCGTAATGCACAAACTTTCTCTCCAAGAAATCCATCTCCTTTTCCTTCTTTATCAGCGAGAGTGTCTAACAAATTCTCAGCTCTTGCACCAATCTCGTTTTCTCCGGCGACTCCTTCTAAGGCATGAAGTAAGGGTAGAATTCCTCCCTCGTCTATGCATGTCTGGGTTGGCAAATGCCCCATCGACAATCCTCTTAGCATTGACAAAATAAGAGGCACCGAAGGGAGTTTAAGAGCCGCAAGCCATTCTGGGCTAGATTTGTATCCAGCCTCTCTTGTGACTGAGAATATTTCTTTGACGTGTTTGACAGCAGCAGCTATGATGCCTTTCTCCAAAACGATGTCCTTTAACCTCTCTCCACATGAACTTGTCTTGAGAGATTCTGACACTCTTACAAAATTCTCAACAGTAAATCTCTGCTTCACCGCTTCCTGAGTAATGCCCTCGTCCTTGGGATTCTCCTCATGACGTTGCTCAAGTTGATCAAATTCGGCCCAGTTTTGCAGATAAGGGTTGAAATGCTCTATGAGTGCTTCCATCGCTGCTGGCTCACCGTATGTTAAGTAAGGCAAGATTCTAGCAACCATCTCCGTGTTTCTTTGCTGTTTGTTTGACTTCTTGAGCCCCGAAGGATGGCTTAGCCTTTCTAAGAACATAAGCACTATTTTCTTGGCCTGTTCCCAAGTTCCAGTTTCCTCGTTACTGACAGTCAAAGCATTTTGTGCAGCGCTGATGCTGTCACTTTCGTTTGCTTCAAGAGTCAAACTCTCGACAATTAAGAGAATGCCTTCAGCTGGCTCCATAGCATCCACAGAAAATGCTCTCCTAGCTGTTTCCAGAAGTAAGCTTAAAGCTCCTAGCCTGAGCAAAGCTCGCCTGTTCTCTCTAATCTTGCAGCAGTGGTTTAGGAGATCAAGAACTGCAACCATCTCTTCTTCGTTGGATTTGAAGTCATCTCGTAAACTCTGCAAAGTCAGCAATGTAAATTAAATTAGCCAACTCAACCAGTTTCTATGGATTACACTCTACATGTATCTTCGAAAGCCACTTTTTTATATAAACTATATTCTTGTTTTGAGCACCTCTACCCTGTAACCAAAACTGCACTAAGACAATAAGGTCTACCCAGTGTGTGATTACAGAGCAACGAGAGGAAAAATCTCATTTCCTTTTGTAGTAAAAGGGTCTTACCTTGATCATATCAAGTAAAATTTCCAGACCACCATATTCCCGAACTGCACCTGCTATTGCAAACTCAATCTCCGGATCTTGTGATTCTTCTCTATCTTCTTCCAATTCCTTGATCATAGGTTCAGTAGCTTCACCATCTAGCCCCTGTCAATATTTAACCAAACAATCAGAGCAATGAATTTTTCAGTGCTTTCATAGAAAACAGAAACACGGAATCTCTAGATTTTTACGGGGTCTCAACAGTAAGTACAGGCGAGCAAAACCCAAAGCCTAGTTCTTCACAAGAAAAATCACGAACCTGGAGTCTGTATGTAACATTCATGGGAGGACAATCCCTGCTAGGAGCTGCATTTGAAGCTAACAGTGCGGAGTTGGTCAGCGAAGTAGAAGACTGATTTGACTTCTTCCAAACCAGCTCATAAACTTGTGCTACGCTCAGGTCTAGTGAAATAATGTTTCCTGCAACAAGCAACTCCATGCCATAGTCATCTTCCAGTAGACCTAACAGGTCCAACTGCTGACAAATCTTGTTTTTAACATCCCGCATCAGTGGGCCAATCTCAGCACTTGAATATGGACTTTTCGTCATTGACCCCCGGATAAACTCCTCTTGCGTGTGTGACTTGTTCAGGATCAGCATATACACAGCCTCGGGCTTCGATGGGCAGATCAAATTACAAAGCTGCTCAAGAATAAACTGCAGATACAATTGAAATGTCAGATAACTGGTCAAAGATATAAGTTAATCATGAAATAAAACTTCGATAACTCCAAGTGATGAATGTGAAGATCGTTTCTATGAAACGAAAATTTGAAACCATATCAGCTACATAGGCTGCTCAACATACTCCTAAGCCAGACTACGTGTATATAAAAAATACTCTTCCAAAAGTCTAAAAAGAAGAATATAAGATCCCCATATTGTAAAATAATGAACATCTCCACAAAGAACCATATATTTCGAAAATAATAGTGGTCAGAATAATATTTCTTCTTACCAAACAGGTACGTCCTTTTTTCTCTACCGCATGGGTTTGTAGTCCAGAAACACATGCACGGATGAATTGTCGTTTATTTTCACTGCTTTCAAGCAAAAGACCGTCAAGAAGATCTTTTAGGAGTCCGTTACAGTCATTTATAAGCTTTGTCTTTTGCACTATCAAGCCACGGATTACAATGAGGGCCTCCAGAACATGTGACAGCAAATTGTCTCTCATGAATCTGCCACACCCGTAACATTAGACAGGTAGGAAGTAGTAATGTAAGATCAATAGATTTAAGGATGAGAAAATTACCTGGATCGAATATTTGGAACCTCTAGGAACTTTCCAAGGAGTTCTAAGAGCTTATGGAGGGTAAAACCCTGTGAAATGTCTATCTGAAGACTTCTTTCTAGAGATTCAATGTTCCCTACCTCTTGGGAGATCAGTTTACAGATGGTTGTCAGACAACCCCGAACAGTTAAGAATAGAAGTGAATCTTGTGTCTCGATCATTTTAAAGAGTAGTTCAAAGTATTCAGCGCTGCTTTCACCAGCTGCAAGCGTAGCGGGAAGCAACCCAATCAGCAAATTGATCAGCCTGTAGCGCCTAGGTGAGCTTTGGGCAGAGAGTAAACTAACCAGCGTGCACATCTCTGACCTAATAGATTGAGAACATGCACTAAGAATTAGCTCTGTGACCCAAGAGCCGAGCTCAAATGCCTGCAAACCACCTTTAGATGCCCTGCTGGTGCGTCGCTTCCACCTAAGTGCATATTTAAGCGCCAAGAAATCTGATCTGTGGGTTCTAGACTTTTGGCTAGCCCCTCTAATTGACTGGGAGGCTTTGTATTGCCTCCTCACAAAATCGAGATATGATGCCCCTTTCTCCCATTCCAAATAACTCACAAGCTGAATATCTAGCGTCTTCTGAGATACATCCGAGTTATTATCTTCAGGAGCTTTCTCATCCTTTTCTTGCACTGTGGGAGTAGTTTTTCCTATCATTATTTCTTTCTCTGACGTATCTGGTTTTGGAGGTGTACATGCCACAGAAATGATCTTAAGGCAAGGAAGAATTATGTGCTCTGATATCGCAGGATGTTTAGCACCCAATTTAATGGAAGAAAATAATAGCTGAAAAACAAGGCGCAGTCTTGACTCCCAGAATTCATCAGTGAGAGAGCATACTTCTGAAAGCAACAACATCTCCTCACGAGTGGCGAGCGCAATGTCCATGGAACGATGGTGTTCAAGACAGTACATTATTTTCTTCTGTACCAGAGTGTTTAACTCACTCACTGCATCCAGATCACCTTCCGAGAAAGTTCCTAGAGCTGCCCTAGCTTGAGCACGGGCTGTTTTCGGACCTTGGTGAATATTGTTTTCAAACAACTCAGACAAGATACCAGCTGCGACAAGTTGTTTCCTAGATCTTGGATGCTTCGACAGCATTTGAAGAATCTCAAGACATTGAGTGACAAATGTAGTGGCACAACCGTAACAATTGTTTGGAGTCTTTGAAACCACACATCTTGAAGCACCAGATGAAAAGTTCAAATTTTTCTGATGGAGGTAACTCATCAGAACTCGGCGAAGTCCCTGCAGTGTTTGTACACTTTTGCTGACAGAATCAAAAGCAGCTTTGCACTTCTCACCATATAGAACACCCAAAAGAAGGACTTTGCGGTTTATCTTGCATGAGGGACCAGGCAAAGATGCCATCATCTGCTGAACAGTGTCCTTGTGCTGTGAATCCATTTCAGTTTCACCAATGCTTGATACTATCTTCAGAAGCGGCTTCTTGAAGCCTAAGAGTTGCTGATATCTCCTGTGAGCGTTTTCAGACTCGGACTCTATAGCAGCCAATCCCCTCTTCATATCTTCGTCATTTTCCATATTATCAAATATGAAGCTTGGTTTTGCCATGAAGTTGAACTCAAACCTCCCGTACTTGCTATAACCACACTCATTGCACAGGAAAGAATCCAGATTTTCGTAGTTGATGTTGCGGCATTGCCTGCACTGATAAGCATTCTCATGACAGTTGCTGCAGATACCATGTTTATCAGTAACCGGTCGACTGCATCGGGGGCATTGCAATGGTTCAAGAGACAACGCCTGAAGATTCTCATAGAAAGAATCCAACTCGATCATGAAGTTACAAGCAGTAATAGGAATGGGAAACTCCACCTTCAGTTCAGTTTGGTTAAAGGAAAGATGGCAACTCTTGGCACGCTTCCACAGTGACCAGTTGTTTTTAAGCTCTGACAAATCCGAGACTGGGCGATTGTTGTAATACAAGTTTAGGACCTTCACCGACTTTGACTTCCGTGCATCATGAACATTCATGGTCACAGACTGTATCGTATAACTCCCAGTACATTTCACAATGATGCGGTTATCGGTAAACTTTGTCTCAGATTTCAAACTATCGAGCTTCATTTTGCTATATGGCACATCAGGAGAACTGCAGGCAACACAGGGTTCGCTCTCAAGGTAATAGCCGTCAAATTCCACAAGATTACTCAGAGTGTTGTATATACGGGAGTTTGGATGATTGGCAATGAGTTCGTTCTGAGAATGCAGCGTCTCAAAAATGCACCTTATCACATCAGGGTTCAGGCAACGATCAACAAGCTCGTTTATTGCTTGCTTTGAGTTGCTTTCTGGAGCCTTGCCGAGCAACAAGCAGACAAGTTCTGTGTACTCAACAATATTTTGACCATATACTGGCAAGTCTCTAACCTTCTGCAAAAGAGCTGCTAACAGACTTTCTTTGAACGATTGTCTTCCGTGATGCCACAAGCCATAGATAACAGACTTTGCTTCAGTGCGAACAGAGCTCGAATTCCATTCCAGCAGAAAGAAATCAATAAACTGCTTCAAGACATCTCCGCCCTTGGCACTGAAGATATCTACCACCCCTTCCATATCCACGTAAGATTTGTCCAAACCAGAATCATGCCCATCTTCACCTTTTTTCTTCTTTTTTGAATCCACGGACTGGGGTCCGGATCGGTTTGAGCCTGTCAACACATCACTTGCTTCAGCTTTCTGCACTGAGCCGCTCACATCTTTTCCTTGATAAAAGGCTAAATTGAGGAGTTTAAGTGTCTGGATAACAGACTCTTCCGCAAAATGGAATACGCCGTTCAGTAAGAAAGACAGAAAATCTCCATGCCTGAGACAGTATTTTTGCCAGTTCCGAGGGCGCGCTAAAGCAACTTCCGCAATTGTAGAAAGCGACTTCACAATCTTTACACTCCTTTCATATGAAACATTGTTTTCAAAACCTCCAGACTTTTCAACATGCTTGTATAGGTTTTTCACTTCATTGGAAAACTGCCATGAATCTCGGACATTGTAGTACTGAGTTTTGCTTCCACAAAGATGCAAAAACAGCCTTCTAGCATATCTCCTAACAAAAGCTGTATGAGGGTTATTGATATAGCTGCACAGAACATCCTGGAAACCGTCCAACTTTAAATCTTTAGAAGAAGAATTCCTGTAAACCCTTTCCTTTTCCCCTATTTTCTCTTGCTTTTCAGGTCTAACCAAGGTATAAACTAAGCGAAACACATTCTCAAGTAGCAGCCTGTGATAGTCCACAAATAAATCTGCTCGATGGGCTTTTGCATATGAATCCGAAAAGAAGGGGGAATAGTTACCCGCAGGTAAATCTCTTCTGACTGTAAGCATGGCCCCACAACCAGAGCTTGATCCACGTGCTTCAACATTGGCAGTACGGGACTTAAAAACATGCACTAGCTGCTGAAGAATGTTCATTAGATAATTAACAAACTCTTGGCTCCTGAGGCAACTGCAAGCTCGAAGTAGCTGAGATGCAAAGTCATCTCTCCCTTGAACATCTAATGAAGACTGAGAAGTAACTACGGTGGAGCTCTGGACACTTCTCCGATCATGTACATCTGTGCTTCCACCTGACCTGGCAGTACTACCATCGCTGCCAGGTTGTTGCCAACTCCGAAGCATCAAGGTGAAAAACATAAACACAAGAATCACAATTTCCCCAAAGGAAGAGCGCGTGGACGCATCGAACGGCTTGCTTAGTTTGATTTCACACAAAAGCCATTTAACTAACTTTTCCAAGCTTATTTCTTCGGGCTTTGAGCTATCCATGAAGGCTCCGCCAATGGCAGATGATAATCTGTAGAACAATTGCATGATAGGTATAGCTTGAACACCATATGCTGTATCCATCCATCCACTCAACTCTTGAAGTAACTCAGAGAGAATCAACGAATTAACGGCTCGCATGGAAGCTGAGATAGAAACAGGATCGGTCAATGAGGCAGAAAACTCAGCAGATTCACCAGGTTCCAAAACATGGATTGAAGGAGTTGACGCTTGTGGGACGCTACTGGTTATCGTTGGCAACACATCAGTAATACCTTCATCCGCAGAGAACTGAATTTCATTGGTATCAGCACCAAGTGATTCCACATCTATTGGAATTGCTGTCATGGGATGATCTCGAGTATGTGGTGGTGGTAGGCGATCTGCATCTAACACTTCATGGCATGCCTCACATAGATCAAAATCTGGACACACGGTGCAATGCCACCTTCTTCTCAGTATAGGGACAGTGGAGCAGCCATCACAGCAGTACTGAACAGATGAAGTTATAGAGTCCTCTTCAATCATGACATGTGTATTTCCACCGGTTGTTCTGCTAGGAACCGGAGGAGTTGTAACATTGTCTACCAATTCATCTGTTGTCAACATCGTTTGCTTTGGGAAAGGAACCTGAAGTAACCTTGATGATATGGCCAAGCTGTAAAAAAAAATAGTTAGCAGACTGGTGCATATCTAAGAAACAGAATACAATAAACATAAAGAACACACCTGCTGGATGTTTGCACAGACTCATTAGGAGATAATATAAGTGCTTTCAGTAACTGAACAGCAGGAGCTACAGAATGAACCCCTGTATCCTTTCCTTGAGATGCCAAACACTCAGCATAGCTATAGATTAGTTCAACGGCGGACATCACGATATTGTTCATAGTCGGTGTATCAAGTGGCTCCGTATCCAAAATTCCCCATAGCACTTGCATCAAATTATCCACTACTTCAGAACCTACAAAACAAACATATTTCATTTAAACAAAGCGAAATCAAAGGAAGACGAGAATTGTAAGATAAACGTCGCTCCTACTACCTTATACAAGGATAAACGAAACAAAACTACACATGCAAATAGATAGACAGTAATAGTAACAGAAAGGCATATACCATTCATCTCCAGAAAGACAGAGAAATTGGATTTACGGGTCAAAGCTATTTTAGACACCGCCCGCATCTGAGCACTGAACTCTTCAACAATCGATCCTCCAGTACCAGAAATGCCCAACCTTGAAGAGAGAATAGAGGTGACCTTGACCACTCCTAGAAGTCGCATGGTGTCTTTGACCTATACCAACAGATAAATCAATGTCAAAGACAACAGCCATATATAAGGCATATCTGCACAACTGAACATGCAATGCTGAATTTGGTAGAAGCATTACCTGATAGTATATCTCCTTTTTCGGAAAGATAGACTGCAAAACACGGCAAGCTGCAGTTTGTAACAGAATTTCCGTATCACTTTCGAAAATTGTCTCCAGTAGCTTTTTGCATTTGAGTTCGCTAAGCTCCACTTCTTGCCGTGGCCTACAAACTGAATAATAGATTGATAGGAGTTTGAGACCATCTGCGATAACTTGCTCCTCAATAGAAGCAGACCTAGTCAACGCTCTCTTTTTACTAGAGCCGGGAAGAAGTAGACCATGACCAAGTACACGAGCTTCCATATCTAGCACAGCATCCATTTTCTCTTTCCAGCCAAATTCATCTTTAGCACGACCATATACTTCAAGTGAGTCTATTCTGGGCAATGCAGTCCCACTAGTAGTCGGCCCCACAGAGATTACAACATCTTCATCAGCTAGAAGTGACTCAGCCACTGTAAATGGAATGTCATACCAGCACCTCATGCCCTCATCCATCTTAATCGATCTCTGAAAAATGGTTACTTCTGAAGGTATAGAGCTTGCGGATGTAGTACCCACATGCACCCGGATGCCAACCATAACAATATCAGGGTTTGGATTGGAGACTGATATCTGAAAAAGAAAAGAAAATTAGCTAACTAAAATGCCTCAAGGGATCCGGTAAAAGTACTCGTAAGAGTAATGGCTAAACATAATACACAGATTAACTTATCATAAAAATAACTTGGGAAATCCAGTTATACCTTAAAGCCCATGGGACTGGGGCTCTCAATAAAACCATCCTCAGATGCCAAGCTTTGCTTCGCTCCCTCGGAATCACCATTTCTAATAGCATCACTACCGAGTCTCACATCTGCTGTAATGCAAAATGCCTTCTCAAAGAAATCCAGGGGAAACTCCAGCTTTTCACCAGCAAAGGTTTTGTTGTTAAGAATCTTAGAACCCAACCTTTTAACTTTTTCAGCTGAGAAATTTGAGTCAGGATCAACTCCACTCCGAACAAGGGAATAAATCTGAAGGCTGCCATCATCATGCAGAACAAGACAGTGAACATTGTCTTTTGACAGAGGTTTGTATGCGGTTATTCCGACCATAGGGGAAGAAGATCCTGTCGGATGACGTAGATTCTGTGCACATACTCCATCACCCCTTAGGGACACAGCCAACGCAGCATTTGATTTCACGGAGGAGAAGCAAATAAATAATCCACTGCCACCCAACAACTCTTTCCAACGATGCAGTCCAGCCACACTCTGTTTACCATCTGAGTCCTCCTCAAATATTGCGGATGTTTCAGTTACGGATGTTGCGTCTGAGCTGAGCCGACCCACAAAAGAACTTCCATCATGATAAGATATAAAAAGCAATCGATATGTCGGAGAGAAATAGACAGATGAACCCTTTCCGGCAACATCCTTTCCTAAAATCTGAACGATTTCCTTAAGTGGTGTTGCGCCTGCATTTCCTCCCAGAGATAGTTCAAACCTGAACAAATTCCCCTGTTCTGAAAGAACAAGAAGAAAAACCCTCCCACGATAAGCAACAAAGAGGGTAGCATCCACAATCATGTCATCTGGCAAGGTGAAGTACTGTGTTGGACTGATGATATCCTGGGATAAATCATAAATCTTCACGAATTTGTTTGTAACGACCATTAACTGAACCTGGGAACCAGGAACCCAGTCTATACGCCTGATGTATGCACCATGCAAGGCAAGCTCAACAGCAAGCCTGTCGATGACTTCACCTCGATGATTCAAAGTAAGTATCTGGCAGTCTTCGAGGCCTGCGACAGCAAGATAATTCTCCACAACTGAGTTGAAAGAAAGATGCACAATCTCAAAACGAACAATATTCCTGGAAAGTGGTTTAACATTGGCCTTGTCTGCATTTATCGGTGCAAGTGTGGCTTGTCCTATTAGCTGCCCAACATCAAATATAGCAACTTTATCACCTTCTCCAACTGCAAGGCGACCCCGCATACTAACACTCAGAAGAGACTTGACAAGGGAGCCACTGGCTAAAAGAGATTTAAGCTCCTTCGAGTTAGCATAGTCAGCCTTTATTTTCAAGTCAAGTGATCCACTTTTATATGCTTTTTTCAACTGCAAAAGATCTGTGTCAAATGAAAGAATCTTGTCTTTCCCGAGACTGACCTGCTTATCTCTCGAAAGACCAGAGTCTCTTTTGCTAGTGATAGACGGAAGCAACGAAGAGAAAAGCTCCAGCACTCTGTCCTCTATGCCGAGCTCTTCTAGTAGCAGTGACATCTTATATTGAGTTTCCTTAGGGATAGATAACACAACGTGATTTTCCTCCTCGAAACTACCTTCGTCCACATCTGAATCGCTTTCTGCAAGCTGATCTACATCCTCAGACAAGGGTAAAAAGGATTGCAAATTATTTGTACCACGGGCTGGAGCGCTACCAATGCCACTGAATTTCCGAGGCTTCAAGCACTGGCAGCTGCTTCCCCTTACACCTCCGGCTCCACAGTCACAGAAAAACCGACTTGATCGTGAATAGACAACACGGTGACCCCGGTGGCAAACTTTTGCGCAAACAGAACAGCAACCTTTGGACACAGTAAGGTCACAGGTGTAACAAAAATACCAATGTTGTTCCATGAAATTGCTGCCACTGGACGTGAAAGTGCAGACTTTTGAGGCAAGGTACCTCTCACTGTTGGCATCTTCTTCATCTTCTTTGTCTAAGCTGGCCACTTCACCATCAGATGTTCCATCATCTTCATCTTCATCAACAGAAGTGACATCACATTCAAGTGAAATTGAGCTTCCTTCCTGATCTAGGGGGAGAGCCAATGTTTCAGATTTTTTTGCTGTTCCTGCAAGTTTTGGGACCAAAGGACCTGTTGCAGTATTCTTATTGCTCGCCAAGGACTTTCCACATGAACTCGTTCCAGGGCTTGGAGAACGGTTACTCAACAAGCTGCCTATCACACCAAAAAGAAACTTTAAACCAGGAAGCAACTTCTCGTCGGCAGCAAGCTTCTCCATTAGCATTATTGTTCTCTTTAAGACCATCTTCATCAGGTTGTCTTCCCTTGCAAGTTGAAGAACAAACTGAAAATATGACATAGCCATGTGGATATCAAATGAGATAAATGCTGTATCAAGGGAGATCAGGATGGCCTCGAATAAATGATTCTGCAACTCTGTCGTCTGTAGATCGTTAGCAGATGACACAAGACAATTCACAAAATTCATTGCTGCCTCTCTGAGAGGAAGAGAATTTCCTTTTGCAGTCTTTTTACCATCACTTTCCTCAACGAAGGAACCCAACAGTCTTCGCTCCAGCCACCCAGACAGAGTTGTTAAATCCATGTCAAGAAACTTGTGCTGTATTCTTCTCCTGATATCAGGGGATATAGCCACAGACAAGAGATCAACAAGGAAGTTGAGTACTTTTACGTTTACCAGTTCCGAGGAACAGTAGTCCAGTGAGTCGATAAAAACAGACAGATCTCCGCGTTGCAACCGATAGAATTCCATGGTATGCTCAGAGACTGCATCCACACCAAGATAAAATTTGAACATATTAGATTTCGAAGAGTCCTTGCTTAGGCTGTCCATAACATCTACAATCTTGGTGATCACCCCTTCAAGAACATTGCTTTTATCTATCTTCTCAGCATTGATATCTCTTACGAACCCCTCCATGTCTTTCATCAGGAACAACTCCGTGAAATCGGGAATCTCAAACATGGCACATATATTTTGATGGATGTCCTCACATTTCTCATGAAAGCTTTGGAATACCTGATCAAACTTAATAGTCATGATCGAGTTAAGTATCTGTTGAAGCACATGAGAATCTACCCCAAAGTTTTCCTTTGACTTACGGAGCTTGAGCAAACCATCTATTGTCAGCACAATACATCTTATACTTAGAATACATGACAGAAGAATCGCACTAGAAGTTTGAAGACTAGTGGGAAACCCATGTACCATAAATTCCCAAAACACTTTCCATAAAACACCCGAACCTCTTCCATCACCCAGAGCATCCAGTTTTGACAGATAAGAAATGCATTGAAGATGAAGGGAATTGTCACCAATCTTCGCGTATTCAGCTTGGAGACTTTCACCAAATAGAGTATGCTTGAGAAGTAGCAGAGATGGCGAACTGTGGCCATGGTGATTCCAAGTACTGAAAGTTGCAAGGAAAGCTTTCTTATACACTTGTAGATATTTGCTAACCAACGATGAAAGCATTCTCAGCAATTCTGCAACGTCATCAGTTTCCATCAAGCAGGAGAGTACGCCTTCCGCAGTAGCAATATACTTGGCGTCGACAGATGTGCACTCCCTCCAGAAGGGATCGATTTCTGAACATGAGTTTTTCTTGCAATAACCCCAGACGCCACCATTGATGAAATATAACAGAAGAGAGAGCCAAGATCCTTCGCGGATAAAATCCCAACCCAAATCCTCAACCGCCTTCTCAGGTGCAGCATGGAGCTGATCTAAAACACCAATCAGAATGTCTCTGAACTTCATATTCTTACCAACGATGTTGGAGTCGCCTACAAGCAAATGACTGGTGTAGATGATATCCACAGTGCTACATATGTCCACATTCTGGTAATTGATATGCAACGAAGGCTGACTATCCAATGCAGAGTTAACACGAGCAATATCCCAAGAAAGTATGAAAATGTATCTTTCCACTATCAGGTCTTCCACTTTTCCAGCCTTTTTCCCCTTCCACAACCCCAATATCCGGGACAAACTTGCAGACAGATCTCTGTAATCCAAGTTTAGGGTTTTGGCTGCAGATACATCAATCTGAAATGTAGGAGGATGTGGGGAAAAGTCGATCATTTGACTCATCAGATGGTTGACTGACTCTTCTTCAGCCCATGAATCAGTTATTCCCCTTGCTACAAGGGACGCCCAAGAAGACAGATGATCAACGGTTACATGTAAATTACTGCCAGAGCTACGAACTTCCCTCAGTTTAGACCTCAGATCTAGCATTAATGATGTTGGACATGTGTTTGGATGCAACAGCATATGGTGCAACAGCACTAACAACCTAGATATCAGCATCGCCCAAGAGGACAGCTGAGAACCATCACATATTCCTGACGGGGTATCAACTTTATGCAGACACGAGGCAATAAGATTTGAGAAATTGGCCTTTTCTGCTTCATTTGATAAATGGAAAGCCATAAGAAGAATCTCAATATGGAAAGCAGAGGGAAGACACGAGTTCAACTCCTTGACACTCGAACCTTCAGCACATATTACTCTTGCTCTCTCGGCAATAAAACTAACGAAACCACCATAAGCTTTGGCTCTCAACTGTGCCCCAGCCAATCCCGGCCTACAAAGAAGAGTGTGAGCCAAAAGTGCCAGAGTCTTATCATTATACTCGAACCCGCCATTTTCAACAGCAAGAATTTTCTGAAAAAGGTAGGACTCAAGAGAATCAGACAGAGCACGACCTCTTAAGAGATCGAGTAACAGCTCAAAGGCAACATGCCCAGGTTTTCCTTCATCTTGGAGCATGCAACCACCATCAGAGGCCTTGTCTTCAGTACTGCGGCCTACTATATTGAGCAACATATCAATGTGAGAAGTGTCCAGCTTTTTGCATCCATCTTCGTATATGCTAGGAACCCATTCTTTACAGAAAATGCAGACTCTAAGAAAGTTCAACAGTTCCTTTGCAGCTTGCAGTGGTAAATTGCTGCTGACAGCAACGGGTGGGTGATCGTTTGGTTCTATGGAACACAGAGAACGGCTCTCAGAGAACAAGTTTCCAAACAAGGCTTCATCGTCATGAGAAATTTGGCTTTCAACTTCAGCAAAACTGTTGGATCTTAAACTAGAATATGTTCTCTCCACTTTTGGGCGTAATTTTACTCCTTCAAGGTGAAGGAAGTAAACAAGATGAAACAAGTTGTCAACCCACTGACTTGAGGAAGGAAATATCACTCTCATTATATCCTCGACCGTGAAGCACTTGAGCAACGGGATCTTTTCCTGGCGCAGATGAAAATAAACAGAATCAGCAGAGGAATTGGCATCGTCACAGCTGACTTCTGACTCTAAAACCCTCAGATCTTGGATGTGGTATGGTTGTCTATTCAGATCTTGAACGAGTCTCAACGTGTAGATGACAGACCGAGGGAAGTAAGCAATGGGAGGCATCAAATTACAAGAGGACACATCATATCTCCACACTGAGGTATCTAGATTGTTCAGAATAGAAGCTGATACACATGCTTGGACATTTTGAAATAGACTAGTCTTGCCAAAGATGAGTTGGACAAGAATAAGAAATCCTTCCACCAGCGCTAGAGAAAGACTCTCAATATTACCCTCTGTAGAAGTGTGATTAGTGAAGTCGGAGAAAACCCTAAACAGCTTAGGAATAGCATCTGTGAATGTAGCTACGGCTTGTAACAATGTCCCGTCGTTCTCTATACTTTGAACATCTTTGGAAAGACTTCCAAGCAGCTTCAGAATTCTTAAGCAGAATGACAATTTATCAAGGAAAGCATGATCGATGGTCTTCTCATCTAACACACTTGGCAGTTGAACAAGCTCTCTGCAGACCATAATGAGACGACAAACACAGCCAAGGTGAACAACAGCCAGGTGTCGAGTCAGGGGATTCAGATTACCGTAGTCTTGCTGAAAAGAGGGCTTGCCTACAGAATGAGTCTGGACATCAGATTCAATGCATTCAGACATCAGTGAAATAAGAAGCCGGTCAACTGGCTTCTCTTCATTTGAGCACCTGCCCCCTGCTTGATAGGTCAAAAGGTATTAAGATCATCAGTAAGATAATAATAAATTGCTGAGTGGATTGGTAGCAATCAATAAATACCTTGGAAAGTACATTTCACAAGGCTATGTAATTCCATGTTATCATGCTCGGCAGAAAATGTTGGCCACAGTTGTGCAGCTTCAGCAGGAGAGACAGGTGGCAATATATCATATTGTTTCTCACTTGCATCAAAAGAAGCAATCTCCAAAAGTGTTTCCATGTTAATCTGATTCAAAACAAGCATCCGGAGAGATTACTTAAGGCACTATAGGAAGAACAATATAGAAACTTAACCACCATGACACAGGGAAACGAATATCCAGCTCTAACGATGAATCTCTATCACAAGCTTAAGTAGATAATGCAGGTAACACAATTATAATTATATCATAGAATAAACAAACGAACCTCCATTTTCAGATCATTCTGTGTAAAGTTCGACTTCTCCAAGAAGCTGAGAGAGAACTCCATCACCTCCTGGATAACACCCAGAACTATAGGCTCGACTTGGTCCACTGAGACACACACACGAAAAAAACAAACAGTAAGGAAAAATGATTCACTGTTTACTTCTTAACATTTCTACGAGCTTTTGACAGAACAATCAGAGATACCAAAGCTCAGAAAGTGGGATACAAGAGTATAATCAATCAAATCGGCAGGTAAATCTCGATTCAAAGCTAAATTCAATACCTAATAGAGATCGCGATAGTAGAAGGATGGCCTGAGATATGGAAACGAGAGCTTGAAGCTGCGAATCTGACCAGGTCTCAAACCGCAGCTTGCTCCCATCTCCGCCGATCGGAGCGATTCCGGAGCGGAGGAGTAGATAAAAGTAACGGAGACCGCGCTTGATCGAATCATCGGACCGTATGCGTTGGGAAAAGAGATCTGAAGATGACGTCGACGACGACGACAACGAGGTGAGGCCGGTCTCGTCGAAGAGAAATCGGCAGAGATTCGCCAAGTCATCTGCCATCTCTGGCGAAGGCGAGAGATAGAGTGAGACAATGATGCAAAAAGAAGGTTTGTAGAGAGAGACACAAAGAAAGGGGAAGGAAGGAAGGAAGGAAGGAAGGAAGGGTTTATAAGTAAAGTATCAAAGGCGGTGAGAGAGAGGACTATGTAGAGAAGAAGACGATGCTCCTCCTCCGTAATCATTTTCCATTTTCTACAAAGAATAATATTTATTAATTATATTTTTATTCTTAATTAATAGTTTTAGCTAAAATCTAATTCGTTGGATAAGTATAGTTACTATTTTGTTTTAGGGAAATACGTTTAGTTAAGATCTAATTTCGTTAGATAAGTATAGTTACTCTATTCGTTTTTGGGAAATAAAACCATAAACTAGACTTTGACCCGCACAACCGTGCGGGTTTTTTCTTTTATATACTATCTATTATATTAAAATAGAAGTTATAACTTATTTCATGTGCGATATTTAAAATGGACCATCTCTTAGAAAGTCATTAGTTAAACTATATCTATCATTTAATTTTACATTATATCTATGTAACTAATTTAATCATAATATATTTTGATATCTTTTCATTTAGACACACATATATATATATATATATATATATATATATATATACACATATATTAAAAATTCAATTCTTTTTGAAAAAGATTCTAGCAAGATCTCAGTACTTAAAATTTGATGTAAAATTTTTCATCTAATTTCATAATTAAAACTAAAATATTGTTATACATTAATTTATATTCATTTATCATTTATAAAACGAAAATAATTGTTCTATCACATTTTTATTTATTTTATAATCATAATTTTTCAGATTAAATAATTATTATACTGAACTAAATATGATAAAATTATATTAAATTAATATATTAATATACTAATATATTTTATTTTATAAATATATATATTTATCTTAAAATAATATAGTATGTTACGAAAATGGGTATCACATAAGAAATTAGATAATACATGTCTACAAATTAACATATCTTAAATTTACATATATAACAATATATTATCTAACATAAATAAACATAAAAATTGCTAAAAGTTAATCCAGACTTTGAAGTGGAGGTAAGAATTTAACATAATTTAAATATAAATTAATTTTAAAATATTTGTTCCATGTATCTTTTGAATCCTTTAATAATAAATATATGTTACGATTTGAAACAATTGATTAATTACGACATGTAAACTATAAAATTATTTTATTCAAAATATTTACATAAATATTTTAATATAACTGAAATCAATATATATCACTAATGATGTAAGATAAATATCTATAAATCAAATGAAACACCCGCGCGGTTGTGCGGGTCATAGTCTAGTAATATTTTAATTCATACAACAAATATCTCTAAATTAATGTAATTTATATGTATTATATAAATCTAAAGGCCTATATTTTATGGCTTATAATGTTATTACAATAAATTTTATTAATTTTGTAAAAAACAATTTTGAGAATATTATGTAACAGTATCATTTTAAATAATTTGGTTTTAGTTTTAAATTTGAAATGTATATGGAATTTAAATTAAATTGGATCACAGAGAAGAACTATTTTGAGATGCCCTTAAAACAACATTTTTTTCGAGAATTACAAAAAATATTTTTTAAAAGAGAAACTATAATATATTGTAGTTGGATAAGATTTTTTAAATATTTAAATATTATTTCAAAAATGAAGATCTTGTAATAATCTTTTAAAACAGATTTGTTAGAATATTTAGATAAAATATTTACATATAATTTTGAAAACTAAGATCTTGTTAAGATCTTTTTAATAGATTTTTGAATTTAAAAAAAAAAATATATATATATATATATATATATATATATCTTATATACTTAAATTTTAAATGAAAAGATATCAAAAGATATCATTTATTTAATATGAAGATTAATAATGATTAAAAATATAATGTGACTAAGTCTATTAGATAGTCCATTTTTTTAAAAATCACACATGAATTAGAAGTCATGACTTCTGTTTTAATATAATAGATTTATGATTAATTAATAATTTTCAGTATACAGACCTTTATACTGGGTCTGTGTGACTAAACAAGCTTATTTGGGCTTACATAAGGCCTTTTAAAAGCTCCGAGGACTTTTATATTGCTTTACACAAGGCCTTTAGAAAAACCTCCTTCATAATGTAACGTTTGATCCATATAGGAAGCTAAAAGGGCTTTGGAAACACAAAATGTCTTAATCCGAAAAGGTCAAATACCAACAAGGCAACAAAGTACAAAGGGTTATCTTCATTCTTCAAACTTTTAACACATCATCTGATCATATTATATAGTTTATTATGTCCTTTAATTATCATTATTTTATTTTTAACACAGAGTGTTATTTAATTAATCAAGTCGTATATCTAAAGGTCGAATTCTTGTTTTTATAATTGAAGCTCCATTGGCATTCAACAAAGCTCTCTCACCCACTTTCGACAACAACAAACATCATTCATCGCCATCATCTCCAGTGTCTCCCCCTTTTTCGAATTTCCTGGTAAATTGCGAAATATAAAAAATTAATGAGTTCTCAATATTTAATTAATTTTTAAAAAAATTAATCTTTTCTTATTGGTTCTCTCTCACTCTCTCTCTCTTGCGTCGGTTATCAGTTTTCATCGCTCTCTCTCTCTCTCTACGCTGAGCCCCGATCGGAAGGTTGATTTTGGGGGGCAATTGCTTCTTCTCTCTCCGTCCAGCTCAATTCTCGATCAAAAAGGTTTGCTCTTTCTTTTCAGTTTGCGATCATTTCAATATTAGTGGAAATGGGTTTGTGATAATTCGATTCCGATCGTTTCTGATCTCAATTCTCTTGTCAAATTTCGCTGATTTTTTTTTTGTGTTTGATTCACTCTGTTGTTTTCTCAGTGCAATCAATATTGTTTTTTTAAAACCTTCTCTATGTATCTTAGCTCAATTGGGCTTTGTCTGTTTCTCACTTGTAGTAAAGTTTTTATCTTTCTCTTGGAGATTTACCTAAAAATAGGGGGTTTTATCAGTTTATGTGCTTGCATTACACTTTATGTTAAAGTTAGCTCCGTTAGTGTTTGAAGTTCAGATCGAAACAATCAGTTGCTACTATAAATAAGTTTTTTTTTACTGGAAATGGGTTTAGTAGATGTGCTTGAAGCAGCTTTGTGATCACATCATTAAGGAATCAAAACCATTTTATCATCTTTTGTTTTTTTTTTTTGATAAAGGGTTTAAAAGCATTTTATCATTGCAGACAACTTAACTTGGAGATATGAAGCAGACTGTTTACCATACGTATTGAGGAACGAGAGACTTATTTAGATAGAAACAACTTTCAATCTTTTGTTCTGAGGTTAAGAAATCATAGAGAGGAGGAGGAGGAGAAGGAGAAGATGGGATGTGTTTCGTCTTGCTTTCGAGTCCAAGATATTGATGAGTACATGAATCCAAATAGCTCTGTCTATAGGAACTGTCCCTGCATAAGATGCCTTGCTCGTAACTTCCTTAACCTGGTACGTGCCTTTTTTATCAGCTGATAACTTTCGTTTGGTTAATAATCTCACGATCTTTTTCATGTTAAAATAATGGCAGTATGTATCCATGTTCGGAAGAGGGGAAACCCGTGCTCTACCATCTTCCGTTCAAGCTACTACTCCATCAATTACTTCCTCTTCTTCACACGATAACTTCCTGTCTGAAGCCTTCCGCTCTACTCCAAGGCCTCTGCCTTACGATGCTGATCCTAGGCACTTTCGTTCGCTCGTCTCAAGACGGGAGAAGGGTTCAAGTCACTCCCACGAGGAAGCTGAGCCTCTGAGGAGTGATAGCGATGCGGATTCTGAATCTTTCGGATGCAAATGGGCAAATAACAAATCGGTTGTCTCTGAGAAAGATCCAAAAGAAGAGTACTCCAGTAAATCCAGTCTTAGGATTATGAAATCAAAGTCAGCGTCTGGAAACATATGGGATTTTCCTTTGTCTGAAGATGAAGATGCATGTCCAACTTGTCTTGAAGGTTGTTTTTTTCTTTCGTTGTTTCCTTTCTTTGTTGCTTTTAGGCGTTAGCATTCATCGTGTCTTGTTTGGCTTTGGCAGAATATACATCAGAGAACCCAAAGATTGTAACAAAATGCTCTCACCATTTCCACCTTGGTTGCATTTATGAATGGATGGAGAGAAGTGAGAACTGTCCTGTCTGCGGAAAGGTAACCTCTCTCTTCATTCTCACAACATATATGCTTTTTGAAAATTGCATGGTCTATGAGATGAGAAGCTTATGTTCTTTTCATGGTTTTATCTGCCTGAGAAAGATGTGTGATAGATACAGAGAAGTCTCCTTATAAAGAGCTCCCATTATTATTTTTCCAATGTCCTTGTGTGCAGGTGATGGAATTCAATGAAACACCATGAACATCAATCATCGATCATCTATCTGTGTGTCATGTATCTGAACTGAAACCAGGGAAGATGGCAAGGCAATTGCAGAGGGGATGTTCTGTAAATTTGGCTTGTTGGTTTTTGTGAATATTGTCATTTTACAATGTTAAAATATATGAAGCAGAAAGGGTGAAAATGTACCTCTGCAACATTTTAAGCTTTTTATGATATGGCCAAAGAAAAAAAAATGCAAAACAAGAAGCAATGTTCCCTTTTCTTAAGTGATTCTTCTGAATAACTTGCCTCTGTTGTATTGTTGAATCGTCAATCTCTTACATAATTGTTGGTATATAAGTTACTTTCCATTTTTTTATGTGTTGAATCCAAAGAATCCCTACAAGTGACTGATATACAAGCCTTATCAAAAAGGGGGAATAGAGAACAACTGAAAGTGTGTGGACTTTTGAGTAAATGTTTCATAAAATGAAGGACTTACTGTGCTAATATACAGAAAATTATACCCGATGTACATGTATCGGAGACAATGAACCTCCGTTTTATTACACAGATAACACGGTAGGCATCATCGCCCAAACCGAACACACAAATAGAAGGGTCCAGAAACTTCGATTCTTGTCAAAGTTTCAACATTGATCTTTAGAGGTATGCTCTCCCTTCTGTTAAATAAGTTTCCTTTTGACTTGTTATGAATCGAGTTCTCGTTTGTGTGTTGTGTCATCTTAGTGGTGAAAGATCGTTCCTTTCTTCTTTTTTTTTTTTTTAAAAAAAGTTCATGATTAGCCTCTCTCTCTCTCTCTAAAAGATGGGTCTTGCTAAAAGTTTACTTGATTTCGTGATAGCTTTTGCTCATTTCTGTTAAAATCTGAGGCATTCACGTTAGTCGCTGGAAACTCCACTCGACTTATTTAAAGCGAAACCTATTAGAGCTGTCTTGTCTTTCCTCACCTGTGATAAGTTTTTCCAGCATTCTCAAGTTGATTGCTGCAGACGATAACTTTCTTATTCTTTTTTCTTGAGTTCATTTTTGTAGGGATGGACAGGATAAGCAGTTTACCAGATGGGTGTGATCAATCACATCTTGTCTTTCTTAACGTTGAAGAAGTCTGCTCAAACTTCTGTTCTTTCAAAGAGATGGCGCATCCTCTTTGCCTTCTCCCCAACTATTGAGATTTGTAGAAAGAGTCTTGTATGTGTCAGGAAACTCCTCCATAAAGAAATTCTCCCTGAGCTGTTGTAGAAAGGGTTATCGCACCAAGCTTTGGTTACGTGATGTCCTGAATCGTGGTGGTCTCTTGGATCTTCATCTCAGTCTGGGCGTAGCTGATGCTGATCTGCCGGGTGAGATTTTCACTTGCAAGACACTTGTGGAACTTAAACTAACAGGGTTTTGTATCAACGAGCTTCCTGATGATGCTTCTCTCCCTGCTCTTAAGAAGCTTTTCCTGAACTCAGTTCAGTTCGATAGTCTCCCTCATGTTTGTGCCTTTGCAAAGCTTCTTTCAGCTTGCCCCGTTCTGGAGGAGTTGGTTTTAGATGATTTGATGTGGGATCTGTGGAAATGGTCTCGCTCCCTATCCAGCCGTAGCCTTCGGAAACTTACTATTAGACATAGACAATTCAGGGGTGTTGATATGTCTGATTTGGGGAACATTACTATTGATACTCCCAGTGTTACCCATTTAGACTACGAAGATCTTGTCCCCAGTTCCTATCTGGCTGTCAATCTCAACTCCCTTGTCGAAGCAAATCTCGATCTTGTTGTGACAGTAGACCACGGTTGGAACTCACGTTTTGCACGAGAAGGTGATAATATTACTAGCAATCCAACAGATCTGTTCAAGGGGATAAGAAATGTTCAAATCATGAACTTGTTATCTTGGTATAGTATGGAGGTAACTGTTTTCCTTCTTTATTTATTGGTTCTTTTCTGGGTATACTATGTTATTAAAGAAAACTGAAAGAAACTGATAAATTGGAATCATATCCTTGTACTGAATTTAGGATCTTGTTGAATATGAGACTGTTTATCTTAAATTATATTGGAATATTGGTCAATGACTGACCTAGTTAATTTGATTTTTTTTTTTTGTTTCAGATGTTCTATTTATTCCGTGGAGCAATCCCAGTGTTTGAGAGAACCTGCTTCATTTATCTGTTACAACGGAATCAGAAGTTTGCTGACGTGGACTGGTATATCTGCTAAACAATTGTCCTAATCTAGAGACTCTCACCATCAATGTAATGACCTCTTAACCTTGTAAGTTTATAGCTAAGCTCCAAAATATTCAATTGCTAATCCCCAACTCTCTGTTGGTTCAGGGTTCCTTGCACTATTATCCATCTTATTCTGTTTGCGACTGCTTGTCGGTATATTCTTTCCTTCTGTCATGTCCTCTAAAGGTTGTAAAGATAATGAATATTCTAGAGAAACTATCACGTCTTGAGCTGTTGGAAGTTAGTATTCGGAGTACAGGTGACATGAAGTTTCAAACAGCTAAGCATTTGCTAATGCTTCCAAGAGCTTCGTCCAAGTGCAAGATCCAGGTCATCAACTAGCTCATCATTCGTTTCCAAATTCAGAACAAAGCTTTGATTTTGTTCACTTACCTAGTTAGACTAAGAAGAGGTCTTGTTCCCACCCGAATCTGTTTTAAAACTTTTTATTCATTGTCAGAGAGTTTTTCTCACTGCTGTAATTTGCCTTTTGATCTTTATCATACTTTTGTGATAGAGTCTAGTTATCTGTTACTTGTAAATCCCAATCTCTTCGAATAGCAAGTGTTTACAGCTTTGTATCTCAACAACGGATCACTCTCATCACGAAATCACCATCATCGACAGTCTCATAGCGACTGAAAACAGAGGACATGAGCTAATAACTCCTTATTTAAACTCAGCTACCTACACTGAGATGTTTAACTGCAAACATTCTATTTCATTCCGAAGGTTCTCTCGTCTTGAGTTATTTCCTCATTCACCTTCGCTACCTCCTCTTTTCCCTTCTTCCTTCTATATAGTAAGCCTTTTTGAACCTATCATTTTGTCTATGGAAGTTGTTCTGAACTGTTGAGTATGCTTCTGTCATGGGATTGTTCTCTTATTCTTAGTTGATATCTTAACTGACCAACAGATCTTTACTTTATAGTGATAAGAGAATCTGCTCTCCAAAAAAGCTCAAATTTTCTCATGTTCCTTTTCATGTCTTCTTCTGGATTGATCTGCCTGAGAAAGAAGATGTGTGATTAGATAGATAGAACAAGTGAAACGCATGTTCCTTTTGTATGGCAGGTGATGGAATTCAACGAGACACCATATGATCATCGATCATCAACCATCTATCATTTGATCTCTATCTTGTGTCTGAACTGAAACCGGGGATGTTTTTTTTTTTGTAAATTTGGCTTGTTAGTTTTTGTGAATATTGTCGTTTAATCAAATGGTAAAATTTATGAAAGCAGGAAGGGAGAGAATGTACCTCTGCAATATTTTAAGCTTTATGGTAACTCCTTGAATGGAAAAAATGCTTAAATGCCTCTCTTGTATTCTTGAATCGTCGAAAGGCATGCATCATTGTTGTTATATAAATCACTTTCCTTTCAATGTACTCAATCCAAAGAACACAACAAATTACTGATGTACAGTTCTGTGAAAAAAAAAGTTTTGTGGAATGGGGGAAAAGATACAACAATTGAAAGTTAAGGGACTTTTAAGTAAATGTTTCGTAAAGTGAAGGACGTACAGTGCTAATATACAGAAAATTTCTCAGAAATTTACCGGACAACGAACGAACGACCCTCATTGGCTCTCTCCTTCCGTCCGTTTTATTACACACATCGCCCAAAAACCGAACACACAAAAAGGGTCCAGAAACTTGGATTCTTCTCAAAGTTTTCAACATTGATCTTTAGAGGTATGCTCTCTCTTCTATTAATTAGTTTCCTTTTGAATTTGTTGTGAATTTAGTTCTCCTTTGCGTGTTGTGTCATCTTACTGCTGAAAGTTTCTTTCTTTTTAAAATTCATGATTAGCTCTAAAGGTCTTGCTAAAAATTGCTTGATTCGTGATCGCCTCTCTAAAATCAGAGTTTAGTTCGTTGATAAATGCATATAAAAGGCATAAATTTCGAGACTTTATGCAATTTTTGGTGGCAGGATTCTTGTCCAAAAAAAATGGATATTGGAGAAATCATTGGGGAAGTTGCTGCTCCTGTGAGTATCCCAACAAAGAGCGCCATATACGTCTGGGGATACAACCAAAGCGGACAAACCGGTAGGAAAGGACAAGAGAGTCTTTTGCGTATCCCAAAACAGCTTCCTCCTGAGCTCTTTGGTTGCCCTGCTGCTGGTGCCAATTCCCGTTGGCTAGACATCTCCTGTGGCCGGGAACATACGGCCGCTGTTGCATCAGATGGATCTCTCTTCACTTGGGGTCTGTCTCTCAATTTCCATAAACGCACATTGCAGTTTTTTTTTTTATTTGATACAAAGTTATTTCCTGTTATGTAGTCTTTGGATTATGCTTATGTAATTACTGGATCTTGTGGTTGAATCTTAGGCAATATGTACTTTGCTTTAAGTCAGGGTGGTTCTTACATTTTTGATGTCTATGGTCATTTCAGGTGCCAATGAATATGGTCAGCTTGGGGATGGAACCGAGGTTGGGAGGAAGAATCCAAAGAAAGTGAAGCATCTGCAGTCAGAGTTTGTGAAATTTGTGTCTTGTGGAGCTTTCTGCACTGCAGCTATTGCCGAAGCTCGTGAGAATGACGGTACTCTTTCCAAGAGTAGACTCTGGGTTTGGGGACAAAACCAGGTAACTATATAGGAGGTTTATTCCCATTTAATGGTATGTGACTGAAACCAAAGTTGTAGCATTATCTTATGATTTTTTCAAAACTTTCCATGTTAGGGATCAAATCTGCCACGCTTATTTTCAGGGGCATTTCCTGCTAACACGGTTTGTACTCTCAACTCTCTCATTGAGGAAAAAACAAGTGACTAATAAGCATTGACAGTTGAATTGGTGTATAAACATGTTTTAGGCGATTCGCCAAGTTTCATGTGGGACAGCTCATGTTGTGGCTTTATCAGAGGATGGCCTTCTTCAAGCTTGGGGTAAAGAAACATTGTTATAAACTTGTTTGTGGTAGAATAGAACTATGGTGTTTATGATCCTAAGTTTTTGTTTTGTAAGGCTATAATGAGCAAGGTCAGCTTGGTAGAGGAGTCACTTGTGAAGGACTACAAGCACCTCGTGTGATAACTGCTTATGCGAAGTTCCTTGACGAAGCACCCGAGCTTGTGAAGATTACGCAAGTTTCATGTGGAGAATACCATACTGCTGCTGTCTCTGATATGGGCGAGGTGTAAGTTTCTCTAAAACCCTTTCTCTTTGAAAAAATTTTTGGTTATTATTAACCAATTCTCTGCAAGGGTTCTGGGAAAGGAAAGTCTTTCTGATGGAGAATGCTTGAGGAAGCAAATGGATTCCTGACATTTGACTATGCAAGTCTCCCTCCCTTGTGCTTAACATCTTTCAGCTTTCTTACTCAGTGTCCACTCCTTATCTCTTTCGTTGCAGTTACACTTGGGGACTAGGAAGCATGGGCCAACTCGGCCATGTTTCTCTTCAGTCCGGGGACAAAGAGTTAATTCCAAGGCGAGTCGCTGGTATTGATGGTGTGTCCATGAAAGAAGTTGCTTGTGGCGGTGTACACACTTGTGCTTTATCTGTGGAAGGAGCGCTTTATACTTGGGGTGGTGGCCAAGCAGGACAGCTAGGCCTTGGTCCGCAATCTGGTTTCTTGTTTTCTATCTCTAATGGAAGCGAAATGCTTCTACGCAATGTTCCGGTTTTGGTCATCCCTACCGATGTCCGGCTTGTCGCTTGTGGACATTCACACACTCTGGTTTATATGAGAGAGGGACGGATCTGTGGATGGGGATACAATAGCTATGGTCAAGCAGCAAATGAGAAATCATCCTATGCTTGGTACCCATCGCCTGTTGACTGGTATTAGCTCAAACAAGTTTGTTTGTTTGTTTTTTTTACTTCATTCAACTGCTATGCACAAACTAAAAGGTTTCTGATGCAGACATTTTGGTATTTTTCGGTTAGATTAAGGGGAAACTTTGGTGTTGTTTTCAGGTGTGTAGGACAAGTGCGGAAGCTAGCAGCAGGAGGTGGTCACTCAGCTGTTTTAACCGATGCATTCTCGTTGAAGGAGCTATGTGAGTTTCAGTTAGCAGATAGTGTGAACCTCTCAAATGCTTCGAAGATTCAAGATGTTGCATTCAGGATGGGTTCTGAAGCCTTAGCCCGCCTCTGTGAAAGACTCAGGTAATAATGTTATTGACCAAACTTCTCTGTTACATATTGGGAAGAATCCAAGTCAAGCAAAGCTAATTACAATGTGAATGGTTTGTGTTTCAGGGAGCAATTACTTGATGGAGACTTTACTGATGGGGAAGAAGTATATTAAAATGGCACAAACCCAAACTCTAGAACAGTTTAGTACTGTTGGAAGTGATTATATGCTATTTATCATGTATCATTGAACAATTGGAAATATGTAGTAAAACTAGAAAGTCCATTCTTCAGCAGAACTCTCTGTATCATTTTACTTCTCAGGACATAGTACTTTATTATCTGTGCTGTCTGTAACTATCTATTCTGTACACTTAAGACTTGGAAATAAAAGCTGGATCTTGGTGGCATTGTGTGAAGTGTTGAAATCTCATTGTTAATTTGAGAGCTTATTTGCCTCTTTTGCAAGCTGTCTCTGCTGTTACTGTTAGCAATGTTAACATTTCACACATTACAATCCGTAAGGAAGGTTTCAAAAGGCACAAACATCTTCTGCAACAGAAGAGTGGTGTTGAAGGCTATCACAACTATATATAGCCACTTATGTCATTACATAAACACAATTCATTACATTCCGTACTAATATAATCCATCTCATTTTCATCATCAAGAACCCACCACTTGAACGCTTATAGATCCATCTTGTTCTCATCATTAGATCAGAAGCATGCATCACTCAGAGCATCCAGCCAGGGATGTAGCCATTTCCTGGTTGGATCTGACCTTGAGTCGTTACAGCCATTTGCTCTGAACACACTGGATGGTTGTACCTGTTTTCATCACCACAATAACATAGGTTTAACAATCTAGAACAGTGTCTGAAACTCAAGGCCTTTAAATCAAAAAGGATTTTTAAACCAAATCTAGAGTGCTAAGCTTTATCTTGTTAAGAAAGCAAGAGAAGTTGTTTGGTTTTACCCAATTTGCAAAGTGGGATCACATTCAAGAGACTGGAATAGTCCCTGAGATTGAGTCTGATGATGTCCATAGGAAACATTTTGCTGATCACCGCCTTCCCATGTCCCTCCTACGTGGTGACTTCTCATGCCTATCATATCTTCCAACTAAATAAAGCACAACATAAGATTGTGAGACTCAGACTTAAATATAAAGTGGGACTATATATATATATATATAATCTTTTTTATCAATAACCTCAGACCAATCAATCGAATATATATATATATATATATATATATATATATATGAAGTTTGGAGCTTCTATTAGAAACTAGAGAGAGAAAAGCATCCTACCTTCATTGACAAAGCTCTATTGGCTTCAAGCAACATATGCTCTTTGCCTTGGAGGTCAGTGAGCTGGTCAAGCATATACTGTGTCTACACGAAACAAGCATTTTCAGACATTCTCACGCAACTAAACCAATTCAGGTGTGTTCTGTAGATATAAAGTGGAATAATTAAAATCACCTTGATGCAGCGAACTTGCTTCAGAGAGCCGTCTAGTTGACGCTCAAGCTGCTCTAGCTCTTTTGAGTTCAAAGGTCCAAGGTCTTCTCCAAGTAAATTTCTGCAGTAACATACACTTACATCAGTTCAAACATGTAATATAGATATGCTGTTTAATATGTGAGCATACATACATACCTCTGCTGAAGTTGCAGATTTTCATATCTACCTTTCAGCTTCAAATACTCTCTGTAGCTATTCTGAAAAAAATATGCCAAGCAAAGAGACGTTAATGTTGGACTCTTTGACTGAAAGTTTTATCTTCGTTCCAATCTGCGAATGTTTTTGAAGCTCTAGGTTCTTTTCTTAGTTATATCAAATAAAATTAGTTAGCTAAATGATGGTAGAGAGGTGGAGAACTAAACCTCGAGTTCTTTGGCAGGTTTGTTGTTGACTTCAATTGAACCATAACTACACTTCTGGTATCTGTCCAGTGTCTTGAGCATGCTGAAAGATCAAACCATAAGTAAATAATTGATGAGAAGAACAAACTGTTAATAAATTATTAATTTAAGGGAATTAAGAAACTAGTAAATATATAAAAACTGTTAAGAAGAAGATCTTTTGGGATAATTGAAAAGAGATGTAATTAAATTCCTTTGGTACTTAAATATCTGCATGAAGTTGAGTAAGACTGGTTAATGCATGAATCCACAAATTATTCTACGTTGGATCTTTATATATTTTTATTGAAATCTGTGAATCTTTAACTACTTTAACAATCTCTAATCAGACATATATATATCTGTGTTGAGACCAACATATATTAGTATATCATTTAAGACACTTCTGTAACCTATAGATCTCGAATCTACTCAAAAATGACATGGGAAAATATCAGATCTCAAAATTCATACAATTCAAAAACTGAATTAACCACAACCTTAGAGATCAGATATAATTCGTTCAAAAAAAAGAGATCAGATATAAAAACTGAAAATCAAGTTCGTCAAAAGTAATCAAGAACCAAAAGCACAACATAATCAAGAAAGATAAACGTCACAAGATTTTTAAAATGTAGGATCTATACACAGATCTAACAAAATTTTAAACATGAACCGAGAGATAAGAGAGTATATAAGTAAGTACTTGGAGGTGCTGCAGAATTCATAGAGCTTGCCACGGTTGGAGAAGACGATGAGAGAAACCTCAGCATCGCAGAGAACAGAAAGCTCATAAGCTTTTTTCAGCAAACCGTTCCTACGCTTAGCAAACGTTACTTGTCTGTTAATCTTGTTCTCTATCCTCTTTAGCTCTACTCTTCCCCTTCCCATTTTGATATGTAACCTTATTAGGGGATGTAAATGTTTATCTATATACAGACACACACACACACACACAAACACGAGCTGGGTTTTGCTTTTTTTGGATGAAAGACCTTTTCTTTTGGAGAATAAAATCAAACCCTAGTTTCCTCAAGAACAAGAGGAAGAAAAGAGTTAAGAGAAGAAAGTAAAAGAGGAAACTTTTGCTTTCTGGGTTGGTTGTGATTTGATTGTATAGTAGGGTTCTTGTTTCTTCTTTAGATCATTTTGAAAGGGTTTGTGTGTGCTTGATGAGATTGTGAATCTGAAGGAAGCTTCTGTAAATCTAGAAATGCTATAAAGAAAAGATATTTGTGAGGATGGGAGAAACATTAGGGTTTGGTGATGTATCCGGTGTGTTTCTTTCACATAAAGTTAAAATATTCTCACACTCTCTTCTCTACCCGCGTGTCACAGAGACGCCAATTGTTTGCAATGAATTGCTACTAATCAAGAGAAATGAAGTTTATTTTCCATGTCTATTATTACATAGATAATTAGATATTGTGTGTTTCCACTCTTTTATGTTTTTTTTTGATTAACCAGGCGGTGATCCAAAGACTTTCTAGGCTCAAGACTAATCCCCTGAGACCGACGGCAACCCACATATTCTTGCGATTTAACGCTAGCTCCGGTGACCAAGCGGAATCGAACACAGAACGGAAGCTTTAGCAGAAAATTCTGAAACATCGATACAGCATAACTCTACTATTACATACGAAATTTTGAATTTTTTGAAAGTGTTTTATGTATGTACCTTTCTTCTTATTTAGCTTAGGAAAAAAAAACTATGGTTCATTACAATAGGCACGTGTGTAATGTAGTTGGGTACTTTGGTATATACATTCCAATAGAATAATATTATTTAAAGTTGTCTAAGTGGTGAGGCGCGTGGGAGTGGGATTAACATTTGGCTTCTACAGTATTAATACGAAAGTAGCTATCATTATTGATGGTGTGTCCATGAAAGAAGTTGCTTGTGGCGGTGTACACACTTGTGCTTTATCTGTGGAAGGAGCGCTTTATACTTGGGGTGGTGGCCAAGCAGGACAGCTAGGCCTTGGTCCGCAATCTGGTTTCTTGTTTTCTATCTCTAATGGAAGCGAAATGCTTCTACGCAATGTTCCGGTTTTGGTCATCCCTACCGATGTCCGGCTTGTCGCTTGTGGACATTCACACACTCTGGTTTATATGAGAGAGGGACGGATCTGTGGATGGGGATACAATAGCTATGGTCAAGCAGCAAATGAGAAATCATCCTATGCTTGGTACCCATCGCCTGTTGACTGGTATTAGCTCAAACAAGTTTGTTTGTTTGTTTTTTTTACTTCATTCAACTGCTATGCACAAACTAAAAGGTTTCTGATGCAGACATTTTGGTATTTTTCGGTTAGATTAAGGGGAAACTTTGGTGTTGTTTTCAGGTGTGTAGGACAAGTGCGGAAGCTAGCAGCAGGAGGTGGTCACTCAGCTGTTTTAACCGATGCATTCTCGTTGAAGGAGCTATGTGAGTTTCAGTTAGCAGATAGTGTGAACCTCTCAAATGCTTCGAAGATTCAAGATGTTGCATTCAGGATGGGTTCTGAAGCCTTAGCCCGCCTCTGTGAAAGACTCAGGTAATAATGTTATTGACCAAACTTCTCTGTTACATATTGGGAAGAATCCAAGTCAAGCAAAGCTAATTACAATGTGAATGGTTTGTGTTTCAGGGAGCAATTACTTGATGGAGACTTTACTGATGGGGAAGAAGTATATTAAAATGGCACAAACCCAAACTCTAGAACAGTTTAGTACTGTTGGAAGTGATTATATGCTATTTATCATGTATCATTGAACAATTGGAAATATGTAGTAAAACTAGAAAGTCCATTCTTCAGCAGAACTCTCTGTATCATTTTACTTCTCAGGACATAGTACTTTATTATCTGTGCTGTCTGTAACTATCTATTCTGTACACTTAAGACTTGGAAATAAAAGCTGGATCTTGGTGGCATTGTGTGAAGTGTTGAAATCTCATTGTTAATTTGAGAGCTTATTTGCCTCTTTTGCAAGCTGTCTCTGCTGTTACTGTTAGCAATGTTAACATTTCACACATTACAATCCGTAAGGAAGGTTTCAAAAGGCACAAACATCTTCTGCAACAGAAGAGTGGTGTTGAAGGCTATCACAACTATATATAGCCACTTATGTCATTACATAAACACAATTCATTACATTCCGTACTAATATAATCCATCTCATTTTCATCATCAAGAACCCACCACTTGAACGCTTATAGATCCATCTTGTTCTCATCATTAGATCAGAAGCATGCATCACTCAGAGCATCCAGCCAGGGATGTAGCCATTTCCTGGTTGGATCTGACCTTGAGTCGTTACAGCCATTTGCTCTGAACACACTGGATGGTTGTACCTGTTTTCATCACCACAATAACATAGGTTTAACAATCTAGAACAGTGTCTGAAACTCAAGGCCTTTAAATCAAAAAGGATTTTTAAACCAAATCTAGAGTGCTAAGCTTTATCTTGTTAAGAAAGCAAGAGAAGTTGTTTGGTTTTACCCAATTTGCAAAGTGGGATCACATTCAAGAGACTGGAATAGTCCCTGAGATTGAGTCTGATGATGTCCATAGGAAACATTTTGCTGATCACCGCCTTCCCATGTCCCTCCTACGTGGTGACTTCTCATGCCTATCATATCTTCCAACTAAATAAAGCACAACATAAGATTGTGAGACTCAGACTTAAATATAAAGTGGGACTATATATATATATATATAATCTTTTTTATCAATAACCTCAGACCAATCAATCGAATATATATATATATATATATATATATATATATATGAAGTTTGGAGCTTCTATTAGAAACTAGAGAGAGAAAAGCATCCTACCTTCATTGACAAAGCTCTATTGGCTTCAAGCAACATATGCTCTTTGCCTTGGAGGTCAGTGAGCTGGTCAAGCATATACTGTGTCTACACGAAACAAGCATTTTCAGACATTCTCACGCAACTAAACCAATTCAGGTGTGTTCTGTAGATATAAAGTGGAATAATTAAAATCACCTTGATGCAGCGAACTTGCTTCAGAGAGCCGTCTAGTTGACGCTCAAGCTGCTCTAGCTCTTTTGAGTTCAAAGGTCCAAGGTCTTCTCCAAGTAAATTTCTGCAGTAACATACACTTACATCAGTTCAAACATGTAATATAGATATGCTGTTTAATATGTGAGCATACATACATACCTCTGCTGAAGTTGCAGATTTTCATATCTACCTTTCAGCTTCAAATACTCTCTGTAGCTATTCTGAAAAAAATATGCCAAGCAAAGAGACGTTAATGTTGGACTCTTTGACTGAAAGTTTTATCTTCGTTCCAATCTGCGAATGTTTTTGAAGCTCTAGGTTCTTTTCTTAGTTATATCAAATAAAATTAGTTAGCTAAATGATGGTAGAGAGGTGGAGAACTAAACCTCGAGTTCTTTGGCAGGTTTGTTGTTGACTTCAATTGAACCATAACTACACTTCTGGTATCTGTCCAGTGTCTTGAGCATGCTGAAAGATCAAACCATAAGTAAATAATTGATGAGAAGAACAAACTGTTAATAAATTATTAATTTAAGGGAATTAAGAAACTAGTAAATATATAAAAACTGTTAAGAAGAAGATCTTTTGGGATAATTGAAAAGAGATGTAATTAAATTCCTTTGGTACTTAAATATCTGCATGAAGTTGAGTAAGACTGGTTAATGCATGAATCCACAAATTATTCTACGTTGGATCTTTATATATTTTTATTGAAATCTGTGAATCTTTAACTACTTTAACAATCTCTAATCAGACATATATATATCTGTGTTGAGACCAACATATATTAGTATATCATTTAAGACACTTCTGTAACCTATAGATCTCGAATCTACTCAAAAATGACATGGGAAAATATCAGATCTCAAAATTCATACAATTCAAAAACTGAATTAACCACAACCTTAGAGATCAGATATAATTCGTTCAAAAAAAAGAGATCAGATATAAAAACTGAAAATCAAGTTCGTCAAAAGTAATCAAGAACCAAAAGCACAACATAATCAAGAAAGATAAACGTCACAAGATTTTTAAAATGTAGGATCTATACACAGATCTAACAAAATTTTAAACATGAACCGAGAGATAAGAGAGTATATAAGTAAGTACTTGGAGGTGCTGCAGAATTCATAGAGCTTGCCACGGTTGGAGAAGACGATGAGAGAAACCTCAGCATCGCAGAGAACAGAAAGCTCATAAGCTTTTTTCAGCAAACCGTTCCTACGCTTAGCAAACGTTACTTGTCTGTTAATCTTGTTCTCTATCCTCTTTAGCTCTACTCTTCCCCTTCCCATTTTGATATGTAACCTTATTAGGGGATGTAAATGTTTATCTATATACAGACACACACACACACACACAAACACGAGCTGGGTTTTGCTTTTTTTGGATGAAAGACCTTTTCTTTTGGAGAATAAAATCAAACCCTAGTTTCCTCAAGAACAAGAGGAAGAAAAGAGTTAAGAGAAGAAAGTAAAAGAGGAAACTTTTGCTTTCTGGGTTGGTTGTGATTTGATTGTATAGTAGGGTTCTTGTTTCTTCTTTAGATCATTTTGAAAGGGTTTGTGTGTGCTTGATGAGATTGTGAATCTGAAGGAAGCTTCTGTAAATCTAGAAATGCTATAAAGAAAAGATATTTGTGAGGATGGGAGAAACATTAGGGTTTGGTGATGTATCCGGTGTGTTTCTTTCACATAAAGTTAAAATATTCTCACACTCTCTTCTCTACCCGCGTGTCACAGAGACGCCAATTGTTTGCAATGAATTGCTACTAATCAAGAGAAATGAAGTTTATTTTCCATGTCTATTATTACATAGATAATTAGATATTGTGTGTTTCCACTCTTTTATGTTTTTTTTTGATTAACCAGGCGGTGATCCAAAGACTTTCTAGGCTCAAGACTAATCCCCTGAGACCGACGGCAACCCACATATTCTTGCGATTTAACGCTAGCTCCGGTGACCAAGCGGAATCGAACACAGAACGGAAGCTTTAGCAGAAAATTCTGAAACATCGATACAGCATAACTCTACTATTACATACGAAATTTTGAATTTTTTGAAAGTGTTTTATGTATGTACCTTTCTTCTTATTTAGCTTAGGAAAAAAAAACTATGGTTCATTACAATAGGCACGTGTGTAATGTAGTTGGGTACTTTGGTATATACATTCCAATAGAATAATATTATTTAAAGTTGTCTAAGTGGTGAGGCGCGTGGGAGTGGGATTAACATTTGGCTTCTACAGTATTAATACGAAAGTAGCTATCATTATTTTCTACTTCAGAAGTAGCTATCATTTGATCAAAAAAAAACTCTCATACCTTAATATGGACATTGTATGTGTCGCATGTCTATTGGTTTCTATCTTCTTCTTTTTTTTCAACATCTTTTGGCATCTATTACTATTGGACAACTTTCAAGTTTCAGACAAACTTTTTGTTATATATTCCCTTTCATTTTCTACTTCAGTATTTGTCTAAACTGAAGATAACATGCAAGAATATGTATCATTGATCGGGTTTGTTGATTAGTTCTCTCTATAGAAATTAAGAACCTTTTGAAAGAGATTTAACTCTGTAAATTTTTGCAGTTTTTTATAAAATTATGATGTTTCTGTAAATTTTGATGGAGAAATGATAGATATAAAATAATAAAAACTATAAATAAGTCTTAATCATATTAATCTTTTTTATGCAGCTTTCATCTATGTTTTTTAAACTTTGATACTCAGATATAAATATTGATGTTAACATATCATTCAATAAATAACCTTATAGAAATCATGAATATATACAAACAACTAAATCAAAATTTATGTTTGATAAGTCTGAAAAATATAATTACAAACCATGTTGATAATTGACAATGAACTTGTGATATGGACCGATGTAACAAAGTGGATTCAGGATTGTATTGAACCAACTATTTTTATGGCATATATTCTGTTAATCTATTTTAATATGTTAAATCTAGAATGTATTTGAACAAGGTCTAGATTATGTGTGCACATATTAAATGTATTTTATATGTTTTGTATTAGGTTCGTTCTTTGATTGGAGATATTGCTATCCTTCCATTTGACTATTGTTTGTATGTGTCTCTTAAAAATTCGTACTAATATTATGGTTTATCAAGAATATATGATATATTATGTCAGTATGGTAATGTATACTTGATCGGGTTTGTTGATTAATTCTCTATAGAAATTAAGAACCTTTTGAAAGAGATTTAACTCTGTTCTCCATTAATCTTTTGAAAGTGATTTAACTATATTAGTCAAAAAGGTTATTTGTTATTCAAAAAATTTAGTTTTTAGTGATTATAATTCTATCAAATCTAGTGTTGTTGGAACTTGAATTCTAAGCATTTTTACTTATAAAAAAAACTGCACAAAAGTTACATATAATCTCTAGATTCTTAAAATTACTATACTAGCATATTTTTATAAAATTTTTAAATATGAATAACTCTTTACAACTTTTTTTTTTAAAAATTAAAAAATCTTTTGATTCTTACAATCAACTAGACAGAGTTCACATGAAGATGAAACGCAAGAACTTCCGGTTGGACCCTAGATCTAAAAGGTTCATTGTTTCCCTTATAGCAATGACCCTTATGCTCCCAAAAGTAAATGATTTTGATTTGATGTTCAAAACTGTGTATCACTGTTCTCTAAATGTGATTGTTTGCTAACAGGTCAACATGATACCTCCCTCTCCTACTTCGGACCTCAATTCACAACCATCCGTGCTGAGTTTCTAGCCGCCTTTTTAGAAATGTGTCATTGCTTTGTCTTGTTCCTGTTTAAGATTTCGCCTAGGCTTGGCGTGTGGTCGAGACGAGCTCTCTTTGCTCTTGACAACACTAGGACTATTGTATGAGAAAAATTATTTGGTCGCAGTCGTTCTGACCGCAGGAAGTATTACGACCAAGAGCAAACTGCACGTCGACTTGGCGGGCTGCTCGGTTGGCTTCTATTAGGCTTCATCTTGTACTGTTTCAATAAACTTGATGAGACTCTGAGTGAGTTGGAAGAAAGGTCGATAACCATTAACCGAGAAGAAGACAAGAAGAGAGCCTATATATCTATTGACAGACTGTAAGAATGCTATGCTCATTCTAAGAAGCCTATCTATTCCATCCATCAGCTATGCCAGTGTGGTATAACCATTCTTCCTTTAAAATTTATTTGTATTTTCTCAAATTTTTCTTCTTTGACCATTTGACTTTTCTTGAATAAGGTATTGGAGGCACAACGTGGTAGGCTTCTTCGCTTCAAGGTTTGAGAGAGAGAGAGAGAGAGAGATAGAGCTTATTTTAAAAGAGTATTTTGGATGGAGTGGAGTAACTAATAGACTATTCTCAATAATTTAGATGGAGTTTTGTAATATATACTCAGCTCCTCGTAGTTTTCTCTGTTTGTTTGTGTTAGTTTTCTTGGATATGATTTGGTTTTCTTGGATTTGTTTTGTTTTTTCTTGTCTTTTCCCATTGTCCAATCCATTGGTTCACGGTCTGATTATGGGGGCATCAAAAAAATCTCAGATTTTCCTCTTAAAAATTTAAAAGCTTGTTGATCAAGAAACACTACAAGACTTTTGATCAAGAAACACTACACAACCATGAAGATGGTCTTGAAGAGAACCTCCAGTGACATAATCATAAACCAAACGACTTTGATCTCCGTCGGAACAAGAGCCTACAAGCTTAACAAGACCAAGACGACCTAATGACAAGATCTCAGTTCCTTTGTAAACACCAAAAGGAATCCACCTTCTCCTAACAAACACTGTTTTGATCCTTACTTGGAAAACATGGGTTTCAATAATTAAATCGTCCGCCAACAAAATTAAGAATTCTCTTCTAGCTCAGTCGGTTAACATCTAGCCAATGAGATGAGAGGTCGAAGGTTCTGAAAGTTCATTTTTTAACTTTTTGTTTATTCAGGACCGGACCTGCTTATTGTCGTCATGAATGAATCTCATAAAATTGAATGTCTTCAACTTCGTTGCTTAATGAATCTCATAAAATTGAATGTCTTCAACTTCGTTGCTTCCAATTGCTCTGCTTTAAGAACAACAAAAGAAAGTGGTAACTGTTATTACTGATCGAATCAAAGAGGAATACATGGGTTTTCAATCTTCGACAGGGCTACGTTAGGACATACATATATACCATAGACAGAACAGGGTCATGTTCTTCTTCTAGTGACCTTTCTCACGTTACCTTGCGAAACAAGGAATCATCACATTAATTGCATCATCAATTATTGCCGGTGGCCTTAGGGTTTGGGGTTTTCAGGTCTGCGATTTCCGATTTATCAATGATATCGCCGGTACTCAAAACAAAGCTGGTTCTTATTATAGATTCTAAGAGAAACATATTCTAACTTAATGCTTCAAAAGTCAAAACAATAAGTCAATCGAGTCAACGGATTGGTTGTTATGTAACTGAGTGGCCGGCTATAGACTACGCCTCTATTCATCCTTCGTTTTTAACTTGAAACGGCAGCGTTTGAAATGAGCCCAAAAAAATATTACCAATTGGTCCTATTGGTTTGGCTCATCATCATATTCTTGAAGAGGGATCCATGTCATTGGGTAGCTTTGACCGGGATCGTCTAGATTGTTTGGACCGGCAAAGTCTCGCCTTTGGGAGCTTTGTGGTTATGGGCAAAGTTCAGTTAGAAGAGCTGGCAGTTGGTCTAGACCTTAACCTAAAAATAAGGATTTGGAAATAACGGTTTGTTATTCCGGTTTACATTACTAACCGTGTGTTTGTGTTACCTAATGAGTTGCATGTTGATTCAATAGGCCGGTCTTGTGGGTCACCAGCTGCGGTCATCAACCACCAATGAGAGTTGGGTCAGATCAGGTCATTGTAATTAAGTGGGCTCCACAACGTGAGGTCTTTTTGCATCCAGCCATTGGATGCTTCATGTGCCATAGATGGAACTCAACTTTGGAAGGAGTGCAAAATGGCATACCATTTTTATCAACAAAGCATATACTGTATATGCGATGTGTGGAAGATTGGATTAGGGTTTGAACAAGACAAAATAGGAGTCATTTCAAGGTTAGAGGTGAAGTCGGAGATGGATGGGATCATGACGGACAATGGAGAGTGTTTAAAATGCGACCCTTAGATTAAAGAGATTTCGATGAAAGATGAAAGATTGCATTTCTTACGAGAATCTAAACAAATTTGTTAGCTAGATCAAATCAGAGATAAATTATTAAAGTTTGATATAGCTTTGAATGTTTTTCCTTGCTAATTTGAGGATTGAGACATTAAAAGAAGTGGCATAGCAAGTGTAATATTTCTGTAGATAATGATTAAACGCAATAAGAAAGAATTACATTATGTGATGTTACTTTTTCAATAATCATGATGATTTAGTTACTTTAGAGAATTAGTGGAAATTTGGTATGTGAAATGATCAAATTAAGAAAAATAATAAACAAAAGGTATGAAAAGAATAATATTTTTGAATTATATGATACGATCCAATAGAGAAGATCTACGACCACCAACCCCACCTCTTCTCACCTAACGCAGAGTGGCCAACTTTGACGATACTTTTATTTCTATCTGGTGCGAATCGGACCGTTCATTTGCTATATATCTCTGTTTGCAAAATCACCTCTCTCTCTCTCAAATTCTTACGTCTTTTAGATCTCTTCTCTTTGATCTCCGTTCTGTAAAAAATCTCAAATCCATTTCGGAAGAAAGCAGGTTTGTTTCTCCGATCACTCCTCTCTTTATAATACTTGTGTAGATCGATAGTAATCGGTTCTTAGATCTTCATCGTAAATTGTATTATAGATAGATCTGTAATAATCTTCTTCGTGAGGATTGCGACCTAGTTTTGTATAGAGTTTGCATGTATCCTTTGTGCTAGAGATGATCCCTAAGAAGATGTTTTTGATGTATTTAATTTGTTCTATGTTTCTTAGATTTGTGATTCGTGAGGTGTTTTTATTTCAGCAGCAGAGAAGACAAAGACAATGGCTGTTCCACCAACAAGAATAGGTTTAGCTGGACTGGCTGTGATGGGCCAGAACTTAGCTCTCAACATCGCAGAGAAAGGCTTCCCGATCTCAGTCTACAACAGAACAACTTCCAAAGTCGACGAGACCGTCGAACGAGCCAAGAAAGAAGGAAACCTCCCCGTCTACGGCTTCCACGACCCTGAGTCCTTCGTCAACTCCATCCAAAAGCCACGTGTCATAATCATGCTCGTCAAGGCCGGTGCACCAGTCGACCAGACCATCAAGACCCTCTCTGCTTATCTAGAGAAAGGCGATTGCATCGTCGACGGTGGTAACGAGTGGTACGAGAACACCGAGAGGAGAGAAAAAGCCGTGTCGGAAAACGGTTTCCTCTACCTAGGAATGGGAGTCTCCGGTGGTGAAGAAGGCGCTCGTAACGGTCCATCTATGATGCCTGGAGGGTCCTTCGAAGCGTACAAGAACATCGAAGACATTCTTCTCAAGGTTGCAGCTCAGGTTAGGGACAGTGGTCCCTGTGTGACTTACATTGGGAAAGGCGGGTCTGGAAACTTTGTCAAAATGGTCCACAACGGGATCGAGTACGGCGACATGCAGCTGATTGCTGAAGCCTATGACGTCTTGAAATCCGTTGGGAAACTGTCTAACGAAGAGCTTCACGGTGTCTTCACCGAGTGGAACAAAGGCGAGCTCGAGAGTTTCTTGGTGGAGATCACTGCGGATATCTTCGGGATCAAGGACGATAAGGGAGACGGGCATTTGGTTGACAAGGTTTTGGACAAAACCGGGATGAAAGGTACCGGGAAATGGACTGTCCAGCAAGCTGCTGAGCTCTCTGTTCCTTCTCCCACCATTGAGTCATCTCTTGACGCGAGGTTCCTCAGCGGGTTGAAAGACGAGCGTGTGGAAGCAGCTAAAGTCTTTAAGGAAGGTGGATTTGGAGATGTCTTAACCGACCAAACCGTCGACAAGAAACAGCTCATCGATGACGTGAGGAAGGCTCTCTACGCGTCGAAAATCTGCAGCTACGCGCAAGGGATGAACCTAATCCGCGCCAAGAGCATGGAGAAAGGATGGGGCCTTAAGCTAGGCGAGCTGGCGAGAATCTGGAAAGGAGGGTGCATCATCAGAGCGATCTTCTTGGACAGGATCAAGCAAGCTTACGACAGGAACGCAGAGCTGGCTAACCTCTTGGTGGATCCCGAGTTTGCGAAAGAGATCATCGAGAGACAGTCGGCTTGGAGGAGAGTTGTCTGCTTGAGTATCAACTCGGGTATCAGCACGCCCGGTATGTCTGCTAGTCTGGCCTACTTTGATTCTTACAGGAGAGAGAGGTTGCCAGCGAACCTTGTACAAGCTCAGAGAGACTACTTTGGTGCTCATACTTATGAAAGGACTGATGTTGAAGGTTCTTTCCACACCGAGTGGTTCAAGATCGCAAGACAAACCAAATCCAACATGTGATGATGATGATGATGATGATGATGATGTCTCTCTCTCTCTCTTTCTCTCCTTCAATAAAATATTTTTCACACCGAATCTGTTGTTTCCTCCATGTGTGAAATTACTGTGGCCGATGTTATGGTTTGTATAAGTTTTTTCAAGTACTTTGGTTCTAATTGTTACTTTTATTTTAATTTGGTCTTTTCTTAATTTTTTGAATTACTGTGTGGCCTATTTGCAAAAGGCCATCTAATTATAAAGGCACTCCCGTTACTCTCCGCCATGGAGACGTAATCAAGCTAGGTGAGTGTACTTCCATAGTAGTGCAGAAGCAAGCAAAGGTAAAAGGGAGTGTGAGCTAATTTGACATGGTTGAAATGAATGTGATATTCTGATCATCTGAGCAGTAAAGTTGCCTTAGTTTTGACTCTTTTTGGATCCATATTGTTTAGTTGTCCAGATTTAAAACATGTAAACTCTTTTGGCTTTGCTTAGGAAAAGAGAGGCTATATAATTCAATCATATTAACATGTGGGAGTCTTTTTACATATCCAAAGTATATTAGTAAAATAAATACACAAATCGAAGAAGAAGAAACAGAACAAGTTACAAGAAACGGATAGTTTTCATTGTTCAAAAAGGGCTGACCTTACCAGCCAGTTTCAGCAAAAACTCCGGCACAAGCCGTCTTCTCGGCGGCGCAACCGCATCTTTACCCAAAGCGTCACGGTCATTGGCGTGTATCATAGCGACTATATGATCAAACAGCTCGTCTTTACCACCTCTCAAAGGATCCTTAGCAATGAAAAAAAAAACGTGATTATCCCATTACTTCGTTAATTATTATGTACATAGCATTGAGCTAGGCAGAGTATTTGTTTACCTGAAGAAATAGATCGGTGTGAGTTTTACCATCGTACACAATCAAGTCTGTTTTAACTTCAACACCTTGAAGAGCTTCTGCGAAAGTTTTGCTACAAAGAAAAAAAAAACATTTGGTCTGTTTTTTTAAGTAGGAAGTAATTAGCATGATGTCCAGATTCGTAGACGGGTGATCTAACCTTGCTTCACATGGGATGGAGTAGTCTTGGGATCCATGAAAAAGTACAATATGAGTCAAGAGAGATGCAGCTTTTCTTACTCTCGGATCTTTCAATCTGATGCCAGGAGAGTATTGTTCAAATGACTCTTCTCCTTCCATTATGCTGCAAAGTTGATCAACATATGAACAACCATAAAGTAATGTAGTAAGACATAATTTTGATCATCTGGAGGGAGAGTTACCTAAGGAAAATAGAACGATAGAGGCCTCGGTTATGGAAGTGTTCGACCATATTGAAGAGATTGTACCTGTCCCAAGTTGTGAACAAAAGTTAAGGTTCATGGTAATTAAGTAACATTTAAATCGAGTAATAATAATTTACCCGCCAGATAAACCGAAGTAAGCTTTTATCTGAGAAGCACTCCATGAGATTCTCTCTCCATTTGATTCTTTGATGGCTTGTTCGATGAGAGCACATGAAGAGATATGTGCACCAGCTGATTGCCCCATCAAATAGATTCTACAGAAACAAACAAATATGGTTCAATCACCAGAGCCTGTGAAATATATAGAGAATCCAAAAAGAACCCCAAGTACCTATTAGGATCGCCTCCAAATGCAGAGATGCTATTACAGACAAATGAGATTCCTTGAGAAACATCTCTCACCATATCACTAATTGTTCCCTGAGGGAAGTTTCTGGACCAAAGATGTTTGGTTCATTTGTTAATAAAATTTTAGATTAAACCGGCCGGGTAAGGGGTTTGTTTAATATGCTTACCTGTAATCAAGACATGCAACAATGATATCCCTTTCTGCTAGCTGCAGTCCCAAGAGAGAACCCCAAGCTTTGTACCTAAATGATATGACAAGTATGAAACTACCACCAATTCGACTTTATCTTTAAAAGGAAAAAGTTGTAGCTTCAGGGATCCTACTGTTCTATTTAAAGTTAACCAAGATTAAGAAAATTATGCATTTTACATACTAAAACGTATTTAAGTAGAGATCATTGAGAGTGGATTACCCGATAATCCAAGCTCCACCCGTCACGAAAACTACAACAGGCTTAAGGCCGTCACTTGTTGGTGGTGGTAGGTACAAATCCAGCCTGCCAAAAACAATCGAGATCACATTAATCATTTGTGATATAAAACTGAAGGGAGTGGCCTTGATTATGCTGCTTCCACAGGCTCAAGTTACCTATTCCTAGGTTGATCTCCATATACAATACTCCTCCTAACTTGGGGTGAGAAAAAATAATGATATGCAACTACAGAAGCCAAAAAAAAACAGGTTTAGTGTACAGTTAATTTAACAGACAAGCTTCTTAATAATTAAATATTCATCAGCAAAGAGGATGGGATCACCTTGAAGAAATCCAGGCATAAGGAGGATTGCATAACAAGCAAGAGCAAGTAATCTTGTGATCCACCGATAACCTACCCTGAACCAAAACTTGCAACCATTCAAACACAACCTCTCTGTTTCTTACATCACATGTGTCACAAGATTACCATAAAATTCAAATAAATAATAAATAAACAAATTCAGGAACTAATTGTAAACCCTGCCGCAGAAGGTACTCTAACGTCATCTTATATGAATATGGGGGAGGGAAAATTGAAATAAAGTACCCGAGATATCCAAGAAGGTCGAAGCTAAGACGAGTAATCAAATACGTTTCCGCCGCCGCATGGCCTATGTCTCGACTGAAAGACGGCTGCCTGCAAATTTGAGGCGCCGATGACTTCCCCAATACTCTACGACGAACCTTTCCTGGTGATTGCATGTCCGTCGTTTAATAAAGATTGGATCTCTCGTGTTTGGTTTCTCCTCTTCGTTCGTCTCTCCTCCTCTTCTTCGCTTTTATTATTGATCAGGTTCTCTGTTTTTTTCTTTTTTAAATACTTTCGAATTTTTGAAAAAGCTATTTAAGCATGTGCGCTCCCTCGTCACAGAGAAGGAAAGATGCAATGCGCTGCAAAACTGCGTCGTATTTCCTAATTGTCTAATTTTAATTGGAATCTCTACTAATTACCTACCTAATTAAGTGAGATATCATTGTTAATTACCTATGCATTTGGGGTTGATGATATTAAACAACTTGTGCTACAATAATTACTGCGATAAGAATAATGGATTGAGTTCCACCACATGGCAGCTGCTAACGTAAACGCTATTGGTAATCATATGTGTTTTGATGTCTTAACGCTTGTAGCTTTGGCATAGTTGTGTATGGACGCCACATGGAACCGCGAGATCCACATCTAAGAACGTGATGGGTAAACTTAGCGGTGGCACGAGCACCAACCATGGAGAAGAATTCAAATCAATGATGCTATCTCTTTTGTTCCTATTATTGGGACTCCTTTTTCTCCTCTTCATGTACAATATTTTAGATTTTCCCTTTTACGAACAGAAGACTAATTTACATACACCCAATCAATTATGAGTACTATTAGTGCCACTTGTATATTTTTGCAATATCTTTGACTATCCAAACGTTAAATTTAAAATGATATCTAAAGATTTGCACTATAATATTTCACCAATTTTATAGGGCCAGCTGATATTTAACATAATTATATTTCACCAATTTTATAGGGCCAGCTGATATTTAACATAATTATGATTTGTAGGAAAATTATAAATCTTATAATGAGCACCTATGCAAAGGGGAATTAAGTCACATATATCTAAAGTAGCAACTAGAAGAGAAAGTAAAAAAATTTTAGCAACAATAATATTTCATAACCCAGAAACGTAAAAGGAGAAGAATCTACTTTACGCTGAAATGAAAAATAAAGCTGAAACCTTTTCTTTTGTCTTTAAGGGGTTTCAAAAGTCACCTCTGCATTTTCTGTTGGTTATTCACCTGAACCACCATCTCTGGACGGCAGTGACCGGAGTATTCAAGAAGGGAGCGTACCGTTGGATGATCGGATTCGCAGTCCTCCCGATTCTGCTCCACGTGCTTTGGTGGTATCCTGCCGTTACTGGTGCTTGATACATCAGCTTCAATAGCTGCCCACAAAAAAAACAAAAAAAAAAACAAACTCGTATATATTAGCTTCAATAGCTGCCAACAAAAGAAAAAAAACAAAACAAACTCATGGAGAGAATGATGACAAGGGTAGCTATAAGCTTATGCCTATATGTTTAGTTGATCAAGTTTTAACAATGAACTAGATACTGACCCGCCCTAAGAGGGCGGGAATATGTTTTGTTTTATATGTTTTTTTAAAATTTAATTTATAAATTTGTGTTTTTGTTATTATATATGTATTTTTGTATCAGGTCTGTGTTTTTATTTTTAATCTTACTTGTGTAATTTTTCTAAAAATGATTAGGCTTCTGATTTTGATAATTGTATTGAATTTATTATGTTACATAACTTTATGTTATTAATTTATTAACCTATAATTTTTGCATATATTTTGGACTCGGATCGGTTTGGGTATTTAGGACCTTTAGGACTCGAAAGTGACCCGAAATACACGAACTGGAGTTGAAAACTCGAAAATACCTGAAAACTCAAAAATACCCGAAGAATCTATAAATACCCGAAAATTTATCCAAAATCAGACCCATAAACCGAGAAGGTACTCATAATTCTATCTGAATATTACCAAATTATAGTTTTGGAAAATTTATTTCCAGAAACCTGAAATACACCTGAAAATCCGAATCCAAAACTTGAAAAAAAAATATAATCGAAAATTAAAAAATTGGATATCCAAATATACCTAATATATACAATAAGTTCGAGTACTTTGGGAATCTGATCGGATCTCAGATAGGATCCGGATTCGAACCGAGACTTACTGGTCCAAAGAAAAAAGACCCATTATGTACTTTAACATGGACCCGGACCCGAACCTGTATTTTTAGATTGGTTCTGGTCCGGGTCTTGGTGTCCGGGTCCATGTAAATTAGTAAAACACTGGGTAAAATTATAGAAATGAAATCCAAATCAGATAATTACTTAAATTTTTGTATTCCGACAATTACTTCAAATTTATAGCAACTTGTATAATTACTATAAATTTTTGTATATTCAATAATTTTGTAATCCAAAGCTATTATACAATCCCAATCGCCATAATTAAGTTGCTTTATATATATACGAATTATAGAAATGAAAATCCTCCACTTGCATTTTATTTTCTGTAAGTTACTTTATGGAATGAATGATTTTGTAATTTACATCTTAGCTAAATATTAGGACGTGCGAATCCGAGAATTAAGGGAAGAGGAGAGGTTACAAAATATATGATTTATTTTTAGTTAGATAACATGAAAAATAATTGTTGGACTCAGCATGATATCAACTGGTCATGCTGGAGAATTAATAGAATATGCTAGATTCTGATTCGCCCTTAAAAGGACGGACAATTTTTTTTGTTTTAATTTCTTATGAAAATTTTAGTTTTTATAACTGTGTTATTTTATGTAATCATATTTGTATTTAATCTAATAGTTAGAGTTGTGACGTAATTTGATACAGTTATAAAAAAAATTGAATATAGCATTTATCAATATGTCATGTTCATGTTTAATATAAGATATTAAATTCTCTTACTAATATTTTACACAATTATGATTACGAAGAAAAACGCAAATATGATTAAAAATATAAATATGAAAATTAATTTTCTTTTAAAATGTAAAACAAAAAGTAGATCCGCTTTTCAAATGGCGGGTCAGAATCTAGTTTGTGTATAAATTTTCATAAAAATCTATTTTATAAAATAATAGTAATTTTAAAATTGATCTGACAATACGCTTGGTTCTTTAATCATATACATGTATGCCCGTTATTTTGTAATCATATTTTTTCCATTTTGAATCTTGATCCGTGAGTATAATGTTGGTCTGTAAATTTTTTGTTTATTTTATTTCTGTAAATATGTAATAGTTTATGTAATTTTTTCATATGTTAAAAATAATAATTTATATACACTTATATAACATAGGTTATCCTAACCTAGTGGTTAGTGTTTATTTACAGAAAACTTAAGGTTGTATAATCTATACTAAAATATGGTTAATTTTTTTTTACTTATTGATAACCGTCATAACATAGTGGTTAGTGTTTAAATAAAATTCGATATAATAATAAAAATAATAATAATAATAATAAGTATTTTCAAATAAGAAAATAAATAGTTGAACATAACATTTATCCATAGATAATGATCGTGTTTTAACAAAACAGATTTAATAGAATACATTTAGATGTCAATTAACAGAACTATATATAATTCCAACATTAAGCCATACGTTTTTTTATAACAGCAAAGCCATAAGTTTTATTAGAAGCGTTGGTACTTGGTAACAAAACTAAATGAAACTACTATTCAAAAAACTACCAATTAATAAATTTAGGTGAGAGAACATGGGTCCCCCATATTTTGCTTTGTACGGTTGAGTTTGAAGATAAAAGCAGTTCGAAGATAAAACAGTTATCGTATACAAAGTTCATTTGGATAGAAAATTATGTTCACTAATCAAATTATTATTATACTTTTAATTATTAGACACAACATATATCAATAGATCATGCTGAAGAATTAATAGAATAGATTCTACTTAGAGATGTTGAGCCAATAGAGAGATATGATGACTCGAACCAAAAGTAAAGCAATAAAAACATTTGAATAGCCGTACCTGCCAGTACATGAATGTCTGTATAATGTTGCGTTGCCATCTGCAGTAAAATAAAATGATAGCTTTGATCAGATGAGTGAAAACGAGTAAATGCAGTTCGAACAAGAGCAGCAAATATAACTCAAGTTATTTCAAAGGGATTTATTGCCAATAAACTTAGCGTGTACGTACGAGAGAAGAGAGATAATCAGAAGGAAGCCGATGGCTATCTCAGCCTGCGATGAGAGGATGTTAAGAGTAGTTGTGTTTGACTCCACCCACACGCAAGGATCTTCCAAGTACTTTCTGATAATCATCACAAAACAGAACACAGAGCAACAGATAAGCATCAGTAAGAATTCACAAATGAAAAACCTGCTGCTCAGCAGGATTGCAAGCTACCTGTATATAGTGGAACGAGTGAAGTTACGCCTCAAGAACTTGGCTAATTGTTCAAGTGCTCGACACAAGATGGGAATCAAAGCAACTGCAAGAAATCGATAAGGAGACATATCATTACAAATTATATAGCTTGAAGAAAATCAGCAAAAAAAAACAACTCAGTCAACTCTTACACTTGACACAGAGATGTGAAGTGACAAATGAAAGGCAGTATATGAAATAGATGAAATCCTTTGCTCCCATAATTGATTGAAAATAAAATTGCAGCCCTTGCATATTCCATGCACTTGGCCTCTGCAGATATCAAAAATCAGCTTACAAAAAAAGACGACACTGAATGACTACTAGAGAGTAGAAAAGGGAGATCAGATGGTTTACCCCGTAAAGAGAGTACAAGGAAAAAAGAGATGAGCATGCAGTTCCCATGAAAGATAGACGATAAGCCCTATTAGAGAGGTTCTTTGGCACTAGAGGTAACACTGCCAGCACAGCTATAACGAAAACCTGCAAAAGATGAAATAAATAAAGAGTAGGTGAGGAAAAAAAATAGTTAAGTGAAGTAAAGAAAAAAATGCATTAGTCTTGATTAGCTAATATCTGAGTATAACAAGTACATCAAGATATGAGAACAAAAATACAGAGCACCACACAACATCTCATTTAACAATGTCCAAGTAAAGGATTCAACAGCAGAAAGTAAAAGTAATCCCAACTCAGAGAGACCTAATAAGAAGCAAAACCTTTTAAAATAATTAAGTCTAGTAAAAAATTCTACACACAGAAGTCTAGAGTTCACTGCATAAGGAGTGATTCTGATCAAATATTTTGAACTAGCACAGAGAACAAGAAACTGCAAAAGGAAAACATAAGAGTACCCAAGCATTGATAGAAAACAGAATAGTCTGCTGATCCCAGCGCCCTGAACTTGGGTTTGCACCAGCAGTAGAAGATGGCCCAGTTGTTCGAGGAACAGATCCTGATCATACACAAGAGTTTAGTCAGTAAACTCATTCATCTCATATTAGTATAAAATTGAAAGTTCATGACTATATCAGAAACAAAACAAAAAGGTCAACCAGAGTTCCGTGAACGAGCTTGTTCATTTGCATTGGTAGTTGCAGTTGGTCTTGCATATTGCGAAGAAGATGAAGTCGATATTGGCTCCACAACCAGATCAGGATCCTACCAAAAAAAACAAGGACCATCTAAAATTTCAACTCGAGTAACTGCAACAGACGTTAAACCCTAAGATTCGAAGTTCAACAAAACCTATCCAAGTAAGCAGTCACACTCACACTAATCAAACTCGAACTCACAGTACGAAGACTTGAAACGCAAATTCAAGAGTGTGAAAAGAGAGAACTGACCAGGTAACGTTGGTAGAATTTGCGCTTGTAATGCTCGACGACCTCGGGGCGAGTAGCCATGTGAGGAGGGATGAGGATATTGGACCAGTAATCCACCCATCGAGCGTCGTTATCGTACTCGTAAGCTGCCGCAGCAATCTTCTTCAATCGCTGTGGATCATCGCCGCCTTCCCCCATCGATGCGATCGTTATTTTCGCCGGAGAGATTCGTTTCGACCTTTCTGGGTTTTTGCTTCGTCCACTTCTCTTATTATAGAGGGGAATCTTCGTAAAACGACGACGTTTTTATTCAATGCATGTACATGTTTTACATTACGTTCTGGGAACGACGACGTTTTAACCGCATTATGTATCAGACGGACAAAACGCTTTGTAAACAAAGATTTGAAAAACGTACATTTCAACAAAATTCAGATACAAAGAAACTTCTTATCGGTGGATTTGCCCTTCATTACGGTTTTTCTTGGTTCGGTCTAGCTAAGAGATTGATAGCCTAACGGTCCTTGTAAACCATCTTGATCTGGTCCGTTCCTCCCAGCCAAAGATGGCATCCATGGGAACAGCTTGCTGAGTTCATTTCCTAACGTCCTTTGCTTCACTTCCCTATCATTGATCCCATACTTCGCCCTCTCTATGGCTTCCATTATATCTTCCCTTGCCACAGCTTCCCCGCCTGAAAACAATTCATCTCTTTTTTTTAACCCAGCAGGAAGCAACAAGATTTTGCTATATATTATATGAAACAAACCTCTACGAGCAGCGAGCAATGCAGCTTCATTGACAATATTGGCGAGATCAGCACCTACGAATCCGGGAGTCAGAGAAGCAACCAGATCACATATAAGAAACGCATCTTCTTCTAAAGGAACGTCTCTCAGATGTACTGCCAAGATTTTCCTACGTCCTTCTTGGTCCGGTTCTGCAACCACAACTTTTCTCGAGAATCTTCCTGGCCGACAAAGAGCAGGGTCTAACGCCTCTGGTCGGTTAGTTGCTGCGATTACAATCACTTTTATGTCTGATTCGAATCCATCCATCTCAGTAAGCAACTACAAAAAAGGGAAGAAGCATATCAGCAATGACAGCTAGTTAACTAAAAGGTTTGTAAAGGTTCTTTAACCTGGTTTAGGGTCTGGTCACGTTCATCATTGAAACTTCTACCGCGTTTTCCACCAACCGCATCGAGCTCATCGATGAATATAATGGAAGGCGAGTTCTTCCTTGCCGCACTGAAAAGATCTCTGATTCGCGCAGCGCCTCTTCCGACAAACATTTCAACAAACTCGCTAGCGGAAACAGAGAAGAAGGGAACTCCAGCTTCTCCGGCTACAGCTCGAGCCAACAAGGTTTTACCAGTCCCTGGTGGACCGACTAAAAGCACGCCTCTAGGTAACCTTGCTCCTAGCTTCTTGTAGTTTATACTTCCTTGAAGACATGACACTATCTACAAAGTAAAGACACCAGGAAACATCAAGTGGTTGGATTTAAAAAAGAAAAAAAGAAAATTCTACTGAATATTATTACCTCAACGAGCTCGTCTTTAGCAGAATCAACGCCCTCCACATCATCAAATCCAACTGTGGGATTTTTAGAGCGTCGTTTTTTGGCAGGGCTGTTAGATGCTGAGAGTTGCCGATAGAGAAGCCACATAAGTGGAGTTAAAGGAATCCACAGAGAGATGATTGTTATCAAAGTAGTTCTCATCGACACCAACGCGGACTGAGGAGCTGAGCTATAAGTGATCCCTTTCTCCCTCATCAAACTAAGAAGAAACTTCTCGTCATGATCTACTTTCCTCGTCACGTACTTCCACACAGGAGCCAAAGATCGAACCTTTCCAACGTCTTTCGTAGTAACGGCTGCTACTTCAGTTTCTTCTAAAGCCTCAGACTTGTCAACGCTCTCATCGGTGTTGTAATAGATTCGACGAGAACCTTCTTCGAGCAAAACTTTTGAGACGGAACCACCTCGAAGATTCGTTACGAAGTCGGAGTAAGGAACAATGGAGGGAGAGGGAACAGCGGTTAGCCTCAAGAACAGATAACAGAGTCCAAAGATAACCGCCACGCCGGTAGATAAGATCACTCTCTTGATGTTCTTTCTCAGAAACAACCTGAAATCTTCCAGCGATGCTCTGAGATCGAATCTGCCGAGTCTCATGCTCAGTAAGCGTAACCTAGGTCGAAGCCTAAGAGAAAACCTTCTTCTTCTTCTTCTCGTTCCTTTGCTCGTACCATTTTCACCATAATAATCACCATTCGCTAGTCGCTTAACCTCGCTATTACAAGAGAACCGACCAAGTCTTTTGCAACTAAACGACAGATTCTTGTTTGTCCGAGCAACACTAACAACATTAAGCTCGCTAATCCTCGGATACACTACTGTTCTGCTAAGTCTCTCCGGAGGATTAGCTCCTTTGAGATGAAACCGATCACTACAGAGAACATTGAAAGTAGTAGCCATTGACTCTCCTTCCTGGGAAACTGAATCATGCGTTGTTGTTCATCGTAATTGGGCGGAACATTGAAATGTAACCAAAAGCTTACGAAAGCCCACCCCAGCGCAAAGATTGAATTGGAAAAAGTTGTCGTCTTGAAGCTGCGGCTGTTCTGTCCGATTGAAAGGATAAGAGCTTGCGCAAAAGCTCCAAACAATTTTGACGGAAAAAAATAAATTAGTGAATTGGAGTTTGTGACCATTTTAAAAAAGAAAAACAAAATATAAAGACGACTCTAGCGATTATTGGACTATCCAATAAAAGAGGTAAGATACAATAAGCCCATTGGATATAAATGGGCTAATCTGGGGACGTGATTAGCTTGATGGATACTTTTAACCCATGTATGCGTTTGCAAGAACTATCCATCCATATGCAGGAATTTGAGTTCTTTACTCATTCTTTATTTTATTTTTTGATTGGAATATATTCTTTTTATATCATGTTGGTCAAATTGGGGAGAGGGCGGGGAATTCTTATCAGAAACGCTCTGATTCTTTTGTACCAATATCTTGATAGAAAAGGTATATGATCCATCCAGCTTTTAGATAGTGACTTGTTTTTGTAGAAAGAAATCTCATTATTAATTTAGAAAGGTAAATCATTATAGAAAAAGTTTTAATTATGTTTGACGAGAGCAGTCTCGTAATTATGTTGATTGGGTTTACTTTTTTACTAGAATAATTAACGTAAAAGTCATATAATGTTGTACTTTTGTTGACAAATGGGCTCATGAGTCATGAGTGAGTCACTGGAGGGGTCGTTTTTGTCATTTAGCGGTGCATGTGAGAGAGAGAGTAGGCCTCTGACAGGAAAAATTAAATAGAATTTGATACTCTCGGCCCAATTTACGTGACAGACAGCTCACCTCGAGTTATCCGCCCAAGCGATACACGTAACTTCTTTACTCGGCCGAAAGATAATTGTCCAAAAATATAGTGCATGTTCAAAAAGAATGCTAAGGAATTAAATAATTTTCCTTAGTGGTAGCAGGAAAAACAAATTTAAACAAATAAGTAGTCACGCACCTACCATTTCTTTCCACATTACTAAATTTTAGTAAATCGTTCGATAACAAAACAAAAATGAACGGTTCAAGGAGAGGTTAACGCATAGTTAACGCGAAAACCTTTCTTTTTAAGTTTTTAAGGGCAAAATCGTAAATCTTTGGCACGTAACTTTAGGACTGGTAGCTTATATAAAGGACGATCTCTGTCCTCTTTTTTCTCCTCAGAAAACGCTTCTTCATTTGCCTCATTATTACCAAATCATTCATAAGCGTTTCTCTCAAATTTAGGGTTTTCTTTTAGTATCTCTTCGAAATTGTCTCAAGAGCTTTTATCGTTCAAAAGTCTTTCGGTTTCCTGAATCATCTTTTATCTGGTTAGCTTTTGCTCTCTGTTTGATATATATATAGATCTATCTTCTCATTAATTTCCCATTCGTAAGATCTGATTGTTCGTTTGATGGAATTGTTTTGAATTTTAGGTTTGAAGGTTTTCGTTTGATATCTGGAAAGGAGGGATTTTTCAGTCTGTGGTCTACATCTAAATTCATATATTATATGTAAGCATACCTAACGTCTGATCTACGTTTTTGATTGATATATACAAATTATCATATGATTTTGTATAATTAAGAGATTCGTAATTCTGATCGAGATTGATAATTTGATATTCGTTATTACTTGATCTAAATTCATAGTTTTACGTTTTAATGATTAGCCGTTATCTTAGAGGTTCATCATAGTTTTAGATCTAATGAAACATTTCTCAACTTTGAACATTGAATCTCTTTGTTCCTCTTTATCTGACCACATATGGTTTTGGTCTTGTAATAACAGAAATGCTCAATGTTATCCTGTAATAACGTTTAATTCGAGATCTGTAATAAGAATTTTCAAACTTTGAACATTGAATCTCTTTCGTTCCTCCTTATTACCTAACCACCTATGTTGTTTGGTCTTTGTAATAACAGAACGCGTGAATGAGATTGTGATGGAATCGAAAGGTGGTAAAAAGAAGTCCAGCAGTAGTAGTAGTAGTAGTTCCTTATTTTACGAAGCTCCCCTCGGTTACAGCATTGAAGACGTTCGCCCCAACGGTGGAATCAAGAAATTCAAATCTTCTGTCTACTCCAACGTAACCTTTTCTTCCCAATCATTTTATTACTACTCTCTGCCTTCATGACATGTTTATCTTTAACAATGCTTTTGTTTTATTTGCAGTGCGCTAAGAGGCCATCCTGAGTTGTAGCGTGCACCGAGAGTCTCCTAATATAGTATTCGCTTTCTTTACTTTCCAGTTCATAATTTACTTCCTTATAAGCTCCGTTTCTGCTTGGTTCCCCCAATCCAATCGTTCTCTCCTCCTACAACAACAACAAACAAGGCGAACATGGCCTTATCTGCAATCGGTTTCGAAGGCTACGAGAAGCGCCTTGAGGTCTCTTTCTTCGAGCCAAGCTTCTTCCAAGACTCCAAGGGTTTGGGTCTCCGTGCTCTGACCAGGTCCCAGCTGGACCAAATACTCACTCCTGCTGTCTGCGAGATCGTTTCTTCTCTCTCCAACGATCACCTGGACTCCTACGTCCTCTCTGAGTCCAGCTTCTTTGTCTACCCTTACAAAGTCATCATCAAGACTTGCGGCACCACCAAGCTCCTACTCTCCATCCCGCCGCTTCTGAAGCTCGCCGGCGAGCTCTCTCTGAGTGTAAAGTCTGTTAAATACACTCGTGGCTCCTTCCTCTGCCCTGGGGGTCAGCCTTTTCCTCACCGGAACTTCTCTGAGGAAGTCTCTGTTCTTGATGGTCACTTTACTAAGCTGGGTTTGAACAGCGTTGCCTACTTGATGGGAAATGATGACGAGACTAAGAAATGGCACGTCTATGCTGCCTCCTCTGCCCAGTCCCCAAGCAACAACAATGTCTACACGCTTGAGATGTGCATGACTGGTCTAGACAGGGAGAAAGCATCTGTCTTCTTCAAGAATGGCGAGACAGGATCAATGACTGACAACTCTGGAATCAGAAAGATCCTCCCAAACTCCCAGATCTGCGACTTTGAGTTCGAGCCCTGTGGCTACTCTATGAACTCCATCGAAGGAGATGCGATCTCCACTATCCATGTGACCCCCGAGGATGGGTTTAGCTACGCTAGCTTCGAAGCTGTGGGTTATGACTTCAACACTATGGACCTAAGCCGGCTGGTGACTAGGGTCCTGTCTTGCTTCGAGCCGAAGCAATTCTCTGTGGCAGTGCACTCTAGCGTTGGAGTGAACGCGTACAAGCCAGAGATCAGTGTGGACTTGGAAGATTATGGATGCAGAGAGAGGACATTTGAGTCTTTGGGAGAAGAGAGTGGAACGGTGATGTATCAGACATTTGAGAAGCTAGGCAAGTACTGTGGGTCGCCTAGATCTACATTGAAGTGTCAGTGGAGCAGCAACAGTAGTAGCTGCAGCAGCGAGGACGAGAAGGACGAGGGAATCTAGCAGACCTATATTATCTAAAACTACCTTTCTTTTTATGCTTAATAAATGAATAATGTCTTGAGAAGTTGAGGTACTCTCCGTTTCAAGCAAGTGTGTTGTGTTTTATCGTGCTTTGTTTGAATATGGCTTTTATAATTTATGGGAGACTTTTTATGTTTTTATGACGTTTTACATGACTGTTGTTTGATCTCCAAGTTTGGAACATAATAAGTTGCATACAACCACAATCAATTGACCAAGTTGTGTTTACCTGTTGTATACATTCTTTTCTTGAGCTTTACACGGTCGTTGAATTTCTCAGTCATTAGTACTTTGATAATTTTATCAGTTTCCTCTTCCTCCATTTCCATCTCATACAATCTTAACCGCAGGATCGTCCAGAGAATGGAGCTTATTCTGGTCTGATGCTGTACGCTGAAAGTCCACCAACAGAGCAGGAATCGGAGCAAGAGTATCATATGTAGAACGGTTTAATCTGACTTTGTTTATACTTTTAAAACATGTTTTTACAATAATATATTTTTGATAATGATGACTTATAAGGGTAAATAGCCATGGTGGCAAAGTGGAACTTTAGAGTCCAAAAAGACAAATCAGTTGTTGTAACAGAGGCGAGTGTTAATGTAACAATAATACAAACTCGTTAAAAAGAAACATAAAAGTTTGACAAATCCTTTTTACATCAAGTGTATTATATGTGCTGATCGGCTTCTTTAGGTCTTTTCAACTTCATGTTCTCAACTGGTTTTTTCCTGATTTGTTTTTCTGATTTGATGCCCTCATCAGGGTTCCGACAAACTGCAACCTTCTTCTTCTCGCCGTTTGGTTTTATTTCGTTTGAAAGCTCGCTCTGCGTGTGTTATACAAGCTTTGGGTATGTGATATCTTTTGTATTGGGCTTTATTAAGCCCACTACCTCTCACTACAAATTTTTATTTATTTTTGTTAGTGCTGCTACTACTATATTTTCTTTTGCTTCTGATTTTCCATTTTTTTTTTCTATAATAGTTACCACTTGCTTAAGACGACATAGATTCACTTTTTCTCGGTAATAGTAAATTACGGTGGTGTGAGACTAACTAGCCGATCGTAGAAGAAGAAGAAGAAGAAGAAGGACGATAGGTGGACGACTTAGAAGTTTGCGAATCAATAATTGAGGTAGCCTGGCTCTGTTTTTCTAAATTTGAAAGCTTTGCCACTCTGTTTTTTATTTTAGGGTTTCTCTCGAATTCAGTTTCGTCACTGTAGATACACCTTTTTGAACTCAAAAAGGAAGCAGCTTAAAGTGTTTCTTTTTGTGTGTTACAGTGCGCAATTAATGGAGAATCATTCAGACAGTGAGAGAACAGAGATTTGGAGCGACGATTGGGATTCTCCTCCTCCTCCTCCTGCTGCGGTGGAAGGCACTAGAAAGGAGAGAGAAGGTTCCACGTCTTGTAAATTACAGTGCGCGCAAACAATGGAGAATCATTCAAACACTGAGAGTACAGAGATTTTGGGCGATTGGGATTCTCCTCCTTCTCCTCCCCCTCCTGCTACGGTGGAAGGCACTAGAAAGGAGACAGGAGGTTCCACGTCTTGTGCTGCTAGAGTAGGAGGCAGAGTGCTGCCACCGTGGGCTCACCCATCGTACGAATGGGGTGGTGGGAAATGGAAAATGGACGGAAGAAAAAACAGAAAGAATACCAAAGAGAAAGAGAAAGAGAAGGAGAAGGAGAAGGAGAAGGAGAAGGAGAAGGAGAAGGAGAAGGAGAAGGAGAAGGAGAAGGAGAAAGACAAAGACAAAGACAAAGAGAAAGACAAAGAGAAAGAGAGCCTGAGCCTTGAGGATCTCATGAATGAGTATTCTTCTCTACCTCCTCAAATCGCTGAATGGTATTGGTGTATCGAATACGTTGCCCAATTCCACAAGGACCTTCCCTGCATACTCGGTATTAGTAAATCTTTTTTACCATTTGTTATTTTTTCTTGTCTATATTAAAAATTTCTTTTTATTTTGCTTTCAGATTTGATGAACATGGGTTATCCCTCCACAAATGACTATGGTAGCAGGATTAACGAAATCTTGTCTCTTAGAATCTTGGAGTTCTTGTTTGATCCTACCAAGAACATTGATTCCCCTGCTATTGTCGGGCCAAGAATTGAGTTTGATTTCTCCTTGACCAACACCCATGTCCTCCATGCCATTCTCAAACATGTAAGATACTGTAAAAACTAAAATTTGACTCAATCATAGGATATATATATATCTAAATCTTTGTTCTCAATTTGTTTTGTTAGATGAACATGCCGGAGCTGCCAAATTTGTTCTCAATTTGCACTGTAGTATCAGAATTACGACCGGGCATGCAGGAGCTGTCAACGTTCAATCTTCTTCCTTTTATTGCTCACAAGAACATGTCTTTGCCACTATGTGCACTTGAGAAGGTAAGACTATTACTTCATCACTCACTCTTCTTCCCATCTCCTTCTATGTTTTATCCCCAAGTGTGATTGAAATACAATGCAAAAATTCTTTTTAGCTGAGAGATGTTATTGCAATGGAGAATAATCGTACAAGTGCTGCAGCTCCTCCTACTGTGGACCCTGTTTATTATAGAGATGATCATCAACCAGAGCAGCAAGCGCATACTGGTTTAGAGCAAACCAATCAGGATGAAGTGGTTGTAATGGACGACGAGGATCATCAAACAGAGCAGCAAGCGCATACTGGTTTAGAGCTAACCAATCAGGATGAAGTAGTTGTCATGGACGAAGATGATCATCAACCAGAGCAACAAGCGCATACTGGTTTAGAGCAAACCAATAAGGATGAAGTAGTTGTCATGGACGACGATGATCATCAACATCATCAACCAGAGCAGCACGTGCATACTGGTTTAGAGCAAACCAATAAGTATGAAGTGCAAACTACTGAGGGAGATGAAGTAATTGTGACCGATGGCAATCACACTAGTGCTCAACAACAACCACCCATTAGCAACAACTGTAGGGAAACCTCCTCTTCTCCAAGCTCGGGTGTGCGTGTAAAATGTACAAAAGATGGAGCCTGGTTAATCTGTGGGAGCGATGATGACTTAGATACAGACTTGGTCAACAACATTCCACCGAGACCGGACAACGACTTATGCTGGAAATGTAAAAGACAAGGAGGATCCTCGTTGTTGTTGACGTGTAGCAGAAGCGAGTGTGCAACAAAAGTTCATAAAGAATGCTTGGATGGTGAGGTTCACTTTGACGAACACGACAACTTTCTCTGCCCTTTTTGCTGCTATGATCGAATGGCCATGGAGTACCATGAATGTCAGAAGTTGTTGCGTTGTGCAAAGAAAAGACTACTGAAGTTTTTACCGTTGCTTTCTAGAGCAAGCAAGAGACTGAAAGATGATGGAAGGTCTTGTTAATTATTAAATATGTGGGTAATTAGACAACAGGGCAAATGTTTGTATGCTGATGCAAATATTTTGGTATTAATGTATTTTGGATCTATTAAACTTAATCAGACATAATTTTATGTTTGCTAGTACTACTATTAGTATTTTCTGATTTTCCATTTTTCTATAATAGTTAGGTAGGTTGACATATCTTAAGATAAAAATTTACTTTTTATTAGTTAAACCTTTTATACGAACTTCACATTTGGTTGTCAATATTGTCATTTTTCCTATATAGATTGGTCATACTTTTGTGATTGTCTACTTCCAAGTACTGTAATACACGTTATTTGCAATTCATTTTTTTTTAACCTTAAATTTAATATAGGTATCAGATTAAAATCCTTTTAGATGAGTTTTCTTTGTTAGTTTACTTTATTTTATATCGGTGTCTATTAATTTTCAAATAAACCAATTTAGAAGTTTTGAACATTGTTGCTAAGTAGCTTTATATTTTGTCCACTGTCTGAGGTGAACTACAATAAACACTTGTACTCCTATTTCCGACATATCTTCGCTAACGCAACATTCTACTAACACGCAAGATCAACATTTTTCTTCATGAAGTTCGTCCTATTATTACATTTTATTACAAACATGCCTTCACTAACCCAACATTCTCTATTTTATATCACTTCTTATCTTATAATCCAACTTCTCTCCCGTAGATCCAGCTGAAGGAAACAGAAGGCCTCGGCCCAAGTTTGACTCTATCGTTAGCCCTCTCCTCTAACCTCCTGATCCTCTGCGGCAAGGTGCACAGATACTCCTGTGCTCTCCTTCCTTCGCCGGACAAACCCACTCCTAAGCTCTCCACCTTCCACCGCCTCAGCAAAAACTCCAATATCCCGGCGTAATCCATCGCCGTATAAACTCCGATTCGCTGCGCCACCGCGCCGTAATGATCGAACAGATCGTCGTCGCGACCGTCGTGCATCAGATGAGCAGGCATCGTGATTCGCTTCCTCATCATACTCGCCAGAGCCTGTACGGTCCCATCGGGATCGATCTCGAAGAGCTTCTCGACGATACGTGTGTAGGCTGTCTCGTGCCGCTTCTCGTCGGCGGCGATCGTGCCGCAGATTTTCGCCAGAGTGGTGTCGCCGTAGGTAGTGGCTATCTTCGCCGTGTTGCCGTGGGAGATGAAAGTCGCTCTCTCTTGGAAAGACGTGTAAATGAAGCCATTGTATGGGTTGTTTTCAAATTTGGAGTCCTGAAAAAAACAATCATATAATTATCAAATATTGACCTCAACAAATTATAAGTTCCACGTTTCACCCCAAACTTTACAACATTGTTGCACAATTCGACTATACCAAACCGAACTAGAGAACCTTAATAAACAGGACCTGCCCTACGATTTTGGGGGCGGTAGACGAATTAAGAAGAAATTCAATAATTTAAAAACTTAATTTAAAAAGAAAAAAATTTGAATACTTGTGTCGGTATAAAAATTTTCAAAATTTTTGAAGGTGTAAGACGAATATTTCATTAGGCTTGTTCCATGGTCAACCTTGATAATAAAACTTCTCTCTAATAATCAGAAAACGGTTTAAACTTAACAACTATGAACATCATCTTTTAATAAACCGATCTAAACCGAGATTACAACCTGGCTAGAAAAAAAAACGCATGCACATATATAGAATGAGATCAAAACGTACCATGCCAGATCCGATCAGATATTGAATAGTTTTTTCAACCTGCTGCATATCAACACGACCAGATAGATAGAGATACTTGTTCAACAAATCACCGTGTCGGTTTTCCTCTGCCGTCCACGCTCTAACCCAGACCGCCCACGGCGTTAAACTCCCCCCGGTCTCATCCTTGACACCGTCGAGTGTGTTCAAAGTCGTTTGATAAGTTGGCAATGCTTCTTCGGTGATCATATCTCCTACAAGAACTACAAAGTAATCGTCGGGGATCTCTCTTGTTCGATCTCTTAGCTCTTTCACTTGTTCGTAGAATCGGTCTTCGTCATTGGTTTGAGGCAAAAGGTCTTGTGGTTGCCATGAACTTTCGACAGGTTTGAGGTATGATAGTAAGTTTTCTTGTGCCCAATTCTCCATCGATTTGAAGATCTCAAGCTTCTCTTGTGTTATCGTGTGGGTTATTTGGTTTGGTACTTCTTTGATGGGTCGAAACGTCTTCTTCTGTGTTTGTTCACTTGTTTTTCTATAAACATTTTAATCGTTACAACATTGTTATATTCTGATCAGGCCTTGTGTCCTATATATTACAGCTCATATAATTGTTTGCAAGCATTTAATATCAAATCATGAAAAATACAACCCCGGCTTACCAAACTGCATGCATGCGATTTCTCGGAATACAATGACTTCACCAAACTACATGCATGCTATTTCTCGGTAAGATTTCTAATGCATGTAAAGAGGGTTTACTGAATTTAAAATATTACAACATGAGTTGTTGAAATTTTGTTTATTTAATTAGACAATATATATACATTCCATTCATTGAATTACTAAGCATCGATCTTTCATCACTTTTTTTTTTTTGAAAAAAATCAAATGAGTCAAACATAAACCACAAAATTAACCATTGAATAAAAGCAGTGAAGATCTGAAAAACACACCTGGGGTTTGTGGCAACGCACGAAACTCGAAGATGACGCGGAAAACTCGGACACAAGGAAAGATACGACGAAGAAGATACCGCCACCACAGGATTCTGATTCATTGGCGTCTTCATCGTCGAATTCAAGGGCAGAGTCATAGTCATCTCTCTCTCTCTCTCTCTCTAGATCTCTCTACTCTTTTTCTTTCTCTTGTGCATGTGTGTGATACGAGGAGAGAGACTATCTTTTAAATAAATATAGAGAGCTGACAAAAGATGGAGTGTTAAACATGGCATCCTTAGATATAATAGTACTGTATTATCTAATAATAATGACAATTATGTCACTAATTATTTGCTTAATAATATACAACAATGAGACATACCACGAGTCTTTTTAAATTAAAGAATTATGAATATGTGATGTCTAAATAAATATATCTATATATAAAACGGTAACCGACAATATAATTTATTTTGTTTGTAATCGGAATTCTGATAAAAAAGTTTATTTTTTGAGTATTAAACGATTATTCTATTACTTAAATTTCAGATATACTCAATAACAACCTAACAATCAATAAAACAAAGATTTCTGTGAAATGAATAAGTAGCAATTCTGATAAGAAGTTTAGCAGTACCACATTGCCGCTGTAAATAATGTAAACTAAGTAGTAAGATCAACATTAGTGATATGATCGATTTCTTGCACTTTTCAAAATAAAAAATTACTATTAGAGCAACATAACCAATATGAATTTCTCAAAAGTCAAACTATTCCTTTTAATAAAGTATAGATAACAATTAATTTTAATTTTTCTTTCTTAAAACAAACCAATAAAAGAACCAGATGGAGCAAAGGGTCTCTCAAAGAGTTTTAAACTATCTTAGAGCACTAAGGGCATTATTATCAATAGGACTTTGATAGTCCTTAAAATAAAAAAAAAAGCAAACGAAACATGAAAAAGAAGAAGGAAAAAGACCGGGACGTCCTTGTTTAAGATTTTTTTGCCTTGGTCTTCTTTGGTCCTCCTTGGTAAACGTGAACGACAAGCATGAAGGACGTGTTGATAATGTTGCTCTAATATTCTGGTTTCTCTTGGGAGTTTTTAAAAGAAAAAGTGTATGTGGACCCCACACAATATCAACAAATTCATCGCGAAAAAAGATTGGTTTCTCTTACCGTTTGCAGGCCCCACGACACGTAACAACCCGCAATTAATATATTTTTAATTTTTATTTATTTTTAATTGGGACAAAAAAAATCGAAAAAAAAATAATTAGAAACCCAAGTGGGTTTTTGCAATAGCGATGCTCTTAAATTAAAATTTGGTTTTCATTTTTCATTTTTCTATTTTCTTTTAATATGTTTAATTATAAGAAATTGCGTTAGAACCTCTCGTTGAAGCTGTTTTCATTATTCTTTTAAGTTATTAAGGTCTCTATTGATATTTCAAAATCAAATAGAGCATTTACCGTTGACTTGGTCGATGACTATAGAAAAGCTATGTAATATTATACTGCTAAATGAGTAAAAACTGGAATGCGAAGATAAAAACAAACCACGTGAAATATCATTTATTCTCGCTTGCATTCACGTTTAAATGTTTCATTTAGTATTACTTTCGTACAATCAATCATATAGTTAATCATAATTAAATGTAATTAGCCATATACATACTATATTTAAATGCAATTAAGCACAATAATTTATTGTTACAGTAAGCAAAAACAGCACATGGATTGTGATTGGGTTAAGACTTAAGATACTCTTAACCTGATCGTTTCAGGCATAAATAAAGTTTTTGTAACGCATGCATGCCGTGCGTTTATAAACAAACAAATCGGCTTGATTGAAAAAGTTGGCTTATTCATGTTTACTTGCCCACGAAGTGTTGAATATACATGGCAATAACTGAAAATCAAACGTTACAAAACTAATTGCAAGGATGTTCTGAAAAGAAAAGAACATATGCAATATAATATTCAATATAAGAAAGATTTCTTATTAATAAGAAATATTTATTTAAAATTATCATAAATAACTACGTTTATTTTTTTGTTGTGTTTTATTTTTGTATTAATAAACATCATTTCGATGTATATATAGCGTTTGTACGAAGAAAAAGTTTAGAAGATATACTATAGACTAAAACCAGATTTTCATATTTTTGAAAATTTTCCAAAATCCGTGGGTTAACTCTTATAAAATAATGAGTTTTCGGTAAATGTTCTATATATTGAAGTTTATACTCTTCACTTTAGTTTAAAAATTGCAACCATCATTCTACATTTGAATTAATGTATTCTAAAATATCTTTCATGATATATATGAATCATTCTATTTTTTAATATTTAGTTTACGAAAATTTCATATACTGCATAGATTAGTGTAATTAGCATTATAAAATCTTCAGTATCAATAGAAACATAGACAACAGAGGTTCTAAACCTCTTTGACCATAATCTTATGTCAGTTCTCGATGAAACTATACACTAAAACCAAATTTTCATATTTTTGATTTTTTTTTAAAAAATCCGTGGGTTAGCCCCTTTTAAAATGATGAGTTTTCGGTAAATGCTCTATATATTGAAGTTTATACTCTTCACTTTAGTTTAAAAATTTTAAACCACATTCAACATTTTAATTAATGTATTCTAAACTATCTTTCATGGTATATAGGAATCATTCTAATTTTTAATATTTAGATTACTAAAATTTCAAATACTGACTCGATTAGTGGAATTAGCATTATAAAATCTTCATTATCTAAAGAAACAGAGACAACAGATGTTCTAAAATCTTTGACCATCATCTTATGTTAGTGCTCGATGAAACTATACACTAAAACCAGATTATATTTTATGAATTATTACTCATAAATTTAAAAATCCTTATAAATAGTTTCGTAAATCCTAATAAGTGGTTTTAACAATACATATATAATTATCATAACTACACATTTATACTTTAATAACTAGATTTAGAAGAATTTACAAATGATTTTTTATCATGTTATATGTATTATAAATGAATTTATAAACTTTTATAGCGATTAAATAAAAGTCATATAAATGATATGTGAACTCTAATAAAATGACTTTGTAAGCTAGAATGAAAAATGATTTTAAATAATTTCAAAATATATATAAACGATTTATAAACCATGTGCAGAACTTAAAAACATAAACAGTTATATTAATAATGCATTACATAGAAATTTAATTATTTGTATAAAAGTACACAACCATTATATTTAATTTTATAAAAATTATACTAGTATTTTATATAATTAAAAATAAAAATTGATAAAATAAACAAATTGATGACATATTGTATATTCTTTCTATAATTCTACAATTAGTTACCATAAACCAGTATTTGTAATATTACATGTATTATATGGTAATTTGTATTAATAAATTTTAGAATTTCCATTTATTTTTAGATCCGAATAAAATAAATAATTAATAAAAATTTCTAATAATAATGCATTACATAGAAAAACAATTCTTCATTTATAAGCGACAGCAAAAGTCATTAATTATGGTTCAAAGTTGATAAAAAGACCTATGGTTCGATTAGTCCCAACTGAACAAGTGAAAATCAATAAAACTTTATTTAATAGACCTGGGTCTAACCAGTTAAACCAAACCAAACAAAGAATATACCGAACCAGCTTCAGTGTTTCTTTCATATCTCAGCTTCTACCAGCCTCAACATCTTCTCTCCTCATACTCGGATTATCCACCAAATGTAAACCCATAAACCCTCCGTCTTCCTCTTCACCGCTACCTCCCGGAGCCGCTCCATTCTCTGCTGCTTGCGCTTGCGCTCGTGCCGCCTCCAACACTTGGAAGTAAGCATATGTCCCCCAAGCTTCAAAAATTATCAAAAAAACTTTTATCATAAATTCACAACAAATCTTTCCAGCGTCCTGTAAATGTAATCCGAGATTCTTTTTTTTTGTTTTACCTTCGGTGTGATATGGTGGCGGAAAGAATTGAAGATAACAGAACGTAGAGACCACGAGACCTGTAGAAGATGATATCAGTTTGAATGATGTTCATAATGGGAAACAAGTATGCAGTGTAGAGAGGGCAAACCTAGCAAGCCTCCTGCAAACACGTCTTGCCAGTGATGCCAATAGTCATCTACACGGGAAATACCGACAAGAGCTGCAACTAGCAAAGGGAGAATGACAATGCATAGCTTCGCAACGTGGCCTTTACCGTCGAATACTTGAATCTTCCCTGATAAATACAGCGACAAGAATCCTAGACCCGCAAAAGACCCTGTCAAAGCAAAACAAAAGCAAACTATCTTTTGTAAAATGCTCAAGAAAAATAATAAACAACACTAGGCTTTGTCTTACAAGAGGTGTGTCCGCTTGGGAAGCTTTTGTGCCCTTCCCTTATGACACTTTTATCACCATGGCATATCACATCTCCGAGGCTATCAAATACCTGAGAAGCAAAACAACGGAACTCAACAGACAGAACAGGAATAGTAAAAACAAAAAAAATTCATGAGGGGGGACATCTACAGCTTTGCCATCAGGAAAACAACGCCAGAAGAAGTCAGGGCGTGGTCTACCAACAGCATTCTTTATTGAATCTGTAAGTACTGCCGTCACCAGAACAGAGTATAACAGACCTGCAAAAATCCGAAAGGCCAGCTTATTATTATACATTTTGATGAATGCATCAATCTTTTTTTTTTTATAAAAAATTCTGACCTAGCACCGCATGATGAAGGTCGTATACATCTCTTCTACGGAAGTAAATAGATATGAAGATTACCAATGGCAACAACACCGCATAGATCTGTCATTTAAAGGAAAGGAATGGTTTTTAAATTGTGAAATACGTCTGCAGACAATGTGGGAACTTGAGACTTCATGGAAGCTTTACTCACCGGGACAGACCAGATTGGTACGGTGTTACTCTTTAGAGGGTAACTCAGATCAGTCATCATATCTTTCCCGACAAAGCGATAAAACGGGTGGATGATAAGGAGTATGCACTCAAGGATAACGAGTAGTACGAGTATGATCCAGTCATGCATGTGAGTCCTTGCAAGTGTCATTCCATGGGACCTCACAGTGTGAGCGCCTAGCTGTGCTTCTCTCATCTTGTGCTGCTCGGAGACATAAAACAATGACATCATCAGTTAAATACTTCTTTCCTTTTTCTCTTTACGTTTAGAAGCGGTCATAGAGATGGAGAAACAAAAACAATCTAAGCAAGAAAGGTGGTACGTGCACCCGTGTGAAAAAAATAGCAACATAGACTCAAATAGAAAATCTACTGATAGAGCATGAAATCTAGCGCTCTACCTCTTCTTTACTATAAGGATCTATGAGTGGAATGTCAGATGGTGAGACCCAGTTATCAGCAGTTCCTGAAACCTCAGGTCCCCGGTTTGTGACAGCCTAAGATCATCCCAAGAATCACAAACTCTTCCGGGTAACAAGTTTTTATTTTGAAGGGAAAGACAAGAAACCACCACAAAATATTCAAGAAACAATATTTTAAGACATTTCCTAAACTTTCCTGAGCATGTGCACTTTTAACTCAACTGAAACAAAAACAAAAAAATATCGACTTGCTAATGCTTATAGAAGAGGACTTGGTTGGAGAGTCAGTTTATATTGTTAACTGGTACTCATTAACTGTGATGATTGTCATGAATCAACCTAACTCATCACCAAACCAGTCTGCATAAATTGCTAAGTCAGTCACTGCCATAACTAATTGGTTTTCTTCTAATCTAAAAAAAATATCCTTCTTTTACGTTAACCACTTACTAGTACTACAATAACCATTCCCATGTTCAAGCTGGAAACTAAAGTTATCCACCAAATGATATCACTTATCTACAAACAAGTCTAAAAACAGAACCACAAGAGAAAAGATGAGAGATGAATCATTTATAAGTTGAGGCAAAACAAAAAAAAGATTAAACAAAACCATGATTAAGTAGATTGTTGTCATCACCAAAACGAATCTGGAACCAAGGTTCACTGACTTGATAGTACTAATGCAAATTAGAAAGTTCAATTGAGACGCTTGCAGGATTCGACAAAAAGGCTAACTTCACCTAAGCACACAGTGAAAAACATACAACATTTGAAGAAAGGCATCAATTTGAAGTGAGAAAGAAACCCACCAATTTGAAAACTTTTCCCAAAAATCATTAGCAAGAAATAACAAACCTGAAAAAGCCCCCCAAAATTCAGAAAAGGCATAGTAAGCAGTTAAAAGCACCCTAGCTGAAGAAGAGGAACAACAATAAAGAGAGAAGATCTAGCTGGCTGAAAAAAGTAGACAAGAGAGGAACAAGACAGAAACTGACAGGAACACACACCATCTTAAAATTATTAATAAGTAGTAGTAGATGAAAACCCAATTCAACATCACACAGTAACAGCTGAAGGAGCGATAGGCTCTGTGGGGACAACCTAATCTACACAAGTTGGAGGAGCACTGTCAAATATTAATGTTTTATATGTCTTACACAATAAACAAACAAAAACACATGTGAAAGGAACAACCTTTATTCCTCCACTGATATTCAAAAGAAGTTTTTTTTAAAAACTGAAACTAGAGAACGAAATTTACCGACTCTGTTCGTCGTGTGTTAGGAAAAAACAGAGTAAAGGAGAAGTTTTTTTACCTGACGCTGATGGATTCGCCTTATGGGTTTTGTTTTGATGATTTAGGAAGAAAACTTGGTTTAGTTAAAAGAGAGAGAGGGTACGCGTCTTGATGCATTGATGATGATTACAATGTGATCTGCTGTTTCGGTCTTTGATTGTGTTCCAGTTATAGCAATTTTAGGCCTTATTTTCTTCGGTTGTTATGTTTTTTTTTTTTTTTTGAATTTTTGACTGTTTTCCTTTTATTCTCTTTTTTTGGTGCCTTAGAGCGTCCGCAACGGGGGAACAAGCCAAATCCTTAGCGCTGCATCATATGTAAAAAGGAATAAAATAATATTTTTTTGCTTAATAAACCTAAGGATTGATCCGTAAATAAGAGGTTTAAGGACCTGATCCTTAAGCTACGTGGCAAAATCTGAATGGATGGGAACAGTTTTGTGTTTCGTTTGTGTCGTCTTCCGTCTTCTTCGTCTTCCAACTCTCTCTGCTTCGAAACCAAAAACCTCTCCTCTCTCTCTGCTTCGAATCGAATCATGCGAAGATTCAATTCGGTTTGCTTCCTTCTTCTTCATCACTCTCTCGATTCTGCCCTCGAATTGCGACCAGGTAATCGATTAATCTAGAGTCATAGTTTCTCGTCGGAGATCATGATTTTGTGCTTGGTTTCAATTGAGTCAAAACTGATAATTATGATCGTAAAACTTGCCCCTCTTCGAGATATTATGATCGTGAATCTACTTCTCTTATCAGTTCTCTTACCAAAAAAGCAACCTTTTTCATGCTCTGAGTTGTCTCAAGTTCCTTTATGTTTCTGTATAAGATTCAAACTGTTTTGGAGATTAGTGTTGTGAGGTTTGTTCCAAAGGCTTGGCCTTTCGAATTGGTCAAGCTTTGACAATCTTCTTTCATATCAAGCTTAAACCTTTAACAGAGTCTTTCTGCCTCTCTCTCTGTGTTAACAGGTTGAGTTCTTAGCTAGAGGAAATATATAAACAGATGGCGACACTTCAGGACATTGGTGTATCAGCTGGGATAAACAGATGGCGACACTTCAGGACATTGGATTTATTGGTTTTGGACACATATAGTGATTATTACATGCTTCCTCGGTTCTTACTTTGTCTGCAAAACACTATGTAGCTCGTCTGCAATGCAAACAAGCTCTCGCTGATTTCGTAGAAAAGAAGAAGAAGAAGCTGCAGAACTGGCTTGGCAAGGCATGAGAAGAGATGTTAATGTGTTGATCTTTCTCGACATCAAGAAAGCTCTTGAAGGTTTAGTACTACAACTCATGTTTTCTTTTGTATCATCAACACTACTACTGTCTATTACTCCTATATATTCATAAGAACTCTTAACTGAATGCCACCATTGCACACACTTTTTTCTATTAGAATCCTTAGCTATTCAAAAAACAAAAAAAATTACTTTATTAATCCTAAGGACTCTAACCACGAGTCCACCGTTGCGGTTGGTCTTACTTGTTTTTTGCGATTTTTACACTGAACAAAAATATCTTCCTTATATGTTCAGCAACCTTACCTAACTCTACCTCTGAATGTTATCTAGACAGCAAAATTGCAGATGCCATAAAAAAAATAATAAAAAAGGACAGCAAAATTGCAGTCAACATCTCTGAACAAAAATAACTGGAACGGTTTGACAGAGAAACATAAAAAGGTTGCAACTTTGAACAAGAAAAGGAAAACACAAAAGGGGCATTCTCACTCTGTTTTATAATCTTCTTCTTGTAAGAGAGGGTCTCTAAGAGAGCCAAACATCCAATCCATCCATATGGTGTAATGTCCATAGTTATGCTTGTAAGTTGTGTGGTGTATCGTATGGTACCCTGCACCCATCACAGGCCATATGTTACCGTGGATGCAGTCGTGGATGTTCGCTGTCCATATCGCTTCCATGAACAAGAGACCTAGATGGGTTGTGAAATGAATTGGCACTATGAACAGAGCTACCACATGCGGTACTGCTTGAAGTATCCCGTCTAGTGGGTGGAACGCAAGCCCTGAGGAAAAAAAAAACAAAACCCTGCTGAATGCTACCAATCTTTGAAATGACTTGAGAGATTAGAATATACTTACCGGCAAAGGGAGAGAGTGTGTTCTGCTTGTTGTAGATATGATGGGTGGCGTGGAGATATTTGTAAAGAGGCTTAATGTCATGGAGCTCTCTGTGCATCCAATAAATACCAAACTCTACTAAAACAAGATAGACAGCGATGGAAACAAAGTAGAGTATCCAGCTGACTTCGCCTATCTTAGAGTAACATTTGGTCCAACCACTTTCGATCATATACTCGGAGACAGTTGGAAGAAGAGTGTACCAAGGCATCGCCTTCATTGCCACAGATATTTGCAAAAGCATAGCCTTTCTTGTAGGAATGGCATCTGATGACAAAGTTAATTAAAAAAAAAAAAAAGATTATAAACTAAAACAAAGCACTAACCGTTCTAGAAGATTGAAAGTGATAACTACATATTTTTACTACAGGAATTTTTCTAAAAAAAGCTTCATAGAACAAGCAGAACATCTCTTTTCCTAATATCAAATGAAGTCAAGATTCAAAGTAAACAATCACTGCAACTACCAGTGTATTTGGAGGTAGTTGTAACCAAGCAAAACGTATATAAAGCAAGCACAAAGAGTCTCCTCTGTCATAAACTACATCTAGAGAAATAATCAGAATTAAAGAAGTATGGTACACATAGCTCATCAGTTTTTAATGTAATTATTACAAACGAGTTCTCACACCATCCAGATATTTACCAAGACAGAGACAAACTAAAAAAATTAGCTATTGAGGTTGTTATCATGACTAAGAATTTGAACTACCAAACCAAAGCATGACATTCATCATTCAGATGCGACAGTCCAATTGAAGTAACAGTGTGATAATAGAAAACATTTTTTTTTTTTTTTTTGAAAATTGACAAGAACCAATTAGAAGATGGCAGCATCGAACAGATCACTAAAACTTCAAGATCGAGATCACCACAGGAAACTAATTAAAGAATTAAAAAATCACCTCTGGGGAGATAAACGTTAAGTTTGAGGTAATAGATGTAGAAGCACCAGAGAAAGCCTGAGATGAAGTAGAGCAAGGTTCCGGCGAGGTAGTTCCGGAGCCACGTCTGGAGAAAATGCGGTAAAAAATCCCATAGATTCGACGGCAAGAGGTGACTCAGAACAATGCGATTGTAAAACGATGTTTCTTCCACAAACTGCATCAGATACACACTGTCCACCGCCATTTTAATCCACTGTCTGTTAAACTGGCGATCTACGCCGCTGTTCGGTGCCGGAAAACGAGAGAATATTCGCCGGGGAAGTGTTTTTTTTTTTTTTTTTGGTGCTTAACCTTTGTCCTGAAGTGGAACAAGTCAATGGATGCCAACACCTTTCACACTCGGTTGCGCTGTAATGTGTTGGCCCACTTTGATTTTTATATTCTTCCCAAACGTTTATTATTTTTCAAATCGAACCTTGTACTTCTATATAGAGTCCGTAAACCCACCACGTGCGGTCCGAACGAATTAATAGGCCTGTGACCCTATTTATATTCTATTGGGCTATAATTAACTGATAAAGCCCAAATCGTCTCAATGCAACCAAACAAAATTGTGTTGTACATACTTCTCCTTCAATATTTTCTTTTTTTTTTTCAATATACTTCTCCTTCAATATTTAACTTTAAACTTTAAAGCTACAAGCATAGAAACATACTATTTTAAAAAAAAATACAATTAATTTTATTTAGCTAGTTGTCATACGGAGATTGAAATCTATGTGATTTTTTTTCTTTTTGCTGGTGAAACTCCTCTAACAATTACGTACCACGTATATAATATTGGGCAAAAATGAAGATTTATTAGCTTAAATAGAAGCTTTTTAATATACTAAAGAGGGCGGCTAGATCTTTTTCCCCTTTGTTGATTCTATTTTGTCTATATATTTATTGATATGTAAAGACATAATTTGGAATTATCGAACGTTTTTATAATTTATTTTAGTTAAATTTTGTCGGTTTATTACACAAAAGACTTACAAAAACGTGGAGAGAGTGAGTCATCGTGCAGTCCACGTGGACAGCTAGCAACCGGCCCACAAAGCACGGACGACGTTCAATCCGTCGGCAAAACACGTGATTCCTATAAAACATCTGTCACTTTCCCACCTTCTCAAGCTAAACATCCCACCCCCACATTTATAAATAATTCCCCTTCTGGACCCCATACTTTTAAAAATTGCAATCATACCTTCCTCTGTTTATAAATTTTTTTAAAAAATCCACGATTCAGGAACGAACTCTGAGTCTTCTTCCATGGCCATTGGCGCTTAGCTTATATACTCGAGAATAAACTTATCTCCGGGGAATTCGATTCGTGAAATGGAGATCGCTACTGTTCTCAAGGCAAATGGCGGTTGCGAAGCGGATCGACGACGGCTCCGCCGATTGAGATGCTCCGTCAAGGATTACGCTTGGGGCAAAATCGGGTCGGATTCGCTCGTCTACAGAGTCCACGCGGCGAATTCCGATCGAGAGATCGATCCGACCCGTCCTTACGCGGAGCTATGGATGGGGACTCACGAGTCCGGTCCGAGTTACTTGGAGGATGACGATGGCTCCGATGGCGTGACGCTTAGATCGTGGATTGCTGAAAACCCTGAGTCTCTCGGAGATAGGGTTTTGGAGAAATGGGGTTGCGATCTCCCCTTTCTCTTCAAGGTACATTGTTGTTTAAAGATCTCTCTGCTTTTTTTCTAAAGGATTTTGCAGAGTTGAATCTCTCTCTACTGTTTGTTTTTATGAGTTGCTGAATTGTGAGTTTTGGACATTGTGAAATGTGATTAGGTGTTGTCGGTGGGAAGGGCCTTGTCGATTCAATCACATCCGGATAAGAATTTGGCTAAGAAATTGCATAAAGCTCATCCCAATCTTTATAAAGACGACAATCACAAACCTGAGATGGCATTGGCCTATACTCAGTTCGACGCTCTTTGTGGGTTTATACCTCTTCAGGTATATCATTGCTATGTTATCAGTTATCACTGTTTTTTATTGTTCTCAGATTTGCTTTTTTTTTTAATATGAGATATGAACCTTTGCAATGGCCCACTTAGATCCCCTCTTTAGACAAGTATGTCAAATGTTGTTTGGTTCTGTGCTTCTGATATTCATGATAAGAATCGCTTACATGAGTAATGGTTCTGTAGCGTCTCCTCCTCCACCGCTCTAAGTAGGAGCTTAGAGTGTCATTTGGTTTGTTCATGGTGCTGCGCATGATTTGTGTGGCACTTTCCTCCATTTGTTTGGATACATCTCAGAATATGATCACGATGCCATGATTTTTGGAGCCATATTGATTTTGGATAGTAGCTCTATGAATTCGAGTTTTAGTTTCCAAAACTCTAGGACTGGTAGCTTATTTTTCAGAATTGTAGGATTTAACATTGTTCTTGTGAAAAAATTGCAGGAGCTTAAGAGTGTTATTCGTGCTGTTCCGGAGATTGAAGAGCTTGTTGGAAGTGAAGAAGTAAACCAAGTCTTCTGCATCAGTGAACATGATGAGGAGAAAGTCAAATCTGCTGTCCGAACTATCTTCACCCTGCTAATGTCTGCAGGTCCCGACACAACAAAGCAAATTGTATCCAAACTAAAACACCGTCTGCATATGGAGAGTCAGGTCAACCATCTAACTTCCTTATTACCGTCTATTTTTTTCAAACTGTTTGACTTTTCTTTCTTTTGTTATTGATTCCTCCTCTTGCAAATTGTCTTGTAAAGTGCCATTGGCTAAATGATTCCCGTGTGTTAAATGCAGGAACGCCATCTGACAGACAAGGAGCGGCTAGTTTTGAAGCTAGAAAAGCAATATCCAGATGATATTGGGGTCATCTCTGCATTCTTCTTCAACTATGTGAAGCTCAACCCTGGTGAAGCCTTATACCTTGGTGCAAACGAGCCTCATGCCTACTTATTCGGTGAGTGCATTGAGGTCATGGCGACTTCAGACAACGTAGTACGAGCTGGGCTTACTCCCAAACCTCTGGATATTCAAACACTTTGTTCCATGCTCTCTTATAAACTGGTAAACCTTTTAACTTAATAACCAAAGTCAAGGTCTTTCACAGCAGAGTTACTGAGTTCTCATTTCTGAGTTTCAGGGCTTTCCTGAAATCCTAAAGGGGTCAAGGATTCGACCATACATCACAAGATACCTCCCGCCTTTCGAGGAGTTTGAAGTTGATCTCTGTGATCTTCCCTGTGGAGCCTCGACGGTGTTTCCCTCTGTTCCAGGCCCTTCTCTTCTGCTTGTACTCCAAGGTGAAGGAAGAATGTCTACAGACGCTTCAGCAGATGAGATTTCAATGGGAGATGTTCTGTTTGTACCTGCAGATACTGAGATTCACTTGAAGTCTTCATCTGACTTGAAGCTGTACAGAGCAGGAATTAACAGTAGGTTTTTGGATTCTCCATAGTTGAACTACATACTGTTATCAGTGAAGCTTTTCTTCATTTTATTGTATTATTATTATACAAACTGTGTCAATGCACTTACTTGACCAGAAATTCAATTCGTTTGTGAGCTTATTTATGATAAATGTTTCTGAAATTTTAACTCTTAGAACAGCAGAAAGGTTTTGTTAAATAGAAATTTGAGGAAGACTGAAGTAACTTGTACTCGGAAACAAACCAGAATCAAAAGCTCTCTAGTCGACAAAAAAAACAAAGAATAGAACAATCATTCATCTCTTCAAGCTTCTGTGACTGGGTACTCGAAAACTACATCTCTCCCTGTAAGTTTCCTGTACACACCGACCATTGTCTCAAGCTTGTACTCAGTGTTGTTCCTTTCCTTGGGCTCCAAAAACACCTGCCAAAAATAGAAACATGTTAACTAAGAGCTTAACATAACGAAGGATCAAGCAAAATGTGTTAGCTTTTTTTTTAACCTTCATGATCTTGGTGCCATCAACACGGTATCTGGTACGCTTTCCGACAATCTCAGCAGGGTAAGCAACATCCTCAAGCATAGCTTCATGGACGGAAGTGAGAGTCCTGTTGCGTGGTCTCTGAACAGCAGAGCCTTTCTTCGGTGGACGCATGATTCTTCTAGTGGCAACAAAGATAACATCTTTGCCACTGAACTTCTTCTCGAGCTCTCTGACAAGACGAGGATGGATCTTGCGGAATGCTTTCCTCAATCTGAATGGAACGTAGATCACAATAGCCTTGCGGTTGCCAGAAACATCCATCTGACTGCTCAGAAAAGGGAAAAAAGAAGAAGAGATAATTCAGCCAAAATTAAAGATCATAACAGCCACTAAAAACAAACACTTACACAGCTTGGTTAATGTAGAGATCTTTCAAGTCACTTTTCAACTCCTGGTTGGTGTTTTCAAGGTCAAAGAAAGCCTGCGAGTAACGAAAATCAATGAGCAAACCAAGAAAAAAAAAAACAAGCCGCATTCACAAGATTAAGAATGAAGCGAGAACCTGAGCAACTTCCTGTTCGAAATCAGTTGGTGCAACACCCTTATCCTTGTGGATCTTGTTCTGAGCAGAGAACATCTTGGCAAGATTCTAAAACAGAACACAGAAATAAAATTAATCCAATCAACATTTTGATTGCAAAAGAAACAAACCCTAAAGGAAGTTGTTAGCTCACTAGTGACAATGACCCTACTACATTTCTCAATTGATTACAAAAACTAACACCTTTTAAGCAGATCACTCTACTTGTAACCCTAACCAAACCCTAACCAAACCCTAAATGGCTTACAGCTCTCACTAAAGCTAACATCTTTATCCAAACAGAGTGAGAAAACAACGATTAGCCTCCAAAAAGCAGACCTAGCCCCAACGAATTCGTAGAGTAATAATACACTGAAGCGTACCAGATAAAACGTCAAAGAACCCTAGAAGGTGGTGGTGAAAAGGTTTACGGCTTGCTTGAGCTTCGTGTTCAAGAGGCGGCACAAATCTGGTGGAAGCAAAGGTTTAAATATCAAGGGTTTTCCTATGCTAATGGCTGATGTTATCAACCTAAATGGGCCGTTGATAATCAATGGGCCTTATATACAGTATATTAGTTTTAAGAGGTAGCCCAGTTTTTTTTTTTTTTTTGACAACAGCCCAGTTTATATATTATCTTACAAAAACGACATCATTTAAAGCAGACACCTTGTTGTTCCCCGAACAAAATTCTGAAATGGACCAAAAGCTGGGTCTGATCTTTTGGACATCATTTGTATAAAGGTTTTGTCCTCTTTCTTTAAACTTGTGTAATGAATCAACCAACAATCACTTGTCTTCCTTTCTTTGAACTATATGATTTTGTATCATTCTTCATTGATCTGTGTTTCATTGTACACTGTATAGTTGTTTCGAGAAGTTAATAATCCCCACCTCATTCAACACATTTGAAATTGATATGGGCTTAGGAACAACATTTTGGGCCTTCTCCTCCTTCCCCTCTATGACAATTCGACGCCGTTTTATAGATCTACGAGATTCATCTCGAGTTTCATTTCGCAACTTCGCTAAAATTTCAAAGAAGAAACAAAAGAGAAAATCTCAGAAGCTCCCAGAAAAGAAAAGCCAAGCCCTAAATCTCGTTCGACGAATTCGATCTCTAATCATCGAAAATGTCTGTGCGTGTACTGAATCCTAACGCGGAGGTGCTCAACAAAACGGCGGCGCTTCATATGACCATCAACGCCGCTAAAGGTTTACAGGATGTGCTCAAGTCCAATCTCGGTCCCAAGGGAACCATCAAGATGTAAGTCTGCTTCTTAGATCTCTATGTATTATTATAATCTCGGTGTGTGCCTTCGCTGCTTTTCGTATCCGATATACTCAATTGATTTAACGCGAGTGTGTATCTATCAGGCTTGTTGGTGGTTCAGGGGATATCAAGCTTACCAAGGACGGTAACACGCTTTTGAAGGAAATGGTGAGCTCATTAAAACTAGATCTATTTTTTTTCTTACTAGTGAAGTGTGTTGAGAATCTTGTTACTAATTTCAAAAATATTGTAACGTGACTGACCTAGTGACCTGCTCTAATGGATAGCTATTTAATATTGGGATTAATTAGTTTGATAATGCTTACAGAGTTCTTCTGACTTGCTTATCTTTTGCAGCAAATTCAAAATCCCACAGCCATCATGATTGCGAGGACTGCTGTTGCGCAGGATGATATTAGTGGTGATGGTACTACTTCCACTGTCATCTTCATTGGTGAGCTCATGAAACAGTCCGAGCGTTGCATCGATGAAGGTTTGCTCAATTTACCTTGTTTCTGATTTGTACTTTAATTTATTGATGATTTTTTTTTATCCTTCTCTGTATCTGTTTTAAAATACAATTATTTCTTCTTTAGCTAACTTGTCATGTTTTGTTTAACCTCGGTGAGAAATGGTCCTATATGAGAAGTCTTTAATGTGTCTCAGGAATGCATCCACGTGTCTTAGTTGATGGTTTCGAGATTGCAAAGAGAGCTACTCTTCAATTTCTCGACACTTTTAAGACACCTGTCGTTATGGGTGACGAGCCTGATAAAGAGATCCTGAAAATGGTTGCCAGGACCACGCTTAGAACAAAGGTATTCTTCTTTTGATGATTTCTATATATCATTTCGTTAGCACTTGAGTTTTCTCTTCTAACTGCCTTTTTCTTTCTGTATTAGTTGTATGAAGGCTTAGCTGATCAACTCACTGATATTGTTGTTAATTCGGTAAGTTTACTGATACCTCTCGTTGAGTGTCATCATACTTTTTACGAACATATGAGAACTAATCGATGAATTAGTTTTGGTTTTCAAGCTTGTTTGTCTTATACTTAGCTTCTTCTTGTGCATTACAGGTTCTCTGCATTCGGAAGCCTGAGGAACCTATTGATCTCTTTATGGTTGAGATAATGCACATGCGCCATAAATTTGATGTTGACACACGATTGGTATGCCTGATGTATTAGAATTTAAGTAGAATAGCTTGCATATTGGAGTAAATCCGTTTGCTGATCGTGAATCATATATGTCAATCTTTATGCATCTGCTGCTAGATCACCTGGATTGTTTCTCTTGTATTAGGTTGAGGGGCTTGTTCTGGATCATGGTTCAAGACACCCTGACATGAAGCGGCGTGCAGAGAATTGTCACATCCTTACTTGCAATGTGTCTCTGGAGTATGAGAAGAGGTGTGTAACAGAAACCTCTGATTGGTTGTGAAAGATTAGTAGTTAGAGAAACATTCCGTGTATCATTGATTTCTTAGCCTAACTTTGTATATCCCAGTGAAATTAATGCAGGATTTTTCTACTCGAATGCGGAACAGAGGGAAGCCATGGTTACTGCAGAGCGACGTTCTGTTGATGAAAGAGTCAAGAAAATTATTGAGCTAAAGAATAAGGTAGGTTGAAACTACTACATCTATGCTATATGCTCTAACATCGTTTCAGATATTTACATGGTCTGTTTTCCATGCAGGTTTGTGCTGGTAATGATAACAGCTTTGTTATCATTAATCAGAAGGGTATTGATCCCCCTTCATTGGATCTGCTTGCTAGAGAAGGGGTAAGCTATGACTAAATCTTGTATCAATTTCGGCATCCATAATTGTGAAATCAAGTGAAGTGAAATGTAAAGGCAAAATGAGTTGAAACAAATGGAGAAAAGGGGTTTTCCACTAAGAGTGCTCACCTAAAAGCTTTTAGATGCATGGATCTTTCACTTAGCTTGTCTCTCATCGTACTCGTGTGTCGTGTCTATAAGTTGTTACAGTCCATTTATCTTTTATGTTTCTTTACGTTTATTTGTTTCTCCAGATAATTTCCCTTCGAAGAGCTAAGAGGAGGAACATGGAACGTTTGGTTCTGGCATGTGGGGGAGAAGCTGTGAACTCCGTTGATGACTTGACCCCGGACTCTCTTGGCTGGGCTGGACTTGTCTATGAGCACGTTCTCGGGGAAGAGAAGTACACATTTGTGGAGCAAGTGAAGAATCCTCATTCATGTACTATCCTCATTAAAGGTACAATGGCTTAAACTTCTATCTCTTGACGGGTAAGTTTTGAAGGTCGGTTTTTCTTTAGACATGCCTTGTCATTGATCATCCATGAATTACTTGGTTTTTGTAGGGCCTAACGACCACACCATTGCTCAAATTAAGGACGCTGTCCGTGATGGTTTAAGATCAGTTAAGAATACATTGGAAGATGAGTGTGTTGTATTAGTAAGTACCTTCTTCCTCAAAAAGATCAAAGACGAGTCCTTTTCGGTGTGATTGTTGCTTCTGTATTCTTATTGTTTGTCATGTTTGCCTATCCTGGCAGGGAGCTGGAGCTTTTGAAGTTGCAGCAAGACAGCACTTGATCAATGAAGTCAAGAAAACCGTTAAAGGGGTAAGTGTTAAGTAATATCCCACTGCTCCAATACCAACTCTTGAATTTTTCGGTTGCTAATGTGAATTGTGGGGCTAATCGCAGCGAGCTCAGCTCGGTGTTGAAGCTTTTGCTAACGCTCTTCTGGTGGTTCCGAAGACACTAGCTGAAAATGCTGGTCTTGATACACAAGACGTTATCATTTCACTAACGGTATATTAGACTTTTATCTCCCTCTTCGGTTACCAAATAATAATTGCTCCAAGAGGACAACAAATATAAAAGTGTTATTGTGGGGTTTATCTAAAGAGTTTGTATTGTGTAAACAGAGTGAGCATGACAAAGGAAACGTGGTGGGACTAAACCTGGTGGATGGAGAACCCATTGACCCTCAGCTTGCTGGTATATTCGACAACTACTCGGTGAAACGCCAACTTATCAATTCAGGGTATGTATGTTCAAAACCAAAACACAAACGCTAACATTACGCGTTTGATTAAGGTTAAATAATTAGAAGCCTGATTTTGGTAAATGTGTCGCAGGCCGGTGATAGCTTCGCAGTTGCTATTAGTGGATGAAGTGATTCGTGCTGGAAGGAATATGAGGAAGCCTATTTAATAAAACTATATGGATTATTGTTTTCACCTTATGCTTTTGTTTCCCCTTCTTCTTTCTAGTTTTTTGAGCGTTGTCATATGGAAATTATGTTTTGAGCTTTTTATTTTCCCATGTCCCTTCTATTTGTCATAGATATTTCGAATCTCTGTTTTAGTGAGTGAAACATTATAAAATCAACTCCAGTTAATTTGTTTTTATTTGGGGGGGGGGGGGGGGGGGGGTTTTCTCTATTCTTTCTTTGTTCTTGTGAATTACAAGAAAGATACCAAACTTTCATGGACATGGGAGCAAACGATTATTTTCAAAATAATAAAGTCCAATTTTCCGACAATGCACGGTAATACTTTAAGATTCAATCACATAAAACGAGATATCTGGACCCATAAAGTTTTTTATTAATTTTTCGCGGTCTTTGACGGGTCAACGACGTTAGACACTTGTCGTGCTTTAATTGGGCCTTTTCCATGTACTTTCTCAGACAATCAAAGCCCATCCCTTCCTTTCCTTTTCTCCCCCTTTATTTCTTCTCACAGTCCTTCATCATTTTGCGTCTCAAGACTTCGAACTCGACAATCCCTAATTCCCAAAACTCCCCTCTCGGTAAGCTCCTCCAGATCTGGCCTCTCTTTGCTCTTACTTCGACGAATAGTTTCCTCTGTTGCTAGTTATCGATCTTATCGTTTCGTTTTGTGGACTTAAAACTTCCGTTTGCTATGTTTGTTTTTCTCTTGCCTATTGCTCGTTGTTATAATCTTAGATCTGAGCATATTCACGATCGTTACTTGTGTTTCCTTCGCCAGATCTTTGTTATGAGTATATCTTTTGACTTCGAGTGTTAGATTTATTTGTATCGTTGACTGATCTGTACGATATGGTAGTTACAGTGATGTTCACGAAGTTTGAAACTATATTATTTTTTTGAAAACAGGATCTCCAACAAGAGTGTGATTACGAAACGATGTCGTCTACAAGGGAAGAGAACGTGTACTTAGCCAAGTTAGCGGAGCAAGCCGAGCGTTACGAGGAGATGGTTGAGTTCATGGAGAAAGTCGCCAAGACCGTTGACTCCGAGGAGCTCACCGTGGAAGAGAGGAACCTCCTGTCCGTCGCTTACAAGAACGTGATCGGCGCTAGGAGAGCTTCCTGGAGGATCATCTCTTCCATCGAGCAGAAGGAAGAGAGCAGAGGGAACGAAGACCACGTGTCCATCATCAAGGACTACAGAGGGAAGATCGAGACAGAGCTCAGCAAGATCTGCGATGGGATCTTGAACCTTCTTGATTCTCACCTTGTCCCCGCTGCGTCTTTGGCTGAGTCTAAAGTGTTTTACTTGAAGATGAAGGGGGATTATCATAGGTACCTTGCTGAGTTTAAGACTGGTGCTGAGAGGAAGGATGCTGCTGAGAACACTCTCGTTGCTTACAAGTCTGCTCAGGTAAAGTCTTTTTTTAAGTTTTGATGTTTGAGACTTGAGAATGGTCGCTTATGGTAATGTTTTTTTTGTTCTTCTGGTGTATAGGATATTGCCCTTGCTGATTTACCTCCAACTCATCCGATTAGATTGGGACTTGCTCTTAACTTCTCTGTCTTCTACTATGAGATTCTCAACTCACCTGATCGTGCTTGCAATCTTGCCAAACAGGCTTGTGTTTTTTTTTTTGCTTTGTGGGATGTCATTTATGCTATCAGACTTTGGGTAAGTTTACAGGTTTTGTGTTGTTTTCACAGGCTTTTGATGAAGCAATCTCTGAGCTGGACACATTAGGAGAAGAATCATACAAGGACAGCACGCTCATAATGCAACTTCTCCGTGACAATCTGACCCTCTGGACTTCTGACATCAATGTATATATACATACCCTTTTGTCTCCCTCCCTAACATCAACTCCTATCTATATACAATATAAAGCATAACTACATGTGTTTAGGAAGTTCATGTACTGAGCGTATAATTTCAATTTTGCTCATTTTACAGGACGAGGCGGGTGGTGATGAGATCAAGGAGGCGTCAAAAGACGAGCCTGAAGAAGGGAAACAAGCTTAAAACCTTGAAATGACCAAAGCGAGCGAGGGCATTACTTATGGGATTTGGCTGTAGTTTCTTAAAAAACATATGATATGGGGTTTGTTGTTTGTAGAAGCAGAGAGAAGATCATCATTTGATTTTCTCCTTTGCAAACTCAAAAACTCTGTTTGGTCTTTCTTGTTTGGTTTTTTCTTCTAGTGTTTTTGAGTCTTTGGTTTTACTCCGTTGCTTGTTATTATTTTGATTTCTTAGGAAGCGAAGAAACAAAACTTTCAATTATTGCTTTGGATTCAACTCTTTTTTTATTTTGCCGCCAATTAACCTTTCTAGTTAAACCTCTTTAGAGCTTAGGTGTGGAGTAAACAGACCTGGAATCAAGTAGTGTCCACAAGAGCAGAGATCGCAAATAGGGAACCAAGAATTTACACTATTATCAAAACTGACAGTTTTATTACAACAAAAATTATGAAACGCCAGAGAACGTTTTAATATAACTGAAACAGAGTAAAGTCTAAGCTGAAACCATAACTGCAAAACACAAAACAAGCTGTTTCTTCTTATATGTTACACTCTCACATTGAAAGAAAAGAAACACAAAACAAGCTGTTTCTTCTTATATGTTACACTCTCACATTGAAAGAAAAAGAAAGACTGTTCAAGATCTTGTTTTGCTTCTAAAAGTTTAAGATCAAGTTTCCAAAGGAACCATCTACTACAAAGCCTCATTAGCTTCGACGAAGCTCGATGGATCATCAACGTCGGAAAATCTCTAGACAAAGCCTCATACCAAACATTTTCATCCTATTTGGCAATTTGGGGTTAACTTACAGTTACAGGGAATGTGGAAGTCTTTAATAGGTTTTGATAGTTTGTTTAGTTTAACAATGTATACAAGAGTGGACGTGCCGGAGTGGTTATCGGGCATGACTAGAAATCATGTGGGCTTTGCCCGCGCAGGTTCGAATCCTGCCGTTCACGGTTTTTTATTTGTTTTAAGACCACTTTTTAAATTGTAAAATTTTCCACTCGTCCCTAAACGTCGCCGTTAAGAAGAACTCTCCAGAATATCATCTTTCTCTCTCCAAGTTACAAGCAGAATCGCTTTCTCACTTAGCTGGAAATGGCGAACTCAAGAACTGTGCTGATCTTATGCGGTGACTACATGGAAGACTATGAGGTCCTCTTCTTCCTCTGCTATCTTTTTTCCTTTCTTAAGATCTCTTTGTTCGTTGTTCTTATATATATATATATACTCCCTCGCTATGTATCTTGTATCAGGTGATGGTCCCGTGCCAGGCGTTGCAAGCTTTCGGAGTCTCAGTCCATACCGTCTGCCCCGGCAAAAAGGCTGGTGACTCTTGCCCCACCGCTGTTCACGACTTCTGTGGCCACCAGGTCTCTCTCTCTCTCGATCTCGATTGTGATCTATTGATACACTTCGTTTTCAACAGAGCTACGAATTATATTATAAATCTACCGATTCAAGTCGTAGGAGAAACTGTGTTCACTCAATTGTCAAAGTTCTTACTAAATTTTTCTGATTGAGATCTCTCTTAGAGCACTTGCAGACCTATTCTGAGTCGCGAGGTCACAATTTCACTCTCAATGCAACGTTTGACGAAGTTGACCTCAGCAAGTACGATGGATTGGTTATACCAGGAGGACGTGCTCCTGAATACCTCTCCATGAACGCATCTGTTGTTGAGCTGGTTAAACATTTCTCAACCTCCGGAAAGCCCATTGCCTCTATTTGCCACGGCCAGTTGATATTAGCAGCTGCAGACGCAGTTAACGGTCGAAGCTGCACAGGTTACGCAACTGTTGGACCTGCCCTTATAGCTGCAGGAGCCAAGTGGGTGGAACCAACAACACCTGATGTCTGTGTCGTTGATGGTAGTTTGATCACTGCAGCTACCTATGAGGGACATCCTGAGTTTATCCAGCTCTTTGTCAAGGCCCTTGGCGGTAGAATAACTGGAGCAGATAAAAGAATCTTGTTTCTTTGTGGGGTAAGGCGACGTTACTACTTTGTTTGCTTTAGATTGGACTTCATATGTCAGAGCCTCAGGGGCTGTTGACTGATATTGTTGACCTTGTGCAGGATTATATGGAGGACTATGAAGTCAAAGTCCCGTTTCAGTCCCTTCAAGCTTTGGGGTGTCAAGTTGACGCGGTTTGTCCAGAGAAAAAGGCTGGTGATCGCTGCCCAACTGCAATTCATGACTTTGAGGGTGACCAGACTTACAGTGAAAAGCCAGGGCATACTTTTGCTTTAACTGCTACTTTTGATGGAGTAGATTCCTCCGGTTATGATGCTCTGGTCATTCCAGGAGGCAGAGCTCCAGAATATCTGGCCTTGAACCAACAAGTTCTTAACCTGGTTAAAGAGTTTATGAGTTCTGGGAAACCAGTTGCATCTATCTGCCACGGACAACAGATCTTAGCTGCTGCCGGTGTCCTCAAGGTCTGTTTTGTTCTTTCATGTGTCTGCTGCCACCACAATATATGTATTATGAATTTGTTTTTAGAAAATTGCAAATATCTGATTTCATGTTGATACAGGGAAGGAAATGCACTGCTTATCCAGCAGTGAAACTGAATGTGGTACTTGGAGGAGGAACTTGGTTAGAACCAGATCCAATCCACCGATGCTTCACTGACGGGAATCTGGTTACTGGCGCAGCATGGCCAGGACACCCAGAGTTTGTGTCACAGCTTATGGTTTTGTTGGGCCTTCAGGTTTCATTCTAGTTATGTAAACCTTCCCTTTCGTGCGGAATCAACTCGTCTGCTATGTAGTAATATGTGTAAAACTTGTGGCTCATGTCATTAGCGGTCTGTCATGTTGAGGTTTGTGTCTTTGATGTTTGTCTAAACTGAAAACTTTGTTTGAATTGGCAATAAAAAGTTTCTGAGAATTTCGTTCTTTTCAACGTTTAGGCAAACATACATTGAGAGTAATCTTGGAATATAGTAATGAAAGATTGAGAATGATTAAATTATTGGTAATGTAAACAGTCTATCTTGCAAAAGTATCGAACAGTTTCTTGTGTAGTATCCTTCACGAGGAATGGGAACTTGCAACGAACTTGACAACTGCTGCATAAAGGTCGAGTAGCACCATTGTTGGCAAGTACTTCAAGATCAGGGCTGATGTGTCTTATCTTGAGATAATAAAAGTCTCCAAGCACACAATCAATATCGAGACTGACTCCACACTCATCACAAGTATAGTAACACTCACTCGCAAACACCTTGCACTCGCAAACATCACACCACAAGTCACCGCTCGCGTTTCCGGCACCTTGGCTCAGCGACAAAAGATGATCATCGCACCTGTGTTTCACCTTTCTCGGTAAAGTAGTGCACCTCATGCATAAAGCGTAATCATCACAAACCGTACAGCTTAGAGGATTCTTGGTTTCGCTGTCGCAAGCTCGACATTCTTTGGAACCTTCCAAGGTCCAGTACAAGGGATGCGGATGCAGATCATGGTGAAACGGTTCTGATACGGAGCTACACCGAACATCGAACACGAACTTATCTTTGCAGCCCTCTTCGCACTTATACCTGAAACCGTTCGAATTGGTTTTGCAAGCTCTACACTGAAAAGCAACCTCGTCAACCAGCAGCGTAAGCTTATGGTTGTGCAACAAATGTCGTTTCTTCCGAGGAAGACTAGCACACGCTTTGTGTAGGATGAAATCACATTCCACACATCTGTAGCATGCATCTCCATTGAAGGGTAGAACGCACCCGTCGCAGCGCGTATCCGTGACACAGTTCTCATCCAAACGTAGAATATGATTCTCATGACTAAAATGAATGATATCTTGTTCATTAACTACCTTGTATGGTTCTTCGATTTCTTCTTCCTCGTCTGGAACATCCTCGAGCTCTATCCCGTCCCACACTTCACTTCTCGTTGCACATTTTGAATGAACTGCATAGCTAGGGCAACGAGAGCATTTGAAAGCTCCGTAGACCCAGTCAATCATTTTCCTACAAACACCACACTCCCAATCTCCTTCTCCTTGACCAAGATGAAAAGTATGAGAGATGCGATGATCATGACGGTTGATGCTAATGACTCTCGGTAGATCAACGCAATCTCTGTGTAGCATCTGGTTGCATTCAAGACACACATAAGGATTACGGTCGCCTTCCAGACCACAAGCGTTACAAGTAAAGATGACCAGTCTCGACAATAGGGTCAGACTATGCTTGTGGTGCTTCGGTTGATAAACAGTGAGCGGTGGTGGATTTTTCAAACAGTCTAGATCCATGCTCGTGTTGCATATCGTGCAACGAGCGTACAAAGAAGAAAGATTCTTACGACAAAAATGACAATGCGGATTCTCGGATTTAAATGGTGAACCTGTGAAGAACTTGAGAAAGTGATTGCACTGGAACGGGTTGTTGAGGAAAGGCTCGACGCATTCCTTGTGCGTCACGAGTTCGCACTCCATGCAAATATAGACCATCCCACGCTTTTCGTCTGATGAGCACATATAGCATAACCAAGATTGGTCGTCGTCGACTATATACAATGGATGACCATGAAAGGGCAGCATGTGCTTAGAGTTAGACATATCCTCTGTTTCCGGTTTTGTTAAGGAAGAAAAAAAAAACACAGAAGTGGAAAGTTTCAAGTTTTATCTTGGGATGGCTCCTCTTGATTTGATCATATAGACTACATTTCAATGGAACTCGCTCTCTTCGCTGTACGATGAATTGTTTATATTATCATCAATGGTGATTGGCCGGCCGACACTGCCAGCAACTCATCAAGAAATTGATTATATGTTATCTTTAATCTATAAAAATAAATCAGTGCAATATATTAGCACGGACTATTAAATGGATATATACTAGTTTAATAAGGGTAGGTTTGAAGATGCATACAATTATTGAAGTCCAAGTAAATGTAACAGCTGTGATAATAGTGACACGCTGAAATAAGAGTAATACTACTAAAATATAATCCATAAACTTGCCAGACAGAGGCAACCTGACCGGTTTCATGTCCTAGCTTCGTGTACTATAAAATCTCCAAGTACACATTTTATATGGAGACTCACCCCACACTGATCACAAGTAGTCAAGTATAGTAACATACACTCTAGGATCTGTCTTTGTCTCACATATATGCACCACAGCTCCACAAAGTCACTTCTCGAGTTTCCAGCGCCTTGACATAACGATAAAAAATGATTATCATCACACGTATGTTTTACCTTTCAAGCATGACAATTCAAGGTCCAGTATAAGGGATGCGGATCATGGTGAAACTGTTCATAACACATCAACTTAATTTTGTACTTTACCATTTTAATACATAAAACTCTTTTCAATTTCCAATAAAATAAGAGCAGCAGAGTTTACTACATTTTACAACCCAAGTAAGGTAAAGTCTTTACATGAGGATTTGGTTCATCCTGAAGAACCAGCAGCAGACCTGGCTGTTTCAATGGCTTCGACCAGATTATCATATTTGGCACCGGTAACTTCCTTGACGACTTTATTATCCTTAAAGATTTTGAAAGTTGGAACCACTCTTAACCCTAGCTCCTTTACTAATGGCTGCACCAAACAAAAGAAAAGAGTTCCAAAGTTATTAATTATAGCTAAAGCAAAAAGAAAAACAAGAGCAAGACAATGGTGTGGAGAAATGAGATTATAAAGACAAACCCTGTTTTCAGGGTTGCAGTCAAGCTTTAGAAACACAACGTCCTCGTACTTCTCTGATAAATCTTTGTACTTAGGTGCAATCACTTTACATGGACCACACCTGCATTAAATTAATTAGGACATCTATATTATTACCTGGAACATCATTGATTTCAAGTCTTTTTGTGACAATGGAAGTATCATCACCATTGATCTGAATATGATGATTAATAGCTAATCTAAAAGTGGATAATAACGTTGCCATACCATTGAGTGTACATGTCAAGTACCACAATCTTATCACCGGCGGCTTTAACGGTGGGCCAGAAGGTGTCCTTATCCACTTCCGTCACTTGACCAACACTTACATTCACTGTCTCTAAGCTACACCTCACCACATAGGAATCTACCCTTTTCCCATAATCCAATGAGCAGAGACCAATCCTCGTGGTGGCGACGCCGGAGTTGTTGTATTTGCTTTGTAAATCTGAGACTGAAAAACTTGTTCTATTCAATGAGAAGGAATACAAGTTATATAGACCTAAACAACTCGAAACAAACGTGAAAGCATAAGACTCGGAAACTGACTCCAACTAACTCCACTAGTCTAGGACGTGACGAACAAGTCACTTAATTGAAAAACATAATACTTAATAAAACAAACTGCTCCTTCATTCTCGGACCGAACTTGCTCCAACAAACCCTCCTTAAGCTAAGCTTCATGTGATGAACTTAGCTTACTTCCCGCCGAGCAAACTCCAAGTCTGCTTCTCATATCTTCAAACGCTTCTCGCTTCAGTGGCTTTGTGAGAATGTCTGCTGCTTGTTCCTGAGTTCCACAGTGCTTCAGCTCAATGACTCCGTTGTTGACTAGCTCCCTTAAGAAATGAAAACGCACATCAATGTGTTTGCACTTGCCATGAAACACAGGATTCCTTGAAAGCTTTATGGCCGAAGTGTTATCACACAGAATTGTTGTACTTGCTTCAACCTCATAACCCAGCTCCTTGAGAATACGCCTGAACCAAACAGCTTGACAAGCGCAAGCAGAAGCTGCTACATACTCTGCCTCGGTGGTTGAAAGTGTCACGATTGGCTGCTTCTTAGACGACCAAGCTACTGCTCCTCCATCCAACAAGAAAGCGTAACCAGAAGTGCTCTTCCGTCCATCAACATCTCCAGCAAAGTCGCTATCAGTGTAGACCAATACTTCTCCAGGCCCTCCTCGCTTGTACCATATCCCATAGTCCATCGTCCCCTTCAGATACCTTAATACTCTCTTAGCAGCTTGAAGATGCAACTCTGTCGGTTTTGCCATGAACCTACTCATCAAACTCACAACAAACTGCAGATCAGGTCTTGTTGTAGTTATATACATGAGACTCCCAATGACTTGTTTGTAGAGAGTCTCATCTATACGCTCTCCTCCTTCATCCAGATCCAGCTTGTTTCCAGGCACCATAGGGTTGCAAACAGCATTGCAATCTTCCATCTCAAAACGCTTTAGTATCTCCAAGGCATACTTGGACTGAGATACGTGTATACCATCTGATAACTGCATAACCTCTATCCCCAAGAAGAACCTCATCTTACCCAAGTCTGTCATGTCAAACTCACTCTGCATCGATGCCTTGAACTCCTCCATCATTGAGTGATCACTTCCGGTATAGATTAGATCATCAACATAGACGCTTACGATTAGAATCTTACCTTCCTCGTTCTTCTTCAGAAACAGAGTTTCTTCATTCTGAGATTTCTCAAAACCAGCCTTGATGAAGTACTCTTCCAGCCTACTGAACCAAGCTCTTGGGGCTTGTTTCAGTCCATACAACGCCTTATGCAGCTTGTAAACCATCTCCTCTTTTCCCTCTACTTCATACCCCTTTGGCTGTTCGATATAGACATCTTCTAACAGCACTCCATGCAAGAAAGCTGACTTCACATCCAGCTGGTAGATGATCCAATCCTTTTGTGCAGCAGTGGCTATTATGGTCCTGATTGTATCCATCCGAGACACAGGTGCATATACCTCAGTATAATCAATACCTTGCTTCTGAGAATATCCTTTTGCCACCAGACGTGCCTTGTGCTTGTCTATCTCGCCAGCCTCATTCAACTTAGTCTTGTAAATCCATTTGACTCCAATGCATTTCCCTTCTGCAGGCAACTGAGTGAGCGTCCATGTTTGGTTCTTCTCGATAGAACCTATCTCCTGATCCATCGCTTTCCTCCATTTTTGACTCAACTCTGCTTCCTCATAACTTGTAGGATCATGAGAATGGTTTATCTCAACCATATTGACCTCTGTCTCGCAATAAAGCTCATAGTCTCTGAGGTAACCTGGCCTTCTTCTTACGCGTCCCTCTCTGATCTCACCCCCGTTCTCTGGTTGATCATTTTGAGGTTGAGTTACTTGGACTTGTTCCTGCTGAACCTGACCCTCCTGAGCTTCATCACCGTTGTGCTCATCTTCTTCCTCATCATCATCTCTTTCAACCTCTGCTTCATCGTTCCAACTCAAAACAGCACCCATTTGCTCACTGTGGTTTTCCTCCCAGTTCCATCCCTTTCCTTCTTCAAAAACCACATCCTTGCTGGTTACCATCTTCTTGGTGTTAGGATTGTAGAGCCGGTACCCTTTTGACTCTTCTGAAAAACCAAACATCACACAAGTAGTACTCTTGTCATCGAGTTTACCTCTGTGAACGTCAGGTATGTGTACATGAGCTATGCTTCCCCACACTCTAAAGTGTTCCACCGTTGGTTTTGTCCCACTCCAAGCTTCCTGTGGGGTAGCATCTTGTACAGCAACTGTAGGGCACCGATTCAGAACATAGAAAGTCCAGTTCACGGCTTCTGTCCAGAAGATTCTTGGCACCTTCTTAGCTGAGAGCATAGATCGCACCATGTTCATCACTGTTCTGTTCTTCCTCTCAGCAATCCCATTCTGCTGTGGAGTGTACGCAGTCGTGAGTTGCCTTCTTATCCCATGTTCCTTGCAGTAATCTTCAAACTTATGAGATGTGTATTCACCTCCTCTGTCTGTTCTAAGACATTTCAGCTTCCTTCCCGTCTCTATCTCAGTTCTCTCCTTGAAGCATTTGAAAGAGTAGAATGCTTCAGACTTCTCCTTCAGGAAGTAAACCCATGCTTTCCTACTGTAGTCATCAATCAGACTCATGATGTACCTCTTTCCACTGTTTGAGATAGGACTGATCGGTCCACAAATGTCTGAGTGAACTAGCTCCAGCACCTCCTTAGCTCTCCATTGACTCTTCTTTGGGATCGCGTTTCTTGATTGTTTGCCAACCATACAGTCAGTGCACGTGAAGTTTTGTGCATCGAAAGTAGGCAGACCTCGCACCATACCCTTGTTCATCAGTGTCTTCAAACCTCGATGACTGAGATGACCATACCTCTCGTGCCAGAGCCTCGAGACCTCTTCACTTGTCGCTGAGAAACATTGTTGTTGCCTTGCTGCTCCACTCGTCTGATCAAACAATGTGAACATCCGGTTCAGACTCATCTTACTCTCTGCAATGAGTCCCTTGTCATCATGATATATCCTGCAGCTTCCATCTCTTATGATGATGACAAGTTTCTTCTCTTGGAGTTGGCCAAGACTTAACAGATTGTTTCTCAGCTCTGGAACATAGTACACATCACTGATGGTGTATGATGTGTCATTCAGCTTCAGTTTCACGTTTCCCTTCCCAGTTACCTCCATTCTTTTATTGTTCCCCAGCTTGACCGAGTGCTTGAAGTTTGAGTCAAGAGAAGTAAACACTGTCTTGTCTCCTGTCATGTGGTTTGAGCACCCTGAATCCAGAAACCATGTTTTCTTCAGCAACTCTTCTTTGCTCCCCGTGTTGGTCATCAGCACCATCTCTTTGTTTTTCCCCACGGTGATCTCAGGTTCTTCTTCACTCTCCTCTTCTTCAATGACTGCCATCAGGAGCATGTCTTCTTCTTCATCAAGTGCGGCGTAATTCGCCTCTCCATCCCACTTTGGACATTCATTCTGGAAATGACCCAGACGATGACACTTGTAGCATTCCACATTCCTCTTATCAAAGGAACCCCTTCCGCGACCTCTTCCTCTTCCTCTCCAGCCTGGTCGCCTTCCTCTGGAACCAGTGTCTTCTCCATGAGTCACTTTCAGAACTTGCTCTTCACTCTTCTCCACTTTCTTAAACTTCTGCTCATGAACTGCAAGTGTGCTCTGCAGTTCATCAATGGAGATTGTTTCCACATCCTTTGACTCCTCGATTGACACCACCACGTACATGAACCTCTCAGTAAGTGTTCTGAGAATCTTCTCCACCACCTTGGTGTCGCTCATCACCTCTCCATTGCTTCTCATCTGGTTTGAGATGGACATGACCCGAGCAAAGTACTCATCAATGCTCTCAGACTCCTTCATTTCAAGCACCTCAAATTCCCTTCTCAGTTTCTGCAAGAGAGACTTCTTCACTCTGGCATTACCCCCAAACTTCATCTTCATGGAGTCCCAAATGACTTTGGAGTTCTTCCTATCCAGGATCTGCTCAAAGGTTGTCCTGTCGATAGCTTGGTAGAGGTAGTGCTTGACTTTGTGGTCGTTGGTTCTTGCGTTGTCAAGCTGTCTCCTCTGCTCCTCAGTCAGAACCGTGGTGATTGATGGATCCTCATATCCATTCTCAATCATGCTCCAAAGCCCCTTTGCTCTGAAGAAATTCTCCATGACTTCACTCCAATGATCCCAATGACCGTCAAAGTGAGGTAACTTCATCTTCTCGTCTTCCATTCTTTCTCTCTCGTGTGAAGCTGCGGCTTCTTGTTTTCAGTTTCAGAGAATAGGCTCTGATACCAATTTGTTGTATTTGCTTTGTAAATCTGAGACTGAAAAACTTGTTCTATTCAATGAGAAGGAATACAAGTTATATAGACCTAAACAACTCGAAACAAACGTGAAAGCATAAGACTCGGAAACTGACTCCAACTAACTCCACTAGTCTAGGACGTGACGAACAAGTCACTTAATTGAAAAACATAATACTTAATAAAACAAACTGCTCCTTCATTCTCGGACCGAACTTGCTCCAACAGGAGTAAGGGATGCGGCACTGCTTCTTCTTCAGGGGACCACCAAGTCCACCGTTGGTTGAAGCTAAAGCGGTAGGAGATGGTGCGAGACGGAGAGAGAGAGGCATTGCTTGGGGAACTTTTTGAGTTCAAGAAGAGAGAAGCAGACGAAGACGATGAAGTTTGGAGTTTCGAGAAAAGTTGATGAGCTTGACTTGTTTGTGCGGTCTGGTCTCAACGGTGTATTGGATCGTAGAGTCAAAAAGACGATTGTAGCCTCATGATTCTGCGGATGAAAGGGGATATTCGGGGGATATATATGTCACATCGTGATAGATGAACGGGAGGTGTAGAATTCTCCGAGGGAATTACGATTGATAACGATATTTATGTTTTACTAATAAATGACATTTCGATCCCTCAAAATATTGAATTGAAAAAAGAAAATAACGAAGATCTTATCTTTAAAATATATGAATGAATTATTATATTGCTTAGCATAGAATTTTCAGTATTTAAACTAAAAGATAAATCCTAACAACTTGAGATAGCAACAGCTTTTAGAATTAACAAATAAATACATATTTTTCTTCTTTTGGCAAAAACCTCAGTTACAAGGAAGAACAATTAAAATGTAATTTTGAATAACAAAGAAGTAATTTTACTGACATGATGTTGGTAGAGAATGGAATTTAATGAATACCCAAAAACAAATACTAAAACTTTTTGACTATCAAGGACAAGAGAAGGTAAATAACTGCCACCAAACTGAAACCAAACGGTTTGTTCAGATCACAAATATCTGAATTTTTTTGTTTCCTAATTTTAGAAAGAAAAAAAGTAAAAGTATAATTGTTTTTTTTTTGGTCAAGAAAAGTATAATTGTTTAGTCAGAGATTCAAAGGTGTTTCGAGAATTTGTTATAGTAATTTTATAACTATATATTTTTATTACAAAGTTTCTTTGCTTCTTCTTACATCTCTTTGTCCTAAACCTCACGCCACCGCCAAAGCTAACACCTTTTTCTCTTTTTTTTCCCTTTTTTTGCCCTTTTGTTTCGAAATTAATAAGTTTGGAATATTAGTCTTTGACGGAGAATGGATCTCACGCGGAGACACTGGTCTTTGTCGGCGATTTTCCTGTCGGCGGCGGTCGTGACTTTGCTGATTGAGCCGCAGTTATCATCAGCGGCGACGGAGAACGTGGCATTCGAAGTCCGAAGCAAGTTCGCCGGGAAAAGAGAAAAAGATCTCGGAGCCCTCAAAGCTCACGATTCTCACCGTCACTCCAGACTCCTCTCCGCCATCGATCTTCCTCTCGGCGGCGATAGCCAGCCTGAGTCTACTGGGTACGAACCGCCATTACTAAAAGCTCTAATTTTTTAGATTTTTTTTTTGTTTCCTTCCTTTCAAGTTTGAAATAAAGTTTGGGAATTTAAACAGAAAGCCTGAATATTTATGCATATAAATATGGAATCTGAAAGATACCCTTTTGATCTTTTGATCTTTTGAGAGATTCTCTCCACTGTTTGTTTGGTCATTGTTGACTCTTTGCTTTCTTGATTATAAAGCTATGATCTTTCTTCTTGTAACTGCTACTGTGAAGATGTTTGACTCTCTGTTCTTGGGTTTGGCTTCTTTAATTTTCAGCTTATACTTCACTAAAATCGGACTAGGAACTCCATCAAGAGACTACCATGTCCAGGTCGATACAGGAAGTGATATCTTATGGGTGAACTGTGCCGGATGCATCAGATGTCCTAGGAAAAGTGATTTGGTAAGGGCTCAAAAACCACAGAAGTTGAAGTTGCATTATATAATGGTTTTACTACTATCTTTTCAGGTAGAGCTAACACCTTATGATTCGGGTGCTTCCTCCACTGCAAAGTCTATATCTTGTGATGATAGCTTTTGCTCTTACGTTAACCAAATATCCGAGTGTCACTCAGGCTCCAATTGCAAATACATTATCCAATACGGAGACCTAAGCTCCACTAGTGGTTACTTGGTGAGAGATGTTATGCATTTGGATCTAGTTACTGGAAACCGTCAAACCGGTTCCACCAACGGAACCATCATCTTCGGGTCAGTTAAAAGATTAGCTTCTGTCTTCTTTTGAGTTGTGCTATTTTCAGTTAATATTGACTCTGTATATTACAGGTGTGGAGATAAACAGTCTGGTCAGCTAGGTGAATCCGTATCTGCAGTTGATGGGATAATGGGATTTGGACAGTCCAATTCATCGTTTATATCTCAGCTAGCTTCACAAGGGAAGGTGAAAAGGTCTTTTGCACATTGCTTGGATAACAAGAACGGAGGTGGTATCTTCGCCATTGGAGAAGTCGTTTCACCGAAAGTGAAAACTACTCCTATGCTCTCTAAATCGTAAGTGAATATGCGTTTTGTCTTAAAGCTCTTCTTCTTTTTGTTTGAGTTACTTACACTGTTTGTGACCACCCTTTTACAGATCTCACTATAGTATTAGCCTCAATTCGATTGAAGTTGGTAACTCAGTTTTGCAACTTTCGTCAGGAGCCTTTGATTCAGGAGATGACAAAGGAGTCATTGTCGACAGTGGTACTACTTTGGTCTATCTTCCCGGCTCTGTTTATAAGCCGTTAATCAGTGAGGTCAATTACAAATTATTTTCCTTCTGTATTGTGGAAAAAAATATGTTTATTTTTTCTATAAAGTTTCTGAACACTTTGTTTTTTTCTTTGGGCAGATCTTGGCTTCACATCCAGAGCTTACCTTGCATAAGGTTCAAGATTCCTTTACTTGTTTCCGTTATTATGACAGGTAAGAATCTAAACACATTGTTTCCACTCGAGTTGTTTGAAAAATCATATTGACACCCTTTTGAATAATGTACTCTGACAAACTCACAGCTTAGATCGGTTCCCGCCTGTCACATTTCAGTTCGACAAGTCTGCTTCCTTGACGGTGTCTCCTCGGGAGTATCTATTCCAAATTTCAGTACGTTTTAGTTCTTTGTCTCTGACTCTTGATCTTGTTTGTGTTTTTCCTGTTCTGCCATTAAAAAAAATAAACCGACTCTTGTTTAGGGAGACACATGGTGTTTAGGCTGGCAAACCGGTGGATTGCAGACTAAAGATGGAGGAGAATTGACAATACTTGGAGGTAACATCTCTCTCTCTTCGAAAAATGTCTTCCACATTGATTCCAGTGACCAAATAATTGAGGTCTTGACTTGTTTTGGCTGCGCAGATATGGCGCTTTCTAACAAGTTAGTTGTCTACGATATCGAAAACCAAGTTATTGGATGGACCAATCACAACTGTAAGCATCACATATTCCTATCTTTTTGTTAACTTTTATGAGTTTTGAAGCTTTAAAGCGTTTGAATGTGAATCACACAGGCTCAGGAGGTATACAAGTGAAGGATGAACAAACTGGAGCAGTTTACACAGTTGGTGCTCACAATCTATCATGGTCTTCTTCTTTAGCTGTTTCCAAACTTCTTACAATTCTTTCTCTCTTAGTTCTTTTCCTATGTAACATTGCTTTATAGCCTTGGTAAGAAGACAACTTTGTTCCTTGTGTTTGTTATTATTTAGTAAAGGATCTGATTCCCATTTGTTGAAACAATTGAGTTTGAAAGAGAAAGGAGATTGAAGCAATCTACAGTTTTTTTTACACAAAAAGACAGAAACAGGAAATATTCTCCCTGCAGGCAAACAAAATTAAGCCTGAGGGGGTCTTCATGGTATCACAGACATAAGTAACATTATTACATGATGCGAGTGTTTTTCACTTTCTTTACTGACAAAACCAAAAACATTAACAAGAAAGAAAGAAAGACACAAATTTAAAAAGAAAAACAAATTATGTTCCAAAACCAATGAATGTCGACTCAAAGAACAAAAAAAAAAGAATAAGAATAAGAGATCAGTGTAGAAAGGTGAAAGAAAAGACACAGTACCTTCTCCTGGGTGATTTATTAATGTTTTGTCACAAATCTTGGTAAGTTTAAAAGTGTATTAACTCTTGCAACACCTTCTAGTGCAGAGTACTCTGTTCCATGCTCTGCATCCGAGTTATCCTCTTCTCTAATCAGCCTTTCAGCTTCGCTTTCGTCAAGAGCAATCTCTTTCCCGGTCTTGACAGTACTCGAACGACCTGATGCATCATCATTCTCGATTTTTAGTTCTTCTACGTCTTCATCTTCAAGTTTGGAGATGGAAGAAGCTGAAGATATGACGTTTGTGTTGTTGTTGGAGTCTAGATACAAGCAAACCGCAGCACAGTCATCGACTTTGGAGGTTGGGTATTTGTATCTCCAAGCTCTAACCGCAGACTCCACTAAAGCTCTTGCTGCAGAGGAACGTGATGGTGCTGAAGCCACAATCGCCACTACCTCTTCATTTGAGAGCACATCCCATATCTATCAGACTATCACACCCAAAACATACCATTAGACTAATGTGAGCAATAAAATGAGCAGAGAAAAGAAATGTGTATATGTTTGGGAGATAGAGAGAGAGAGAGAGAGAGAGAGAGAGAGAGAGAGAGAGAGAGAGAGAGAGAGAGAGAGAGAGAGAGAGAGAGATTACCCCATCTGAAGCCAACACTATAAACTCATCTTTTTCGGTTAACCGACGGAATGATACATCAGGGACAGAGATTAGACCAAAATCTTTCAAGCCCTTTTCTTGCCTTGTTGAGTGAAGATACAGGCAACTTTACTTGATCCATTTAAGAACATCCGACCTGGAACTCGATGCAACGGATCTTTTCTTAGAGTTCTTCCTCTTCTTCACACCAAACCCAGGAGAGCAAGGAGATCCCGGTCCAAGACTCATGCTCTCCCCAGATAAACAGGACCCATTCTCAGGGTACAAACCATATGTGTCCAGTGAGAATCCACTGGCATGTGAAGGTTAACTATAAAGCATACGGGAGAGTTAAAGTTACCATCACAAATTTCAACTATTCTCAGTGGAACCTGGTTGTCCAGCATCCATAAGTATGTACCATCTAGAACCTGCAAAGTTCTTGTTTCCATAATCTTGATGTGTTTTTGATTTGTATTAGAAGATACTGGGATTCTACGGGGAATAAAGTTCTACAATGATCTGTTCATGCAGGCTGGACCATATGGGAATGCACAATCTGAGTTACTTTTCCAGAAAGAAGCATCAGCTTTCACATTTGAGAAAAGGGTTGGGTATTCCCTAAAAGAATCTATTTCAATAGAGATTATAACTGTGTGATGCCACCTCCTGATTCTTACACTTGGCTCCCCAAAATAACGCCTCACACAAGCCTATCGGTTCTCGCTTTACAAGATTCGCCTCAGGTTACGATGTCTAAACTAATACTGCTAAGTTTGGGGCTAATGTAACAAAAAGCGCAAACAATGATCCGTAAAAAAATGCATGTATCATAAAGACAAACACGGGAACAAAATAATAGCACAGTTTGGAACATCTTCCTTTTCTTTCAAGTGTAAATCAATAACAAGTAGAGATTTCTTTCCAAGTTCAATGCAGAAATCTTAAGGCTATTATTTCTCTTATTTTATCACACATTGACAAGAATGAGAGTAACACAAGTCTGATACATACATACATTATAACACCTCCTTTGGCCATTATTATCCTTTTTGTTGCTGCGACTCCACAAAACCTTAACCCATCTTCTACATCTGCGAGAACAAGTAGTGTTTTTGCAAAAATATTCTGGAAAAAAAAAATGTGTAAATATTATGAACTCATCAACAAAGAAAGATGCATTATTACCTCTTGAGTGATTATGGAACTTGTGGCTATTTCACTTCCTGAGCGCATCTGATGTGAGAAATCCCATCTGTTCAGTAAGATGGTTCATTTGTTGATTGTTGCTCAACACATTCCTCAGGTTGGATTGTAATTCTAGCTGCTCCATTAGCAACCCATTGTCCACTGACCCTGAGACTAGCTCCTCTGTGTCCCCAATCACTGGCCTCTCACCAAAGAACTGTTCCCACAATGGATCTTGGACTCCAGGAAGCAGCTCATTTACTGCATTGGATTCTAATGCCATTGAGCCGGCCAGAACAGCCATTATTGGATCCAAACACTCTCCCGTATCTGTCTCGCATCCAACTATATCAGAACTTGAGCTCCCATAAGCTGCAGTTGCTGCTCCTTGGTTCGGAACTAAGATATCAACTTGAGAATACGGCAAATTGCCCTCCAGTATTTGGTTTGCTTCACAAGGGACGTGATACGTCATTGCAGGATTGGAAGAAACATCTGCTAATGTAACTCCAGATGCTCCGTTTGTGGAGCTCCCATTGTCTGAAATGTTTGGAACATCGCCCAAAAGAAAGCTACCATCATGATTGCTGGAGAGGGGCTCCTGGCTGCTATGTGGGTTACTCATATTTTGTATCTGTTCGAGCATAGTGTCTGCTGCTTCGTTCATCGATGACTGGTACCTAACAATCTGGCGGCTAAGACCATTAGCCCCGTAACTGCCACCAGAGTACTTATGCCCCTCCTCAACAGGTAGCCTCCTCTTTTTGTTGCTCTCGGAAATGTGTTGGTTCTCCTCATTACTCTGCTGCGAAAACTGGTTTAAGAAACCTGGACTCTGGACAGCCTTTGCTAGAAACGACATCATCTGCTGCTGCCTCTGCTCCATCACATGAACTTTCTGCCCCACGTTTTGCAGATGATGTTCAGTGACTTGCTGTTGCTGCCTTAACCTCACAAGCTCTTGCGTAAGGACGTTCTTATCACGCTGGAGCCTTTCCACTTCTCCTTCGAGTCCAAACCTCCCTACTTCGACGCAGGCACCAACAGATGAGTGCTGAACTTGAGGTTGTTGTGGAGGCTGCACCTGAGAAGGCTTTCGCCGGACAATACTCTTCAGCAATTGCTTTTGGCCTCTTAGGAATCCCTCATTTGCAAATTCCCAGCGATCTGGATCAACTTTTCTGAAACCCTGAAAAATTGATGCATTGAAGAATGGTACAGTCATAAACCAGAACAAGTTAACTGGACTACTTTAAAATAGGAAGCCATCATAGAAAAATAGTAATAAACATAAAGACCACTAAGTAGTTCAATAACAAGTAATCCACTGTGTCTAAGTAACAACATCACCAAACTAATATGGCTCAACAAAAACTAATAGTTACTTAGTGTATCGGCATGTACCTGGACGGACAATTACAAAGGAAGGGAAAGCTAAGGTGAGACAAGTGATAGAATTTTTTTTTTGTTTTGTGCTTAGAGCAGAAATGGAACTTCCAAATCTTGAGACACATATGAGCACATGTCCAAATAAGCCTGCAAAGTTCGTGGAACCCATTTTGGTAAGTAAGTAAGAACAGCAAAGAAGAAAGCTATGTAAAGAGTATTCACTTCATGGTTTTTGTTTGACCTAAAGAAAAATTCATTTGGAAAATGGGATGACAATATTCCATTCCAGCCTCACAGACACAACAGAGTTGCAGCTCCGAGACTTAGAAAACAAAAATAAGAATATGCCTAAACTCCACGCAAGTATACATGTATAAGATATACCTGCAAAAACAAAGGTCAAACCATGTATGCAAAGTGATCACACTGTTTAAACAAAGAAACAATTAATGAACATCACAAAACCAACTAAAAAACGTGCATAGTTCAGTTCTACAAACGTCGAAAACTCTTTAGGAACATCAATCATTTGTTATCCTAAACATTCAAAAGAGTTGACTTTTCAAAATTCTATCCTTGCACTCTCTCATCCCAAATCCTTGTCAAGTGGTGATTCTTAAGAATCCATGTTTACTTCTTCTTGCTCTGAAGAAAGCTAAGAATAACATTTGCTTACACTTCCTACTAGAGACAAGACTACAATCTATGAAACCCTTATTGTTTTAACGCAAGAACATTTATAATCACTGGTTCACATACCAATAAAATAAAAAACTTCAGAGTAAAACAAGTGATAAAGTAAAGCAAGATTTCTCCAAATGAAAACATGGATTATAAACTAATCAATGATATAATTAAAAATTAAGAAAGAGGATGGATGGATGGATGCTCACATAAGTATTGAGCTGCCTAACAAAGCTGGAGAAATTGTTATGCTTGAAGTACTTTGGTAGAAACAGTCTGGCGAACTCAGGCACGTTCCACACGACGAAGCTCTTGTTCCCACTGCTCCAAGACACCACCTCGTCCGTCAATGGATCGTCAACCATATCGTATGTCTTGCTCAGAAACGGAGGAATCGAGCTCACCACGGTCGTCGCTACTACAGATTCGCAGTTCGATCCCATAACTCTTTTGATCAAGACAAACAACTTCTTCTTCTTCTATCTCTGCTCTGTCTCTGCTTCTTTTTTATTTATACTGGAAATATCTTAATCCAGAAAAGCAGTTGAGTTACTTGTATATATCGTGTCTCGCTTTCTACCGTCGATCTTGTTTCCTCTTAGCCGTCCGATTTTTATTTTTCTAATTTACTTTTTAGATAAGAAATACCACGTGGGCCACTGACGAGACGTACTTGGGCATTTTTTTTGTTTATTCATTAACGTACCTGGTCTTTTCCCCTAACTTGCGAATCTGGCCCTACGCTTTTTGCTTACGTGGCGTCTCTGCACTCTCGTTGAATTATTGGAATCCGATCGCAGCTATTATTAACGTTTTTCTTCATCTGCGTTTCGCGTTTTGTCGAATGTTTCTTGTTTTTCTCATTACAGAACATGAGGCACGTGTTGTCTGTGGCAGAAGCACGTGAACCAAGATGCTTTTGTTTTCAATCGAGAAGGAAAGACCCCCAAGTGGAAGAGGAGAAGGCAAAGCAAGGACCTTTTTGTCTTCCCATTGCTTTTCGAAACTCGCTCCTTGTGATTCCTTCTCGCGAAGCAAACTCAGATTACCCAATCAGATTCGAAACACACGCAGATCCAAGACTTGGGCTAAGATCTACCCGGATCCGAATCATGTCAACGGGTCGGATCCAGTGATCTGGCATTTTATAATTGAAGTGTGTATTTGTTCGACGTAAGAGTTTTCCTCGAAGATTTATCAGTGCAATGGAGGAACCAGGAATCTCTCGTCGTCCGAGTATTTACTACAGACCGATAAACCCTAATGATCTTGATCGTTTGGAGCAGATACACCGAGATATCTTCCCCATCAAGTAAGCAACTACTTCCTTTTTTTTTCTTTCTATTTTTGTGTCTTGGGAAAAGAATAAAGCTTTGATTTTTTTTTTGAATCAGGTATGAGTCTGAGTTTTTTCAGAGTGTTGTGAACGGAGTTGGTATCGTCTCATGGGCTGCTGTTGATCGTAGCCGGCCTGATGGTCACTGTGATGAGCTCATCGGTTTCGTTACTGCCAAGTTCGTGCTTGCCAAAGAAAGCGAGGTCACTTTTCCTTCTTCTATGAACCAACCACTGTTTATGGTTTTAGCTTGGTTTTGTGTTCTGTAAGCTTTTTTGGATTTCTAAACAGATATGTTGCGGTAACAAGCAATGACCTTGCAAGTGGTTGTCCTGTAAAGTCTAGATCTTGAACGTTGTAATGATTTATAATGCTAATGGTTGTAGGTTAATTCGTGATCCCTTGTTCACCAAATGGGTCTTTGTTCTGTAGTAAGCCTTTGGGTTGTTTGTTGTGCAGGAATATACATAGGCATTAGTTCTTTGTATTGTGTTAGATTTTGACCGTTGATCATAAGGTTTATGGTTTTTAACTTGGTTCGTTACCTTGTTCAGTAAATGTGCTTATTTGCCAAGTGGTTCCCTTGTGAGAATCTTTAGAACTGGATCAGCTTGTTACTATTATTGTTTGATTCTTGGGTTTTTGGGTGCGAATTTTTTTATCTTCTCATTATATATCTTTCATCAGCTGGCAGATGGTTTCCGTGTCTTGCACAGATAGATGATCTAATATGTTACGATTCCTCTCAAGGAGAGGAGACTTTGATCTACATCTTGACACTCGGCGTTGTCGAATCTTACAGAAACCATGGAATAGGTATATTAATCAAATCTCAAACTGTTTTTTGCTAATAATCCCTTGGTCTAATACATTCTAAAGTTCTGCAAATGTTTTTTTATTTGTTTTGGTCAGCAATGTCACTCATTAGTGGGGTGATTAGATATGCTTCTGGTTTATCTTTATGCCGAGGAGTTTACCTTCACGTGATTGCATACAACAATCCTGCAATCCGTCTGTATAACAGATTGATGTTCAGATGCGTGCGGAGGTTAAACGGATTCTATCTCATCAACCGACAGCATTTTGATGCCTTCTTGTTTGTCTACTTCGTCAACGGTACTCGATCTCCTTGCTCCCCCTTGTAAGTTACACACAACAACACACAAGTAAAGCATTTTGATGAGAGTAGTGATCATATTTAAATAATAGAAGAAACAATTTGGGAAATGGTTTTTGCAGAGAGGTTGCAATGTTTGTTGTGAATTATATGAAGAATGGAATCAAGTCGGTGGCGTCTAAGCTGACGAGGAAAGAGGAGAAAGGCTTGAAATGGCTCGTTTCCAAAGACACAGATTGCGGCTTACCCACGCAAACCAAACCTAACCTCGGATCATCTTCCGGGTACGGATTCATTTAATTCGAATTTATACTGTATGTTCGATTCATTTTGCTTTCTGTGTAATAAAATGTACAACGTCCTAAACTTGTATATCCATCAACATCATTATATATTAATAGAGTGTTTTTGGAAGTTCTTAAAATTTTCACCGCCCGTTTTAAAATAGTCAGCTTTGTTTGAAAATAGCTCTGTTGCTTCATTGGCGATTATCCAGATGAAGAACAAAACCACCTTTCGATGTCAAAAAATAGCTTAGACAATAAAACTTAGGCCTAAAAAGAACTCATCCAAGGCCAAACGTAAAATAAATAATAAAAATAAAATCTTAACGCTGTGGCAATGGCGTCTTCTTCCTCCTCCTCCTTATCCGTCATTACATTCCTCCTCTTGACGCCTCTCTGCTTTTGTAGTGAGCCACCTTCGCAAATACCAAGCGGGACATTAGATCTCTCTTTACTCTGGTACGGACAATTCACGCCGGTCCAGAAAGAGAGGGTTCGAGATTTCATAGAATCGCTTAACTTTGACGCCAAGGAAGGTCTTGACCCCAAGGTTTCAGCGTGGTGGAAAGTGGTGGAGAGTTATCTAGAGAGGTATGAGGTCAAGGAGATTTATCGACAGAATAATAAGAGTAACAGAACCGTAGCTCCCAGGATTAAGGTGAAGATTGTCCGGAGCTATGTGGACGAGAAGATGAAGTACGGTAAAGAATTAACAATCGAAAATGGTGAGAAACTGGTCGAGACAGCCATCGAAAACATGTCAAACGTGGTTCCTGTGGTTTTACTTTCGGCACAAGTTAGGTCTCATGGCCTAGGGTTTTGTAACAAAACTTGCCAACGCTACGCCCTTACCGTCAATGATAGTAAAGGTTTTATTTTCTCCTCGTTAATTGCTTTATGTTGGAAAAATTAGGTGATAATAAATAATAAATAATTTGTTACGTGGATGCCAAGGTAAAGAAAAACCACAACCATACGTAATGGTGAGCGACCCGGAGGTGCAGTGTCCCGGAGAGTGCGCTTGGCCTTTCCACATTGCTAATAGAGGTCCACATGGCATGACCTATCAACCACCGAGTGGTGAAATAGGAGCCGATGCATTGGTTATTCAGCTAGCCACCGGTTTAGCAGACGTCGCCACTAATCCAGCTTTAACTGAGACCTTGTTCAAATCTGAGCCACCGTACATCACCAACGTAAACCACAGGTCTTCAGATTATATAGAGGACCCTGCAACCAAGTGCACTCGCGTTTTTGGATCCGGAGCCTTGCCGGGTTTTACTGGAAGAATACGGGTTGATCCGATAACTGGTGGAGCCTTTAACTCACACGGAATCAACCACTTGAAGTTCTTGATTCCTTCTGTTTGGGACCCTAAGACCAAATCTTGCTGGACTCCTATGTAACCACTGTTATTATTACATGTATTGATCAGCTTTTACCCTTTTTGGTAAAATTGAATTTTGTAAGGTTGGTTTTTATGAAGGTTATATATTTGATATTAATGGAGTACACAATGGGAGTTTGAACGATCTTCTATATAAAATTTATTAGGCATATCTAAAACTCCTAACGATTCATGATTTTAGAATATCCAACTAATGAAGAATGTCTTTAATCGTACACAATAAAGAAAATCGTTACAAAACTAGTCGTCTCTTTGTCATCATATAATTAAATCATACTAGTGACTACAATTATATATATGATTCCTTGTAACTGAGTAGGATCATCCAAACACAGTAACAAATTATTTTGTGTATGTTACAAAATAATCTAAGTAATCGTAAAACTTCCCTGCTAATCTTGTATATATATATAGCCTCACGTTGTTCAACTTCTTCATTGCACTTGTGGTAGGTACAAAGGAGTAACATTGATATGGGAAAGGTATGTGTCCTTTGCTGGTGATTTATGCATTTATCTCATGTTAAGCAAATTAACTTATATCTATTTCATTGGCTCTCAAGAACAAGCAACAAGGAGAAGGAGACAACAAGTCCAAGAATCAGAAAAACGGAGATTCCAACAAGCCTGATACGAAGAATCAGAAAAATGGAGAATCTGACAAGTCTGATAAGAAGAATCAATGTAAAGAAATTATTCTGAAGGTTTACATGCACTGTGAAGGTTGCGCTTCACAAGTTTCCCATTGTTTGAGGGGATATGATGGTAATCCCAAAACATAACTTAAACCATTAATCACAGTTTTTAATATATTTCTCTTTGATTAACATTTTGTTTCCTACTTTTAATTTATTTTAATCGATATTTGAATTGTGTTTTCTTTGACTAATTTCAGGGTTTTATGTATGTAGATAAATGAAATATTGAGAAATTATCTCTTTACCTTTCATAATAGTGGCATAAGCAAATAGTATTTCCTAAATCTAATTCTTAAAATATCATTAAAATAAGATTTTACCGTTTTTTCTTATTGAAAGTGATTCTAACTGATGATCATATTGCTGTTAAAGGGGTTGAGCAAATTAAGACAGAGGTTGGAGACAATAAAGTTGTTGTGTCTGGGAAATTTGATGATCCACTTAAGATATTACACAGGGTGCAAAAGAAATTCAGTAAAAATGCCGAGTTAATTTCCCCAAAGCCTAACCCTAATCAAGATCAGAAGAAGGAGCAACAACAAAAGAAAGAAGTAGCTTTCTATATCTTTTGTATATTTTTCATAAGATAAATACTGATCTCGTTTTTACACATATCAACCTTAGATATATCATTAAAATTGATTTGCTAACTACCAACCTTCAGGCATCACTAATTATTTGCTTTTGTGTGTTGACCTTCAGAGTGCTCCGCAGATCAAAACAGCAACTTTAAAAATGAACATTCACTGTGAAGGATGCGTTAATGAAATCAAAAGAGGCATTGAGAAAATAAAAGGTAAATGTAGTGCCCCCTAGTAACTATCTATGTATATGCAAACGATTTCTTACAGTGTCATTGTGGAAAATTCAAAGCATGATAGCCGGTTAGAATTAGAAACCAACCAATATATGTATGACTTGCTGTATTCAGATCCAATATGTAGTCGAAAATCAAATTATAAGTGTGTTTGTAATTTGACAAATTAAAAGGTATTCAAACGGCGGAACCAGACCGGTCAAAGTCAATGGTGGTGGTACGAGGAGTCATGGATCCTCCAAAACTCGTGGAGGAAATCAAGAAAAAACTTAAGAGACATGCAGAGCTTGTAAGTCAAAACACAGAGAAAGGCAAAGGTAATAACGACAAAGACAACAATAACAATAACAAGGGCAACAAGAAGAACGAAGACAGTGATGGAAACACAATCTTTAGTTACCCTCCTCAATATTCAGCCCAACATAATTATCCCTCTCAGATTTTTAGCGACGAGAATGTGCATTCTTGTTCGATCATGTGATCTTTGACTCGTAAACTGGGAGTCTTTAAGTTATGTACTATGTTCCACATTTTTATATCTCAGAAGACTTCATTTCATTTCAATTTTGAGTGACACTATGAACTTGTCTCCACAACTGACTAGAAACATTTTCATTGGAAGTTCTAAATGGACATCTCAACAAATAATTAAATGTAAAAATAATATGTAAAATTTTAAATATTGTTGGGTATACATTTTAATCTCAGCCCAATAGTTTTAGGCATCTGTATTTAAGAACCACCAATCAATCTCTTCCTTCTCCGCTATCTGTTCCAGGAAACTGTGCACACTCTTTGAAAAGAACACAACTGCATGAACCATGGAGAGACACCAAACTCAGCAGCAACGGTGATAAAGATAGTGGACATGATCACAAGAAATTGTATCTCCTCCATCCAGAGTATGAGACATCACTCATACGATTCGTATGGAGCCATGAGCGCTTGGTTTGCCACAAGATAAAAGTCCAAAATAGATTTCCAATAGAACATTGCTTAGAAAAATTAATCTCTAAGAGCATCTTTATCCCAAATACTCAAAATGGATCTCTTAATATTTTTTTAATAATATTAGTAGTAAATGTGAAGTTAAGAGATATATTTAAGAGACCCGAAAATTTATGTCCTCCAATGCAAGTTTTTTAGTTAGGGGTTTTTAAGAAAAGACATTACACAAGTGACTAGACTACACAAAGAATACAAACCAGACTACACAAGCTTCATACACATGCGTACAGATGCAAAATTTCCAGAACTGGACCTTAATGCAAAATCAGCAACCTGTAAACATCCTCTGCAGAGACATGGTCAATTTCAGATACATACTTGAGCTTTGGCACCATCTTCCAAACATATCTCCACCGTTTAGACAAAACACTCGTTGCTATGACATCTTTTGTTGGAACTGAAGACAATATATGCAGGAGCAAAGATTCAGGCAACTCACTGATCATGTCCTTTCAGATACACAAAGGAACTGTCTTTACTCTGTTTCCAGTGAACAATGTGAACCAAGAGACTTGGGTTCTGCTTCTGCATAACCATAACCAAAAACGAAAGCATCTCTTGCTGACTCTCTTCCATCCCTTGAACTCTGTCTTCTAAGTGTAGCATCTTACTATCTTAGCGTATGTGCTCTCCTGGTACTGCCTAACTTTCACCAGCTCCTGCGCCAATGTCTTCTTATCCCCTTTCAAAATATCAACCTCTTTCCACAGTTCACTCTCCCCAGACTTTTTTTCCTGAGAAGCATCATCAGCAGTAGTCTTTCTCTGATGCTCACTACTTCTCTGAACATTCTTCCTCCTGATAACATTCTTTAACAACTCTTTTTGTCCTCTCACAAACCAGTCATTAGCAAACTCCCAACGATCTGCATCAACTTTGCTAAATTCATGAAACCAAAAATAAAAAGAAAAAAACACAAACTTTACTCTCACCACCACATCACTATATTGACAAAAAAAACATCTTTCTTGATGATTAGCATATACCCATTTCATCATTTAACCACTAGTTTGACAAAGCAATCAAATTTCTTAAAAAAAATAAAGAAATCAACTTTACAGAGAAGAGGGTCGTGTTGTGTGTTTGCTGTGTTTGAAGTATTTGGGCAAGAGCTGAGCAGAGAAGAGGGTCGTGTCCGAGATAACGAAGCTGTTGTCTCCATTACTACTCCACGAGATGATGGAATTGGTTTAGGAATCGTCGACCATGTCGTAGCATTTCCTCAGGAGTGGAGCCACTGAAGAAGACGAAGAAGAATCAACACAGTCCGACGACGATGATTTTCGTCGCAGGAGAGAACTTTCGAGAGAGAGAGAGGAGAGAAACGACGGAGAGAGAAGACTCCCCTCCTCTGTCCTCTTACACGCCTACACGTGCCACCAAGAGACGCCTCATCTCGTCTCTAATTAAGACACGGTTCTTCTCTAATTATGTATTATTCATTTTTTTTTAAACCAAAATTACTTTAAGAGACGCTTTAAAGACAGCGATAAAGATGCTCTAAGAACTAAAGTCTCTTATTCAGATTTGTTTTGTGTGGATAAATTTAACAATTTTTTTCTAAAAATTATAAAAATAAGCACGGTTCGGTTACAAATATGCATTGTAATGATCAGGCCAGGGTCTAAAATGAGCCGAATGATATTTCAGGCCGTATAAAAGAAAAAACAATTCTGTAAAGGAAACTTTTAAATTGTTAAATGGGCCAAAAGGCATGGCACCTTTACTCTACCCACTTGGGCCAGGCTTGAATTTGGACGTTATAGTGTTAAAATGACAATATATGGTCTAATTTGCAATTTGCGATAAATATAAGTTGAGAGTACTTTTTTTTCTTTTTTATCCCAAAAAAAGAGAGAGAGACAGTGAGGGGAGAAGAGATTAAATCTCGATTTAGGGTTCATCAGCTTCTGATTCCCACTGTAGGAAGGTCCCCGTTTCGATTGCAGAAGACGGATCAATTCAAGTAAGTATATTGTTTACCTTCTCCGGTTCGATTTGCGTAGATCGTAGTTTGTGAATTTCATCTCCCTTGTAATCCAATTAGGTTTTAGAATTATCCAATTAGGATTCGAATTGAGAGATATGTCAGTGAAAGCAAGGAGGCTCTCCGGTAGATTAGAGACCGTAGCAGCCAAACCAACCTACGCATTCGACCCCGTCGACGATGACAAGATCATTAAAAACCGTCTCCTCACCCGAACCACCACCACACGAGGCGAGCCTCCACTAAAGAAGCTCCAGAAGAAGTTCACATCCTTCGTCCTCGAAGTCGACAAGGACGAGGACAATTACAGCGAGTGCGGCCGCCTCGCGAAGGCCTTCCTGCAGGAGCTCGCGACTTTCGAGATCCCGCTCCTCAAGAGCCAGGCGGTGGTGGAGGCCAACCTGAGGGAGAAGGAGAGCTTCGAGGAGGTGAAGGAGGAGACGGAGAGGCAGATCACGCAGGCGAGAGGTGAGATCGAGGAGCTGAAGAAGCAGCTCGAGGAGAGCAAGGTCGAGCGGCAGCATAAGGAGGAGTGCGAGACGATTAGGAAGCTGATCTACGCGCAGCCGCCGAGGTCGGAGACTGAGAAGGTGATTTGTGAGTTGAAGAGGGAGATTGCTGAGCTTGAAGCTGAGAGCACTGCCAGCTGGAGGTTGCTTGAGCTGAGGAAGAAGCAGTTTGCTCTTTTGTTGCATGTGGTAATGATTGTCTTTAAAGTCCGAGACTTTTTTTTTTGTTTGTTTACGTGTTTGATGAGTTTTGTGATTTGTGTAACATTTTGGTTTTGGGCATACAGGTGGATGAGTTGCAGAACACAATGGAAGATGAGCAGAAGAGTCTAGTTGATGAGATTCGGACAGCCGTGGAAGATCAGAGGAACATAGCCGACCCAATGTCTGTCGATTAACTCTTGGATACTTTGTAAGAAGTCTGCTCTTTGTCAGATGTAGTGTTTGGTGCGGTTTCTATTTTTGTTGTCGAGAATTTTTCTTTAAAGTGTGACTGCACGTTTCATCTTTTCTGCAAAATCATTATCCACAAGTAATACTTTAGTGTTAAATTTTGGAAAAAGATTAATTATTAATAAGAAAGAATAATGCGACGACTAGCCGAATAAGTTTTCTATTATTGAGCGAGTAAGCTCATTTGTGTTCGTATATTAACACACGTTTCTCCGTTATGATTAATTTTCTTGAGAATATTTGAGCAGCATTAGTGTTCGTATATTAACACACGTTTCTCCGTTATTTACTTAATTATGTATGTCCTGTCACAATTTTTAACACTTGAAATGAACATTTGCGTGTTTGATTTGAACTATGTTATTCTAATGTCATCTTTTTGCTTTGGCTGTAAAGTTTTTACTTAAATTAAACATTTGGTCTTACAAATATACGATTTGTGGCCAAGAGATAAGATGTACAATGATTTTAAAGGCTACCATCTATTTGATTATACTTATACATCTCTATTGTCTCCTCTTAAAGTCAAATAAAAATAAGACTGTCACTTTCGAGACTGTATTTGTGCACTTCTTCTTAACCATGCCCAACTAAATTGAATATTTAAGAGAAAATAAAATAAAATCTCCATAGTTTAACCAAAGAAATATTATTTTAACAACCACTTCAGTAACGAATTAGTAAATCTGATTTAATTAAGAGTTGTAAGCTCTTATGCGTGAAAACTACTATTAAAAAGAAACATGTCCAAGAAAAAAATCAGAGAAAATAATATATACAAATGTATGATAATCAGTTTAGTACAGTATCAATGTTTTGTATACGTGGTCCAAAAAATAAGAAAATTTAAAAACACAAACTGTATGAAAGTTAATTGACAATGTACATGTGTGTATAAATCCACAGAAAAAAGAATGCTCATATTGTATTGTTTTCGTCTCTATTCACGAAATGGCCAAGGCTCCGAACAAGTTTGCCTGCAATGCAAAAAGGAAAAACAAACTAATGTTATGAACTCGTCCACATTCAGCAGTCAAAATATTAACCATATCTGTGAAAATGCTTAGGTCCTCTAACTCACTCTATGATATCTTTCCAATAAGAATCAGTTGCTTCGTCATCAATTATGTCACACCAAGGCTGATGGTCTTGTGCGAACGTTGGGGTCGAGGAAGGGTTTGAAGTATGCTCATTATGCTTCAAAATCTCCTTGTTCTTGATCATCATTTTGGGTTGTTTAGACTCATCAGGAGAGGCCGAGATCAATGGAGGAATAATATCTTGATGAGAAAATACTCTAAATGGGCTAGAAAACGAATCCATAGGCTGATGATCAATATGAGAGAGGCTTTGGGTTGGATCATAGAAATTTTCACTAATATTTGGTTGGTTCTCTATGAAAGAAGACTGGCCAAAGATATAATTGTTGGTGTTATGAATGTCAATGGAAGAAGAAGATGTGTTGTTGTTGTTGTTGTTGTTGTTGTTGTTGAGGACTTGCATCATACTATGTAACCATTGGGCTTTAGCAATACTTGTTGCATCCGGTTGTATATTTTGATTTAGTGTCAACAGGTTATTGAAATTTGCGGCAGCTAGAAGCTGCGGTAAAGCGGCTAGAACGTTTAGATGGTCAGTTCTCGGCCTGTGGGTCACTGGATCGATCCCCATCTGGATAAGTTTCTTTCTAATATGCGTGTTCCAGTAGTTTTTTATTTCGTTGTCCGTTCTTCCCGGAAGATGACCAGCTATAGACGACCACCTTCCAAACATATGAAAATAATTAGTTAAATTAATAATTATATGGTGGGATTAGTTACGACTTCTACGTATTATATCAAAATTTCAAGCTATATTAAGTAATTAGTTATTCAATCCAGAAAACAAGTAACTATTATAAACTTCAAAATCTTGATCGTTGATGAGTACGTATGCATGCATCTACTATCCAGTGTGGTAGGTTTACATAAGAATGATTTTTATACATCAACTAACCAAGACTATATACTAGCATATATACATACATATATAAAAATTACGCTTTTAGATGTGACAACTGGATTATAGTTTTAGAATAATTGAGATATTAAATTTAATTAATCAATACTATTAAAATAGGAACATGATTTTTTGATATAAATTTGGTCTAACTATTTCAATAGTATTGATTAAATCTTATTAATCATTTAAGAAAAAATATTATACAAATAAAAACACAAATATAATCAAAAACATAAATATAATCAAAATCACAAATATAAATATTAATTTTTTAAAAAATATAAAACAAAAATATATCTGTCCATTTTAAGGACGAGTCAGAATCTAGTTATGTATTAAAATGTTAAATTTAATTAGTATAATCATATATAACGAAAGAGATGTTACAAAAACATATCACACACTACTATATTGTTGTTATTTTTTTCCCAGTTAACTTATTTTTCATCTGAAGTGTTTTTAAAAAACAAATAGTTTTACCAAAAGAATAAAAAGTCATCGCTTAAAAACAACAAGATTAACGTTCAAACATTAACCACACATTTTTCTCAAACAAAAAAAAACATAACACAATAACAATTAATTTTTAAAAATTCGTAGTAGTTTTCTTTTTTCGCTCATGATCTCAAATATAATAATTAAAGCAAATAAAATAATCAACTGAAGACAAAAAATAAAAATAAAATAATTACTTGTTTCCAAGAAGAGAATGAAGGTTGATGATGGTTTGTTCTTCTTCGGCAGTGAAGTTTCCTCTTTTGATGTCTGGCCTCAAGTAATTAGTCCATCTCAATCTGCAACTTTTCCCACACCTATTTAGACCGGCTTGCTTTGGAAGAGCTCTCCAGCTTCCATGACCGTGTTTTTGTATGTGATTTATCAGTTTCTGATCTTCTTCAGGCGTCCATGGCCCTTTCTTTAGCCCGTTCTCATCGCAACAGGGTGATCTTCCCATTATAGCATGTAATATATGGATCTGTAAGTTGAAAAAACATCTTGACATAAATTAGATAACCACTGAATAGACTTGTGACAAACTGAAATGTTGTGAATGAATAATACTGCCTTCCAAAATAATAGTTACAAAAACAATAATAATATCCTTAATATTATAACAAATTAGTAAATGTACTTTTGAAAAGAAAATCGGGTTTGTGTAGGAAATTGTTAAGTATTTTATGTTTATATGTATGTGTAAGTGATATACCTGCAGGAAGAGAGACAAGAGATGGAGAAGAATTGTGAAGCCAAAATCTTAGTTAATGAGGGTAAGTGCTGTGTTCTTTGGTTTATATATAGAAACATGGAAGAGGCTTTCGTCTGTGTTGTGACTTGTCGGAACAAGGAGATCTTAGTTAGCTTTTGTGACGTCTCCTTTTGACGTTAATCCTATCAAATAATGATATGACGAAAGTGTCCTTAGCGAGTGGTGGAGGAAAAAAAACGAGGAGGAGATGTTCAAGTTTGTGAAGCAATCTGGAATAAAAGTTGCTGCAACTAATTCATGTTGACAATGTAATTCTTCTCGAACTTAAAAAAAAACAGACTAAAAAAGTTACTTATAAGAGCTAAATATCTAAAGAATGAATGGAACATAATATATCGTTTAAATTACAACAGATCTATTAAAGAAAATATAAAATTTTAATTGATCTATTATATGTGTGAACTTATTGTGGAAAGGGTTAGGATACTATATCCAGCGGAACGTTAGGATTTCTGGTGACAATTTCTTATATATCTTTTCTCATGTTGATGAGTAATCTCCACTCTTATCATATATATTCATTCTATTATTTATAAGAATTTATATCACCCTTTGAATTTCCGTGGAACTGAAGAACCAATATCTCGATCACTTATCAAACAAAAAAAAAAGGTTTCCACGCGAAATCATGTCCTAAATCATTTATATTCTTTTTGTCATCGAATAAATTATGCTGAGAAACACATTATATAGGACCTGAGCTATGAATCATGTATGTTTATGTACTAGTAGAATAATTATTCCAATTTTCAGAATATATTTATAATGTTACGATGACCCAACTCTCCAAAAACATATTGCATAAGATACGGATAGTGTCTCTAACTCTCTATAATAGTATGGATTACTGATCTCTGGTTAACTAATGACACATTTCAACCATACACACATCAAATCAACATAAAATCAAATTATTGAATTATATGTAAAGATATCATTTTTTCTATTTCAAAAACATTACATGCTGTATATTATATTTTGGTAATTTAAAATAAATTTAATTGTGTCGATATGGTAGTTCATTATTGGTGTAAATCTAGTTTTAAGTACATAAAGACACGCCAACTATTTTGTCTGAGATTGTACAAGCCCATGGGACCCCAAAGCCCTAACCTTTTCCATCTACTAAAAATTTTCTTGATCCTTGTAAGTAAATCTTTGTACGTGTCATTTATACAGTCTGCATTTATTTATATATATGTTGCTGACATCAATTTTGAATTTTAAGAGGCCTAATACAAACATTATACATATATACACCGCATTCTAAATTTTAATCAAATGTTTAGACATCCAAAAAGTAAATAATTAAAAATATAGTTTAAATTTTAGTTACAAGAGAAAATTCTAGCACTTTAGTGATGGTTCAAAACTATCTTATAATTATGTTCTTCGTGATTCAATTTTCAAAAAAAATATTAATATACATATACGTAATACGTGACAAAGTATCTATATTAATTGTAACAATTCTTGATTGATGACAGTTTTAATTAAAATAAGAAAAAAAATTTCGTGCATCAGAAGATTCCAACTAATCCGAACGTGACGGCATTCTCACTGTTGATTTTTCTATAACCACTAACATATTTTATAGTTCGTCTATGGACCTACGGTTTTACCTTAGGACATGATCTTAAGTGCATTATGGTGTTTTTTTCTTTCCTTAAACTAAGTCCATTATGGTGTTTTATGGTGTTTTCAAAATTTTAAAATACTATGATCGATTCTAGTGTAAGAGAGTAAATTATATTTGCCCCCGAAAGCGTGTCTCGTGCGTTCAAATTTCTTGCTTGATTAAATGTAAATAATAAATTCTTATTTGTTATCTAAATGTATCTACTAACTACAAAAACACTATTCACTTCTAAGAAAATTAAATCTCACTGATGAAGTATTGATTAATGATTCGACTGACTACGTATGACTAATCAATTGTATGGAGATTAATCTTCCTCGAAAACCCACATGCTCAACTAGTCTATTAATAGGCTAATATATCTGATTTATTCGAAATTGTTGGAATAATTTTTGTTTACAAAATTTGTGGAAAATAAAAATGATCAAATCAGCTGTGCATCGTGAGTTTTATCATGGAGGCTAGTCTAGTTTTTCAACATGAGAGCCCGTCACAGGTCAACTATTTGCATACGTTGAAACTAGTATGGTTTAAAGCTATATAAACTAACGCGGTGTTGGTCAGTGGTTTCCTTGCGTTTAATCTGCCTTGGAAGAGAATTAAGCAATTGACTCTTGTTTCTGACTTCCGGGATAGTCGGGGTTTTGCGACCAGAGCAGGTTCTAAGATTCTCGGAGCCCTATCCAAAAATGAAAATATATTTTCAATTTTATCTAAATATTAAAATTATTTTTATCAAAACTTGGTTCTCATTCGGTTGAAAGAAAAAAAAATTTAGCAACAAAAAATAATAATTTCCTTATGTGAGTAGTTTTATTATAAAATTTATTCATATATAAATTATAGAACCTAAAATCTGCTTGATATCTTATTATTATTTTTATAAACTGTTTTTTAATTTTTATTTATTATATATTTAACACTTATACAACTACAGTTACATATATATATTGATTATTTAAATATTTTTCATATATAAATTATAGAACCTAAAATCTGCTTGATATCTTAATATAAACAGTTTTTTTTACTTTTATTTATTACATATTTAACGCTTCATCTTCCTCCCCTCAAGCTCGGCTCTGTTTGAGACTAGGATCGGATGACCCGAATCATCAGAAAAAAAAGAAGAAGAATGCTCTTTGTAATTTTCAATGATAAAAGTTTCCAAAGAACTAGTGGTAAAATTCCAATCTCCTGAAAATAGTAAAAGGACAAGCCTAAACTATCTTATTCTTCAGTTTCAAAAAAAAAAAAAAAACTATCTTAATCTATATAGCAATTTTCTCCTTAAACCAACGCCGTAAAATTACAAATACGCGCGGACGTTAATCCTTTTATGTGCTTTAAAATACGTACACGGCACATAAATGATACATAGAATTAAGTGTAATTTGTGTATTATAATATACGTACACATATGATTAAACCTTCAATGTTTGCTAAAGGACAGATTAAAATAAATTATACACTTACGCAATATAAAACCTGATTAATTTTGCTATAATGCTCGTAGTTACCAAAGCATAACACAACATAGCTTAAATAGTAACTAATTCACTTAATCATCATAGAAATGTTCAATTATCTCTTACAAGCCATGCAATGTAACGTCACGTTAGGATCTAGAGAACTTTTTCTTTTCATGCACTGTCACTAGTGGACGAAACAAAACTGATAGTATGACGCTTATATGTTTTTATTTTGAGAAAAAATTATGACGCTTATATATATGTTTGGTCACTGATTCAAACAGAAATTCATAAGCAATAGATTCATAGACCATCATATGAATTCATTTAACCCACACAAATATAAATTTAAATCAATATTAATTTGGCTCAAAATCCCTAATGTCATCTCTAATCTCCATAAGAAAAGAACGTCGTAGGTTTAGAAAAATATACGCAGGAACGCAATGCAAGATTTGGTAGATAATTTGGCTCAATACGCATAAGACGTTTTTTTTTACGCATAAGACTTTATCTGGCTCTTTATCTAAACAAGTTTGATAGATATATAATAACAAATTTAAGAAACAAGTATATACATATTATATAATTAACCTACTTCTGAATAAACATACACTTCTAGTTTTTCGTTCAAATACGTATCTATATAACACGAAAATAATTAAGTTAACATATAAAGCTACTTTTCCTATACAGACTATACATAGATTCAACTCTTCAAAGATGAATGGAACAGATGAACAATCATATCTCTTTTACCCTCTATGTATATTGTATACTTCAGTAAGTAAACAAAGTTTTCGTTAAACTAGATAAGTTGCTTATTTTATTTTTGAAGATAGATAACTTGCTTATTTTTTTTGAATGAAACAACGATTTTACCTTTCTCGGCTTTGTATCAGTTCATAAGTCGCAGACTACGAAACCAGCACAACTTTGACTTCTTCTTTTTTGCAATGCTTATAGGTAGCTCAGGGTTAGGACGGTATAAAAAGTAAATAAACCTTTTTACCGTGAGAAACTTGTAAGTTACATAATGTCAGGAACTTGCGTTGCAAGTCACCAACCAGTTTTCGAAGAACCAAACAATAGTTGAAAGGTCTTTGTAATAATATAAGCTCTTCACAGTCAAGAAACAGGGAATCTTAAGGAGCAAGAACAAAATCACAAACCTTTACATAAACAGAGATCTTGTTCTGAGTTTGTTGATTACATAAGAACAAATAACACAATAGGTTAAAAAAAAAACCCAAAGAAGAAAAGAATCAGAACCAAAAAAAAACTGAATACAAAACCTATTTCAGAAGCCATAAACCCCAAAGAAAAATATAAGAACACATAGGAATAAGTCAAAGATGATATGAAGAGAGATGTGTGTATCTGCATCATGTAATAAGCAATACCACACAAAAAAAACTGTAGTAAAAATCAAACAGATGTTTTTCATTTTATCTCTGATTCACAGGTCCTTTCTTCTTGAGAAGATTCCCAACTTTACCAAACAGAGTCTTCTTCTTAATCTTCTTCTCCTTCTCCTCATTCACCACCTGATCTTCTCTGCTTTGGTCTATCATGTTTGAGTCTTCTACTTCTTCTTCTTTTGGAGCCTCTTGCTCTGGTTTCTCCTTGTGGAAAGCTTCTTTCTTCTCAATCTCACAACTTTCCCACATTTTAAATTCAACTTCAACTCTATTATCATCTTTCTCTTCTCTGTCCTTCTCTTCTACACTTCTATGACCATTCTCCTCACAGAACTCAAGCAAATCATAGTCTTTTTCGCTCTCACTGACCTCAACTCTATTATCATGTTTCTCAGCCAATGCTTCCTCTAGTAGCTTCGTTAAGTCCTCGATCTTCTTCAGAGACTCATCCTGCTTCACTCTGAGCACATCATTCTCATGAACAACGCTCTGAAACTCTGTCTCCTTATCCAACATTTTCTCATTCAGTTTAAAACTCTCAGCTCTCGCCTCCCTGAGAGTCTCCTGAAGATAAATCACCTCATCTTCCACTTCTTTCAACCCATCTCTCATCTCAGCTTCCTTCTTCCACGCCGCATCAGCTTCTTCCTTAGTCCTTTTCACCAAACCACCCAACCTGTTCATCTCTTTACTCATCGAAGAAACCTCCTCATCGAATCTCTTCACGTGGCTAACCAAACCTGCCTCTCTCATCTCCCAGTCCACCACCGAGCTCTCGAACTCTCTCTTGGTCTGCTCCACCGCGTTGACGAGAACATCGATCTCATGCCTCGCTTCCTCCAGCATCTTCTCGTACTTGTCGCTCGTTGCTTTCATGACCAGCTTCAGATCTTCCACTTGTCGTTCAGATTCTTTCAACTCGCGTGCTTCGCTAGACACTTCGTGCAACGCAGAAGCTAAACTCTCCATAGCTTTCTTGCTCTTGTCCTCTTCCTCTTTACATCTCTCCAGCTCTGATAAGAGCTTGTTTCTCTCTTCCATAGCATCTCGCTCCTTCTTTAACGCCTCCTCCTTCACAGTCTCAAGCTCTCTCTCGGCCTTAGATAACTCTTCTTCTGCAACACTCAACCGCTCTTCACACTCCTCAAGAGCCTCCTCCTTCCTAGCCACCACCGTCTCCAGTAACCTGATCTTCTCCTTGAGATCAGTAACTTCAGACTCCATACCCTGCAACCTACCGTTGCTTTCTTCCAGCTGCTTCCTCGCAGTTACAAGAGAAACCAATGCAGATCTCTTTAGCTCATCAGCTTCCTCTAACTCTTCTGCTCTGTTTCTCCACTCTTCAGCACAACCTTGCGCATCTTCCAACTCTCCCTTAAGCCTCTCCACGACCCTCTCCACCTCCTTAACCTCTGCTTCAAAACCTCTCGCCTTCTCAAGCTCTCTTCTCAAAACATCTATCTCCCCTCCTAGCTTCGAAGCAATCTCCTTGTTTGAGATTGTTTCCTTCTCCCTGGTGGAATCCAGCAAAGCCTTCAACCGTATCAGCTCAGAGGATAAGATCTCCACTTTCTCCTCGTGGATAGCAGCCATCTTGGTAGCGTCATCTGCTTCACTCTGAACCTTGCTCTTGGCCTCGTTAGCTGCCACCAGCTCTCGCCTCACTCTCTCCACCTCCCGTAGAGCAGCCGAAGCTTCGGAAGCGTGATTGTTCTTGAGTCTCTCTATTTCTTTCTTCATTTCTTCTTCTTTTCTCTGAACTGCCTCTATCCCTGCCTCCACAGCTTCAAATTTCTGGATTTCGAAACTCTCCTCTGCCTTTCTCTGAGCTTTTAAGGCCTCTTCGACCTTCTCTGAAGCCTCTTCAGCGTCTTTTCTCACTTGTTTAAGCTCATCAAGTGCTTTAGCCTTTTCATCCTCGAGTGATGATATCATCTCATTCGCTTTCCTCAGATCTTCCTTCATCTGGACCAACCGAGGCTGAGGAGATTCCGATCCTCTCACAGCTCGTGTTTGATTTTTCTGCAAATAACACAACAACAAAAATTGATATCTAAAAGTTAAAAGCAGAGTGTTAGTTAGTTAGTTAGTTAACACACTTACCTCTGGTGGAGTTGGAACTTTAGGAGACCTCTTTTCAGAAGGAGGCTTTGAATTAGCAGAAGAGCGGTCAAGCCGTGAGTGTTGAGTTGGGGAAGGAGTATTAGGTTCAGATCTAGTCGTAATGCGGGTCAGTTTAGGCACTCTCAGAGATCCTGGAGATGATTTGCTCAGAGTGGTTTCGGATGCACCAGTTCTGCTTCAGAAAACAACCCAAAAGTCTCATCATCAGGCAAGCAAAAGGAGACCAAAGTGAGATATTTAACTACCACTTGACAACAAAACCATGAATTTTTTTTCCAGTGCACACATTGATAGAAACTTCAATAATCAATGCATCAGACAGAGCCAGTGATTCTCTACTATGAACTATATACTGCATAGAGATCTCAGTTTTTTTGGGGTCCACTGATCAAAAAAACTTACTAAAGCTTGGCAAGGCATATATGATCCAGCTTTCATATAATTAAAACAACACATTTATGAAAATCCCATCTCACATGAAAACATATCACAGTAAATATTACAAGAAGCATATCATGAATTTAACCAAATGCTTGTAGCTTAAAAAAATAGAATATTTACCGCTTCTGGTTCAAAGATAAAACCAAATAAAACAGTCTTATTTAAACCATACTGATTAAATAGAATAAAGAAACAAGACTCCCTCAGGATACAAGAACAAAACAGTAATCAAATAAACAAATCAAGATAAAGACAAGAGCTAAGAACTCTACATAAAAAACATGTAAGTGAATAAATCAGCTTAATGAGATTTAAAAAAAACTACAATCAGACGAGTAAACAAAGATCATGTACTAAAAATAGATTCCTTTTTAAAAAAACGAGATTAAACCATAAACCCCAAACCTATCAGATCTATTCGATCATAAAGCCTCAAAGAAACTCTGTATTCAGATCGGAATTTGAATCGACGAAAACATCCACCAACGTAAAAAAATAGACGTAACTTTGAAGAGAGATTGGAAGAAGCTTACTTAATCTTAGAAGCCATAGCCAAATTTTGAATCAGTGAAGGGATGACACAGATAACAACAGTATTAAAACTTTTGAATCTTTGGTGAGCTTTTCAAAAAAAGAAAAAAAGAATAAAATTTTGCTCATCAAAAATCAAATTGCCATGTTTGAGTAGAGATGAAGAGAGAGAGGGAGAGGGAGAGACATAATGATTTCAGTTCATCAGATTAAGGAAACGATTTGATGAACGAACCAACAGAGAGAATGATAGAAGTTGGTGGGGTTTTGTCTCCAGAGTGGCCACACTCCTCCTCACTCACTCATCCTATTAAAAGTGAAAATTAAAGCATATATATATAATTATATAAAATAAAATAAAAAAATTAAACAACTAAAGTTCCGATTCGCATTCCGATCCTACGAGATAAACGCAAACGATTATGACTAAAATACATAACGTATAAATAATTTTATTGATCATCAACTTAAACGTGAGATTAGGGGTGAAGACTAGCCTTTATTGTAAAATGAAAATCCGTATACGTATAAAACTAAAAACCTCTCTACTATTTAATGATAGTTAATGTGGAAGAGAAAATATCGTTAGTCCGATCCAAGTGCGGTTTTTAAATGAACATTTATTAAATTTACAGATAGTTAATGTGAAAGAAAAAATGTGGTTACCGATCCAAAATTATTTTATTGTTTGATTAGATTCAATATAAAGCAACAACCAAAATTTAATGAATTGAGAAATACTAGTAATTAGATTGACAATATATATATTTATATTAATGATTGTCAATACTCCCTCCGTTTCATATTATTTGTCGTTCTAAGTCTTTGCACATAGATTAAGAAAACATTTAATTTTACATATTTCCAAAATAAAAATACTATTACCAATACACATCAACCAATATAAAAATAGAATAGAGAATATTTTCAATAAATTTTACATTGAAAACCGAAAACGACACTTATTTTGAAACAAAAATTTTGCTCTACAACGACATATAATTTGAAACGGAGGGAGTATGTGTTTATTGTTAATTTGTTGCAAACGAATAACTCTTTGTGATTAGTAACCACCAAAATAATTAACATGTAACCACGGTTGGTAACTCGAGTCGTTTCCATAATCATTTCATCCAACACTATCTAACCAATTGCTTTATTTTCTTGTTAAAACTTTGAAACCATACTTTCATTAGATAGGATAATATGATAAATGGTGGGGTTTTTTTTTGTGCAACATAAATAAATGGTGGGTTTAAGTTTTAAATTAAAGGTGTAAATCTATACTATTAAAAGTAGCCTTTTGAGGCACCAGAAGGCGTCCACATCAGTGAAAAAAATTCTCTCAGAAAGATGACACGTGTCATCGAAAATATTGATTTAATGTATATTTTACATTTTAACATAACTGATAATTATTATTCCGAAAATATACATTTACATTTTAAGATTACCATATAAGAATCAAATCATACGAAAATAATATACACAATAATATTGAATAAGTAAATACGTAATATAAAAAAATGGAACAAGTACATTGATCATTAAACATCTATCTTAAAATGTAAATACACTTTAAAAATGTAAAATATATATATTAACTAATATATAGAAATTAGTATTAATAACTAAATACATAATATAAAAATGGAAAAGTACACTAAACATCGATTTTAAAATGTAAATACACAATTAAAAATAGAAAAAGTACATTAAGCATTAAACATCTATCTTAATATGTCAAATATAGATTTAAATAAATATATAGTATACAAAAATAATATTAATAAGTAAATACATACTATAAAAAATGGAAAATTTTCATCAAACATTAAACATCTATATTAAAATGTAAATAGAAAATTTGGAAAAAATGTATATTAACAAGGTGGATAAACAAACTAAGCTTCCGTAAGATCCCCCTTTCCGCCTGAACGCAAGTAACGAAGTGGATAATTGTTTTCAAAACACATGCAACGCCACTAAGGGATGGCGGGACAAAATAGTAGCAGAAGTAGCATAGAGAAATCAAAGGAAGAAATTGTGGACTCACTGTCCCGCAGCGTTTGAGTCAGAGAGAAGTTTGCAATGATGAAGATTCTGTTGAAGAGGAAACATCGCTGCTTTGGTCAAAAGGTAAGAGGCTCACAATCCATGAATTATTCATCAAATACAAGATAAAACTGATTCAAAGTAACTATGTATAGAATAGGTTTACAGTGTCAATATCAGAGCAGCAACCGCCACTGAAAAGATAGTTCGTGAATGATGACGTTAATTAGATGCGTCTGCTGGAACTTGAAAACCCATGGAAACTTCTCTGAAAGTTTCTATCTTTTGTTGGTATTATGATAGAAACTTACTTATTTTTTTTAATTTTAATGTTATGTTCTCAGCTAATCAGAGTCAATTTCTGAGGTACTTTTGTCACCTATGTATATTGATCAACTCTGCAAATGATACAGCTATATTAAACCGTGTTTCTGTAGAAGCTATAAGTCTTTTTATTTTCTCTTATGTGTCATATTTATATCTATATTATAATGTCAAAAGAACTGGGTTTTCCTGTTTTTTTATTGGCTGTGCGGACAATAACAAAACAACAGAATATGGAGAATTTATGGAATAAACATTGCACATCAACAGACCCGACATACAAGAGCATCTCTTCTTAGCCTTCCAAAGAGAAAATGAGTGTTTAAGATATACATTATGAGTAGGTTTCATCGCATTGTAATACATGAGTCTCTAGAAATCCAAAAGGTCTGATTTCTTTGTGATGATCAACCCATCTATTGTTGTATTCGGAAGAATCTGTGTTACATGAGTTGTATGAAAATATTTGTGTGTAAGAGTGATCATGTATTTCTTTAATTTTCGAGTAGGATTATATTGAGGTCAAATATAAAAAAATAATAAAATATAAAAGTAAAATATATTGCCAATTTGGAAAATTGCAAATTATGAAAATGCAAGCAAGAAGAATTTCTTTAACTCAATATTTGTCGCATGGTGTAAGATATTTTTTTGGTTGGGTTCTTCCATGAGATGCATTTACTTTGAGTGAATCAGTCTTCTCTTTCACTTTTTTTTACAAGCAGAACACACAAAACACCATCGATGGACACCTCGCACCTACTCTGGACATTCTCCTCCTTGATGAAAAGGTAACTCCAGTATTATTCAAAAATAAATAATATATTCAAATATATAATTGTAATTTAAGTATTTAAGTTACACATTTAATTAAAATTTGTATTATTATAATTATAATTTGAAGTATTTGAACCTCTGTAGTTGGTATGTGTTCTACTTGCACATTAGAAATAAATTAGCAATGTATTTAAGAAAAAAAATATAAGAACGAAAATGTAATCCATGTTTTATACTAAAATCTAGCTACATTCTGCTTACTATCATAACTATCATAATTAAAGTAGAGCAAACACTAAAAACATATGAACATATTATGTATTGCTGAACATTTTTCAATAGCAAGATGAACATAATCTATAAAAATAACAAAACATGCATGATGAATATAAATATCATTTTAATTTAAAATAAGCTAAATATTTTAAATATTAATTAAAATTGATAATATATAGATATGTAATTATTTGGCTTAATGCCCGTCCGTAGCTAAAAAGAAGGTCTCCTCTTAGCTAGAAAGAAGTTTTTTTTTTTTTTTTGTAACACTTTTTTTTTTGTAACACCGCTAGAAAGAAGTTTCTCCTCCTAGCTTGGCAGTGTATTATCTACACTATTTGGGAGCGAAATAGTCGTCTCCATAGAGCTCTCTTCAGGTCTGTAACTTTGTCACTGAGCACAGTTGATTCGACTCTCCAAAACAAATTTTCTGCAATTCGAGAATCAAATCCTTGCTTAGAATCTGTATAATGTATCAAGAATGGATGTCAATTGGCTACTAAACAAAATTGGAAACAGACCTGTAGCAAAGTACGACTTTTTGATTGGTTCATTGCTCTTTCGATGGATACTCTCCTCTGCTGTCTGAAATGGTCCCTCTCTGCTGCAATTCTCTAATGACAGAACTGAGAAACCAAAGATTCAATTCGTTTCTAATGAAACTAAAAATGTGAAATCACCTTTGACACTCTAAGCATACAGTGGTGAAACAAGCTGGACAGCTAAGCACATCATCAAAGTACGACCATCTCTTTTCTTAGCCATCCACAGCTCATCTTTAACGTTGGGATCTGAATCATAGAGCTCTGGTTTGATGGAGTAATGAATCTCATCGTCCTCTGAAACTGTTACAAAGACAAGAAGCAAAATACTCTTCAAATCAATGTACATAAGATATATTTATCTTTTTTTCTTCTTTTGATTCCATAAACTCTCACTAATCAAGAACACAACTCTCAGTGATTGCCCGAAAAAAAAAAGTAGACACAAGGCACAAAGATTCAGAAACTTAAGTCAAATATCTCAATGGCAAACAGAAAAAGAAACGAATCAACAAAGGAATGTCAAAGAATGCTTGCCTACTGTATCTGAGCTTCGTTGATCAGTCGATCTTCATCAGTCCCATTTGCGTTTACTTTGGTTTCTCCTCCTCTCATCATTAATTACTGGTTCTTCTTGTTTTCTATCAATGTAATATTGAGTTTGGAATAATATTGGGCCTTCAATATGTGGTCTTCGTAAAATGAATTCTGGATGAATTTTTCTTTTCTTTAATTTTAATAGAAAGCTAAATTTCAAAAACAAAAAAAAATCAGAGAAAATATATATAGCATCAAATAAAATTTTTACTACACACATATATAATCTAAAGTTCCAATGGAGAAAAGTTCAAATGTCCTGGTTATATAATTTAAGGTTCCATTGGAAATTATTTATTAAATTCCATAATTAAAAAAAATAGAGATAAGAGTTCAAATAGAGATAGAGTTCAAAAGTATTTGTCTAATTTAAAAGGTTCTGATGATAAATCTAAACTTAACGCATATATACTTTAACCTAGCAATTAAGCACACAAACAACAACAAAATTCAACCACTGCAAAAAGTTCTCAAATCAACAATACAATACAATAACTTCAACCTCAAAAATATTAAAATTTTCTATTACACATACCATAAATACAAAGCACTCATAAATTCACCAAAATATACAATTTAGAATATGTATTCCAATACTCTACAATTGTTTTTGCTACAACTACTACCTAAATATCTAACAAAATTACAAAATATTTAAAATATTAAGAAATATGTAAATTTGACATGATAAAATTTATAGATTTTTTTTTAAATTATGATTGGAATCTTAACACTTATATATATCATAACCTAAATATAAATAATTAAACAAATAAAATTAGAAAAAAGATAAAAGTCCCGGGCGTAGCCCGGGTTTAACTCCTAGTGGTATTTAAAATGGCCTTTCTATTCAATCTGTATTCTCCTCAACTGGGCCTTTTCATTCTAAACGAAAAAGGCCGACAGAAAAACAAAAGCTTTTGAAAACAACTAAAAACTCTCTCGCTTATAATGTTCAAACCCATTACCGCATTGCATGTCAAATTCTGGATCAAAGAAAAAAAAGCCTTTTGTATAGGCCCGACGCTACACCAACCTATGGCTTTAAGACTATCCGTTGTCATAGGGGCAGTAACTGGGTCGGTCCGGATTTAACGTCCCGGACTGAGCCGAATTTTGAGCTGGGTGTTTATTTATAGTAGTTATTACTCATTAGTTAAACAGTTGGAACCTAAACTACAAATACCTGTACCCAGCACACACACACATCATTGAATGAAAGACTTTTAATTAATAGAAAAACGAATATGATTAAGTAGCATTCGTGGTTAATAATACTATGCGATACATCCTGAACTAGTCTCCTGCTTGCTACACATGTCAACTGGAGTTGGTGAGGTGTTTAGAAAAGGACTAACCGGCTGTATAAGTATTAGTAAAAGTTTTGTCAAACAAAAATGTTAAATTTATTTTCTCCTTTTCAGATTGTAGTGACATGGGCAAGGCTGGTTGTTTCTTGACAATGTGAATTATTTGGAATATGTTTCAGTTCATATAAAATGCAAATGGCAGTATTAAAAGATCGAATAATTGGTCTCAAAAAAAAATTATTAACCCGGAATAGTTTGGTAACATGACGGATTAATTTAAGTTGGTTTTCCCGAGCTTGATTAGTGAATGACAACAAAATCAACATCACATAGAGCAGAGATTAGTTCAATCTATAATCCAATAGACCTTAAAAAGTTGTTGTTAGATAAACAAAATAATTTGAATTTTGATTTGCATGAATTATAACAACTTCATGCTTTTATAATAGAACAAAACAAAGATTGGATACGGATACGAGACATAAAAACAGAACCTGAAGTAGAGACACCGACTGACCAAAGCTTATGAAATTAAACGACAGCGAGCGACCAAAGACGGAGAGATTGATTATATTACGTTAACACTGAACAGTTAACATCCAAATAACACAGAACCTCTAATCAAATTTGCCCATCGGTAACAACAACCGTTGTACGGAGACAACGAACCGGTGGGACCCAGTGGTGAATGAAACTAGTGTTTTGCGTTTGTACTTTCTTATTTCATTTCCCGAGAAAAAGTTTTTAAAAAAGGCGGTGAGAGATAGAGACAAAGGAAAATAAAAATCAATCACATGGAGAAGAAACAAAAATACGGATATGGTCCAAGAAGGTAAGATGCTGCGGTCGATCCTTACGCTTCACGTATCCACGCGCTTCGTTCTCCGTGTACGCGCCGAACGACCTCCCACTACTCCTCTCCCACAGCTTCTCATCGTAGCTCTTGTGCGCATAATACGCCTCAACCACGCACGATTCCAGATCTCCTCCTCCTTGTTTCTCAGCAGCGAGGCGGATTGGCTGCCTCACGTAATGGCCTCGAGTGATCCCTTCGAGCTCGTCGAGACGCGAGAGACCGCGAGGAGAAACGGCGTAAAGCTCTCCCGTGACGCGATGGCCTGATCCAGGCTTGTTGAGGAGGAAAGGGACTCTGTACGGTCCGCAGACGAGGGGGTATTTGTCTAGGGTTTGGTAGACTCCTTTGAAAGATGAGTCGCCTGATCGGATCAGATCTTGCATCAGGACGTGGTTCGAGAATCCTCTCTTCAGGGTTCCGTACGTGAAGATGAGCGTCGTCTTGGCGGGGATGGTGGTGGTGGTCGGCGGTGTCGCCATTGTTCCGTGTCCCATGGCTGAGAAAATTGGAGAATGGTTGGTGAAAAAAATAGAATCAGAATCGTATTGAGAGAGAGAGAGAGAGAGAGAGAGAGAGAGAGAAGAGTATGAAAACTGGAATCTCTGATTTTTAAGGTCGTGATGTTTGGTGAAGCCAATGACGCCTTTATATAATACTAGTAGATTCTATTTTTTTTGTTCTCCTCTACCTTAAATCAAATTATAACTAATAACCATAATTTTATTCATTTAAAGATGCTATATATTTTCATGTGGTTAAAGTTAGAATATATTCCAAAATATGGATCTTAATTACTTCAAAAAGAAATAGTAACCAAGTTGTGAGGTTACTATGTAGTTAAAACAAACTGTATTTACCATATGTGTATGATAAAATTGTGATGATCCAAGCTATAAAATTACCAGTTGTGTATCCTTGTTGCATTTTAGAATCAGCCAAAAGATATATATCAGAATATAAAATAATCGGCGAAGGACCACTCGGCTCACTAAATGGACAAGAGAGTACAGCAAACGTCGTATCATATACATCATACAACATATAAAATGATAAGGTTGACAAATATAACATTTAACTTTTTCACATAATATTTTTGGCATATAAACCCAAAAATCTAACAATAATTGGCGTGACAAGTAGGCATGTTTGTGATTACGTGTAGAAGCAAAATGTATCAGTGCCACACATTACAGCCAAGTTGCCATTCTTCTTTTCTTCGTTATTTTATATTTTATTATTTGGAAATTACTCAACCAAGACAATTTTTATAAAGTTCGTAAGCCAAATCAACCTTTTCAATGTCTACTATATTCACGAATAAGCAATTCGAAGCAAATTTAACTATCAGTAGTATAAAAAGTAATAATATCAGTAGTATGATTCATATGGTGGATAGCTCACTCAAACACATTTATTTGTTTGTTCATTTCATGTGTTTTGTATCTTTCACTCATTGAAAGACTTAATGAAAGGCCAAAGGCACGCACGTACTTTGGTTGACAAATCGAAGACGAAGAGATGAATGATGAAGATGATAAGACAGTGACTAAACACAACAAAGGCTACAGGTGATTTGTTTTGTTTACTTTGGATCTCTCTTCCGTGGATGTAGTACAATTGCACCGTACTTCTTTTTAACTTGAAATATTCTGTTTAACTTTATATCTACTTTCAAAAGGAGTAAAAGTAAAAAGTACTATCAAAAAGTACTTTTCCTAACACAGCGCAGCCTGGTGGATTAGACTAATCTGACAGAAATATCTAATCTGATTACGATTTATCATCTTTCCTGTATATTTTTCAATTTTTCATATCAAATTCAGAAAGCATATTATTCAGTGAGGTGTTTATATGGTCAGACTAGTTTACAAAGTCTACTTAGTCCAGACTATTGTGTGGTTTTACATAGATTTTTTTTTGAATGAATGTGAAATTGTATTCAATCAAAACCTTGTTACATCAAGTGCTACTGTTTTGATATGTACAAGAATCGGAAAAAAATTTAACTAAATAAAATAGCTAATCTTCTCATCTTCAAGATATTCTTGTATCAAACCAAACTCTCAGCCCTTCTTCTCTGTATCTCATACCTCTCCTTTTCACTCGCAGTAGCTTCAGTCGTATCACTTTATCAACCAACTTCATTACAGTCTTCTCATCCTTTGGTTGTTCCCCATACATGGAATTTCTATGATTGAAGAAATGTCTTTTTGAAAGATTAAGGGTTACTTGCATTTTGAGAAATTTCCAAATAATAAAAGATTTAGCACATTCAGTGGTGGACACAAATTATGACTCATCGAAACTTTTGAGCACATTCAATGAATGAAGTGACGATGAAAACAAAAAGTTGCTTTAGAATTAGAAACCTTTATATCTTCATTCAGTGATTAGATCATTTCATCGTGCTTTTATTTTCTGTCAAACTATAATACTATGATATATTCTTTCCATTTTGTGACTAATGTTGTTTCACAGAGCAGATTTTAATTTGTATTAGTTTAATTGATTAACCAGAAAAAAATAAATGTAACAATAATAATGTGAAAGCAGCCAAACCGAATGTATATGTGTGAATCTACCGGTTAGCTCATACTTAAAAACGGAAAACATGGGTCCATTATATTATCACTGCAAGAGTAGGAGAAGAAAGCAAATTACAAGAAGAAATCAATGTACTAACAACTAACCTGGAATATTACATAAGAGAAAAGTTTACTTTATCATAAGTTCAAGCTTAAGATTTAGGAAATGTATATTTTTTTTATTGTATATATTTTGACTCTCAAAGCAACTTCATCCATTCAACAAGTGATTCATACTTGTTAATCTACTTGGATATAAAATCAAACTTGAAAAAGGGTTGCCCCTTTTATCAAGGTCTTCTATAAATCTTTTGAATCCACAATCTTCCATTTACACAGAGCTTAAAAATTTGAATAAAAAAGAAAGCTTAATTAAAAATAGAGCCTCCTTCTTCAATCATTCATGCAGTAGCTTCTGCTTTAGGGTCAGTTTCGACGGGGACAGACCGCGAAGCACTGTTCTTGCTGTTGTTGCCGTCCACGGCCTCTAAGACGCGCCGAAACATTATCGATGGCTGAACTAAGCTGGCTGATTTTCTCATTCAATATCTCTCTTCTCTCCTGATATCAACACACCAAACCCAAACTATAAGCCCATACGTAGTCCAATTATTTATTTGGCCACCCAAGATTATGAGAATTTAAAATTTTATGAAGAAGAATTGGACTGCGTACCTTGTCTACTTCTAATAAGTAGATTACCAACACAATTACTTAATTATTTCTGTTCAGAATTGGTCCCTATAGTAATATATTTTTTCAATGCTTCAAGTCTTGATTTGTACTCGGCACGGCCTTGCTAGAAACCATATTCATTTTCGTTCAGCAACAATCTTAGGATCTGAATCAGAAACAAAACATGGCAGCATATAGAAAGTAAGAGATGTTCGAGCACAAGGAGAATTGGATGTTGCTGATTTCAACTGAAAAACGGAAGCTCAGACTGAAGGATATATAGAGAGATCTTAGCCAGAGGAAATAGAGTTTAATCTATAAGGGACGTCCATGAGATATTGGAGGCCACAAACATTTTAGTAAGATTTAAAAAAAAAAAAATCGTAAACAAATTTGAAGACTTCTTTCAGTGAATTTATTTTTAAAAAATTGAAAGCCTAATCCAATGTTTCACCTCATTATGATCAAGACCACCTTACTTTAAAGATTTTTTTTGAAAATCTATGTCTAGTTTCATGTTATTGTTTCTTAAGATACCCCTATAGAGTTACTATATTTCTTAACACAACCCTTCCCTTTATCCCGTCTCACTTCCAATATGAAACGATTACAAAGATAACAACATTTCTTCTCATCTGTTCTTTTTTCCTGGTAAGAGTTGTTGTGTTTATTTGGCAGGTATGATAAACAATAGGACCAATTGGTTTAATTATATACGTATATTGATCATGAAGACTGGCCCAACAACTCTTAAGTCTTGTTGTGGGCATCATGATTTCAATTCATCAATTCTGCAGATTTTTTCAAACCAAACGAAACTGCAATGATTCAATGAATGAATCCCCCTATTTGGTGATAATGCTAAAATGTTTTTTTTTCCTTGTGGACGGTTAGTGGTTGCCAACTTCTCATGGATAATAAAACTCATAATTAAATGGGAACGTGAACTATTTGTCAGTCAATCGTGAATATGATTCAAGACCACTTTGTCATTTTTATTACAAAATTTATGTCAAGTCGGCATTGTTTTTTATTCATAAACAAAAATTATTTACAAATAAAATCTTTAGCTAAACTTTTCGGACGGCAATGAAAAACAATATCGCTGACTTTATTGTTCCGGCAAATCATCGACTTGAATTGTATGATACGATGTTAAAAGAAGAAAACGAACTAAATTATTCACACACAACCAATAATATAATATTATACAAAAAATTAGCAGAAACAATATTTGTTTATAAACATTTTTCAGAAATTTCGAATTAAGAAGAATAGAAAGATAAAAATCTTCAAAGTCTCATCTCAATTTGGGCTCAAGAATTAACGAACAAACTAGGGGCACAAACAAAGAAGTAGAAAAAAGGGCGGGGAAGACGTAAAAAGCTATTTCAACCCCAAACAATTTTTGAAAATCGATCAATTAAGACCCGCCAACAGAAACACTCAGTCAGATACCGGATTTGGGGAGCCTGATGATGAATGCGAAACCTCCTCGATGAGTCTGGTGACATTGGCCATGGTAGGACGACTATCAGGGTACTGAGCCGTACAGCTCATACCAATCTTCAAGAGCCGGATAATGTTCTCATTGCCCTCGGTTTGGTACCTTGTGAGCTCTGGGTCAAACACATCGGTCGGTGATTGTTGATCGGTAATAGATTGGACCCATCTTGGCAAATCCACACCTTCTTCGTTCAGTTGCTGATGTGTTGGTGACTTCCCTGCAATGCAATGTTACCATGTTAAAGCCTCCTAAAACACACAGTTACTCTGTTTTTTCTGTTTGTTTTACCTGTGAGGAGTTCAAGGATTAGGACACCGAAGCTGTAAACATCAGCTTTTTGAGAGATTTTGCGAGCATCGGTGACTTCAGGGGCACGGTAGCCATCGATACGGTTAGGCGCAGATGTGGAGCTAATGATAGGCGCTAGACCGTAATCAGAAACCTTAGCTTCATATGAATTAGACAAGAGTATGTTTGAAGACTTGATGTTTCCATGAGATGTTGTCGAATCACGCGAATGTAGATAACTAATCGCTCTTGCAGCTCCCAATGCTATACCGGCTCTAGTTTCCCAGTTCAACGGAGTCCTCCCGTTCCCTTTGTTCCCTGATCCAATAAGAAAAACATAAACCAATCCCATCACGATCATGAACTACATACAACTAACTGAACCAAACAACTTAGCATTTAGCTAAAACTAAGAAAGGTGATTTTCGATATATTTTTTTACCGTGCAATAGCGCAGACAAGCTTCCTCTAGGCATGTACTCAGAGACAAGAAGCTTCTCGTCTCGGCTGAAGTAATAAGCGATCAGAGTCACGAGATTGGGATGACTCATCGACCCCAAACTCTGCAGCCTCTCTCTGAAATCTTTCTCAGGCACAACAACGTCTCGTAACCGTTTCACAGCAACCACCAATCCATGCTCAAAGCTCGCCTTATACGAAGACCCGACCGTCCCCTTCCCGAGAACCTCAGCCGAAGCCTTGAGCAACCCATCCAAATCGAACTCCCCGAACGACTTCACGAAAAAGGTCAAGTCTTTACTCACCGCCCCGCTCTCCGCCGGAGGGACGTTTCTCGCCGTCGATTCCTTCGGTACGGCGGAGGTCGTGGCTGCGGCGGCGGCGGCGGAGACGGGAGCTTCGACGTTTCTCGACGGACCGTTCTCTTCTTTCTTCTTCCTCTTGCAGAGACAGAAGAGAAGCAAGAGAAGCAGCAACAGACCCGCAACGCATCCGATGACAATCCCGGCGATAGCTCCGGCGGATAGCTTGTCGCTATCTTTCTTGCCAGACGACGACGGAGAAACCGGCGGAGGAGAAACGGGGCTTCCGGCGTCGCCTTGGCAAGGGTTTAAGGGCTTCCCACAGAGATCGTTCCCTACGAAAGCGGTTATAGGAAAACCCGACAGAGAATCCGGAACCGACCCGTTTAACCGATTGGAGGAAACATTGAACTGCTGAAGAGTGATGGTGATCTCAGGGATCGGACCGGTGAGCTGATTCCTCTCCAAGTAGAGCGTAACCAACCGGGTCGCGTTATTCACATCACCCGGGATCCGACCCGAGAAGCCATTCTCCCCGAGATTGATCCTGATGATTCCGGGGAGCGCGAATAGAAACGGCGGAATCTCGCCGGAAAAGGCGTTACCTTGGAGATACAAGTAACGGAGGCGGAGGAGGTTGGAGAAATCCGGAGGGATTGGACCGGAGAGGGAGTTGAATCGGAGAGAGAGGGTTTGGAGCTCGGTCAGATTGCCGATTCCTCCGACGGGTAACGACCCGAATAAACCCGCTCCGGGTAATCGGAGGGCGGTGACCCGACCCGAGTCGCAGTGGACTCCGTGCCAGGTGCAGGGAGAGGAGGCGCTCGTGTCCCACAGCAGAGGACGGCCGCGGACGCCGCTGCGGAGGAGGAGTAGCGCTCGCCGGTCGGAGTCTAGATCTGAAGTCGCCGCCGCGAGGAGGAGGAAGAAGACGAAGAGAGAGTACTTCATCGTCTCCTGAGTAGTGTTCGAAGAGAGAGAGAGAGAGAGAGAGAGAGAGGTATGGGTTTGAATTGAAAGAGAGGCGTTTTACATTGACTGTTTGAGCTCTCCCTCTCTCTCTTTCTCTAAGGCCGGCTAACGAAAGAGAGAGAACATAATTGCAGAAGAAGAACGGAAAATAAAAAAATAAAAAAGTTAGTGCTTGGGGTTTTTATTTTTTCCTTTTTGACAAAAAGTTAAGAGAATCTTATGTAATAAAAACATGACAGCTATGTGACAAAAGAACTAGAAAAGTTAATGACAAGGTTATGAATAGGTGTAACGATTAAATTAAATCATATTCTACTGGTGTCCGCGCATTATTACATTAATGATGACGATAAAAATACCGTTACCATGTTCACTTTTACTGTTTGCAGTAAAGTTTTGTAGACGTTTAAAGTTAAAAGACAATAGATTAGCTTAAATAAAAATGTTTTTTGTTTGTTTGTTTCTTCAGGTTGAGTGTCATCATCAACAAACTTGTCTTATGAATATGTCTAACCCAACCGTTGACAAATATTGCCTGACTGAGACATTGTTTTAAATCAATTTATGTATTTTCTCATCTAATTCTTTGAAAAACTACTCCTGACATTGACATATGATTAAGTTTTAAATGTAGTTGCATAACTGTCATAGGAAATAGAAATGGTCATCACAAAGCTAATTAGAGATGTCTATATATGCTGGAGTTTGTGACTGGTTCAAATTTTTGTTTGTCCATATGTTTGATACCATTTTCTAAATACATATGCATGTTTCTTCAGTTAGAGGTTTATTCTTTTTAGTTTTGGAGTTAAACCGAATAAATTTCAGTGTAAAATTAGATAAAATCTTCACGAACCGAAACCTAACCGATATTAACCAACAAACTTTCAAAGTTCGATACAAGCCAGATGATTATTATAAATGCTGACCTCTCCAACACATTCTATAACTCGGTCTTAACCTCATCTTCATGGCTATCATGACCATGTTTATCCAAATAAGAGACCGCCATGGCTGCGTGAAGAGCTGCGCCAAGAGGAAGAGCTTCTTCATCAACAAAGAAGTAAGGAGAATGAAGCGGCTTACCAGCTCCTAGCGTCTCATTCTTTATCCCCAGCACGAATATAGCAGCCTTAGTCCTCTGAGTGAAGAAGCTGAAGTCCTCTGCTCCCATCGTCACCGGAAAATCATGGAAGTTGTTCTTTCCGATCATCGCTTCCGCTACTTCTTTTCCGTGCTCGTACACCCCCTCGTCGTTCTTCATCACCGGGTGAAGCGACGGCTCTTTCTCTCCGAAATCTACTTCTGCTTTGCATTGGTACACCGAGGCTTGTGCCTCTGCTATCTGCATCATCATCGTTATCATCACCATCAACAAGACTGTATTAAAGAACAACGTGTAAACTAATCTCATTACCTCTTTGATTCGTCTTTGGATAAATAGAAGCCCATCGTTGCTTAGGCTTCTGAAAGTTCCTCCAAATTTTGCAAACTGCGGTATAACATTTTGAGCATGGCCTCCTTGAATGTATCCAACTGTAACCACCTGAAAAATAAAAACATTCAAAGCTGTGTTGATTCTGATTTTATCAAACAGACTTACACCGTGTTACAAAAAAAAAAAAAAAACTTACACCGGCTTCAAGAGGATCCATTTCCCGCGAAACAATCTGTTGCAAGGCGACAACGGCGGAAGAAGCTGCGAGAACAGGGTCTTTAGACAAGTGCGGTGTAGCTGCGTGGCTACCTTGACCGCGAACGGTGACTGTGAACAGCCCTGCACCTGCAAGAACGGTCCCAGGCCTAGAGCCGATACCACCAGATGGGGTCGTTGGAAAGACATGCACGCTGAGAATCCCATCTAAGTCGTCTAGAATGTCGTCTTTTAGCATTTCAATTGCACCTCCGTAGCCTTCTTCGCCTGGTTGAAACACAAGTTTCACAGTCCCCTTTTTACCAAAGAAAAAAACAAGTTTCATTCACCAGATGAGAATCTGACCCACATCAAAGTTACACATCTTGATTTCTGAGCACAAACTAAAATCCATAAAACTTATTACTATTGTGTGCATGTGTCTACACAGTATTGTTTCATTCATTTAGAATCCAGAAAAAGAATAAAAACAACCAAATAAAATCTGAGAATTTTCACATTTGGTTTGGTGGGCTAACAGTAAATCAATCATAACATATCACTATTGTTTTTACACATTGAACTATTGTTTCATTCATAACATATCAATGTTGTCTGGCCCATTTATATAAAGTTGACATTTTTATTGGTTCAGAATCACTAACTCTAATTAAGAAATTAATCAAAGCAAGAGAGAGAGAGAGACCTTGATGAGGTGTTTTCTGGACTGAAGAAGCTTAGCAGCACCAAGAAGCATAGCAACATGAGTATCATGACCACAAGCATGCATCTTTCCATCCACTTTGCTCTTCGATTCCCACTCCACTAATTCCTTTTTCTCCATCAAATATTTCATACTAATTAGTCAAAAGTAATTTTATAAAAAAATCAAAACATTGATGAGATTTCTTTCTTTTAAAGAAAAAAAAAACATAACAACAAAACCTGTAACGGAAGTGCGTCCATGTCGGCTCTGAGTCCAAAAACGGGTGTGGAGCCTGATCCAATCCAAGCCACCACGCCAGTCTTCGCCACAGGCCATTTATACTTCACTCCGAGTAAGTCAAGCTCGTCTCGAATGAGTTGACTCGTTTTGAACTCCTGAAACCCAGTCTCCGGGTTCTCGTGGATCCTCCTCCTGATTCCTCTCATCCACTCGAAGAACTCTGGTTCCTTCGCTGCGTCGAGCATCCCACGAGCTAGTGACTTGAGATCCGACCCTGAACCATAGCTCACAGCTGGAGACAGAAGAAAGAAGAAGAGAAAGAAGAGCCCTGAAAAATTCATGATTTTCAGAAGTTTCGACTGGAAGAAAGGTGAGGACTTTATTCTAACTAGATTTTCAACTAGTTTAGACACGAGTTTATATAAATAGATTAGTTTCATTTTTATACTTATTTTAAGATAACAAAGTATAACTGGTTTATACGTATTTTCATATGTAATTTTATTCAAATTATGCTACAAAATTATACCATTTAAATAACTATCATTGAGATATCCTTTGTTTGTGTATGTAAATGTTTAAGTGTATTTATAAACTTGTTTATATTGTTTATTGATCTTATTTAAGAAAAATATATCCACTGTTCTATGCATTAACTATTAGTATATTGCTATAAATATTTTTGTTACAACTTTATATATCTTTCTATTTGAATGACATAAAATTTTAATACATATACACAATATTTAGCTTTACTTTGTATTTACCAAACTTTTACAAGGAAAGTATAATTATTATGTATTTATTTTGTGCATATATGTATTTGAAATTCTTATATTTAATTCTTTTAAATTAATTTCTGAGAGTGTTATTAGGTTTTAATCATAATAATTATTTTGATGAAATTAAAATAGTAGTAAACATTATTTTTAGATATAAAAGGGGAAATAAAGATATACAACTTTAAAATATTGTTAATCAATATTTTATTTATTTAAATAAACATATGTAAATCTAAAATATTAGATATAACTTCAATTTGATCGACTTACAATAATAATTAAGGGTGGTATTATGACGTTTTATTATTTCACATCATATATCCTAAACTTAGATAATACAGTTTCCAATTAACAAATGTACAATGTTCCAGAAAATATCAATATTATTTGTAAAAGTTATTAGAAACTTCAGTTAATTTATTTTGTAACCAACTTTAGATTTTTTTATGTTTTCGTATCTTTCAATAACATTTTTTTCTATCTTTCTGTGGTTAAATTCATCTGAGATCATTTTTAATCTTATATGCTATGTCAGTTGCTTTAATAAAGTTTGATAAGCATAGATCATATAACTTTTATAGGTGAATTACTAAAGACTTATGAAAGTAATCTTGTACTTTGCCTAATTCTTAATGACCATATTTTTTAAAAAAACTTGTAGATTATAAACTATTTAGGTTTGTTTCATAAAAACATATTTGAATAGTTCAGTGAATATTTTGATTATGATGTTAAAAAATGTATGTCAAAATTTATTAAAATTTTAATTGTTGATGAATAAATTACTATGTTAATTCATTTGATTGATAAAAGGCAGTTTGAAAACACAGTGATACACAACATGTTAACAATATATGTCATGCATAAGTGAATTATTATTACCATTACTTATGCTTAATAAAGTTTTGTAAGTTATTGTAGGATAAATAATTAATGGGTTCGATAAAAAAACCACAATCAAAATCAGTTAATTACACAACAGATATCCAGGACATATATACTGGAATTCAAGTAATAAGAAGAGAGAAAATGATAGCAAATTAATCAAAGGTGAATAACCTTACGTGTGTTTAGGAAAAAAAAAAGAATAACCTTACTTTTAGAATGTGGAGATGAGTCATTTGAATACAATGTATATAGATAAAGTCACTAGAATATTTACTTTGAATGGTAGGAACGTATTAGTATATCTCCAACTTTAGTCAATTTTCTCATTATAAAATAGAATTTAGAGTAATTTTTTTTAATAGTACTCTATTTTTACTTTATTATAGAGTGAAAATCTGTATACTCTAAATATAGAGTAATTTATTATTTTTGTTCATCGCTCTATTTTTTTTCTAAAATAAAATATCACTGAAGTAAATTTTGATTCCATAAAATTAACTACTTTATTTTAGAGTAAAAAATAAAATCAACCATTGAAAATGGTTTTAGAACAGCAGGATATTACCACAAATGTTCTAACACACTTCAACAATAAAGATCGGATCAAGTAGCAGTTTGTGATAGCTGGTTGCTCACAAGTTACATCTTTCACTAGTTCTAAAAGAAAACAAGGCTCAATTTCCATACGTTACGCATCTTTACTTACGATTACGATTTGATGATTTCAATGAAATTTAGACGAAGACAATGTAATAGTCAATCTCAATCGTCCTGGTGGTTAGATGTCTAATAGAAAATTAATATTTAATCGGATACGCTTATACCGTTTTCTTTAAAAAAATTGGATTGGAAAAATCATTTTGCTAAAATCTGATTTGTCGACTACGCTTATACCGTTTACACCGATTTCTAGAACACGGGTCAATCTAGAATAAGTAAATGTATACCCAAAAATTGTTGTTCCGGTATTGTAGTGAGTTAGTATCTGCCGCATTGCGAGCACTCTCATAAATAAGTTATACTTTTTTTGGTTAAATACTCTATATTTTAAGCTTATACTAGATTAGGACCCGCCCTAAAGGGCGGAAATTAATTTGTCAAATTTCAATTAATCATATATGGTATATATAATATGTGTATATAATATTATATATATTTTGTGTAACATTTATATATATATATACATATTAGACATATATATAATATTTTATTAAATATATATAGAATTTAATAGTGTTATAATTTGTGTTGTACTTGTTATTAGTTTGTATTTAATCTTCTTTCATTTTTAGTATAATAATTTGCCTTGTCACACTTTTTACCTTTTAACTTATACACATAGTTATGCCCTTTTTCAAAAAAAAAACTTATACACATAGTCTCGTAAAATATAATATATAAAAAAACATATTTAAAAAACCTACTGACCATATGCCACCATTATTTGGTTGTTTGAACAAAAAAAATTCATGTTCTTGCATAACTGTGTATGTTGTGATATGATGTAGGTGAAGAGTAAATATATGGAAGTAAAGTTAGTGATACAAACATGAGCCTATGTTGGTCTATGCCATAATTATTTGGTTTTTGGAAGATCAATGAGCATAAGCATACACGGTCTTTGTATGCTTACGTTGTAAATGAGTTGGATATTTTTGCTCTTATGTCTGGAATGATATGGAACTCGTTGATTTAAGAGTGGTTCAGTTTTATATGATCTAATTATATTAAGAGATTAACCAAAAATATTATAAAAGTGTTACTGGTTAGGTTTAACTAATCTATGTTGGTTAAGATTTGGTTTAATTTAAGTTGGTAGGTTGCATTGTATAGGAGGCATGATATATTCTAGCAACAACTATGAAAGAGTCCACAATTTAAATGAGAACTTCAAATAGTAGATAATCCCTAAATTAATAGATTAGATCTATTAGTATTGTCTAAAACTTTCTAATAACTTTATTCATTTTTATTAACGTATAATAAATTCTTTTTTAGCAATTAATTTATTAAAACTTCATATGCTACCTAAATAATTGGACTTACCACTATGAAATTTTTATTTTTGAGAGAAACATATACGTCAATAATTCCAAAACTTATTGACCATCATCTTATGTTAATATAGGATGCAACTATGCATTTAAACAAAATTTTCATATTTATTGTTTTTTTTTCAAAATTTGTGGTTTAACCTCTACGAAAATAAAAAAAATTTGTTAATTTTTCTATATACTAAAGTTTATTGTTAATTTCCCTATATACTGAATTTTATAATCATTAAAGTTGTTTAAAATTTTCTAACTGCATTATAAATTTGTATTAATCTATTATAAACTTTCTTCCAGGTACATAGACATCGTTCTAATTCTTAAACATTTTTTTAAATAGAACTTTATATGTTGCTTAAATTAGGAGACTAACCACTATTCTTTAAATAAATGGAAATAATAAAGGTTTCAAAATTCTTTGAACATTATCATATGTCAGTGTACAATGCATATATTTATTAAAACAATATTGTAATATATTTTTTTTTTTTGTCAAATTTTGTAGGTTACATTACAAAATGTTGAGTTTTAATGTAAATTTTGTAGGTTACATTAATTTTTTGTCAAATTTTTATAGGTTACCATTATAAAATCTTTATTTTCTAGAGTAACGGAGACAACAAATGATCTAAACCTATTTGACCATCATCTTATGTCAATGCTCTAAGAAACTATACACTAAAACTAGATTTTCATATTTTTAATTTTTTTTTCAAAATTTGTGGGTTAAACCCTTCAAAAATAATGAGTTTTCGGTAAATGCTATATATACTGAAGTTTATACTCTTCACTTTAGTTTAAAAAATTGAAACCACATTGTTGTCAAAAAAAAAAAAAATTGAAACCACATTCTACATTTGAATTAATGTATTCTAAACTATCTTTCATGGTATATATATGATTCATTCTAATTTTTAATATTTAGTTTACTAATACTGCCCAGATTAGTGGAATTAGCAATATAAAATCTTCATTATCTAGAGAAACAGAGACAACAGAGGTTCTAAACTCTTTGACCGTCATCTTACGTTAGTACTCGATGAAACTATACAGTAAAACGAGATTTTCATATTTTTGAAAATTATCCAAAATCCGTGGGTTAACCCCTTATAAAATAATGAGTTTTCGGTAAATGCTCTATATACTGAATTTATACTCTTCACTTTTGTTTAAAATTTTCAAACCACATTTTATATTTGAATTAATGTATTCTAAACTATCTTTCATTGTACATATGAATCATTCTATTTTTTTAATATTTAGTTTACTAAAATTTCATATACTCATAGATTAGTGGAATTAGCATTATAAAATCTACATTATCTAGAGATACAGAGACAACAAAGATTCTAAACTCTTTGACCATCATCTTATGTTAGTGATCTATGAAACAATACACTAAAAACAGATTTTCATATTTTTGAAATTTTTTCAAAATCCGTGGGTTAACCCCTTCTAAAATAGTGAGTTTTCGGTAAATGATCTATATACTGAAGTTTATACTCTTCACTTTTGTTTAAAATTTTCAAACCACATTCGAAATTTGAATTAATGTATTCTGAACTATCTTTCATGGGCTATATGAATCATTCTAATTTTTTAATATTTAATTTGGTAAAATTTCATATACTGCCAAGAATAGTGGAATTACACTTATAAATTTTTTATTATCTAGAGAAACAGAGACAACAAAGGTTCTAAACCTCTTTGAACATCATCTTATGTCAGTGCTCTAAGAACCTATACACTAAAACCAGATATTCAGAATTTTGATTTTTATTTCAAAATCCGTGGGCTAACACCTTCAAAAATAATGAGTTTTCGGTAAATCATCTATATACTGAAGTTTATACTCTTCACTTTAGCTTAAAAATTAAAAACCAAATTTTACATTTGAAATAATGTATTCTAAACTATCTTTCATAGTATATAAGAATTATTCTAATTTTTTAATATTTAGTTTACAAAAATTTTATATACTGTCCAGATTAGTGGAACCAGCTTTATAAAATCTACATTATCTAGAGAAACGGAGACAACCGAGGTTCTAAAGTCTTGACCATCATCTTACGTTAGTGCTAGATGAAACTATACACTAAAACCAGATTTTCATATTTTTGAATTTTTTTTCAAAATTCGTGGGTTAACCCCTTCAAAAATATTGAGTTTTCGGTAAATGCTCTATATACTGAAGTTTATACTCTTCACTTTTGTTTAAAAATTTCAAACCACATTGGACAATTGAATTTATGTATTCTAAACTATCTTTCATGGTATATAGGAATCATTCTAATTTTTTAAAATTTCATATACTGCCCAGATTAGTGGAATTAGTATTATAAAATATTCATTATCTAGAGAAAGAGAGACAACAGAGGTTCTAAACTCTTTGACCATCATCTTATGTTAGTGCTCGATGAAACTATACAATAAAACCAGATTTTCATAGTTTTGAAAATTTTCCAAAATCCGTGGGTTAAAACTCCTTCAAAAATAGTGAGTTTTCTGTAAATGCTCTATATACTTAAGTTTATACTCTTCACTTTAGTTTAAAAATTTCAAACCACATTGGACAATGGAATTAATATATTCTAAACTATGTTTCATGGTATATAGAAATCATTCTTATTTTTTAATATTTATTTTACTAAAATTTCATATACTGCCCAAATTAGTGAAATTAGCATTATAAAATCTTCATTACCTAGAGAAACAGGGACACAGATGTTCTAAACTCTTTGACCATCATTTTATGTTAGTTCTCGATGAAACTATACACTTAAAACAGATTTTCATAGTTTTGAAATTTTTCCAAAATCTGTGAGTTAACCCTTTCAAAAATAATGAGTTTTCGATAAATTCTCTAAATACTGAAGTTTATACTCTTCACTTTGGTTCAAAAGTTTCAAACCACATTCTACATTTGAATTAATGTATTCTAAACTATCTTTCATGGTATATAAGAATCATTTTAATTTTCAAATATTTAGTTTACTAAAATTTCATATACTAACCAGATTAATGGAATTACAATTATAAAATCATCATTATCTTGAGAAACGAAGAAAACAGAGGTTCTAAACTCTTTGACCATCATCTTATGTTAGTGCTCGATGAAACTATACAATAAAACCAGATTTTCATATTTTTGAAAATTTTCCAAAATCTGTGGGTTAACCCCCCCTTCTAAAATAATGAATTTTCGGTAAATTCTCTAAATACTGAAGTTTATACTCTTCACTTTAGTTTAAAAATTTCAAACAACATTATACATTTGAATTAATGTATTCTAAACTATCTTTCATGGTATATAGAATTTTTTTTTTTTAAATTTAGTTTACTAAAATTTCATATCCTGACTAGATTAGTGAAATTACCATTATAAAATCTTCATTATCTAGAGAAACGAAGACAACAGAGGTTCTAAACTCTTTGACCACCATCTTATGTTAGTGCTAGATGAAACTATACAAGAAAACCAGATTTTCATATTTTTGAAATTTTCCAAAATCCGTGGGTTAACCCCTTCTAAAATAATGAGTTTTCGGTAAATTCTCTAAATACTGAAGTTTATACTCTGCACTTTAGTTCAAAAATTTCAAACCACATTCTACATTTGAATTAATGTATTCTAAACTATCTTTCATTGTTTATTGGATTCATTTTAATTTTTTAATATTTAGTTTACTAAAATTTCATATACTGAATAGATTAGTGGAATTACAATTATAAAATCTTCATTATCTTGAGAAACGAAGACAACAGAGGTTCTAAACTCTTTGACCATTATCTTATGTTAGTGCTCGATGAAACTATACAATAAAACAAGATTATCATATTTTTAAATTTTTTCCAAAATCCGTGAATTAACCCCTTCTAAAATAATGAGTTTTAGGTAAATTCTCTAAATACTGAAGTTTATACTCTGCACTTTACTTCAAAAATTTCAAACCACATTTTACATTTGAATTAATGTATTCTAAACTAACTTTCTATGTTTATAGGAATCATTTTAATTTTTTAATATTTAGTTTACTAAAATTTCATATACTGTCTAGATTATTGGAATTACGATTATAAAATCTTCATTATCTAGAGAAACGAAGACAACAAAGGTTCTAAACTCTTTGACCATCATCTTATATTAGTGTTCGATGAAACTATACAATAAAACAAGATTTTCATATTTTTGAAAATTTTCCAGAATTCGTGGGTTAACCCCTTATAAAATAATGAGTTTTCGGTTAATGCTCTATATACTGAAGTTTATATTTTTCACTTTTGTTTAAAAATTTCAAACCACAATTGAAATTAAATTAATTTATTCTAAACTATCTTTCATGGTATATAGAAATATTTAGTTTACAAAAATTTCATATACTGACCAGATTATGGAATAACAATTATAAAATCTTCATTATCTTGAGAAACGAAGACAACATAGGTTCTAAACTCTTTGAACATCATCTTATGTTAGTGCTCAATGGAAATATACAATAAAATCAGATTTTCATATTTTTGAAATTTTCTAAAATCCGTGGGTTGACCCCTTCAAAAAGAATGAGTTTTCTGTAAATTCTCTAAATACTGAAGTTTATACACTTCACTTTAGTTTAAAAATTTCAAACCACATTCTTAATTTAAATTAATGTATTCTAATCTATCTTTCATGGTATATAGAAATCATTCTAATTTTCTAATATTTAGTTTATTAAAATTTCATATACTAACCAAATTAGTGGAATTACAATTATAAAATCTTCATTATCTTGAGAAACAAAGACAACAGAGGTTCTAAACTCTTTGATCATCATCTTATGTTAGTTCTCGATTAAACTATACAATAAAACAAGATTTTCATATTTTTGAAAATTTTCCAAAACCCCTTCTAAAATAGTTAGTTTTTGGTAAATGCTCAATATACTGAAGTGTATACTTTTCACTTTTGTTTAAAATTTTCAAAACACAATCGACAATTGAATTAATTTATTCTAAACTATCATTCATGGTATATAGAAATATTTCTAATTTTCTAATATTTAGTTTACTAAAATTTCATATACTGTCTAGACTATTGGAATTACCATTATAAAATCTTCATTATCTAGAGAAACGAAGACAACAAAAGTTCTTAACTCTTTGAACATCATCTTATATTAGTGTTCGATGAAACTATACAATAAAACAAGATTTTCATATTTTTGAAAATTTTCCAGAATCCGTGGGTTAACTCCTTCTAAAATAATGAGTTTTCGGTTAATGCTCTATATACTGAAGTTTATACTTTTCACTTTTGTTTAAAAATTTCAAACCACAATTGAAAATTGAATTAATTTATTGTACACTATCTTTCATGGTATATAGAATTATTTGTTTACAAAAATTTCATATACTGACCAGATTATGGAATTACAATTATAAAATCTTTCTTATCTTGAGAAACGAAGTCAACAGATGTTCAAAACTCTTTGAACATCATCTTATGTTAGTGCTCAATGGAACTATACAATAAAACCAAATTTTCATATTTTTGAAATTTTTCTAAAATCTGTGGGATAACCCCTTCTAAAATAATGAGTTTTAGGTAAATTCTCTAAATACTGAAGTTTATACTCTGCACTTTACTTCAAAAATTTCAAACCACATTTTACATTTGAATTAATGTATTCTAAACTAACTTTCTATGTTTATAGGAATCATTTTAATTTTTTAATATTTAGTTTACTAAAATTTCATATACTGTCTAGATTATTGGAATTACCATTATAAAATCTTCATTATCTAGAGAAACGAAGACAACAAAGGTTCTAAACTCTTTGACCATCATCTTATATTAGTGTTCGATGAAACTATACAATAAAACAAGATTTTCATATTTTTGAAAATTTTCCAGAATTCGTGGGTTAACCCCTTATAAAATAATGAGTTTTCGGTTAATGCTCTATATACTGAAGTTTATATTTTTCACTTTTGTTTAAAAATTTCAAACCACAATTGAAATTGAATTAATTTATTCTAAACTATCTTTCATGGTATATAGAAATATTTAGTTTACAAAAATTTCATATACTGACCAGATTATGGAATCCCCTAGTCTATATTTGAGAAGTGATTTGACACATGTCTTCTTTACAATCGTTTTCACAAAAAAAATTATGACGTGGCTATTAAGATTGATGACATGTCATATGGTTAAATATGACATGGACAATTAATGCTCATATATATTTTTGGAAATTTTTTGAAAATATGGCAATAACTCATATATTACATTTAATATTGATTTATATTTTTGGTAAACTTTGTAGAATATGGTAATAACTCATAAATCATTACTAAAATAAATATATTCAAATATGCATTTTGAATTTAGAAATATTATATAATTTTTCTTTTATAATTATGAAAATTTTATTATCAAAAATTTTCTAAATTTTCTGAATTAAAAAAAAATCGTAATATCATTAGTTTATTTTAGATATCTACAGATATTCGAAATATTATATAATTTCCTTTTATAATTATAAAATTTTTATTATCTAAAATTTTCTAAATTTTTTTAATTTAAAAAAAAAATCGTAACATCATTAGTTTCTTTTAGATATCTACAAATTATATAAATATTATTTAGTTTTAATTTTTGATAACTATACAATTTTATATGATTTTTAGTAATTTTATACAAGTTGATTTAATACATTTAACCAAATGAAATAAATAATTTTTTATCTAAGATTTTAACTTTATATATATGTATACATATATATTCTTAAATATAATTTAAAATAAAAAAAATATTTTCTCTTAATTTTATGCTTAATTAATGATATTTATATTAATTATTGATCAAAATAATAAAATATATAATATTAATAAATTACATTTTAAAATATAAAATTTTACTTTTAAAAAATTCATCACTCCACATAGTACAGAAAAACACATAGATTAATAATTCTGACATGGCTACTAAAATATGACATGAAAGGAGTAATACCAGCACGAAGATCGTCGTCTTGGGCGGTGGGGGGGAGAAGACCTAAATCATCATCGCAATTTGCAATCCTCCTCCTTTTCTTTGCGGCCCAACCATTTTAAATAGATTAATATGACATGGACAATTATATTTAATGTTAATTTATATTTTTGGTAAACTTTTTAAAATATGGCAATAACTCATATATTATATTTATTGTCGGTTTATATTTTTTGACTTTTTAAAAATATGGTGATAACTCATAAATCATCATTAAAATAAATATATTTAATTATGGCATTTTCAAATTTCGAAATATCATTTAAATTAAAAATATTTCAAAAGTATATACATATTTTTAGAAAATTATGAAAATTAAATCATAAAATCAAATTAAATCGTAAAATCATTAGTTTATTATATATATCTACAGATTTTATAAATATTGTTTAATTTTAATTTTTGACAATTATGCAATTTTACATATTTATTAAATTTATTTAATTAAAATAAATAGATAGAAAAATCTACCTAAGATTATAATTTTAAATATATACATGCACATTCTTAAATATAATTCAAAATAAACAAAATTGTTTTTATCTTAATTTTTAATGTTCAGTAAAATCAAATTTATATTAAAATATTGATAAGAAAAAAGGAAAATTTATAATATTAATAAAAAATTCAAACCACAATTGAAAATTGAATTAATTTATAGTAAACTATCTTTCATGGTAAATAGAATTATTTTGTTTACAAAAATTTCATATACTGACCAGATTATGGAATTACAATTATAAAATCTTCCTTATCTTGAGAAACGAAGTCAACAGATGTTCAAAACTCTTTGAACATCATCTTATGTTAGTGCTCAATGGAACTATACAATAAAACCAAATTTTCATATTTTTGAAATTTTTCTAAAATCTGTGGGATAACCCCTTCTAAAAGAATGAGCTTTCCGTAAATTCTCTAAATACTGAAGTTTATACACTTCACTTTGGTTAAAAAATTTCAAACCACATTCTTAATTTAAATTAATGTATTCTAAACTATCTTTATGGTATATAGAAATCATTCTAATTTTCTAATATTTAGTTTACGAAAATTTCATATGCTGACCAAATTAGTAGAATTAAAATTATAAAATCTTCATTATCTTGAGAAACGAAGACAACAGAGGTTCTAAACTCTTTGACCATCATCTTATGTTAGTGCTCGATGAAACTATACAATAAAACGAGATTTTCATATTTTTGAAAATTTTCCAAAATCCGTGGGTTAACCCCTTCTAAAATAATTAGTTTTCGGTAAATTCTCAATATACTCAAGTTTATACTTTCACTTTTTTAAAAAAATTTCAAAACACAATCGAAAAATTGAATTAATTTGTTCTAAACTATCTTTCAAGGTATATAGAAATATTTCTAATTTTCTAATATTTAGTTTACTAAAATTTCATATATTGACTAAATTATTGGAATTACAATTATAAAATCTTCATTATCTTGAGAAACGAAGACAACAGAGGTTCTAAACTCTTTGACCATCATCTTATGTTAGTGCTTGATGAAACTATACAATAAAACCAGATTTTTATATTTTTAAAAATTTTCCAAAATCCGTGGGTTAACCAACCCCCTTCTAAAATAATGAGTTTTCGGTAAATTCTCTAAATACTGAAGTTTGTAATCTTCACTTTAGTTTAAAAATTTCAAACCACATTCTATATTTGAATTAATGTATTCTAAACTATCTTTCATGGTATATAGAAATCACTCTAATTTTCTAATATTTAGTTTACTAAAATTACATATATTGACCAAATTAGTGGAATTACAATTATAAAATCTTCATTATCTTGAGAAACGAAGACAACAGAGGTTCTAAACTCTTTGAACATCATCTTATGTTAGTGCTCGATGAAACTATACAATAAAACGAGATTTTCATATTTTTGTAAATTTTCCAAAATCCGTGGGTTAACCCCTTCTAAAATAATTAGTTTTCGGTAAATGCTCAATATACTGAAGTTTATACTTTTCACTTTTGTTTAAAATTTTCAAAACACAATCGACAATTGAATTAATTTATTCTAAACTATCTTTCATGCTATATAGAAATATTTCTAATTTTCTAATATTTAGTTTACTAAAATTTCATACACTGACCAGATTATTGGAATTACAATTATAAAATCTTCATTATCTTGAGAAACAAAGAAAACAGAGGTTCTAAACTCTCTGACCATCATCTTATGTTAGTGCTCGATGAAACTATACAATAAAACCAGATTTTCATATTTTTTAAATATTTCCAAAATCCGTGGGTTAACCCCTTCTAAAATAATGAGTTTTCGGTAAATTCTCTAAATACTGAAGTTTATACTTTTCACTTTTGTTTAAAAATTTCAAACAACAATCGACAATTAAATTAATGTATTCTAAACTATCTTTCATGGTATATAGAAATCATTCTAATTTTCTAATATTTAGTTTACTAAAATTTCATATACTGACCATATTAGTGGAATTACAATTCTAAAATCTTTATTATCTTGAGAAACAAAGACAACAGATGTTATAAACTCTTTGACCATCATCTTATGTTAGTGCTCGATGTAATTATTCAATAAAACCAGATTTTAATATTTTTGAAAATTTTCCAAAATCCGTGGGTGAATCCTTTCTAAAATAATTAGTTTTCGGTAAATTCTCTAAATACTGAAGTTTATACTCTGCACTTTAGTTCAAAAATTTCAAACCACATTCTACATTTGAATTAATATATTCTAAACTATCTTTCATTGTTAATAGGAATCATTTTATTTTTTTAATATTTAGTTTACTTAAATTTCATATACTGACTAGATTAGTGGAATTACCATTATAAAATCTTCATTATCTAGAGAAACGAAGACAACACAGGTTATAAACTCTTTGACCATCATCTTATATTAGTGCTCGATGGAACTATACAATAAATCCAGATTTTTAAATTTTGGAAATTTTTCCAAAATTCATGGGAACCCCTTCTAAAATATTGAGTTTTTGGTAAATGCTCTATATACTGAAGTTTATACTTTTCACTTTTGTTTAAAAATTTCAAACCACAATCGACAATTGAATTAATTTATTTTAAACTAACTTCCATGGTATATAGAAATCATTCTAATTTTCTAATATTTAGTTTACTAAAATTTCATATACTGACCAGATTAGTGGAATTACATTTATAAAATCTTCATTATCTTGAAAAACGAAGATAACAGAGGTTCTAAACTCTTTGACCATCATCTTACGTTAGTGCTCGATGAAATATACAATAAAACCAGATTTTCATAGTTTTGAATTTTTTTTCAAAATCCGTGGGTTAACCTCTCCTAAAATAATGAGTTTTCGGTAAATTCTCTAAATACTGAAGTTTATACTCTTCACTTTAGTTTAAAAATTTCAAACCACATTCTACATTTGAATTAATGTATTCTAAACTATCTTTCATGGTGTATAGAAATAATCCTAATTTTCTAATATTTATTTTACTAAAATTTCATATACTGACCAAATTAGTGCTATTACAATTATAAAATCTTCATTATCTTGAGAAACGAAGACAACAGAGGTTCTAAACTCTTTGACCATCATCTTATGTTAGTGCTCGGTGAACGTATACAATAAAACGAGATTTTCATACTTTTGAAATTTTTCCAATATCCGTGGGTAACCCCTTCTAAAATAATTGGTTTTCGGTAAATGCTCAATATACTGAAGTTTATACTTTTCACTTTTGTTTAAAATTTTCAAAACACAATCGACAATTGAATTAATTTATACTAAATTATCTTTCTTTGTATATAGAAATATTTCTAATTTCTAATATTTAGTTTACTAAAAATTCATATACTAACGAGATTAGTGGAATTACAATTATAAAATCTTCATTATCCTAAGAAACAAAGACAACATATGTTCTAAACTCTTTGACCATCATCTTATGTTAGTGCTCGATGAAACTATACAATAATACCAGATTTTCATATTTTTGAACTTTTTCCAAAATCCGTGGGTTTAACCCCTTCTAAAATAATGAGTTTTCGGTAAATTCTCTAAATACTGAAGTTTATACTCTTCACTTTAGTTTAAAAATTTCAAACCACATTCTACATTTGAATTAATGTATTCTAAACTATATTTCATGGTATATAGGAATAATTTTAATTTTTTAAAATTTAGTTTACTAAAATTTCATTACTGACAAGATTAGTGGAATTACCATTATAAAATATTCATTATCCAGAGAAACGAAGACAACAGATGTTCTAAACTCTTTGACCATCATCTTATGTTAGTGCTCGATGAAACTGTACAGTAAAACCAGAGTTTTATATTTTTGCAATTTTTCCAAAATTCGTGAGTTAACCCCTTCTAAAATAATGAGTTTTCGGTAAATCTCTAAATACTGAAGTTTATACTCTTCACTTTATTTTAAAAATTTCAAACCACATTCTACATTTGAATTAATGTATTCTAAACTATATTTCATGGTATATAGGAATCATTTCAATTTTTAAAAATTTAGTTTACTAAAATTTCATTACTGACTAGATTAGTGGAATTACCATTATAAAATATTCATTATCTAGAGAAACGAAGACAACAGATGTTCTAAACTCTTTGACCATCATCTTATGTTAGTGCTCGATGAAACTATACAGTAAAACCAGATTTTTATATTTTTGCAATTTTTCCAAAATTCGTGAGTTAACCCCTTCTAAAATAATGAGTTTTCGGTAAATTCTCTAAATACTGAAGTTTATACTCTTCACTTTAGTTTAAAAATTTCAAACCACATTCTACATTTGAATTAATGTATTCTAAACTATATTTCATGGTATATAAGAATCATTTCAATTTTTTAAAATTTAGTTTACTAAAATTTTATATACTGACTAGATTAGTGGAATTATCATTATAAAATATTCATTATCTAGAGAAGCGAAGACAACAGAGGTTCTAAACTCTTTGAAAATCATCTTATGTTAGTGCTCGATGAAACTATAAATAATACCAGATTTTTATATTTTTGCAATTTTTCCAAAATCCGTGGGTTAACCCCTTCTAAAATAATGAGTTTTCGGTAAATTCACTAAATATTGAAGTTTATAATTATCACTTTTGTTTAAAATTTTCAAACCACATTCTACATTTGAATTAATGTGTTCTGAACAATATTTCATGGTATATATGAATCATTTTTATTTTCTTAAATTAGTTTACTAATTTCATAAACTGACAAGATTAGTTGAATTGCAATTATAAAATCTTCATTATCTTGAGAAACGAAGACAACAGAGGTTCTAAACTCTTTGACCATCAACTTATGTTAGTGCTCGATGAAACTATACAATAAAACGAGATTTTCATATTTTTGAAATTTTTCCAAAATCCGTGGGTTAACCCCTTTTAAAATAATTAGTTTTCGGTAAATGCTCAATATACTGAAGTTTATACTTTTCACTTTTGTTTAAAATTTTCAAAACACAATCGACAATTGAATTAATTTATTCTAAACTATCTTTCATGCTATATAGAAATGTTTCTAATTTTCTAATATTTAGTTTACTTAAATTTCATATACTGACCAAATTAGTGGAATTACAATTATAAAATCTTCATTATCTTGAGAAACGAAGACAACAGAGGTTCTAAACTCTTTAACCATCATCTTATGTTAGTGCTCGATGAAACTATACAATAAACGAGATTTTCATATTTTTGAAAATTTTCCAAAATCTGTGGGTTAACCCCTTCTAAAATAATTAGTTTTCGGTAAATGCTCAATATACTGAAGTTTATACTTTTCACTTTTGTTTAAAATTTTTAAAACACAATCGACAATTGAATTAATCTATTCTGAACTATCTTTAAAGGTATATAAAAATATTTCTAATTTTCTAATATTTAGTTTACTAAAATTTCATAAACTGACCAGATTATTGGAATTACAATTATAAAATCTTCATTATCTTGAGAAACTAAGAAAACAGAGGTTCTAAACTCTTTGACCATCATCTTATGTTAGTGCTCGATGAAACTATACAATAAAACCAGAGTTTCATATTTTTAAAATTTTTTCAAAATCCGTGGGTTACCCCTTCTAAAATAATGAGTACTCGGCAAATTCTCTAAATACTAAATTTTATTCTCTGCACTTTACTTCAAAAATTTTAAACCACATTCTACATTTGAATTAATGTATCCTAAACAACCTTTCATTGTTTATAGGAATCATTTTAATTTTTTAATATTTAGTTTACTAAATTTTCATATACTAACTAGATTAGGGGAATTACTATTATAAAATATTCATTATCTAGAGAAACGAAGACAACAAAGGTTCTAAACTCTTTAACCATCATCTTATGTTAGTGCTCAATGAAACTATACAATAAAACCAGATTTTCATATTTTTGAAAATTTTCCCAAATCCGTGGGTTAACCCCTTCTAAAATAATGATTTTTCGGTAAATGCTCTATATACTGAAGTTTATACTTTTCACTTTTGTTTAAAATTTTCAAACCACAATCAACAATTGAATTAATGTATTCTAAACTATCTTTCATGGTATATAGAAATCATTCTAATTTTCTAATTTTTAGTTTACTAAAATTTCATATACTGACCAGATTAGGGGAATTACAATTATAAAAGGGCAAATCTCTAAAATAGCACTTTTAAAGTTTTTATCACAAAAATAGCACTCAAAAAATGAAATGACCAAAATAGCACATTTTTGCTTTGTAATTTTTCATTTTTTTTTTTTTTTTGTTTTTAAAAATTTGAATACATTCCTACAACTCCACCTCTTACTGCTAAATCCTAAGTCTTAGATTAATTAACACAAGGGTTATAAATGTATATTTACCCTTTAATAAAACTTATTTTGGTCATTTTCTTCTTTGTGATGCTATTTTTGTGATAAAAATTTGGTTTGGTTCTATATTTGTCTTTTTCTAATTATAAAATCTTCATTATCTTGAGAAACGAAGACAACAAATGTTCTAAACTCTTTGACCATCATTATATGTTAGTGCTCGATGAAACTATACAATAAAACCAGATTTTCATATTTTTGAAATTTTTCCAAAATCCGTGGGTTAAGTTTTCGGTAAATTCTCTAAATACTGAAAGTTTATACTCTGCACTTTAGTTCAAAAATTTCAAACCACATTCTACATTTGAATTAATGTATTCTAAACTACCGTTCATTGTTTATAGGAACCATTTTAATTTTTTAATATTTAGTTTACTTAAATTTCATATACTGACTAGATTAGTGGAATTACCATTATAAAATCTTTATTATCTAGAGAAACGAAGACAACAAAGGTTCTAAACTCTTTGACTATCATCTTATTTTAGTGCTCGATGAAACTATACAATAAAACCAGATTTTCATATTTTTGAAATTTTTCCAAAATCCGTGGGTTAACGCCTTCTGAAATAATGAGTTTTCGGTAAATGCTCTATATACTGAAGTTTAAACTTTTCACTTTTGTTTAAAAATTTCAAACCACAATCGGCAATTGAATTAATTTATTCTAAACTAACTTTCATGGTATATAGAAATCATTCTAATTTTCTAATATTTAGTTTACTAAAATTTCATATACTGACCAGATTAGTGGAATTACAATTATAAAATCTTCATTATCTTGAGAAACGAAGACAAAAGAGGTTCTAAACTCTTTGACCATCATCTTATTTTAGTGCTCGATGAAACTATACAATAAAACCAGATTTTCATATTTTTGAAATTTTTCCAAAATCCGTGGGTTAACACCTTCTAAAATAATGAGTTTTCAGTAAATTCTCTAAATACTGAAGTTTATACTCTTCACTTTAGTTAAAAAATTTCAAACCACATTCTACATTTGAATTAATGTATTCTAAACTATCTTTCATGGTATATAAAAATAATTCTAATTTTCTAATATTTAGTTTACTAAAATTTCATATACTGACCAGTTTAGTGGAATTACAAATATAAAATCTTCATTATCTTGAGAAACAAAGACAACAGATGTTCTAAACTCTTTGACCATCATCTTATGTTAGTGCTCGATGAAACTATACAATAAAACCAGATTTTCATATTTTTGAATTTTTTCCAAAATCCGTGGGTTAACCCCTTCTAAAATAATGAGTTTTCGGTAAAAGCTCTATATACAGAAGTTTATACTTTTCACTTTTGTTTAAAAATTTCAAACCACAATCGACAATTAAATTAATTTATTCTAAACTATCTTTCATGGTATATAGAAATCGTTCTAATTTTCTAATATTTAGTTTACTAAAATTTCATATACTGACCAGATTAGTGGAATTACAATTATAAAATCTTCATTATCTTGAGAAACGAAGACAAAAGAGGTTCTAAACTCTTTGACCATCATCTTATTTTAGTGCTCGATGAAACTATACAATAAAACCAGATTTTCATATTTTTGAAATTTTTCCAAAATCCGTGGGTTAACCCCTTCTAAAATAATGAGTTTTCAGTAAATTCTCTAAATACTGAAGTTTATACTCTTCACTTTAGTTAAAAAATTTCAAACCACATTCTACATTTGAATTAATGTATTCTAAACTATCTTTCATGGTATATAAAAATAATTCTAATTTTCTAATATTTAGTTTACTAAAATTTCATATACTGACCAGTTTAGTGGAATTACAATTATAAAATCTTCATTATCTTGAGAAACAAAGACAACAGATGTTCTAAACTCTTTGACCATCATCTTATGTTAGTGCTCGATGAAACTATACAATAAAACCAGATTTTCATATTTTTGAAACTTTTCCAAAATCCGTGGGTTAACCCCTTCTAAAATAATGAGTTTTCGAAAAATGCTCTATATACAGAAGTTTATACTTTTCACTTTTGTTTAAAAATTTCAAACCACAATCGACAATTAAATTAATTTATTCTAAACTATCTTTCATGGTATATAGAAATCGTTCTAATTTTCTAATATTTAGTTTACTAAAATTTCATATACTGACCAGATTAGTGGAATTACAATTATAAAATCTTCATTATCTTGAGAAACAAAGACAACAGAGGTTCTAAACTCTTTGAACATCATCTTATGTTAGTTCTCGATGAAAATATACAATAAAACGAGATTTTCATATTTTTGAAATTTTTCCGAAATCCGTGGGTTAACCCCTTCTAAAATAATGAGTTTTCGGTAAATTCTCTAAATACTGAAGTTTATACTCTGCACTTTAGTTCAAAATTTTCAAATCGCATTCTACATTTGAATTAATCTATTCTGAACTATCTTTAAAGGTATGTAAAAATATTTCTAATTTTCTAATATTTAGTTTACTAAAATTTCATAAACTGACCAGATTATTGGAATTACAATTATAAAATCTTCATTATCTTGAGAAACTAAGAAAACAGAGGTTCTAAACTCTTTGACCATCATCTTATGTTAGTGCTCGATGAAACTATACAATAAAACCAGATTTTCGTATTTTTAAAATTTTTCCAAAATCCGTAGGTTAACCCCTTCTAAAATAATGAGTACTCGGCAAATTTTCTAAATACTAAATTTTATTCTCTGCACTTTACTTCAAAAATTTTAAACCACATTCTACATTTGAATTAATGTATTCTAAACAACCTTTCATTGTTTATAGGAATCATTTTAATTTTTTAATATTTAGTTTACTAAAATTTCATATACTAACTAGATTAGGGGAATTACCATTATAAAATCTTCATTATCAAGAGAAACGAAGACAACAAAGGTTCTAAACTCTTTGACCATCATCTTATGTTAGTGCTCAATGAAACTATACAATAAAACCAGATTTTCATATTTTTGAAAATTTTCCAAAATCCGTGGGTTAACCCCTTCTAAAATAATGATTTTTCGGTAAATGCTCTATATACTGAAGTTTATACTTTTCACTTTTGTTTAAAATTTTCAAACCACAATCAACAATTGAATTAATGTATTCTAAACTATTTTTCATGGTATATAGAAATCATTCTAATTTTCTAATTTTTAGTTTACTAAAATTTCATATACTGACCAGATTAGTGGAATTACAATTATAAAAGGGCAAATCTCTAAAATAGCACTTTTTAAGTTTTTATCACAAAAATAGCACTCAAAAAATAAAATGACCAACATAGCACATTTTTGCTTTGAAATTTTTCATTTTTTTTTTGTTTTTAAAAATTTGAATACATTCCTACAACTCCACCTCTTAACGCTAAATCCTAAGTCTTAGATTAATTAACACAAGGGTTATAAATGTATATTTACCCTTTAATAAAACTTATTTTGGTCATTTTCTTCTTTGTGATGCTATTTTTGTGATAAAAATTTGGTTTGGTGCTATATTTGTCTTTTTCTAATTATAAAATCTTCATTATCTTGAGAAACGAAGACAACAAATGTTCTAAACTCTTTGACCATCATTATATGTTAGTGCTCGATGAAACTATACAATAAAACCAGATTTTCATATTTTCGAAATTTTTCCAAAATCCGTGGGTTAAGTTTTCGGTAAATTCTCTAAATACTGAAGTTTATACTCTGCACTTTAGTTCAAAAATTTCAAACCACATTCTACATTTGAATTAATGTATTCTAAACTACCGTTCATTGTTTATAGGAATCATTTTAATTTTTTAATATTTAGTTTACTTAAATTTCATATACTGACTAGATTAGTGGAATTACCATTATAAAATCTTTATTATCTAGAGAAACGAAGACAACAAAGGTTCTAAACTCTTTGACTATCATCTTATTTTATTGCTCGATGAAACTATACAATAAAACCAGATTTTCATATTTTTGCAATTTTTCCAAAATCCGTGGGTTAACGCCTTCTCAAATAATGAGTTTTCGGTAAATGCTCTATATACTGAAGTTTAAACTTTTCACTTTTGTTTAAAAATTTCAAACCACAATCGGAAATTGAATTAATTTATTCTAAACTAACTTTCATGGTATATAGAAATCATTCTAATTTTCTAATATTTAGTTTACTAAAATTTCATATACTGACCAGATTAGTGGAATTACAATTATAAAATCTTCATTATCTTGAGAAACGAAGACAAAAGAGGTTCTAAACTCTTTGACCATCATCTTATTTTAGTGCTCGATGAAACTATACAATAAAACCAGATTTTCATATTTTTGAAATTTTTCCAAAATCCGTGGGTTATAACCCCCCCTTCTAAAATAATGAGTTTTCAGTAAATTCTCTAAATACTGAAGTTATACTCTTCACTTTAGTTTAAAAATGAGAAATTGCCACTAATACCATTTTTAAGGTACCAATTTTCATGTTTACACTAACCAACTTTACCCTTAAAAATTTAATAGGTAAAATACTATTATACCCCTAATTGATCAAACATAAACATAGTATCTTTCTCCCACGATTTCTTCAAATTTCAGTTTCACCAATAACAGTCTATCAAATTATCTTCGGTGATCAAATCCGGCGAGATTCAACTATTCCGACGAGTTCTCCAGCGAGATTCGACGACGCTGACGAGTTTTCCGGCGAGATTTGATGACGCCGACGTCCGGTGAGATTTGACGAAGACTTCAATCTCAAACGGACAGAACAAGACGATCTCTTACCACGAACGCGTAACAAAGGTGAGAGGATAATATATGGTGATTTCGTCACTTTCTGCAATTTTAGCTTGATTTCTAATAATCGATCAGTTTCTGGGAAGGAAGACGAAGCTTTTCTCATGAGGTTTTAAAAATCTCAAATTTATAAAACCTTATAAATATTATCGATGAGGAACTTAGTGTTATGTATTATCGTCTTTTGATGTATCTTGTTGATCCTTCAAGCTTTGAGTATTTTTGTGTTGAATATATTTTTACTCATACTAACTTACATTTCTTTTTTTCCAAATCTTTGTCCCGCGATCAAATTGGGAGTTGCTCCAAACGAAATCACCACTGAACTTGCTATCTCTGGCGAACTTGGCGAGATGTAGACGCGATCCGGCGAACAGAGGAAGAAGATTAGCGAAGGTGTCAAGATAATTTGAGAATGAAGCATCGAAGAACGTGATTTCTCTCTTCTACTTTTATTTTTCAGAAAATGATTTGTTTAATTAATTTCAGGTTGAAAATTTTCAAACATGATCTGTTTATGTGATGTTGACGAAAGTGTTGATATTGAAATTGAAAATTTACTCTGTGATATTTATAAATCCTTATAAATTTCATATTATAGAAAAACATACTATTTCTATAAGTTTTGATGTTTGAATATATATTGGGATATAATTCATTGGGATTTCACTGTTGATAAAGAAAGAGAAGGTTCAATTAGTGTTATTTCTAAAGATATATCTCACAAAGAGTTGATTAGGGTAGTTCTAAAAGAGGTACCAAATTTTATTTTGGAGCCAAGGCATTGACCAAGTGGATTTTGTGTTGCTTAGAAGTGGTAGCTCACAGATTCTATTCACTGAATCAAGTATTTCTCAGGAACTTGTGTTTGGATTTTCCCAAAAGTAGAGCCTACATTCATTTTAGATGTGGAAGAGTTGATTCAAAAGTCACTTGAAGTTGCTGGCTTTGTTGCACACCAACTGTTTGAAGAAATGATTTTAAGAGGAAGGTGGTTGTTTGTGACGACATCAATAATAGTTTTGGATGGGATAACTTTTTTGGTGATGATGAAGAGATGCTAAGTGTTTATGCTACTGACGTTGAAGAGCTTGTGCTCCTGAAAAGTTTCCAAAACATGAAGGTTTAAGTTCAGAATTAGCTCGAGTACTATGGAGAGCAGACAATTATTTCTTAAAAATGATTTATAAGCCTCTATAAAACGTTATAAGACTTAATAAAATAATTACCTTTTGATATTCTACAAATCTTTATAAATGAATTTATAAATCCTTATTTATAAATAACTTTAAATATTCTTATAAATCTAAAGAACACGTGCATGCTTTTTAAAGAGATGATGATACGTGGCAGATTCTGAGGCACATGAGGACAGCAAGCAAGGCTCCACCGCTTCAGAAATTTTACATACTCTTATAAATTTTTTAATAATCCTTTATAAGAGTTTATAAATTTTATAAATTATTTTTATAAATTATTAATAATTATTATACAAACTATTATAAATTGTTTTATAAGGCTTTCTAAATGGTTATAGACTCTTTTAGTTGATTTATAAACCTATAAATTTTTTAAATACCCAAAATACCCATTATAAATTGAATATAAGCTTTCATAAAGTTTTTATAAACCCTTATTAATAGTATACATACCCCTTATAAATTAGTTATAAACTTTCATAACTTTTTTATAAACATTTATAAATGGTTTATGGATTTTATAACTTTTTTATATGCCTTTATTAATGATTTATATACTTTTACAAATAATTTTACAAACCCTTATAAGTTTTTGTAAAGAGATAATGATACGTGGCAGATTTTGAGGCACATGTGGACATCAAGCAAGGTTCCACCGCTTCAGATATTTTACATACCCTTATAAAATTTATAAATGTTTTATAAATGGTTTTATAAGCCTTTATAAATAGTTATATAAATATTTATATATATATATATATATATATAAACTATTGATAAATGTTTATAAATGATTCTAAATCTTCATAAATGGTTTATAAACATTTATAAATTATTTATAATCCTTATAAAGCCTTATAGGCTGATTTTATAAACTCTTATAAATGAACTATACTTTAATAATATATTTAGAAAGCATTTATAAGGCTTTTTAAAGAGATGATGATACGTGGCAGATTCTGAGGTACATGTGGACAGCAAGTAAGGCTCCACCGATTCAGAAATTTTAAATACCCTTATAAATCATTTTATAATCTTTTATAATGGTGTATAAACTTTATAAATTATTTTTATAAATCTGTATACATTATTTACATACCCTTATAAATTATTATACAAACCATTATAAATTATTTTATAAGACTTTCTAAATGGTTATAGATTATTTTAGTTGATTTATAAACCTATACAACACTTATAGTACCTCTTATAAACCTATACAACTCTTATACATTAGACAGAGAACTTGACATATGTATTGTGAAACTAACTGTAAACGAGTTTGATTTCAAGTAAAAGTAGCTTAGAACTGCACATATGATCTCTTGGGTAATTTAAATTTAAAAGAAACAACTAAATGATTTATAAAACCTTATAAGTCATTTATCCGGATTCATTAACCAATTTATAAGAGTTTATAACTTAGTTTATAAAGATTTATAAATTAGTTATAAAAATTATAAATACTTATAAATTATCGAAACAACTATCATCCAGGTGAAGTTTCAGAGACTCTATTACAACACCACGTGGGGTGTTTGCTTCTTTGCTATCCCCAAGGCATGGGTTCCAGCTATCAAATCTGGTTTTGGATGAAGGTGAAGCCTGAAGACAAGAATTGGTTCTTGCTCTGCCGGAGAGTGTGATATACATAGAAGATATGCATCTCAAGATTTCTTCAGAGAACCTACTCAGGTTTTCCATGTCATCTACGATGAGAGATAAGCCTAGAAGATCTCCAACGGTAGTGTGATGAATAGTTTTATAAATATTTTAAGTGTTTTATAAACTGTATAGTTGACTTTATAAAAATTCATAAATGGTTCGTAAAAAGTATTATAAGATCTTATAAATGGTTGATATACAAAACTGTTTTAAGTATCCATATGATTGGTTTTATAAACCTTTATAAACACACACGAGTATTGTTATCAGCTATTATAAATTTTCTCTTTGCAAGCACAAATAATCCATCGAAGATACATAGATATATTGAAGGACATAAATATATTGAAAGACGGATCAGACCAAATAGCATATTTTTGGCAAGGGTGATGAGGATTTTGGCAAAGGTGATGAGGACCGTGAGAACACCAAACTCAGCATCCCAAGCGATGTCATGGCTCAATAGTGGGACTCCATGAGCAAAAACGTAAGCACAGTTGACAGCTCCCATGAAGATATGGCAGCTCTCATCATGCTCATACACCTCCTTGTTCTCAACGTAGAACTTGACTTCATTCTGATTAGGCATCACCAGTATATCAACACCATAAACACCTGGCAAGTTGAATGAAACGCAAACACTTCCATCACCTTTTCGTTGTGTACTATCGTCTAAACGCTTACGACCTTTCACCACAAATGGATGGTCCTTCATCCATATTGTATCTCCCAGATTTATATATAAACAAAGTAAGCATTTAATGGATCCTAATGCAAAAAAGGTGTGATCTTTTTGAGTGAGAGGAAGGATTCGAACCTGTGTTAGGAGGGAGAAAGCGAGTACACTTGTTGTCGAGACAATCATCCTCAAGACTCCATCTTTAATCTTCGCATCCATCTCCTTTTCTTCTTCTTCTTTCTCTGCGAGATCTCTCCCCCTCTCTCTCTCTCCAATACGAAATTAAACAGAGACCAGTACGGAACAAGCAGAGCGTTACGAGGAGACAGTACAGTTCATAGAGCAATTCGTCACAGACGCCATTCCAAGAGAAGAGCATACGGTGGAAGATCGAAACCGCCGCCGTACAAGAACGTGATTGGATTTCGCCGCCGGAGAGTCGATCAACGGAGAGAGAGACGATGGATCCAGCGGAGAGAGAGAGATGAATTGGAGATAAGATAAGGTTAGTTTTGTCTTTTACACATTAATAAAAGTGTATTTGTGAAAATATCCCTCTATTGGTGGTATTGTTGAATTGTGGTACCACACAAAGTGTAGTTATGAAATTTCCCCTTTAAAAATTTCAAATCACATTCTACATTTGAATTAATGTATTCTAAACTATCTTTCATGGTATATAAAAATAATTCTAATTTTCTAATATTTAGTTTACTAAAATTTCATATACTGACCAGTTTAGTGGAATTACAATTATAAAATCTTCATTATCTTGAGAAACAAAGACAACATATGTTCTAAACTCTTTGACCATCATCTTATGTTAGTGCTCAATGAAACTATACAATAAAACCAGATTTTCATATTTTTGAGATTTTTCCAAAAACCGTGGGTTAACCCCCCTTCTAAAATAATGAGTTTTCGGTAAATGCTCTATATACAGAAGTTTATACTTTTCACTTTTGTTTAAAAATTTCAAACAACAATCGACAATTAAATTAATTTATTCTAAACTATCTTTCATGGTATATAGAAATCGTTCTAATTTTCTAATATTTAGTTTACTAAAATTTCATATACTGACCAGATTAGTGGAATTACAATTATAAAATCTTCATTATCTTGAGAAACGAAGACAACAGAGGTTCTAAACTCTTTGAACATCATCTTATGTTACTTCTCGATGAAAATATACAATAAAACCAGATTTTCATATTTTTGAAATTTTTCCGAAATCCGTGGGTTAACCCCTTCTAAAATAATGAGTTTTCGGTAAATTCTCTAAATACTGAAGTTTATACTCTGCACTTTAGTTCAAAATTTCAAATCGCATTCTACATTTGAATTAATATATTCTAATCTATCTTTCATTTTTTATAGGAATCATTTTAATTTTTTAATATTTAGTTTACTAAAATTTCATATATTGACCAGATTAGTGGAATTACAATTATAAAATCATCATTATCTTGAGAAACGAAGACAACAGAGGTTCTAAACTTTTTGACCATCATCTTATGCTAGTGCTCGATGAAACTATACAATAAAACGAGATTTTCATATTTTGAAAATTTTCCAAAATCCATGGGTTAACTCTTTTTGACATAATTAGTTTTTGATAAATGCTCAATATACTGAAGTTTATACTTTTCACTTTTGTTTAAAATTTTCAAAACACAATCGAAAATTGAATTAATGTATTCTAAAATAAATTTCATGATATATAGGAATCATTTTATTTTTTTTTAAATTTAGTTTACTAAAATTTCATATACTGACTAGATTAGTGGTATTACCATTATAAAATCTTCATTATCTAGAGAAACGAAGACAACAGAGGTTCTAAACTCTTTGACCATCATCTTATGTTAGTGCTCTATAAAACTATACAATAAAACCAAATTTTCATATTTTTGAAATTTTTCCAAAATCCGTGGGTTAACCCCTTCTAAAATAATGAGTTTTCGGTAAATACTCTATATACTGCAGTTTATACTTTTCACTTTTGTTTAAAAATTTTAAACCACAATCGACAATTGAATTAATTTATTCTAAACTATCTTTCATGGTATATAGAAATCATTCTAATTTTCTAATATTTAGTTTACTAAAATTTCATATACTAACCACATTAGTGGAATTACAATTATAGAATCTTCATTATCTTGAGAAACGAAGACAATAGAGGTTCTAAACTCTTTGACCATCATCTTATTTTAGTGCTCGAGGAAACTATACAATAAAACCAGATTTTCATATTTTTGAAATTTTTCCAAAATCCGTGGGTTAACTAACCCCTTCTAAAATAATGAGTTTTCAGTAAATTCTCTAAATACTGAAGTTTATACTCTTCTCTTTAGTTTAAAAATTTCAAACCACATTCTACATTTGAATTAATGTATTCTAAACTATCTTTCATGGTATATAAAAATCATTCTAATTTTCTAATATTTAGTTTACTAAAATTTCATATACTGACTAGTTTAGTGGAATTCTAATTATAAAATCTTCATTATCTTGAGAAACAAAGACAACAAATGTTCTAAACTCTTTGACCACCATTTTATGTTAGTGCTCGATGAAACTATACAATAAAACCAGATTTTCATATTTTTGAAATTTTTCCAAAATCCGTGGGTTAACCCCTTCTAAAATAATGAGTTTTCGGTAAATGCTCTATATATTGAAGTTTATACTTTTCACTTTTGTTTAAAAATTTCAAACCACAATCGACAATTAAATTAATTTTCATGGTATATAGAAATCATTCTAATTTTCTAGTATTTAGTTTACTAAAATTTCATATACTAACCAGATTAGTGGAATTACAATTATAAAATCTTCATTATCTTGAGAAACGAAGACAACAGAGGTTCTAAACTCTTTGAACATCATCTTATGTTAGTTCTCGATGAAACTATACAATAAAACAAGATTTTCATTTTTTTGAATTTTTTTCAAAATTCGTGGGTTAACAACCCCTTTTAAAATTATGAGTTTTCGGTAAAATCTCTAAATACTGAAGTTTATACTCTTCATTTAGTTTAAAAATTTCAAACCACATTCAAAATTTGAATTAATGTATTCTAATCTATCTTTCATTTTTTATAGGAATTATTTTAATTTTTTAATTTTAGTTTACTAAAATTTCATATACTGACCAGATTAGTGGAATTACAATTATAAAATCATCATTATCTTGAGAAACGAAGACAACAGAGGTTCTAAACTTTTTGACCATCATCTTGTGCTAGTGCTCTATGAAACTATACAATAAAACGAGATTTTCATATTTTGAAAATTTTCCAAAATCCATGGGTTAACTCTTTTTGACATAATTAGTTTTTGATAAATGCTCAATATACTGAAGTTTATACTTTTCACTTTTGTTTAAAATTTTCAAAACACAATCGAAAATTGAATTAATGTATTCTAAAATATCTTTCATGATATATAGGAATCATTTTATTTTTTTAAAATTTAGTTTACTAAAATTTCATATACTGTATAGATTAGTGGAATTACCATTATAAAATATTCATTATCTAGAGAAACAAAGACAACAGAGGTTCTAAACTCTTTGACCATCATCTTATGTTAGTGCTCGATGAAAATATACTATAAAACGAAATTTTCATATTTTTGAAATTTTTCCAAAATCCGTGGGTTAACCCCTTCTAAAATAATGAGTTTTCGTAAATTCTCTAAATACTGAAGTTTATGCTCTGCACTTTAGTTCAAATATTTCAAACCACATTCTACATTTGAATTAATGCATTCTAAACTATCTTTCATGGTATATAGGAATCATTTTACTTTTTTAAAATTTAGTTTACTAAAATTTCATATACTGTATAGATTAGTGGAATTACCATTATAAAATATTCATTATCTAGAGAAACAAAGACAACAGAGGTTCTAAACTCTTTGACCATCATCTTATGTTAGTGCTCGATGAAAATATACTATAAAACGAGATTTTCATATTTTTGAAATTTTTCCAAAATCCGTGGGTTAACCCCTTCTAAAATAATGAGTTTTCGTAAATTCTCTAAATACTGAAGTTTATGCTGTGCACTTTAGTTCAAATATTTCAAACCACATTCTACATTTGAATTAATGTATTCTAAACTATCTTTCATGGTATATAGGAATCATTTTAATTTTTAAAAATTTAGTTTACTAAAATTTCATATACTGACTAGATTAGTGGTTTTACCGTTATAAAATCTTCATTATCTAGTGAAATGAAGACAACAGAGGTTCTAAACTCTTTAACCATCATCTTACGTTAGTGCTCGATGAAACTATACAATAAACCAGACTTTCATAGTTTTGAAATTTTTTCAAAATCCGTGGGTTAACACCTTCTAAAATAATGAGTTTTCGGTAAATTCTCTAAATACGTAAGTTTATACTCTTCACTTTAGTTTAAAAATTTCAAACCACATTCTACATTTGAATTAATGTATTCTAAACTATCTTTCATGGTGTATAGAAATCATTATAATTTTCTAATATTTATTTTACTAAAATTTCATATACTGACCAAATTAGTGGTATTACAATCATAAAATCTTCATTATCTTGAGAAACGAAGACAACAGAGGTTCTAAACTCTTTGACCATCATCTTATGTTAGTGCTCAATGAAACTATACAATAAAACCAGATTTTAATATTTTTGCAATTTTTCCAAAATCCGTGGGTTCCCTTCTAAAATAATGAGTTTTCGGTAAATGCTATATATACTGAAGTTTATACTTTTCACTTTTGTTTAAAAAATTTCAAACCACAATCGACAATTGAATTAATTTATACTAAATTATCTTTCTTTGTATATAGAAATATTTCTAATTTTCTAATATTTAGTTTACTAAAATTTCATATACTGACTAGATTAGTGTTATTACCATTATAAAATCTTCATAATCTAGAGAAACGAAGACAACAGAGGTTCTAAACTCTTTGACCATCATCTTATGTTAGTGCTCTATGAACTATACAATAAAACCAGATTTTCATATTTTTTAATTTTTTCCAAAATCCAAGGGTTAACTAACCCCTTCTAAAATAATGAGTTTTTGGTAAATTCTCTAAATACTGAAGTTTATACTCTTCACTTTAGTTTAAAAAATTCAATCCACATTCTACATTTGAATTAATGTATTCTATACTATATTTCATGGTATATAGGAATCATTTTAATTTTTTTAAATTTAGTTTACTCATATTTCATATACTGACTAGATTAGTGGAATTCCCATTATAAAATATTCATTATCTAGAGAAATGAAGACAACAGAGGTTCTAAACTCTTTGACCATCATCTTATGTTAGTGCTCGATGAAACTATACAATAAAACCAGAATTTTATATTTTTGCAATTTTTCAAAAATCCGTGGGTTAACCAACCCCCTTCTAAAATAATGAGTTTTCGGTAAATTTTCTAAATACTGAAGTTTATAATCTTCACTTTTGTGTAAAAAATTCAAACCACATACTACATTTGAATTAATGTATTTCTGAACAATATTTCATGGTATATAGGAATCATTTTTATTTTCTTAAATTTAGTTTACTTTAATTTCATAAACTGACAAGATTAGTGGAATTACAATTATAAAATCTTCATTATCTTAAGAAACGAAGACAACAGAGGTTCTAAACTCTTTGACAATCATCTTATGTTAGTGCTCGATAAAACTATACAATAAAACCAGATTTTCATTTTTTTGAAAATTTTCCAAAATCCGTGGGTTAACCCTTTCTAAAATAATGAGTTTTCGGTATATTCTCTAAATACTGAAGTTAATACTCTTCACTTTAGTTTAAATTTTTTAAAACACATTCTACATTTGAATTAATGTATTCTAAACTATATTTCATGATATATATGAATCATTTTAATTTTTTAAAATTTAGTTTACAAAACTTTCATATACTGACTAGATTAGTGGAATTACCATTATAAAATATTCATTATCTAGAGAAACGAAGACAACAGAGGTTCTAAACTCTTTGACCACCATCTTATGTTAGTGCTCAATGAAACTATACAATAAAACCAGATTTTAATATTTTTGCAATTTTTCCAAAATCCGTGGGTTCCCTTCTAAAATAATGAGTTTTCGGTAAATGCTCTATATACTGAAGTTTATACTTTTCACTTTTGTTTAAAAAATTTCAAACCACAATCGACAATTGAATTAATTTATACTAAATTATCTTTCTTTGTATATAGAAATATTTCTAATTTTCTAATATTTAGTTTACTAAAATTTCATATACTGACTAGATTAGTGTTATTACCATTATAAAATCTTCATAATCTAGAGAAACGAAGACAACAGAGGTTCTAAACTCTTTGACCATCATCTTATTTTAGTGCTCGATGAAACTATACAATAAAACCAGATTTTCATATTTTTGAAAGTTTTCCAAAATCCGTGGGTTAACTAACCCCTTCTAAAATAATGAGTTTTCAGTAAATTCTCTAGATACTGAAGTTTATACTCTTCTCTTTAGTTTAAAAATTTCAAACCACATTCTACATTTGAATTAATGTATTCTAAACTATCTTTCATGGTATATAAAAATCATTCTAATTTTCTAATATTTAGTTTACTAAAATTTCATATACTGACTAGTTTAGTGGAATTCTAATTATAAAATCTTCATTATCTTGAGAAACAAAGACAACAGATGTTCTAAACTCTTTGACCATCATTTTATGTTAGTGCTCGATGAAACTATACAATAAAACCAGATTTTCATATTTTTGAAATTTTTCCAAAAGCCGTGGGGGTTAACCCCTTCTAAAATAATGAGTTTTCGGTAAATTCTCTAAATACTGAAGTTTATACTCTGCACTTTAGTTCAAAATTTTCAAATCACATTCTACATTTGAATTAATAAATTCTAAACTATCTATCATTTTTTATAGGAATCATTTTAATTTTTTTATATTTAGTTTACTAAAATTACATATACTGACCAGATTAGTGGAATTACAATTATAAAATCTTCATTATCTTGAGAAACGAAGACAACAGAGGTTCTAAACTCTTTGACCATCATCTTATGCTAGTGCTCGATGAAACTATACAATAAAACGAGATTTTCATATTTTTGAAATTTTTCCAAAATCCATGGGTTAACCCCTTTTAAAATAATTAGTTTTCAGTAAATGCTCAATATACTGAAGTTTATACTTTTCACCTTTGTTTAAAATTTTCAAAACACAATCGAAAATTGAATTAATGTATTCTAAAATATCTTTCATGTTATATAGGAATCATTTTAATTTTTTAAAATTTAGTTTACTAAAATTTCATATACTGACTAGATTAGTGATATTACCATTATAAAATCTTCATTATCTAGAGAAACGAAGACAACAGATGTTCTAAACTCTTTAACCATCATCTTATGTTAGTGCTCTATGAAGCTATACAATTAAACCAAATTCTCTTATTTTGAAATTTTTCCAAAATCCGTGGGTTAAGCCCTTCTAAAATAATGAGTTTTCAGTAAATGATCTATATACTGCAGTTTATACTTTTCACTTTTGTTTAAAAACTTTAAACCACAATCGACAATTGAATTAATTTATTCTAAACTATCTTTCATGGTATATAGAAATCATTCTAATTTTCTAGTATTTAATTTACTAAAATTTCATATACTAACCAGATTAGTGGAATTACAATTATAAAATCTTCATTATCTTGAGAAACGAAGACAACAGAGGTTCTAAACTCTTTGAACATCATCTTATGTTAGTTCTCGATGAAACTATACAATAAAACCAGATTTTCATTTTTTGATTTTTTTTCAAAATTCGTGGGTTAACCCCTTCAAAATTATGAGTTTTCGGTAAAATCTCTAAATACTGAAGTTTATACTCTTCATTTAGTTTAAAAATTTCAAACCACATTCTAAAGTTGAATTAATGTATTCTAAAATATATTTCATGGTATATAGGAATCATTTTAATTTTTTAAAATTTAGTTTACTAAAATTTCATATACTGTATAGATTAGTGGAATCTTTATATATAAAGAAGAGTTTAATCTCTCCTGAACGCGCCACGTCAGATTCCAGCGTGGAAATAGGAGGCATCTCGCGCAGACACATCAGATACGCACCGTATCACTTAAGTTTTGTTCTGTCGGAACAGGCTTCACTTGGGCTTCGTCACGCTTATCTAATCTTCTTCGACTTGAGGCCCATCGACACAATCTTCGGGAATCCTAAACAGATGCGTTTCCTTCCTGATCTTCGTTCGTTCTTCTTCATACAGATCTAGAAATCCGTCGGTTACCGATTCATTCCTATTAATTCCTTCATCAATCCATCGTACACGATCTATCTTCAATGCCATCTTTTCTCTTCGAAGGCGGTGGTGGTTTGACTATAAAAAGGTTAGCATCCCTACACTCTTAATCATCCTATCACTCTATTGAACAAATCAATCTACTTATTTACTGAGAAATGGCTTGCTCTCGAGATCATCTATCCATCTCGATACGTTTTGAGATCGAAGAGATGGGTAAAGTGGCTGTTGGTGCGACGGTTGTCTGCGCAGCGGCGGTTTGCGCGGCGGCGGTGTATATAGTGAGGCGGCAGATGGAAAGCTCGGGGGAAATGGGAGCGTGTGATAGAGATCCTGAGGGTGATGGAGGAGGATTGCGGGAGGTGGGAATCTGAGACAAGTGGCTGACGCAATGACTGTTGAGATGCACGCGGGCGTCGCTTCTGAAGGTGGAAGCAAGATTAAATGCTCATCAGCTATGTTGATAATCTTCCTTCTGGGTAATCTTTTTTTTTTATAAATCTTTATTTAATAAAGATAAATTGACGAATTTTAGTGGATTTTTATCTGAATTTTAATTATTATTATGTTGCTGTATCTATATTTGACGGTCTTTGTGGACTAAGTTAATAATAAAGCTTCTGCTGGTATGTCAATGGTGAGTTAGACGATGGTGCCAGCTTTTCTCCAAGGTTTTGCCGTTTTTTTTTCGGGTTCAACCTTAAACCAACTCAAACGTCAGAAATATTAAACGTGGTGGCGACCTCATTGGAGTAAATATGCTTCTTCTGGAATCTAAGGTGATTCCGTTTTTAAAATTCATGTTCATCATATATTTGAACACATCTCCCGTGTTTAGATTCATGTTTAGAATTATGATTTTGATATTATTTATTTCCTCTTTGTGATATGGTTTTGAATCCAGTTTTAAATTGTCTTTGGAGGCTAAGATTGTGGATCCGGATACGGGTCGTGACTTGGGGGTTGATTGAACTGGCGAACTCTGGTTCCAGAGTCCTACCGTGATAAAGGTGTATGCTTCTTCTTGAAAAAGTGTTTCTTTTGCGTTTGGTGCTGGTATGAAACTGTGTTGAGTTGCTTTTAAAGGTTATTCCAAGAACGAGGAAGCTACTGCTTTTACTATTGATTCAAAAGGATGGCTGAAGACTGGAGTTTTGTGTTACACTGACAGTGAACGTTTTGTCTTTATTGTTGATAGATTAAAGGAGCTAATCTAATGCAATGCTTATCAGGTACAAACAAAATATACATAATGAACTTTTGTGTGGTCTTCTTAATGTTTTAAAACTTATAAATTTGGTTAGGTTGCTCCAGGTGAACTAGAAGCAGTGTTGCTAGCTCATCCAGAGATTGCTGATGCATCAGTAATGCCGTGAGGACTTATCGAAAGTGAGCTCATGAGCTTGGGGATGTAGCTCTTACTTTTCTATTATTGTTTTTGTAGTATCCCTGACAATAAAGCTGGGCAATATCCAATGGCATAAATCGTCAGAACATCTGGAAGCAACTTATCCGAAAGTGAGCTCATGAGCTTAGTCTCAAAGCAGGTTTTTCAATCATGCAGACCATGTTTTGTAACTAATCCAGCCGTGGTTCCTTATATATTCTGAATTTTGTTTGGATTACTTTTTGTCCATACAAGAGGATACGTAAAGTCACGTTTTTGTCTTCAATCCCCAAAAGTCCATCATGCAAGATTGTAAGAAGAGGACTTATAAAGCTCACAACCTCAAAGTTCTAGCAGGAAGTCATGTTCACCAGCCTTATCTCACACTTCACCATTAGTTATCCGTCCAGGAATCAAATAAGTCATATCATTCACTACCTATATTTTCTAGGTAAGGATCAGAATCCATATTTGAAAGCTTGATTTTTGGTGTTTGTTATACATAAAAACGAATAAAAAAAATAACTTTACAACATGTTTATTGGGTTAGATTTAAGAGGTCACTATTTAACATAAAAGATATGAAAATATAAAAACCACGATTACATGTTACCACAACAATTACGAAAATCAATGTCAAATGTAACTATTACAAACAAACTAAACAATGTGTGTCCATACTTTAAGCAAGAGAATTCAAGTTTTACTTAAAGAAATAGTAATTAGAACTTTTTAAAAATATAACCAATCAATTTAGCAAAAATACTATACATGAATTTAGTCTTTAGGTGGAACTTAAAGTCAATAATCGTAGATTTTAAATTTTTCTTTCTTTTTGAAAACTCAACAACGATAAAACTTAATTCTTACAATTGACATATAATATTTCAAATATCAACATAAATCTAATGATGACGGATAATAGATATAAAACAAAAATGGGAATGTAACATTGTAAAACACAATTGTCAAACTCAAAGACTATATCTTAGCCACCATAGTATCTCACCCCCACCAATCATGTATAATAAAATATTTTTCAACATATTAATTTATACCTAAATTTACTCTTCAGGTGGAACTTAAAGTCAATAATCGTAGATTTCAAAATTATGGCCAATCAAAAAGCCTACACAGACTTTCAAAATTCATTATCTAGAGAAACAAAGACAACAGAGGTTCTAAACTCTTTGACCATCATCTTATGTTAGTGCTCGATGAAACTATACTATAAAACCAGATTTTCATATTTTTGAAATTTTTCCAAAATCCGTGGGTTAACCCCTTCTAAAATAATGAGTTTTCGTAAATTCTCTAAATACTGAAGTTTATGCTCTGCACTTTAGTTCAAATATTTCAAACCACATTCTACATTTGAATTAATGTATTCTAAACTATCTTTCATGGTATACTAGGATCGGCCCGCCCTACGGGCGGGATAACAAATTCAAGAATTACATAAAATATCATTAGTTATAATGGATATTTTAAAAGTAAACATACTTCAAACTTATGTTGGTCTTTGTCTTAATATTTCATAAAATATCTAATTTATAAGACCTCCACTAATTTATATAGTTTTGATAATTCATAGATTTTCCCTAGCCAACTGGTTCGGGGTTATTAGCTATATTGGCTAAATTATTGGCTCATAATGTCTTGTTAAATTATACAGTATTAATTTATTAAGTTAGTGTAACGTTTTGTTTATTTATGTAATATATTCTGTTTGTATATATAGAGAAACATCGATTCTGTATAAGCCTTGATAAGACAATTCTTAAATATATACTAACATATTCTTAAATAAAATTTAAAATAAACAAAATTATTTTTATATTAGTTTTAAAATAAACCAAATAAATGAATTAACTAATGGTGAAGTGTGAGGTAAAGCTGGTGGACACATCTTCCTGCTAGAGCTTTGAGGTTGTGAGCTTTATAAGTTCTTTTCTTATAATTTTGCCAGAGGGATTTTTGGGGTTTGAAGACAAAAATGTGACCTTACGTATCCTCTTCTATGGAGATACCTAAGCAATCCAAACAAAACTCAGAATAAATATAAGGAACCACGACTGGATTAGTTACAAACATGGTCTGCATGGTTGAAAAAACTTGCTTTGCGACTAAGCTCATGATTCCACTTTCGGATAAGTTGTTTCCAGCTGTCCTCACTATATTCCATTGGATATTGCCCAGCTTTATTGCAGGGATACTTCAAAAACAATAAGGAATAAAGCAAGTTTTAAAGCAAGCCCTGACGGTATTACTGCTGCATCAGTAATCTCTGGATGAGTTAACAACACTGCTTCTAACCTAATCAAATTTATAAGTTCTAAAACATTAGGAAGATCAAACACATGTTCATTATGTATTTTTTGTTTGTTACCTGATAAGCATTGCAGTAGATAAAAAGCATTGCAGTAGATTAGCTCCTTTAATCTATCAACAACAAAGACAAAACCTTCACTGTCAATGTAACACAAAACTCCAGTCTCAACCTTCCTTCTGAATCAATAGTAAAAGCAGTAGCTTCTTCGTTCTTGAAATAACCTTTAAAAGCAACTCAACACAGTGAAAAAAAAAAACTCTAACACAGTGTCATATCAACACCAAACACAAAAGAATCACCTTTTCAAGAAGAAACAAACACCGTTCATCACGGTAGGACTCTGGAACCAGAGCTCGCCATGCCAGTCTGATCAACCCCCAAGACACGACCCACATCCGGATCCACAATCTTAGCCTCCACATCTGGAGAAAACAAACCAGTCTCTTCTTCAGCAAAAATAGAAGCAACTATAGCCGCCGGCTCAGTCAAGACATAGCCTTGTAGAACTTTAAAGTTATTGTATGTAAAACTTGTTTACAGAAGCATCTCAATCTAGCGTGTTATCCTGCCTGCATACTCAGAAACGATAATTAGAAATAGTAGAAAATGAAGTAAAACAAAGCAAAGAGCCTGGAGCTAAAATATGTTTCTTGATTTTAACTTAGCTTTGATTTTAGCAGGCCTGGTTTCTGTGATCCATCCCCTTATTCTTTATGGCGAGTCTTCCATGAAGTACGCGTACTGCGTCAAACCTCCATCATTTCAGTCTCCATTAAGACAATCTGAAAGATATAGGAATGTGAAGAAGTTGAAAATCGTTGACAAAGAAGGGGATTGAAAATTTGGAGAAAGCTTGTAAATGGGACAAAATACCAAACTCAGCTGGGCAAAACTTTCTCAGGAAATCAGTTATCAGAGGAGACCGATTAAGGTTGGTTGTAGTGGACTCTTCTGGGACCTCAGAGCACGCACTCTGCAACAACAATAAAACAAAAAAAAAACTTAATAAAAAGTGAAAAGAAGTGTATCTGATGAAGTTGTGAATGGAGAAGTGTGGGATGTAACATACATTTCCTAAGGCTAAGCAAGTTACCAGCGAAAGCAGGGATGGGAACGCAGAGAAAGCAGATTGGTTTAGGCAGGAAGATCACCATCGCTCCAAGCCTCCAAGGTATTGGCATCATGCTGATATCTGGAATTGAGTTTCTTCGTTGTTAAATTAATCGCATTTCTAGGAGATTCCAAAGAGAATCCAAGTAGAAAACGAAAGGAATCAAAAAAAAAAAGAAAAGAAAAACGGAAGGAACACAAATTACCTTAGCTTTCTCTAAACAGATCGTGTTCGAAGAGGGGTGATGTTGTTGAGAAGCATGATAAAGGGATGAATCAATTAGGAGAAACGTTTCGTTTATCTGAAGAGAAGACATAAGGCCATGGCTGTTCAGAGATCGAAGAAAAAGACTTTTTGTTTATTTGTGGAAGAAAAAAAAACGTAAATCCCACTGAACTATAAAAAACGATGAGTTTCATTAAACCTGACACGTGGCGGACGTTGGGAGAGTGAGTTTGTGACCTGGAATCCTAGGTGGACATCCTATGAGGGATTCAAACTCAACTTTATATAAATAGATAGGAATCATTTTAATTTTTAAAAATTTAGTTTACTGAAGTTTATAATCTTCACTTTTGTGTAAATTTTCTAAATACTGAAGTTTATAATCTTCACTTTTGTGTAAAAAATTCAAACCACATACTACATTTGAATTAATGTATTTCTGAACAATATTTCATGGTATATAGGAATCATTTTTATTTTCTTAAATTTAGTTTACTTTAATTTCATAAACTGACAAGATTAGTGGAATTACAATTATAAAATCTTCATTATCTTAAGAAACGAAGACAACAGAGGTTCTAAACTCTTTGACAATCATCTTATGTTAGTGCTCGATAAAACTATACAATAAAACCAGATTTTCATTTTTTTGAAATTTTTCCAAAATCCGTGGGTTAACCCCCGTTCTAAAATAATGAGTTTTCGGTAAATTCTCTAAATACTGAAGTTAATACTCTTCACTTTAGTTTAAAAATTTTAAACCACATTCTACATTTGAATTAATGTATTCTAAACTATATTTCATGATATATATGAATCATTTTAATTTTTAAAAATTTAGTTTACAAAACTTTCATATACTGACCAGATTAGTGGAATTACCATTATAAAATATTTATTATCTAGAGAAACGAAGACAACAGAGGTTCTAAACTCTTTGACCATCATCTTATGTTAGTGCTCAATGAAACTATACAATAAAACCAGATTTTAATATTTTTGCAATTTTTCCAAAATCCGTGGGTTCCCTTCTAAAATAATGAGTTTTCGGTAAATGCTATATATACTGAAGTTTATACTTTTCACTTTTGTTTAAAAAATTTCAAACCACAATCGACAATTGAATTAATTTATACTAAATTATCTTTCTTTGTATATAGAAATATTTCTAATTTTCTAATATTTAGTTTACTAAAATTTCATATACTGACTAGATTAGTGTTATTACCATTATAAAATCTTCATAATCTAGAGAAACGAAGACAACAGAGGTTCTAAACTCTTTGACCATCATCTTATTTAGTACTCTATGAAACTATACAATAAAACCAGATTCTCATATTTTTGAAATTTTTCCAAAATCCGTGGGTTAACTAACCCCTTCTAAAATAATGAGTTTTCAGTAAATTCTCTAAATACTGAAGTTTATACTCTTCTCTTTAGTTTAAAAATTTCAAACCACATTCTACATTTGAATTAATGTATTTCTGAACAATATTTCATGGTATATAAAAATCATTCTAATTTTCTAATATTAAGTTTACTAAAATTTCATATACTGACTAGTTTAGTGGAATTCTAATTATAAAATCTTCATTATCTTGAGAAACAAAGACAACAGATGTTCTAAACTCTTTGACCATCATTTTATGTTAGTGCTCGATAAAACTATACAATAAAACCAGATTTTCATATTTTTGAAATTTTTCCAAAAGCCGTGGGTTAACCCCTTCTAAAATAATGAGTTTTCGGTAAATGCTCTATATACTGAAGTTTATACTTTTCACTTTTGTTTAATAATTTCAAACCACAATCGACAATTAAATTAATTTTCATGGTCTATAGAAATCATTCTAATTTTCTAATATTTAGTTTAATAAAATTTCATATACTGACCAGATTAGTGGAATTACAATTATAAAATCTTCATTATCTTGAGAAACAAAGACAACAGAGGTTCTAAACTCTTTGAACATCATCTTATGTTAGTTATCGATGAAAATATGCAATAAAACATGATTTTCATATTTTTGAAATTTTTCCGAAATCCGTGGGTTAACCCCTTCTAAAATAATGAGTTTTCGGTAAATTCTCTAAATACTGAAGTTTATACTCTGCACTTTAGTTCAAAATTTTCAAATCACATTCTACATTTGAATTAATATATTCTAAACTATCTATCATTTTTTATAGGAATCATTTTAATTTTTTAATATTTAGTTTACTAAAATTACATATACTGACCAGATTAGTGGAATTACAATTATAAAATCTTCATTATCTTGAGAAACGAAGACAACAGAGGTTCTAAACTCTTTGACCATTATCTTATGCTAGTGCTCGATGAAACTATACAATAAAACGAGATTTTCATATTTTTGAAATTTTTCCAAAATCCATGGGTTAACCCCTTTTAAAATAATTAGTTTTCAGTAAATGCTCAATATACTGAAGTTTACACTTTTCACCTTTGTTTAAAATTTTCAAAACACAATCAAAAATTGAATTAATGTATTCTAAAATATCTTTCATGTTATATAGGAATCATTTTAATTTTTTAAAATTTAGTTTACTAAAATTTCATATACTGACTAGATTAGTGCTATTACCATTATAAAATCTTCATTATCTAGAGAAACGAAGACAACAGATGTTCTAAACTCTTTAACCATCATCTTATGTTAGTGCTCTATGAAACTATACAATTAAATCAAATTCTCATATTTTTGAAATTTTTCCAAAATTCGTGGGTTAACCTCTTCTAAAATAATGAGTTTTCAGTAAATGATCTATATACTGCAGTTTATACTTTTCACTTTTGTTTAAAAATTTTAAACCACAATCGACAATTGAATTAATTTATTCTAAACTATCTTTCATGGTATATAGAAATCATTCTAATTTTCTAGTATTTAGTTTACTAAAATTTCATATACTAACCAGATTAGTGGAATTACAATTATAAAATCTTCATTATCTTGAGAAACGAAGACAACAGAGGTTCTAAACTATTTGAACATCATCTTATGTTAGTTCTCGATGAAACTATACAATAAAACCAGATTTTCATTTTTTTGAATTTTTTTCAAAATTCGTGGGTTAACCCCCTTTTAAAATTATGAGTTTTCGATAAAATCTCTAAATACTGAAGTTTATACTCTTCATTTAGTTTAAAAATTTCAAACCACATTCTAAATTTGAATTAATGTATTCTAAAATATATTTCATGGTATATAGGAATCATTTTAATTTTTTAAAATTTAGTTTACTAAAATTTCATATACTGTATAGATTAGTGGAATTACCATTATAAAATATTCATTATCTAGAGAAACAAAGAGAACAGAGGTTCTAAACTCTTTGACCATCATCTTATGTTACTGCTCGATGAAACTATACTATAAAACCAGATTTTCATATTTTTGAATTTTTTCCAAAATCCGTGGGTTAACCCCTTCTAAAATAATGAGTTTTCTTAAATTCTCTAAATACTGAAGTTTATGCTCTGCACTTTAGTTCAAATATTTCAAACCACATTCTACATTTGAATTAATGTATTCTAAACTATCTTTCATGGTGTATAGGAATCATTTTAATTTTTAAAAATTTAGTTTACTAAAATTTCATATACTGACTAGATTAGTGGTTTTACCGTTATAAAATCTTCATTATCTAGTGAAATGAAGACAACAGAGGTTCTAAACTCTTTAACCATCATCTAACGTTAGTGCTCGATGAAACTATACAATAAACCAGATTTCCATAGTTTTGAATTTTTTTCAAAATCCGTGGGTTAACCCCTTCTAAAATAATGAGTTTTCGGTAAATTCTCTAAATACGTAAGTTTATACTCTTCACTTTAGTTTAAAAATTTCAAACCACATTCTACATTTGAATTAATGTATTCTAAACTACCTTTCATGGTGTATAGAAATCATTCTATTTTTCTAATATTTATTTTACTAAAATTTCATATACTGACCAAATTAGTGGTATTACAATTATAAAATCTTCATTATCTTGAGAAACGAAGACAAAAGAGGTTCTAAACTCATTGACCATCATCTTATGTTAGTGCTCGGTGAAAGTATACAATAAAACGAGATTTTTATATTTTTGAAATTTTTCCAATATCCGTGGGTTAACCCCATCTAAAATAATTAGTTTTCGGTAAATGCTCAATATACTGAAGTTTATACTTTTCACTTTTGTTTAAAATTTTCAAAACACAATCGACAATTGAATTAATTTATACTAAATTATCTTTCTTTGTATATAGAAATATTTCTAATTTTCTAATATTTAGTTTACTAAAATTTCATATACTGACTAGATTAGTGTTATTACCATTATAAAATCTTCATAATCTAGAGAAACGAAGACAACAGAGGTTCTAAACTCTTTGACCATCATCTTATGTTAGTGCTCTATGAAACTATACAATAAAACCAGATTTTCATATTTTTTAATTTTTTCCAAAATCCGTGGGTTAACTAACCCCTTCTAAAATAATGAGTTTTCGGTAAATTCTCTAAATACTGAAGTTTATACTCTCCACTTTAGTTTAAAAAATTCAATCCACATTCTACATTTGAATTAATGTATTCTAAACTATATTTCATGGTATATAGGAATCATTTTAATTTTTTTAAATTTAGTTTACTCAAATTTCATATACTGACTAGATTAGTGGAATTCCCATTATAAAATATTCATTATCTAGAGAAACGAAGACAACAGATGTTCTAAACTCTTTGACCATCATCTTATGTTAGTGCTCGATGAAACTATACAATAAAACCAGATTTTTATATTTTTGCAATTTTTCAAAAATCCGTGGGTTAACCAACCCCCTTCTAAAATAATGAGTTTTCGGTAAATTTTCTAAATACTGAAGTTTATAATCTTCACTTTTGTGTAAAAATTTCAAACCACATTCTACATTTGAATTAATGTATTTCTGAACAATATTTCATGGTATATAGGAATCATTTTTATTTTCTTAAATTTAGTTTACTTTAATTTCATAAACTGACAAGATTAATGGAATTACAATTATAAAATCTTCATTATCTTAAGAAACGAAGACAGCAGAGGTTCTAAACTCTTTGACAATCATCTTATGTTAGTGCTCGATAAAACTATACAATAAAACTAGATTTTCATTTTTTTGAAATTTTTCCAAAATCCGTGGGTTAACCCTTCTAAAATAATAAGTTTTCGGTAAATTCTCTAAATACTGAAGTTAATACTCTTCACTTTAGTTTAAAAATTTTAAACCACATTCTACATTTGAATTAATGTATTCTAAACTATATTTCATGATATATATGAATCATTTTAATTTTTTAAAATTTAGTTTACAAAACTTTCATAATTTGACTAGATTAGTGGAATTACCATTATAAAATATTCATTATCTAGAGAAACGAAGACAACAGAGGTTCTAAACTCTTTGATCATCATCTTATGTTAGTGCTCAATGAAACTATTCAATAAAACCATATTTTAATATTTTTGCAATTTTTCCAAAATCCGTGGGTTCCCTTCTAAAATAATGAGTTTTCGGTAAATGCTCTATATACTGAAGTTTATACTTTTCACTTTTGTTTAAAAAAATTCAAACCACAATCGACAATTGAATTAATGTATTCTAAACTATCTTTCATGGTATATAGAAATCATTCTAATTTTCTAATATTTAGTTTACTAAAATTTCATATACTGACCATATTAGTGGAATTACAATTATAAAATCTTCATTATTTTGAGAAACTAAGACAACAGATGTTCTAAACTCTTTGACCATCATCTTATGTTGATGCTCGATGAAACTATACAATAAAACCAAATTTTCATATTTTTGAAAATTTTCCAAAATCCGTGGGTTAACACTTTCTAAAATAGTGTGTTTTCGGTAAATTCTCTGAATACTGAAGTTTATACTCTGCACTTTAGTTCAAAAATTTCAAACCACATTCTACATTTGAAGTAATATATTCTAAGCTATATTTCATTGTTTATAGGAATCATTTTAATTTTTTAATATTTGGTTTACTTAAATTTCATATACTGACTAGATTAGTGGAATTACCATTATAAAATATTCATTATATTGAGAAACGAAGACAACAGAGGTTCTAAACTCTTTGACCATCATCTTATATTAGTGCTCGGTGAAACTATACTATAAAACCAGATTTTCATACTTTTGAAAATTTTCCAAAATCCATGGGTTAACACCTTCTAAAATAATGAGTTTTCGGTAAATTCACTAAATAGTGAATTTTATACTCCACTTTAGTTCAAAAATTTTAAACCACATTCTACATTTGAACTAATGTATTCTAAACTATCTTTCATTTTTTTAGGAATCATTTTATTTTTTTAATATTTAGTTTACTAAAATTTCATATACTGAACAGATTAGTGGAATTACAATTATAAAATCTTTATTATCTTGAGAAACTAAGACAACAAAGGTTCTAAACTCTTTGACCATCATCTTATGTTAGTGCTCGATGAAACTATACAATAAAACGAGGTTTTCATATTTTTGAAAATTTTCCAAAATCCGTGGGTTAATCCCTTCTAAAATAATTAGTTTTCGGTAAATACTCAATATACTGAAGTTTATACTTTTCACTTTTTAAAAAAAAAAATTCAAAACCCAATCGACAATTGAATTAATTTATACTAAACTATCTTTCATGGTATATATAAATATTTCTAACTTTCTAATATTTAGTTTATACTCTTCACTTTAGTTTAAAAATTTCAAACCACCTTCTACATTCTACATTTGGATTTTTCCAAAATCCATTGGTTAACCCCTTCTAAAATAATGAGTTTTCGGTAAATTATCTAAATACTGAAGTTTATACTCTGCACTTTAGTTCAAAATTTTCAAACCACATTCTACATTTGAATTAATGTATTCTAAACTAACTTTCATTGTTTATAGGAATCATTTTAATTTTTTAATATTTAGTTTACTAAAATTTCATATATTGTCTAGATTATTGGAATTACCATTATAAAATCTTCATTATCTAGAGAAACGAAGACAACAAAGGTTCTAAACTCGTTGACCATCATCTTATATTAGTGTTCGATGAAACTATACAACAAAACAAGATTTTCATATTTTTGAAAATTTTCCAAAATCTGTGGGTTAACCCCTTCTAAAATAATGAGTTTTCGGTTAATCCTCTATATACTGAAGTTTATACTTTTCACTTTTATTTAAAAATTTCAAACCACAATTGAAAATTGAATTAATTTATTCTAAACTATCTTTCATGGTATATAGAAATATTTAGTTTACAAAAATTTCATATACTAACCAGATTTGGAATTACAATTATAAAATCTTCCTTATCTTGAGAAACGAAGACAACAGAGGTTCTAAATTCTTTGAACATCATCTTATGTTAGTGCTCAGTGAAACTATACAATAAAACCAGATTTTCATATTTTTGAAAATTTTCCAAAATCCGTGGGTTAACCCCTTTTAAAATTATGAGTTTTCGGTAAAATCCCTAAATACTGAAGTTTATACTCTTCATTTAGTTTAAAAATTTCAAACCACATTCTAAATTGAATTAATGTATTCTAAAATATATTTCATGGTAAATAGGAATCATTTTAATTTTTTAAAATTTAGTTTACTAAAATTTCATATATTGTATAGATTAGTGGAATTACAATTATAAAATATTCATTATCTAGAGAAACAAAGACAACAGAGGTTCTAAACTCTTTGACCATCATCTTATGTTAGTGCTCGATGAAACTATACTATAAAACCAGATTTTCATATTTTTGAAATTTTTCCAAAATCCGTGGGTTAACCCCCCCTTCTAAAATAATAAGTTTTCGTAAATTCTCTAAATACTGAAGTTTATGCTCTGCACTTTAGTTCAAATATTTCAAACCACATTCTACATTTGAATTAATGTATTCTAAACTATCTTTCATGGTATATAGGAATCATTTTAATTTTTAAAAATTTAGTTAACTAAAATTTCATATACTGACTAGATTAGTGGTTTTACCGTTATAAAATCTTCATTATCTAGTGAAATGAAGACAACAGAGGTTCTAAACTCTTTAACCATCATCTTACGTTAGTGCTCGATGAAACTATACAATAAACCAGATTTTCATAGTTTTGAAATTTTTCAAAAATCCGTGGGTTAACCAACCCCCTTCTAAAATAATGAGTTTTCGGTAAATTCTCTAAATACTGAAGTTAATATTCTTCACTTTAGTTTAAAAATTTTAAACCACATTCTACATTTGAATTAATGTATTCTAAACTATATTTCATGATATATATGAATCATTTTAATTTTTTAAAATTTAGTTTACAAAACTTTCATATACTGACTAGATTAGTGGAATTACCATTATAAAATATTCATTATCTTGAGAAACGAAGACAACAGAGGTTCTAAACTCTTTGACCATCATCTTATGTTAGTGCTCAATGAAACTATACAATAAAACCAGATTTTAATATTTTTGCAATTTTTCCAAAATCCGTGGGTTCCCTTCTAAAATAATGAGTTTTCGGTAAATGCTCTATATACTGAAGTTTATACTTTTCACTTTTGTTTAAAAAATTCAATCCACATTCTACATTTGAATTAATGTATTCTAAACTATATTTCATGGTATATAGAAATCATTTTAATTTTCTAATATTTAGTTTACTAAAATTTCATATACTGACTAGATTAGTGGAATACCCATTATATAATATTCATTATCTAGAGAAACGAAGACAACAGAGGTTCTAAACTCTTTGACCATCATCTTATGTTAGTGCTCGATGAAACTATACAATAAAACCAGATTTTTATATTTTTGCAATTTTTCAAAAATCTGTGGGTTAACCAACCCCCTTCTAAAATAATGAGTTTTTGGTAAATTTTATAAATACTGAAGTTTATAATCTTCACTTTTGTGCAAAAATTTCAAACCACATTCTACATTTGAATTAATGTATTTCTGAACAATATTTCATGGTATATAGGAATCATTTTTATTTTCTTAAATTTAGTTTACTTTAATTTCATAAACTGACAAGATTAGTGGAATTACAATTATAAAATCTTCATTATCTTAAGAAACGAAGACAACAGAGGTTCTAAACTCTTTGACAATCATCTTATGTTAGTGCTCGATAAAACTATACAATAAAACCAGATTTTCATTTTTTTGAAATTTTTCCAAAATCCGTAGGTTAACCCCTTCTAAAATAATGAGTTTTCGGTAAATGCTCTATATACTGAAGTTTATACTTTTCACTTTTGTTTAAAAATTTCAAACCACAATCGACAATTAAATTAATTTTCATGGTCTATAGAAATCATTCTAATTTTCTAATATTTAGTTTAATAAAATTTCATATACTGACCAGATTAGTGGAATTACAATTATAAAATCTTCATTATTTTGAGAAACAAAGACAACAGATGTTCTAAACTCTTTGAACATCATCTTATGTTAGTTCTCGATGAAAATATGCAATAAAACCAGATTTTCATATTTTTGAAATTTTTCCGAAATCCGTGGGTTAACCCCTTCTAAAATAATGAGTTTTCGGTAAATTCTCTAAATACTGAAGTTTATACTCTGCACTTTAGTTCAAAATTTTCAAATCACATTCTACATTTGAATTAATATATTCTAAACTATCTATCATTTTTTATAGGAATCATTTTAATTTTTTAATATTTAGTTTACTAAAATTACATATACTGACCAGATTAGTGGAATTACAATTATAAAATCTTCATTATCTTGAGAAACGAAGACAACAGAGGTTCTAAACTCTTTGACCATCATCTTATGCTAGTGCTCGATGAAACTATACAATAAAACGAGATTTTCATATTTTTGAAATTTTTCCAAAATCCATGGGTTAACCCCTTTTAAAATAATTTGTTTTCAGTAAATGCTCAATATACTGAAGTTTATACTTTTCACCTTTGTTTAAAATTTTCAAAACACAATCGAAAATTGAATTAATGTATTCTAAAATATCTTTCATGTTATATAGGAATCATTTTAATTTTTTAAAATTTAGTTTACTAAAATTTCATATACTGACTAGATTAGTGATATTACCATTATAAAATCTTCATTATCTAGAGAAACGAAGACAACAGATGTTCTAAACTCTTTAACCATCATCTTATGCTAGTGCTCTATGAAACTATACAATTAAACCAAATTCTCATATTTTTGAAATTTTTCCAAAATCCGTGGGTTAACCCCTTCTAAAATATTGAGTTTTCAGTAAATGATCTATATACTGCAGTTTATACTTTTCACTTTTGTTTAAAAATTTTAAACCACAATCGACAATTGAATTAATTTATTCTAAACTATCTTTCATGGTATATAGAAATCATTCTAATTTTCTAGTATTTAGTTTACTAAAATTTCATATACTAACCAGATTAGTGGAATTACAATTATAAAATCTTCATTATCTTGAGAAACGAAGACAACAGAGGTTCTAAACTCTTTGAACATCATCTTATGTTAGTTCTCGATGAAACTATACAATAAAACCAGATTTTCATTTTTTTGAATTTTTTTCAAAATCCGTGGGTTAACCCCTTCTAAAATATTGAGTTTTCAGTAAATGATCTATATACTGCAGTTTATACTTTTCACTTTTGTTTAAAAATTTTAAACCACAATCGACAATTGAATTAATTTATTCTAAACTATCTTTCATGGTATATAGAAATCATTCTAATTTTCTAGTATTTAGTTTACTAAAATTTCATATACTAACCAGATTAGTGGAATTACAATTATAAAATCTTCATTATCTTGAGAAACGAAGACAACAGAGGTTCTAAACTCTTTGAACATCGTCTTATGTTAGTTATCGATAAAACTATACAGTAAAACCAGATTTTCATTTTTTTGAATTTTTTTCAAAATTCGTGGGTTAACCCCTTTTAAAATTATGAGTTTTCGGTAAAATCTCTAAATACTGAAGTTTATACTCTTCATTTAGTTTAAAAATTTCAAACCACATTATAAATTTGAATTAATGTATTCTAAAATATATTTCATGGTATATATGAATCATTTTAATTTTCTTAAATTTAGTTTACTTTAATTTCATAAACTGACAAGATTAGTGGAATTACAATTATAAAATCTTCATTATCTTAAGAAACGAAGACAGCAAAGGTTCTAAACTCTTTGACAATCATCTTATGTTAGTGCTCGATAAAACTATACAATAAAACTAGATTTTCATTTTTTTGAAATTTTTCCAAAATCCATGGGTTAACCCCTTCTAAAATAATAAGTTTTCGGTAAATTCTCTAAATACTGAAGTTAATACTCTTCACTTTAGTTTAAAAATTTTAAACCACATTCTACATTTGAATTAATGTATTCTAAACTATATTTCATGATATATATGAATCATTTTAATTTTTTAAAATTTAGTTTACAAAACTTTCATAATTTGACTAGATTAGTGGAATTACCATTATAAAATATTCATTATCTAGAGAAACGAAGATTACAGAGGTTCTAAACTCTTTGACCATCATCTTATGTTAGTGCTCAATGAAACTATTCAATAAAACCATATTTTAATATTTTTGCAATTTTTCCAAAATCCGTGGGTTCCCTTCTAAAATAATGAGTTTTCGGTAAATGCTCTATATACTGAAGTTTATACTTTTCACTTTTGTTTAAAAAAATTCAAACCACAATCGACAATTGAATTAATGTATTCTAAACTATCTTTCATGGTATATAGAAATCATTCTAATTTTCTAATATTTAGTTTACTAAAATTTCATATACTGACCATATTAGTGGAATTACAATTATAAAATCTTCATTATTTTGAGAAACTAAGACAACAGATGTTCTAAACTCTTTGACCATCATCTTATGTTGATGCTCGATGAAACTATACAATAAAACCAAATTTTCATATTTTTGAAAATTTTCCAAAATCCGTGGGTTAACACTTTCTAAAATAGTGTGTTTTCGGTAAATTCTCTGAATACTGAAGTTTATACTCTGCACTTTAGTTCAAAAATTTCAAACCACATTCTACATTTGAAGTAATATATTCTAAGCTATATTTCATTGTTTATAGGAATCATTTTAATTTTTTAATATTTGGTTTACTTAAATTTCATATACTGACTAGATTAGTGGAATTACCATTATAAAATATTCATTATATTGAGAAACGAAGACAACAGAGGTTCTAAACTCTTTGACCATCATCTTATATTAGTGCTCGGTGAAACTATACTATAAAACCAGATTTTCATACTTTTGAAAATTTTCCAAAATCCATGGGTTAACACCTTCTAAAATAATGAGTTTTCGGTAAATTCACTAAATAGTGAATTTTATACTCCACTTTAGTTCAAAAATTTCAAACCACATTCTACATTTGAACTAATGTATTCTAAACTATCTTTCATTTTTTTAGGAATCATTTTATTTTTTTAATATTTAGTTTACTAAAATTTCATATACTGAACAGATTAGTGGAATTACAATTATAAAATCTTCATTATCTTGAGAAACTAAGACAACAAAGGTTCTAAACTCTTTGACCATCATCTTATGTTAGTGCTCGATGAAACTATACAATAAAACGAGGTTTTCATATTTTTGAAAATTTTCCAAAATCCGTGGGTTAATCCCTTCTAAAATAATTAGTTTTCGGTAAATACTCAATATACTGAAGTTTATACTTTTCACTTTTTAAAAAAAAAAATTCAAAACCCAATCGACAATTGAATTAATTTATACTAAACTATCTTTCATGGTATATATAAATATTTCTAACTTTCTAATATTTAGTTTATACTCTTCACTTTAGTTTAAAAATTTCAAACCACCTTCTACATTCTACATTTGGATTTTTCCAAAATCCATTGGTTAACCCCTTCTAAAATAATGAGTTTTCGGTAAATTATCTAAATACTGAAGTTTATACTCTGCACTTTAGTTCAAAATTTTCAAACCACATTCTACATTTGAATTAATGTATTCTAAACTAACTTTCATTGTTTATAGGAATCATTTTAATTTTTTAATATTTAGTTTACTAAAATTTCATATACTGTCTAGATTATTGGAATTACCATTATAAAATCTTCATTATCTAGAGAAACGAAGACAACAAATGTTCTAAACTTGTTGACCATCATCTTATATTAGTGTTCGATGAAACTATACAATAAAACAAGATTTTCATATTTTTGAAAATTTTCCAAAATCTGTGGGTTAACCCCTTCTAAAATAATGAGTTTTCGGTTAATCCTCTATATACTGAAGTTTATACTTTTCACTTTTATTTAAAAATTTCAAACCACAATTGACAATTGAATTAATTTATTCTAAACTATCTTTCATGGTATATAGAAATATTTAGTTTACAAAAATTTCATATACTAACCAGATTTGGAATTACAATTATAAAATCTTCCTTATCTTGAGAAACGAAGACAACAGAGGTTCTAAATTCTTTGAACATCATCTTATGTTAGTGCTCAATGAAACTATACAATAAAACCAGATTTTCATATTTTTGAAAATTTTCCAAAATCCGTGGGTTAACCCCTTTTAAAATTATGAGTTTTCGGTAAAATCCCTAAATACTGAAGTTTATACTCTTCATTTAGTTTAAAAATTTCAAACCACATTCTAAATTTGAATTAATGTATTCTAAACTATATTTCATGATATATATGAATCATTAGTGGAATTACAATTATAAAATATTCATTATCTAGAGAAACAAAGACAACAGAGGTTCTAAACTCTTTGACCATCATCTTATGTTAGTGCTCGATGAAACTATACTATAAAACCAGATTTTCATATTTTTGAAATTTTTCCAAAATCCGTGGGTTAACCCCCCCTTCTAAAATAATAAGTTTTCGTAAATTCTCTAAATACTGAAGTTTATGCTCTGCACTTTAGTTCAAATATTTCAAACCACATTCTACATTTGAATTAATGTATTCTAAACTATCTTTCATGGTATATAGGAATCATTTTAATTTTTAAAAATTTAGTTTACTAAAACTTCATATACTGACTAGATTAGTGGTTTTACCGTTATAAAATCTTCATTATCTAGTGAAATGAAGACAACAGAGGTTCTAAACTCTTTAACCATCATCTTACGTTAGTGCTCGATGAAACTATACAATAAACCAGATTTTCATAGTTTTGAAATTTTTCAAAAATCCGTGGGTTAACCAACCCCCTTCTAAAATAATGAGTTTTCGGTAAATTCTCTAAATACTGAAGTTAATACTCTTCATTTTAGTTTAAAAAATTTAAACCACATTCTACATTTGAATTAATGTATTCTAAACTATATTTCATGATATATATGAATCATTTTAATTTTTTAAAATTTAGTTTACAAAACTTTCATATACTGACTAGATTAGTGGAATTACCATTATAAAATATTCATTATCTTGAGAAACGAAGACAACAGAGGTTCTAAACTCTTTGACCATCATCTTATGTTAGTGCTCAATGAAACTATACAATAAAACCAGATTTTAAAATTTTTGCAATTTTTCCAAAATCTGTGGGTTCCCTTCTAAAATAATGAGTTTTCCGTAAATGCTCTATATACTGAAGTTTATACTTTTCACTTTTGTTTAAAAATTTCAATCCACATTCTACATTTGAATTAATGTATTCTAAACTATATTTCATGGTATATAGAAATCATTTTAATTTTCTAATATTTAGTTTACTAAAATTTCATATACTGACTAGATTAGTGGAATACCCATTATATAATATTCATTATCTAGAGAAACGAAGACAACAGAGGTTCTAAACTCTTTGACCATCATCTTATGTTAGTGCTCGATGAAACTATACAATAAAACCAGATTTTTATATTTTTGCAATTTTTCAAAAATCTGTGGGTTAACCAACCCCCTTCTAAAATAATGAGTTTTTGGTCAATTTTCTAAATACTGAAGTTTATAATCTTCACTTTTGTGCAAAAATTTCAAACCACATTCTACATTTGAATTAATGTATTTCTGAACAATATTTCATGGTATATAGGAATCATTTTTATTTTCTTAAATTTAGTTTACTTTAATTTCATAAACTGACAAGATTAGTGGAATTACAATTATAAAATCTTCATTATCTTAAGAAACGAAGACAACAGAGGTTCTAAACTCTTTGACAATCATCTTATGTTAGTGCTCGATAAAACTATACAATAAAACCAGATTTTCATTTTTTTGAAATTTTTCCAAAATCCGTGGGTTAACCCCTTCTAAAATAATGAGTTTTCGGTAAATGCTCTATATACTGAAGTTTATACTTTTCACTTTTGTTTAAAAATTTCAAACCACAATCGACAATTAAATTAATTTTCATGGTCTATAGAAATCATTCTAATTTTCTAATATTTAGTTTAATAAAATTTCATATACTGACCAGATTAGTGGAATTACAATTATAAAATCTTCATTATTTTGAGAAACAAAGACAACAGAGGTTCTAAACTCTTTGAACATCATCTTATGTTAGTTCTCGATGAAAATATGCAATAAAACCAGATTTTCATATTTTTGAAATTTTTCCGAAATCCGTGGGTTAACCCCCTTCTAAAATAATGAGTTTTCGGTAAATTCTCTAAATACTGAAGTTTTTACTCTGCACTTTAGTTCAAAATTTTCAAATCACATTCTACATTTGAATTAATATATTATAAACTATCTATCATTTTTTATAGGAATCATTTTAATTTTTTAATATTTAGTTTACTAAAATTACATATACTGGCCAGATTAGTGGAATTACAATTATAAAATCTTCATTATCTTGAGAAACGAAGACAACAGAGGTTCTAAACTCTTTGACCATCATCTTATGCTAGTGCTCGATGAAACTATACAATAAAACGAGATTTTCATATTTTTGAAATTTTTCCAAAATCCATGGGTTAACCCCTTTTAAAATAATTTGTTTTCAGTAAATGCTCAATATACTGAAGTTTATACTTTTCACCTTTGTTTAAAATTTTCAAAACACAATCGAAAATTGAATTAATGTATTCTAAAATATCTTTCATGTTATATAGGAATCGTTTTAATTTTTTAAAATTTAGTTTACTAAAATTTCATATACTGACTAGATTAGTGATATTACCATTATAAAATCTTCATTATCTAGAGAAACGAAGACAACAGATGTTCTAAACTCTTTAACCATCATCTTATGTTAGTGCTCTATGAAACTATACAATTAAACCAAATTCTCATATTTTTGAAATTTTTCCAAAATCCGTGGGTTAACCCCTTCTAAAATATTGAGTTTTCAGTAAATGATCTATATACTGCAGTTTATACTTTTCACTTTTGTTTAAAAATTTTAAACCACAATCGACAATTGAATTAATTTATTCTAAACTATCTTTCATGGTATATAGAAATCATTCTAATTTTCTAGTATTTAGTTTACTAAAATTTCATATACTAACCAGATTAGTGGAATTACAATTATAAAATCTTCATTATCTTGAGAAACGAAGACAACAGAGGTTCTAAACTCTTTGAACATCATCTTATGTTAGTTCTCGATGAAACTATACAATAAAACCAGATTTTCATTTTTTTGAATTTTTTTCAAAATTCGTGGGTTAACCCCTTTTAAAATTATGAGTTTTCGGTAAAATCTCTAAATACTGAAGTTTATACTCTTCATTTAGTTTAAAATTTTCAAACCACATTATAAATTTGAATTAATGTATTCTAAAATATATTTCATGGTTTATATGAATCATTTTAATTTTTTAAAATTTAGTTTACTAAAATTTCATATACTGTATAGATTAGTGGAATTACCATTATAAAATATTCATTATCTAGAGAAACAAAGACAAGAGAGGTTCTAAACTCTTTGACCATCATCTTATGTTAGTGCTCGATGAAACTATACTATAAAACCAGATTTTCATATTTTTGAAATTTTTCCAAAATCCGTGGGTTAACCCCTTCTAAAATAATGAGTTTTTGTAAATTCTCTTAATACTGAAGTTTATGCTCTGCACTTTAGTTCAAATATTTCAAACCACATTCTAAATTTGAATTAATGTATTCTAAACTATCTTTCATGGTATATAGGAATCATTTTAATTTTTAAAAATTTAGTTTACTAAAATTTCATATACTGACTAGATTAGTGGTTTTACCGTTATAAAATCTTCATTATCTAGTGAAATGAAGACAACAGAGGTTCTAAACTCTTTAACCATCATCTTACGTTAGTGCTCGATGAAACTATACAATAAACCAGATTTTCATAGTTTTGAAATTTTTTCAAAATACGTGGGTGTTAACCACATTCTAAAATAATGAGTTTTCGGTAAATTCTTTAAATACGTAAGTTTATACTCTTCACTTTAGTTTAAAAATTTCAAACCACATTCTACATTTGAATTAATGTATTCTAAACTATCTTTCATGGTGTATAGAAATCATTCTAATTTTCTAATATTTATTTTACTAAAATTTCATATACTGACCAAATTAGTGGTATTACAATTATAAAATCTTCATTATCTTGAGAAACGAAGACAAAAGAGATTCTAAACTCTTTGACCATCATCTTATGTTAGTGCTCGGTGAAAGTATACAATAAAACGAGATTTTTATATTTTTGAAATTTTTCCAATATCCGTGGGTTAACCCCATCTAAAATAATTAGTTTTCGGTAAATTCTCAATATACTGAAGTTTATACTTTTCACTTTTGTTTAAAATTTTCAAAGCACAATCGACAATTGAATTAATTTATACTAAATTATCTTTCTTTGTATATAGAAATATTTCTAATTTTCTAATATTTAGTTTACTAAAATTTCATATACTGACTAGATTAGTGTTATTACCAATATAAAATCTTTATAATCTAGAGAAACGAAGACACCAGAGGTTCTAAACTCTTTGACCATCATCTTATGTTAGTGCTCTATGAAACTATACAATAAAACCAGATTTTCATATTTTTTAATTTTTTCCAAAATCCGTGGGTTAACTAACCCCTTCTAAAATAATGAGTTTTCGGTAAATTCTCTAAATACTGAAGTTTATACTCTCCACTTTAGTTTAAAAAATTCAATCCACATTCTATATTTGAATTAATGTATTCTAAACTATATTTCATGGTATATAGGAATCATTTTAATTTTTTAAAATTTAGTTTACTCAAATTTCATATACTGACTAGATTAGTAGAATTCCCATTATAAAATATTCATTATCTAGAGAAACGAAGACAACAGAGGTTCTAAACTCTTTGACCATCATCTTATGTTAGTGCTCGATGAAACTATACAATAAAACCAGATTTTTATATTTTTGCAATTTTTCAAAAATCCGTGGGTTAACCAACCCCCTTCTAAAATAATGAGTTTTCGGTAAATTTTCTAAATACTGAAGTTTATAATCTTCACTTTTGTGTAAAAATTTCAAACCATATTCTACATTTGAATTAATGTATTTCTGAACAATATTTCATGGTATATAGGAATCATTTTTATTTTCTTAAATTTAGTTTACTTTAATTTCATAAACTGACAAGATTAGTGGAATTACAATTATAAAATCTTCATTATCTTAAGAAAAGAAGACAACAGAGGTTCTAAACTCTTTGACAATCATCTTATGTTAGTGCTCGATAAAACTATACAATAAAACCAGATTTTCATTTTTGGAAATTTTTCCAAAATCCGTGGGTTAACCCCTTCTAAAATAATGAGTTTTCGGTAAATTCTCTAAATACTGAAGTTAATACTCTTCACTTTAGTTTAAAAATTTTAAACCACATTCTACATTTGAATTAATGTATTCTAAACTATATTTCATGATATATATGAATCATTTTAATTTTTAAAAATTTAGTTTACAAAACTTTCATATAGTGACTAGATTAGTGGAATTACCATTATAAAATATTCATTATCTAGAGAAACGAAGATAACAGAGGTTCTAAACTCTTTGACCATCATCTTATGTTAGTGCTCAATGAAAGTATACAATAAAACTAGATTTTAATATTTTTGCAATTTTTCCAAAATCCGTGGGTTCCCTTTTAAAATAATGAGTTTTCGGTAAATGCTCTATATACTGAAGTTTATACTTTTCACTTTTGTTTAAAAAATTTCAAACCACAATTAACAATTGAATTAATGTAATCTAAACTATCTTTCATGGTATATAGAAATCATTCTAATTTTCTAATATTTAGTTTACTAAAATTTCATATACTGACCATATTAGTGGGATTACAATTATAAAATCTTCATTATTTTTAGAAACGAAGACAACAGATGTTCTAAACTCTTTGACCATCATCTTATGTTGATGCTCGATGAAACTATACAATAAAACCAAATTTTCATATTTTTGAAAATTTTCCAAAATCCGTGGGTTAACACTTTTTAAAATAGTGTGTTTTCGGTAAATTCTCTGAATACTGAAGTTTATACTCTGCACTTTAGTTCAAAAATTTCAAACCACATTCTACATTTGAATTAATATATTCTAAGCTATCTTTCATTGTTTATAGGAATCATTTTAATTTTTTAATATTTGGTTTACTTCAAAATTTCATATACTGACTAGATTAGTGGAATTACCATTATAAAATATTCATTATCTTCAGAAACGAAGACAACAGAGGTTCTAAACTCTTTGACCATCATCTCATATTAGTGCTCGGTGAAACTATACTATAAAACCAGATTTTCATACTTTTGAAAATTTTCCAAAATCCATGGGTTAACACCTTCTAAAATAATGAGTTTTCGGTAAATTCACTAAATAGTAAATTTTATACTCCACTTTAATTCAAAAATTTCAAACCACATTCTACATTTGAACTAATGTATTCTAAACTATCTTTCATTTTTTTAGGAATCATTTTAATTTTTTAATATTTAGTTTACTAAAATTTCATATACTGAACAGATTAGTGGAATTACAATTATAAAATCTTCATTATCTTGAGAAACTAAGACAACAAAGGTTCTAAACTCTTTGACCATCATCTTATGTTAGTGCTCGATGAAACTATACAATAAAACGAGGTTTTCATATTTTTGATTTTTTTCCAAAATCCGTGGGTTAATCCCTTCTAAAATAATTAGTTTTCGGTAAATACTCAATATACTGAAGTTTATACTTTTCACTTTTTTAAAAAAAAATTTCAAAACCCAATCGACAATTGAAGTAATTTATACTAAACTATCTTTCATGGTATATATAAATATTTCTAACTTTCTAATATTTAGTTTATACTCTTCACTTTAGTTTAAAAATTTCAAACTACCTTCTACATTCTACATTTGGATTTTTCCAAAATCCATGGGTTAACCCCTTCTAAAATAATGAGTTTTCGGTAAATTATCTAAATACTGAAGTTTATACTCTGCACTTTAGTTCAAAATTTTCAAACCACATTCTACATTTGAATTAATGTATTCTAAACTAACTTTCATTGTTTATAGGAATCATTTTAATTTTTTAATATTTAGTTTACTAAAATTTCATATATTGTCTAGATTATTGGAATTACCATTATAAAATCTTCATTATCTAGAGAAACGAAGACAACAAAGGTTCTAAACTCGTTGACCATCATCTTATATTAGTGTTCGATGAAACTATACAATAAAACAAGATTTTTATATTTTTGAAAATTTTCCAAAATCTGTGGGTTAACCCCTTCTAAAATAATGAGTTTTCGGTTAATGCTCTATATACTGAAGTATATACTTTTCACTTTTAATTAAAAATTTCAAACCACAATTGACAATTGAATTAATTTATTCTAAACTATCTTTCATGGTATATAGAAATATTTAGTTTACAAAAATTTCATATACTAACCAGATTTGGAATTATAATTATAAAATCTTCCTTATCTTGAGAAACGAAGACAACAGAGGTTCTAAATTCTTTGAACATCATCTTATGTTAGTGCTCAATGAAACTATACAATAAAACCAGATTTTCATATTTTTGAAATTTTTCCAAAATCCGTGGGTTAACCCCTTATAAAATAATGAGTTTTCCGTAAATTCTCTAAATACTGAAGTTTATACACTTTAGTTTAAAATTTTCAAACCACATTCTACATTTGAATTAATGTATTCTAAAATATCTTTCATGGTATATAGAAATCATTCTAATTATCTAATATTTAGTTTACTAAAATTTCATATACTGACTAAATTAGTGGAATTATAATTATAAAATCTTCATTATCTTGAGAAACGAAGACAACAGAGGTTCTAAACTCTTTGACCATCATCTTATGTTAGTGTTCGATGAAACTATACATTAAAACCAGATTTTTATATTTTTAAAAAAATTCCAAAATCTGTGGGTTAAACCCCTTTTAAAATAATAAGTTTTTGGTAAATTCTCTAAATACTGAAGTTTATACTCTGCACTTTAGTTAAAAAATTTCAAACCACATTCTACATTTGAATTAATGTATTCTAAACTACCTTTCATTGTTTATAGAAATCATTTTAATTTTTTAATATTTAGTTTACTAAAATTTCATACACTGACTAGATTAGGGGAATTACCATTATAAAATCTTCATTATCTAGAGAAACGAAGACAACAAAGGTTTAAAAATTTCAAAACACAATCGACAATTGAATTAATGTATTCTAAAAAATCTTTCATGGTATATAGGAATCATTCTAATTTCCTAATATTTAGTTTACTAAAATTTCATATATTGACCATATTAGTGGAATTACAATTATAAAATCTTCATTATCTTGAGAAACGAAGACAACATATGTTCTAAATTCTTTGACCATCATCTTATGTTAGTGCTCGATGAATCTATACAATAAAACGAGGTTTTCATATTTTTGATAATTTTCCAAAATCAATGGGTTAACCCCCTTCTAAAATAATGAGTTTTCTGTAAATTCTCTAAATACTGAAGTTTATACTCTTCACTTTAGTTTAAAAATTTCAAACCACATTCTACATTTGAATTAATGTATTCTAAACTATCCTTCATGGTATATAGAAATCATTCTAATTTTCTAATATTTAGTTTACTAAAATTTCATATACTGACCAAATTAGTGGAATTACAATTATAAAATCTTCATTATCTTGAGAAACGAAGACAACAGAGGTTCTAAACTCTTTAACCATCATCTTATGTTAGTGCTCGATGAAACTATACAATAAAATGAGATTTTCATATTTTTGAAAATTTTCCAAAATCTGTGGGTTAACCACCCCTTCTAAAATAATTAGTTTTCGGTAAATGCTCAATATACTGAAGTTTATACTTTTCACTTTTGTTTAAAATTTTCAAAACACAATCGACAATTGAATTAATCTATTCTGAACTATCTTTAAAGGTATATAAAAATATTTCTAATTTTCTAATATTTAGTTTACTAAAATTTCATAAACTGACCAGATTATTGGAATTACAATTATAAAATCTTCATTATCTTGAGAAACTAAGAAAACAGAGGTTCTAAACTCTTTGACCATCATCTTATGTTAGTGCTCGATGAAACTATACAATATAACCAGATTTTCATATTTTAAAAAATTTTCCAAAATCCGTGGGTTAACCCCTTCTAAAATAATGAGTACTCGGTAAATTCTCTAAATACTAAATTTTATTCTCTGCACTTTAATTCAAAAATTTTAAACCACATTCTACAATTGAATTAATGTATTCTAAACAACCTTTCATTGTTTATAGGAATCATTTTAATTTTTTAATATTTAGTTTACTAAAATTTCATATACTAACTAGATTAGGGGAATTACCATTATAAAATCTTCATTATCTAGAGAAACGAAGACAACAAAGGTTCTAAACTCTTTGACCATCATCTTATGTTAGTGCTCAATGAAACTATACAATAAAACCAGATTTTCATATTTTTGAAAATTTTCCAAAATCCGTGGGTTAACCCCTTCTAAAATAATGAGTTTTCGGTAAATGCTCTATATACTGAAGTTTAAACTTTTCACTTTTGTTTAAAAATTTCAAACCACAATCGACAATTGAATTAATTTATTCTAAACTAACTTTCATGGTATATAGAAATCATTCTAATTTTCTAATATTTAGTTTACTGAAATATCATATACTGACCAGATTAGTGGAATTACAATTATAAAATCTTCATTATCTTGAGAAGCGAAGACAAAAGAGGTTCTAAACTCTTTGACCATCATCTTATTTTAGTGCTCGATGAAACTATACAATAAAACCAGATTTTCATAGTTTTGAAATTTTTCCAAAATCTGTGGGTTAACCCCTTCTAAAATAATGAGTTTTCAGTAAATTCTCTAAATACTGAAGTTTATACTCTTCACTTTAGTTTAAAAATTTCAAACCACATTCTACATTTGAATTAATGTATTCTAAACTATCTTTCATGGTATATAAAAATAATTCTAATCTTCTAATATTTAGTTTACTAAAATTTCATATACTGACTAGTTTAGTGGAATTCCAATTATAAAATCTTCATTATCTTGAGAAACAAAGACAACAGATGTTCTAAACTCTTTGACCATCATTTTATGTTAGTGCTCGATGAAACTATACAATAAAACCAGATTTTCATATTTTTGAAATTTTTCCAAAATCCGTGGGTTAACCCCTTCTAAAATAATGTGTTTTCGGTAAATGCTCTATATACTGAAGTTTATACTTTTCACTTTTGTTTAAAAATTTCAAACAACAATCGACAATTAAATTAATTTATTCTAAACTATCTTTCATGGTATATAGAAATCATTCTAATTTTCTAATATTTAGTTTACTAAAATTTCATATACTGACCAGATTAGTGGAATTACAATTATAAAATCTTCATTATCTTGAGAAACAAAGACAACAGAGGTTCTAAGCTCTTTGAACATCATCTTATGTTAGTTCTCGATGAAAATATACATTAAAACCAGATTTTCATAGTTTTGAAATTTTTCCGAAATCCGTGGGTTACCCTTCTGAAATAATGTTTTCGGTAAATTCTCTAAATACTGAAGTTTATACTCTGCACTTTAGTTCAAAATTTTCAAATCACATTCTACATTTGAATTAATATATTCTAAACTATCTATCATTTTTTATAGGAATCATTTTAATTTTTTAATATTAGTTTACTAAAATTACATATACTAACCAGATTAGTGGAATTACAATTATAAAATCTTCATTATCTTGAGAAACGAAGACAACAGAGGTTCTAAACTCTTTGACCATCATCTTATGCTAGTGCTCGATGAAACTATACAATAAAACGAGATTTTCATATTTTTGAAATTTTTCCAAAATCCATGGGTTAACCTCTTCTAAAATAATTAGTTTTCAGTAAATGCTCAATATACTGAAGTTTATACTTTTCACTTTTGTTTAAAATTTTCAAAACACAATCGAAAATTGAATTTATGTATTCTAAAATATCTTTCATGTTATATAGGAATCATTTTAATTTCTTAAAATTTAGTTTACTAAAATTTCATATACTGACTAGATTAGTGGTATTACCATTATAAAATCTTCATTATCTAGAGAAACGAAGACAACAGGTGTTCTAAACTCTTTAACCATCATCTTATGTTAGTGCTCTATGAAACTATACAATTAAACCAAATTCTCATATTTTTGAAATTTTTCCAAAATCCGTGGGTTCCCCTTCTAAAATAATGAGTTTTCGGTAAATGATCTATATACTGCAGTTTATACTTTTCACTTTTGTTTAAAAATTTTAAACCACAATCGAAAATTGAATTAATTTATTCTAAACTATCTTTCATGGTATATAGAAATCATTCTAATTTTCTAATATTTAGTTTACTAAAATTTCATATACTAACCAGATTAGTGGAATTACAATTATAAAATCTTCATTATCTTGAGAAATGAAGACAACAGAGGTTCTAAACTCTTTGAACATCATCTTATGTTAGTTCTCGATGAAACTATACAATAAAACCAGATTTTCATTTTTTTGAATTTTTTTCAAAATTCGTGGGTTAACCCCTTTTAAAATTATGAGTTTTCGGTAAAATCTCTAAATACTGAAGTTTATACTCTTCATTTAGTTTAAAATTTTCAAACCACATTCTAAATTTGAATTAATGTATTTTAAAATATATTTCATGGTATATAGGAATCATTTTAATTTTTTAAAATTTAGTTTACTAAAATTTCATATATTGTATAGATTAGTGGAATTACCATTATAAAATATTCATTATCTAGAGAAACAAAGACAACAGAGGTTCTAAACTCTTTGACCATCATCTTATGTTAGTGCTAGATGAAACTATACTATAAAACCAGATTTTAATATTTTAAAAAAAAATTCCAAAATCCGTGGGTTAACCCCTTCTAAAATAATGAGTTTTCGGTAAATGCTATATATACTAAACTTTATACTTTTCACTTTAGTGGAATTACAATTATAAAATCTTCATTATCTTGAGAAATGAAGACAACAGAGGTTCTAAACTCTTTGACAATCATCTTATGTTAGTGCTCGATGAAACTATACAATAAAACAAGATTATCATATTTTTGAAATTTTTCCAAAATACGTGGGATAACCCCTTCTAAAATTATGAGTTTTCGGTAAATTCTCTAAATACTAAAGTTTATATTCTTCAATTTAGTTTAAAATTTTCAAACCACATTCTACATTTGAATTAATTTATTCTAAACTATCTTTCATCGTATATAGGAATCATTTTAATTTTTTAAATTTTAGTTTACTAAAATTTCATATACTGACTAGATTAGTGTTATTACCATTATAAAATCTTCATAATCTAGAGAAACGAAGACAACAGAGGTTCTAAACTCTTTGACCATCATCTTATGTTAGTGCTCTATGAAACTATACAATAAAACCAGATTTTCATATTTTTGAATTTTTTCCAAAATCCGTGGGTTAACTAACCCCTTCTAAAATAATAAGTTTTCGGTAAATTCTCTAAATACTAAAGTTTATACTCTTCACTTTAGTTTAAAAATTTCAAACCATATTATACATTTGAATTAATGTATTATAAATTATATTTCACTGTTTAAGGGAATCATTTTAATTTTTTAATATTTAGTTTACTAAAATTTCATATACTGACTAGATTAGTGGTATTACCATTATAAAATCTTCATTATCTAGAGAAACGAAGACAACAGAGGTTCTAAACTCTTTGACCATCATCTAATATTAGTGCTCGATGAAACTATACAATAAAACCAGATTTTCATATTTTAAAATTTTTTCCAAAATCCGTGGGTTAACCCCTTCTAAAAAATGAGTTTTCAGTAAATGCTCTATATACTGAAGTTTATACTTTTCACTTTTGTCTAAAATTTCAAACCACAATCGAAAATTGAATTAATTTATTCTAAACTATCATTCATAGTATATAGAAATCATTCTAATTTTCTAATATTTAGTTTACTATAATTTCATATACTGACAAGATTAGTGGAATTACAATAATAAAATATTCATTATCTTGAGAAATAAAGACAACAGAGGTTCTAAACTCTTTGACAATCATCTTATGTAAGTGCTCGATGAAACTATACAATAAAACCAGATTTTCATATTTTTGATATTTTTCCAAAATACGTGGGTTAACCTTCTAAAATTATGAGTTTTCGGTAAATTCTCTAAATACTGAAATTTATATTCTTCACTTTAGTTTAAAAATTTCAAACCACATTCTACATTAATGTATTCTAAACTATATTTCATGGTATATAGGAATCATTTTAATTTTTTCAAATTTTAGTTTACTAAAATTTCATATATTGACCAGATTAGTGGAATTACAATTATAAAATATAAATTATCTAGAGAAACAAAGACAACAGAGGTTCTAAACTCTTTGGCCATCCTCTTATGTTAGTGCTCGATGAAACTATATAATAAAACCAGATTTTCATATTTTTGAAATCTTTCCATAATCCGTGGGTTAACCCCTTCCAAAATTATGAGTTTTCGGTAAATTCTCTAAATGACGAAGTTTATACTATTCAATTTAGTTTAAAATTTTCAAATCACATTCTACATTTGAATTAATGTATTCTAAACTATATTTCATGGTGTATAGGAATCATTTTAATTTTTAAAATTTAGTTTACTAAAATTTCATATACTGTCTAGATTAGTGGAATTACCATTATAAAATATTCATTATCTAGAGAAACGAAGACAACAGAAGTTCTAAACTCTTTGATCATCATCTTATGTTAGTGCTCGATGAAACTATACAATAAAACCAGATTTTCATATTTTTGATATTTTTCCAAAATACGTGGGTTAACCCCATCTAAAATTATGAGTTTTCGGTAAATTCTCTAAATACTGAAGTTTATATTCTTCACTTTAGTTTAAAAATTTCAAACCACAATCGACAATTGAATTAATTTATTCTAAACTATCTTTCTTGGTATATAGAAATTATTCTAATTTTCTAATATTTAGTTTACTAAAATTTAATATACTGACCAGATTAGTGGAATTACAATTATAAAATCTTCATTATCTTGAGAAATGAAGACAACAGAGGTTCTAAACTCTTTGACCATCATCTTATTTTATGCTCGATGAAACTATACAATAAAACCAGATTTTCATATTTTTGAAATTTTTCCAAAATCCGTGGGTTAACCCCTTATAAAATAATGAATTTTCAGTAAATTCTCTAAATACTGAAGTTTATACTCTTCTCTTTAGTTTAAAATTTTCAAACCACATTCTACATTTGAATTAACGTATTCTAAACTATCTTTCATGGTATATAAAAATCATTCTAATTTTCTAATAATTAGTTTACTAAAATTTCATATACTGACTAGTTTAGTGGAATTCCAATTATAAAATCTTCATTATCTTGAGAAACAAAGACAACAGATGTTCTAAACTCTTTGACCATCATTTTATGTTAGTGCTCGATGAAACTATACAATAAAACCATATTTTCATATTTTTGAAATTTTTCCAAAATCCGTGGGTTAACCCCTTCTAAAATAATGAGTTTTCGGTAAATGCTCTATATACTGAAGTTTATACTTTTTACTTTTGTTTAAAAAATTCAAACCACAATCGACAATTAAATTAATTTATTCTAAAATATCTTTCATGGTATATAGAAATCATTCTAATTTTCTAATATTTAGTTTACAAAAATTACATATACTAACCAGATTAGTGGAATTACAATTATAAAATTTTCATTATCTTGAGAAACGAAGACAACAGAGGTTCTAAACTCTTTGAACATCATCTTATGTTAGTTCTCGATGAAAATATACAATAAAACCAGATTTCATTTTTTGAATATTTTTCAAAATTCGTGGGTTAACCCATTTTAAAATTTTGAGTTTTCGGTAAAATCTCTAAATACTGAAGTTTATACTCTTCATTTAGTTTAAAATTTTCAAACCACATTCTAAATTTGAATTAATGTATTTTAAAATATATTTCATGGTATATAGGAATCATTTTAATTTTTTTAAATTTAGTTTACTAAAATTTCATATACTGTATAGATTAGTGGAATTACCATTATAAAATATTCATTATCTAGAGAAACAAAAACAACAGAGGTTCTAAACTCTTTGACCATCATCTTATGTTAGTGCTCGATGAAACTATACTATAAAACCAGATTTTCATATTTTTGAAAATTTTCCAAAATCCGTGGGTTAACCCCTTCTAAAATAATGAGTTTTCGTAAATTCTCTAAATACTGAAGTTTATGATCTGCACTTTAGTTCAAAAATTTCAAACCACATTCTACATTTGAATTAATGTATTCTAAACTATCTTTCATGGTATATAGGAATCATTTTAATTTTTAAAAATTTAGTTTACTAAAATTTCATATACTGACTAGATTAGTGGTTTTAGCGTTATAAAATCTTCATTATCTTGATAAATGAAGACAACAGAGGTTCTAAACTCTTTGACAATCATCTTATGTTAGTGCTCGATGAAACTATACAATAAAACCAGATTATCATATTTTTGAAATTTTTTTAAAATACGTGGGTTAACCCCTTCTAAAATTATGAGTTTTCGGTAAATTCTCTAAATACTAAAGTTTATATTCTTCACTTTAGTTTAAAAATTTCAAACCACATTCTTTATTTGAATTAATTTATTCTAAACTATCTTTCATCGTATATAGGAATCATTCCTATTTTTTAATATTTAGTTTACTAAAATTTCATATACTGACTAGATTAGTGGTATTACCATTATAAAATCTTCATTATCTAGAGAAACGAAGACAACAGAGGTTCTAAACTCTTTGACCATCATCTAATATTAGTGCTAGATGAAACTATACAATAAAACCAGATTTTCATATTTTAAAATTTTTTCCAAAATCCGTGGGTTAACCCCTTCTAAAATAATGATTTTTCGGTAAATGCTCTATATACTGAAGTTTATACTTTTCACTTTTGTCTAAAATTTCAAACCACAATCGAAAATTGAATTAATTTATTCTAAACTATCTTTCATAGTATATAGAAATCATTCTAATTTTCTAATATTTAGTTTACTATAATTTCATATACTGACAAGATTAGTGGAATTACAATAATAAAATATTCATTATCTTGAGAAATAAAGACAACAGAGGTTCTAAACTCTTTGACAATCATCTTATGTTAGTGCTCGATGAAACTATACAATAAAACTAGATTTTCATATTTTTGATATTTTTCCAAAATACGTGGGTTAACCACTTCTAAAATTATGAGTTTTCGGTAAATTCTCTAAATACTGAAGTTTATATTCTTCACTTTAGTTTACTAAAATTTCATATACTGACTAGATTAGTGGTATTACCATTATAAAATCTTCATTATCTAGAGAAACGAAGACAACAAATGTTCTAAAGTCTTTAACCATCATCTTATGTTAGTGCTCTATGAAACTATACAATTAAACCAAATTCTCATATTTTTGAAATTTTTCCAAAATCCGTGGGTTAACCCCTTCTAAAATAATGAGTTTTTGGTAAATGATCTATTTACTGCAGTTTATACTTTTCACTTTTGTTTAAAAATTATGAGTTTTCGGTAAATTCTCTAAATACTGAAGTTTATACTATTCAATTTAGTTTAAAATTTTCAAATCAAATTCTACATTTGAATTAATGCATTCTAAACTATATTTCATGGTATTTAGGAATCATTTTAGTTTTGAAAATTTAGTTTACTAAAATTTCATATACTGTCTAGATTAGTGAAATTACCATTATAAAATATTCATTATCTAGAGAAACGAAGACAACAGAAGTTCTAAACTCTTTGACCATCATCTTATGTTAGTGCTCGATGAAACTATACAATAAAACCAGATTTTCATATTTTTGATATTTTTCCAAAATACGTGGGTTAACCCCTTCTAAAATTATGAGTTTTCGGTAAATTCTCTAAATACTGAAGTTTATATTCTTCACTTTAGTTTAAAAATTTCAAACCACAATCGACAATTGAATTAATTTATTCTCAACTATCTTTCATGGTATATAGAAATTATTCTAATTTTCTAATATTTAGTTTACTAAAATTTAATATACTGACCAGATTAGTGGAATTACAATTATAAAATCTTCATTATCTTGAGAAATGAAGACAACAGAGGTTCTAAACTCTTTGAACATCATCGTATGTTAGTTCTCGATGAACCTATACAATAAAACCAGATTTTCATATTTTTGAATTTTTTTCAAAATTTGTGGGTTAACAACCCCTTCTAAAATTATGAGTTTTCGGTAAATTCTCTAAATACTGAAGTTTATACTCTTCATTTAGTTTAAAATTTTCAAACCACATTCTACATTTGAAATAATGTATTCTAAACTATATTTCATGGTATATAGGAATCATTTTAATTTTTTAAAATTTAGTTTACTAAAATTTCATATACTGTATAGATTAGTGGAATTACTGTTATAAAATATTCATTATCTAGAGAAACGAAGACAACAGAGGTTCTAAACTCTTTCACCATCATCTTATGTTAGTGCTTGATGAAACTATACTATAAAACCAGATTTTCATATATTTGAATTTTTTTCAAAATTTGTGGGTTAACCCCTTATAAAATAATGAGTTTTCGGTAAATGTTCTATATACTGAAGTTTATACTCTTCACTTTAGTTTAAAATTTTCAAACCACAATCGAAAATTGAATTAATGTATTTTAAACTATCTTTCATGGTATATAGGAATCATTCTAATTTTTTAATATTTAGTTTTTTAAAATTTCATATACTGACCAGATTGGTGGAATTACCATTATAAATATTCATTATCTAGAGAAACGAAGACAACAGAGGTTCTAAACTCTTTTACCATCATCTTATGTTAGTGCTCGATGAAACTATACAATAAAACCAGATTTTTATATTTTTGAAATTTTTCCAAAATCCGTAGGTTACCCCTTCTAAAATAATGAGTTTTCGTTAAATTCTCTATATACTGAAGTTTATACTTTTCACTTTAGTTTAAAATTTTCAAAACACATTCTACATTTGAATTAATGTATTCTAAAGAATCTTTCATGGTATATAAGAATCATTCTAATTTTTAAATATTTAGTTTACTAAAATTTCATATACTGACCAGATTATTGGAATTACCATTATAAAATCTTCATTATCAAGAGAAACGAAGACAACAGAGATTCTAAACTATTTACCATCATCTTATGTTAGTTCTGTATGAAACTATACAATAAAACCTGATTTTTACTTTTTTGAATTTTTTTCAAAATTCGTGGGTTAACCCTTCTAAAATAATGAGTTTTCGGTAAATGATCTATATAATGAAGTTTATACTCTTCACTTTAGTTTAAAATATTCAAACCACAATAGACAATTGAATTAATGTATTCTAAACTATCTTTCATGGTATATAGGAATCATTCTAATTTTTTTAATATTTCGTTTACTAAAATTTCATATACTGCCTAGATTAGTGGAATTAACATTATAAAATATTAATTATCTAGAGAAAAGGAGACAACGAATGTTCTAAACCTCTTTGACCATCATCTTATGTAAGTTCTCGATGAAACTATATACTAAAACAAGATTTTCATATTTTTGAAATTTTTCCAAAATCTGTGGGCTAACCCTTTCAAAAATATAGTGTTTTCGGTAAATGCTCTATATACTGAAGTTTATACTTTTCACTTTAGTTTAAAATTTTCAAACCACATTCTACATTTGAAATAATGTATTCTAAACTATCTTTCATGGTATATAGAAATCATTTTAATATTTGAATATTTAGTTTACTAAATTTTCATATACTGACCAGATTAGTGTAATTACCATTATAAAATCTTCATTATCTAGAAAAACGAAGACAACATGGGTTCTAAACTCTTTTACCATCATCTTATGTTAGTGTCAATGAAACTATACAATAAAACCAGATTTTGATATTTTGAATTTTTTTCCTAAATCCGTGGGTTGACCACTTCTAAAATAATGAGTTTTCGGAATATCCTCTATATACTGAAGTTTATACTCATCACTTTTGTTTTAAAAATTTCAAACCATATTATACATTTTAATTAATGTATTATAAAGTCTCTTTCATGGTATATTTGAATCATTCTAATTTTTTAATATTTCGTTTACTAAAATTTCATATACTGAGATGAAATACAAATATGTATTTAAACAATATTATCATATTTTTTATTTTTTCTTAAAATACGTAGATTAAATCCTACGAAAATATCTATCTTATTAAAACAGAAACATTACAACTTCTTCTAGGTGGATTTTAAAGGTGGACCTTTTATATTTAAATTAAACATCATCCCTTATTTATAATACATACCATATACGGTTTCCACATATTATTACATGTGGATTTAATACGTATCATTATTACATGTCGATTTATATACTAAAAATATAATACGTACCATTGCTCTGAAACTAAATCTTACAATTATATTGCAATTTTACATAATTCATCTGTTTGTCCATATTGCAATTATATATAATATATAGATATCATTTCTATGAAAACGTACCATTCATCTCTTTGTCCATATTGAAATTATATATAATATATATGTAGTAAGAATACTAAGATACATATGAATCGTCACATACATAGAAATTAGATACTAATATATTTGATCAACTCAAATGTGCAACCATAATCCCTGCCATGATCATATACAAATTAGACATAGTATTTGTAATAAAAAATAAACAGCACTTTAGTTATGATAGATGGTGTGAAACCTTTAAGAAACAATTGGAAAATTCGAGTTAAAGTTCTTCATTGTTGGAAACAAAACACCGGTTTTGGAGGCGACACATTCGAGTGCATCCTCGCAGATGAATCTGTACTTGCATTTGTTTCAGTTATTATAAGTTTTTTTCTATTCTATTGGTTTATAAATCTGTTTTTTTCTGTTTTATATGGTGTAAAGATTGCAGCAGCGTGCCAAAGAAATCACATTAGTACATTGTTTATTTAAACACATTTAAACACATTTTTATTTCTCAAAATTTAAAATTAATACATATAGCAATCATGTATAGCATTTAGTACGAACAAAGATAAAAAAAACTAACACCCGCTCGGTCGAGCGGGTCATGATCTAGTTAAGTTTTATTTAAATTTATATTTTTAAGCTTATACTCAGATTTCAGGATGGACCAAAAGAAGTACTGTATAACGTAATCAAATATTATTTTGACTAGTAAATCAATCCGCTAATACAAATATAGTGAGTCACAGGCCCAAAGGCCACTCGAATTGGCCCGACAAGGAAAAGATAAAAAAAAAAAAGTGATTGGGATCGTGGAGAGGAACCAATGGAGGGAGGATCAAATCTTTCGCATTTCCAATTCTGATTATTGAGGACGTAATCGCATTTCCACAGATTCGAGTCTCTGTATAATGTGAAAGAAGAAAACTTTTTATGGAAAAGCTAGATTAAGGATTAGATTCCCCGAATATTCGGTTCTGTGGGCAACCACAAAAACCGCTGCTAACATTTTTCTCGTGTTTTCTGTCTTCTCAGAATCACCCAGAAACACACAAAACGTTATTCTTCTCGCACCCTCCTCCTCCTCCAATCACATCGAAAATGGCTGAAAATGGTGAAAAGACACTTTCACTCTCTTCCCTTAACTGCTTTTCTTTGATTTTTCTTCTCCTTCTCACATTTGTTGTTGTTGTTGTTGTGAAGGTTCTCTAGATCAGTTCTTGTCTGCTGCCGTGGATGCCGCTCAGAAAGCTGGACAGGTCTTTTTTTCTCTTTGTCTCTCCCTTAAGTGGGTGATCATATATATGTTAAATCTGGATCTTTCATTGCGCAGGTCATTCGTAAAGGCTTTTACGAGACCAAACATGTTGAACACAAAGGCCAGGTTTTTTGTTTTGTACCATTACTGGTCTCTTTAAAACAAGTTGTCGTGTGTCTACAGCTACACTGAATCTGCTTTTTTTTTTGTTTAGGTGGATCTGGTGACAGAGACTGATAAAGGATGTGAAGAACTCGTTTTTAACCATCTCAAGCACCTCTTTCCCAATCACAAGGTCTCTGTTTGTATATCTTTTGTTAGCTTCTTCCTTTGCCTTGCCTTGCTGTGTATTGATCGTTTAGCATTTTGTAATGATGAATTAAGTTCATTGGAGAAGAGACAACAGCTGCAAATGGTGTGACTGAATTAACAGACGAACCTACTTGGATCGTTGATCCTCTTGATGGAACTACTAATTTCGTTCATGGGTGTGTTTTTTCGCTCGATTCCCACTTTGAATTTACTGTTTATTTCCCTCTGTGTATTAGCAAAAAACAAAACCAAAATGTTTGTTTCTGCAGGTTCCCTTTTGTCTGTGTTTCCATTGGCCTTACCATTGGGAAAGTCCCTGTCGTTGGCGTTGTCTATAATCCTATTATGGATGAGGTAAAAGACTACCCTCCTCTACTTTAACTGTATTTGTTCAATACCATTATAAATAAGATTCCTTGATTGATGCTGCTGTGGACATGGATATAGTCTCTCAATTGGTTTTACATAAATATCTAATTGTAAAAACAGCTATTCACCGGTGTCCAAGGGAAAGGAGCTTTCTTGAATGGAAAACCAATCAAAGGTAGGTTGGAACTTTATATACACACACCTTACAGTCTAAGAGATTTTGTTTGTCAATATATATGTTCTCTTTTTTTTTTGCAGTGTCAACTCAGAGTGAGCTTGTTACCGCTTTGCTCCTAGCAGAGGTAAAAATCTCTCTCCCTTGTTGTGTCATGCTAAGACTGTTCGCTCATCACTTTATATGAACACAGGCGGGCACTAAGCGAGATAAAGCTACATTAGACGATGCTACCAACCGGATCAACAGTCTGCTAACCAAGGTGAATATTCATTTGAGGGAAAACTCCATTATTTTAGATCCAACCTCTGCCAAAAAAAATAAATCATTGACTCTTGTCTTCCGTTTGATTCATCAGGTTAGGTCTCTGAGGATGGGTGGCTCGTGCGCACTGGACCTCTGCGGTGTCGCTTGTGGAAGGGGAGACATCTTCTATGAAATCGGTTTCGGCGGTCCATGGTAAATTATTATTATTTTTGCTTAGAAGAATAATACACAAACAAGACTTAATCTAAAATGGCATATTATATATCAATTCACAGGGACATTGCAGCTGGAATTGTGATTGTTAGAGAAGCTGGTGGACTTATCTTTGATCCGTAAGAATTTATTTATTTTTAAAGATAAAAGCTAATACACACACTATGCAACGACGGACCAAGCTTTTAAATTGTTTTTGTTTTGTTTTGTATGTTGTGTAATATGGTCAGATCCGGTAAAGAGTTGGACATCACATCGCAGAGAATTGCGGCGTCAAATGCTTCACTCAAGGAGTTGTTCGTGGAGGCGTTGCGGCTTACAAATGTGTGAAAAGTTATTCTATTCTTTGCTTATGGTCACACCTTATGAACCATATATATGATTCATGTGACAAACTAAAGCATTTCTTTTTTTGAACTATGTCCACAACCAACTGAACTTTTTCTTGAGGTTATATATCTCCTTTTTTATGATCAACTAGATTTTGACCCGCTCTTTAAAGAGCGGGTATAGTTTTTTTTTAAATTATTCTTTTGAAGAATTTAATTTTTATATATGAACATCTTATTTTAATATTAATTTAATTTAATACAATTTATGGTAACTATGATAAATCTTTTTGATTGAAATTGAAATTACATATTTAAATTATTGTTTTGTTTTGACAAAAACGAAAAAAAAATTAAAATTATGATCCGATCTCAACTTTCAAACCATAATATATCTTATTTAAGTTTCAAATATTGTTTTATTCAAATCAAAATATATAACTGTATATGACTTTTGATAATATAGAAAAGGTTTATTATAAATATAATTTTATATATTTTTATAATAATTAAATTAAAGAATTATGGTTTAAAAAATATAACCCGCGGATAACCGCAAAATTAAGTAGAGCGGGTACAAAATTATTTGTTTGCGAGTTGTACGGATCAGATTTTTTTATCAAAACAAAACTGAAACCCGCGGGTTGGCGGATCAGCGGGCCGGGTTCGACCTGCAACCCATCCCTAACCGAATGTATACCAGATCAATTTTTAAATTGCCATTATTATTTAATAAAATATTTTTTGATTAAGATTTACACACAAATATGATTACAAAAAACATACGAATATAATCACAAAGAAAATATAAATATGAAAACTAAATTTAAAACAAAAATATACCCGTCCTTTTAAGGACGGATCAGAATCTAATTTATTTTTAAATTTACATGTTACATTTTTTTTTATTAGTTACCTAACATAAATAGTCAAGGATATGTATACCAAAAAACTAATTCAGAATCGATCCGAATATCAAAGTCTCACTTTGTTTGATTTAGCTAGTCTATATACTCGAATGGTTCTTATAATGTTATATTCAGATACCAATATCGAACCCAACCAACACTGAAAACCAACCAAATTTTTTGAAACTGTTTAAAAAATATTTTTTGATATTTTCTCTTATAAAAAAGAAAATATATATATATATATATATATATATATATATATATATATATTATATATATATATTTATGTGTGTAAAATAGTGGTTACAAAATAACCTAGTGGATCCCGATCATTATCGAATTAAAGTAATGGTTACAAAATATATATTTATATGCAGTGAAAAAATATATGATTTTTTCTTTTCAAAGATAACATGAGAAAATAATTGTTGGAATACATATATATATTGTATTGAATTAAGGTGGAAGGTAACTGCTTTATTGTCGATAAAGCAATTATATAACTTATTCGATAACCAAAAGCATCTTTTTATTATTATTATTTTCTAAAAATGGCAACATTGTAAATTAACCTTCTTCTTCCTTTGTTGTCGTTTGTAGTTTCTACAACTTTCACCATAGCTGTGAATTTAGATCTATCACCATTCATTCAAATTTTGAGTTTTTCTTATTTTTTTCACTGAATTTGTAGATTTCACATGTACAATTCGATATAAGCATTTAAAACCTGAAAACGAACTGTTTTTGGTGAACCTGATTTCTAAACCGATTTTCATGAAACCACCGCGGCTGGAAGAACACTTTGACGCTGGGTAATCGTTTTCCATGCCCACACTTCGAACAATATGTTCAGAGTTTAATTTCTGACAAATTCATCTATACAGGTTGTAAATATTTAAATTTACTGATTATTGAGAAACTAATTGATAATCATAAAAATTGCTTTTAAAGAGAATAAGATAACTGTTTTTGTGTAGAGAAAATTATCACGTACAGTAGTTAGTATTTTGATATAATTGATGCAGTTATATAAAAATCAGTTCTTTTTAGTTGGACCCAACTTTTATTAATGGGGCAAACCGCAAAATTAATAGAATAGATCTAAAGCTCTATATATTTGGTACCGATACTGTACATTTCGGTTTTTTATTATTTATTATTATTTTTAAGATAGTACAAAACTTGTAATAGGTTGTCTTCACAAAAAAAAATCATGTTTAATTCTGAGTACTATTGTACTAATATAAGTTGTGATTAAGCGGACAAGTTTAAGGCCTTATTGTCAATAGTCCATACTTAAGTACACCTGAGAGAGAAGAGATGGCGAGCCAGGCCCAGAATCAGCCCAAAGGCCCCATGTCCAAATCTTGTCGGATCGTCATCCCGACCCGTAAAAAGAGAATTGAATTGCGGAGAGGACGAACAAAGGAAGGATAGTGATTCTTATTCTCACGGACGTTCTAGGTTTCGGTGAAATCTTTCTACTGATTGGTTTGTCTGTGCGGATTCCTCAGATCTTCGCAGGTGTGATGGATGCTCAGGCGAAGAAGAAGGCGCTGTTCCGATCTAAACTCAACGCCAAGAAGAAAGACTCCCGCATCGATTCTCCTCTCGTTAGGTTAACCCTTCTCTCTTCGTTTCTTCATGTCAAACAATAAGATACATTTTTTTAATGGGGATTGGATTTGCAGGTACAACGAATCAGATCAGCCTGTGTGTCGAGTGTGCAATATCGTGTTGAAGTCCGAATCACTCTGGGATGTCCACCAAGCTTCTCGTAAGCATCACGAGGTAATCTTTATATCTTAATTAGTTAAGACTTAAGACTCATGCTCTTATTATTATATGGATTGATTTGCTGCTGAATTAGTGGTGTGTGTGACTTTGTAACTTATAGTCCTTAGCTTTAGTGAGTGTCTCTGTTTAATGTTTCTTTTTTTTTTTTTTGCAACTCAAAATGTTGGGACAGGCTATCGATAATTTAAAGGCTAGTGCAGCAGCTGGAACTCAACGCGGGAGCAAACCTGCTGAAACCAAGCCAACCAAACCTGATATATCATCCAAATCTCAGACATCATCATCTGGTTCTGGTCTCCCTCCAAATTTCTTCGAGTCTTCTATTAAACATCCTGGTAAAATATGACTAATAAAATTTATATCGAATACATGTCTTAGTAGATAAGACTAATCTGTTTTAAAGTTGTTATTTTATCTCCATGGCATACTAAAATGTATAAAGCTTACGTGTTTGAAGTATCCGTTATTGTTTAAGCTTATTATTATGTGTTCATAATTTGCAGAAGTTGAATCTTCAAAACCTAAGAACGTAGTACAGCAACCAAAGCAGATTATAGGTTCGGAAATAAATAAGACAAAAGGACCTCTTCCAGAAGGGTTCTTTGATAATCAGAAGATTGATGATTCTTCGGATAACAAAACCAACAGTGAGCCTAAACAGAGTCTGACACAGACCACGGGTACTGTGGTGAAAGGAGCTCTTCCCACTGGTTTTTTCGATAATAAGGAAGCTGACCTGCTTGCCCGTGGAATTAAGCTCGTCAAACCAGATATTAAGTGAGTTTCTTATGTGCTTGTCCTCCTTTATTATCTAAAATCAAGTGTTGGAACCTCACTGTTGTGTTTTTTCAGTTACTCTTTACATTCTCAGCTTGAGTTCCAGTGGGGTCATGATCTTTATGTGCTTGTCCTCCTTTGTTATCTAAAAAGTCTTGAGTAAAGCGTTCTCTTGGTGAACTTATATAAACATGGATTTGTTTTTGCAGGGACGAATATAAAGAATTTGAGAAGTTGATACAAGAAGATCTGCAAGTAGTGGATAGTCGCATGGAAGAAGAAGAGGTCTGATAACTCTCATGTCAACACAATTGTTTGATCTCATCATTTAAGCTCTGTTTATTAGCTTAAATATTTTGCTTTGCACTCTTATTTTCAGGTTGATGCTGCGGAAACTATAGAAGAGGAAGAACAACGAGAGCAGAGGTAAAGTTGAGACACAAGTTTGTTGTAGCATGAATACGAATGAAGTTAAAATAACTTGTTTAAGACTTCAGTAAATACTTAGCCTTCTCTGTTTTATCTTCTTCTGCAGATCATACAAAGAGAAAGTGGAGCTTCTGAAGAAGAGGAAGATGGAACTGAAAGCAGCTAGGTTAGCTAAGCGCAGCAAAACCTCTGAGGGGTCAGTTAAAAAGCCGAAGAAGACTGAAGAAGAATCGCCCAGCGATGAGGATGACGAGGAATCTGCTGTTGATTGGAGAGCTCAACATGTTTGAAACTAGACACACTGTTCCTCTCATAAACATTCAGTCTTGTGTTAGAAATACTAAGGGACAAACGAAGCAATTTCTCTTGTCATATGCAATTAATTGTTAGTTGGTTATAGTTATCGAGTTTGCGGTTACAATTTCATCACTGGAGCTCTTAAGGGTGTGGCACAACGGGAATGAAAATATATTTCAGTTTAGAGTCTATCTATCATAACACTTGTGTTGCTCCGCGGCTTTATAGAACCTTTTATGAACAGATGAGCGAAATGTAACTGCAATTTGCCAATCATCACTAAACTTTTAATGCCATGTTGTAGCATTTAATGACTGTTATCTATCTATAACTTGTGGTTGGTCATAAATAACACTTTGGTCATCTCACTTTCACGTGCTCTTCACGCAATCAAAGGGTATTTATTTGTACACACACTACATCATCACTATCTTTTATTTTGGCCAATATGCTATAAGGTAGATAATTAAGTTCTGTAACTGAACCCACATACGTACGTTTTAGAAGATTAATTAATTTAATAAAGCACTCTCCAAAAATAAACGAAAAAATGTCTATAAATTTCGTCGCTTAGATGTTTTTGCTTAGGCCTGGGCATAAAATCCGGAACCCGAAATCCGAACCGAACCCGAACCGAAAAACCCGACCCGTTATCCGACCCGAAATGTAAAAATACCCGAACGGGTCTTGTAGGGTGGTATAAAAAATATCCGAACCCGAAGTGTTATTAACCGAACCCGAACGGGTAACCCGAAAAACCCGAAACTAATAGTTAATATAAATATTTTGAAATATATATATATAAGTATTTTAGTTATTAAATTTAATATTCGTGGTAATATGATATATAATAATAAATATTAACAATATTAAAAATATTTCAAGTACACAATTAGTTATAAATAAGTAATTTATAATTTGTTCATTGGAATAACAAGTCTACTCTCTATAATATAATGTATATTGTTTACAAATAATGTTTGTTTTCATACTTGATTTAACATTTTATTGTTATTTTAGCAATTTTATGTGAGATAGATTAGTTTTAACTAATTTAGTTGTTTTTCTTTATGTTTTCTTTAAGTTTTTGTTTTTTTTACTTTGGTTATATCCGAACCGAACCGATATAACCCGAACCCGAATGATATATGGTTACTTTATGGGTTTTAGGATGCAATATAATTATTAACCGAACCCGAAGTGTTATTATCCGAACCCGACCCGTACTAATGAAATTTTACTATGGGACCTAGGAGCGTAAATCCGAAAACCCGAAAATCCGAAAAACCCGATCCGAACGCCAACGGGTACCCGAACGCCCAGGCCTATTTTTGCTCATCAAAAAAATAACTCAAGTTGCTATTTTTTTTCCACCATCTCACCAAATTTCAAAAGTTGAAAACTCAGCCGCCAAATTTAGACGTAACTGAATATTCATTAAACAAAAAAGAAATTAAAAGGAAATAAGAGAGAAGAGAAAGGTTATCTTCTTCTTCAAATCTCCTATTAATATCTGGTTAAAACGGTGATTCAGACGTAATGGGAGGTAGCAGCGGCGGTGGAGTTTCGTACCGGAGCGACGTCGACTCGGACGTGGAAGACTTGGAGGAGGATTACGAGGTGGATGATGAGTTCGGAGAAGAAGGGATTGTAGAATCGCGTGGTAACAGATTCAACCCCCTCACCAATTTCTTAGGGTTCGATTTCACCGGCGGTAACGGCGGAAAGTTCACCGTCATTAACGGAATCAGAGACATCTCCACAGGTTCCGTTGTTCATCCTGATAACCGGTAAAACAAATCATATCCGTATGTTTTGTCCAAAAAAAAATCCAGTCATATGTTTTTGTAAATTTGGTTTCAAGTCCCTATTGAGTTTATTATTTAATTAATTAGTCCCTACATTTTAATTTGTTTTATTTAGCCCACTTACTTCGATTAGAATTGATTAGACTAGTATTTGTATAATAAACGTTTGGGGTCAATTATAGTGAAAACAAAAAGCTTAGGGGTATGAGTGTAATTTACTCTTATTCATCCATTTTCCCGCTACTTAATGACACGTAATCAGCTTCTCAAAGGTCACAAATAACCGTTGGCTAACCACTCCTAACCGAAGAATACTCTGTTTTGCTGGAGCATATCATTCAAAGATTGATCATCAGATTTTTTAATCGATATTTGCAGATGCTACAAGGCGTGGACCGTGTTCATAGTGATATGGGCACTTTACTCTTCCTTCTTCACTCCCTTGGAGTTCGGATTCTTCAGGGGATTACCAGGGAATCTGTTCATCCTCGACATCCTTGGCCAAATCGCTTTCTTAGTCGATATCGTGCTAACATTCTTCGTGGCTTACAGAGATAGCAGAACTTACAGAATGGTCTATAGGCGCAGCTCCATCGCTTTACGGTACTATTAACTAACTGCTCTTCCTCCTCTGTTTTTATGCTCTGTTTTTTTTTAAAGGAATGTCGTTTACCTATTCATGGTGCATACCGTTTTTGTTTTTTTCTTGCAGCTACTTAAAATCAACTTTTATTATTGATTTTCTGTCATGCATGCCATGGGATATCATCTACAAGGTGAACTTTTTTATTATTATTTGATTTCGCTTTCTAAAATCAAATGGAAAAATTATGAAACTGTGAAATATTTGAAAACAGGCTACAGGTGGGAAAGAAGAAGTGAGATACCTATTGTTGATTAGGCTATATCGAGTTCGAAGAGTCATCCTCTTTTTCCACAAGATGGAGAAAGACATAAGAATCAATTACCTTTTCACGAGAATCGTCAAGCTCATATTCGTCGAGCTCTACTGCACTCACACCGCTGCTTGTATCTTCTATTACTTGGCCACCACGCTTCCCGCTTCTCAAGAAGGGTACACTTGGATCGGTAGCTTGAAGCTGGGAGACTACAGTTACGCTAAGTTCAGAGAGATAGATCTCTGGACCCGTTACACCACTTCCATGTACTTCGCTGTTGTCACTATGGCAACTGTTGGTAAAGTTCTGCAAAAAAAAAAAAAAAAAATTCAAAACTAGGTCAATCATGTTGTTTTCTGATGTTTCTTGTGATGCAGGTTATGGAGATATACACGCGGTTAATATGCGGGAAATGATATTCGCAATGGCCTACATTTCATTCGACATGATTCTAGGCGCCTACTTGATCGGTAACATGACAGCTTTGATAGTAAAAGGCTCAAAAACAGAGAGATTCAGGGACAAGATGGCGGATATTATGAGGTATATGAACCGAAACAAACTCGGTAGAAACATCCGTGGTCAGATCACTGGACATTTGAGGCTGCAGTACGAAAGTAGCTACACCGAAGCAGCTGTTCTTCAAGACATACCTGTCTCTATCCGCGCTAAGGTAATGCAAAGATCAGATATTCAGATGCTTGCTTTTAAAAATTACACATTCAAATGTATTAAACTTATGTTTTTTTTTTTTGAACTGCAGATTGCACAAACTTTATACTTGCCGTATATTGAGAAGGTTCCTCTCTTCCGTGGTTGCTCATCTGAATTCATTAACCAGATTGTTATAAGACTTCACGAGGAGTTTTTCCTTCCTGGAGAAGTAATAATGGAGCAAGGAAGCGTTGTTGATCAACTCTACTTCGTTTGTCATGGTGTATTGGTAAACATATCTCAAATCAAACCCTTTATTAATGTCTCAGATATAAAGTTAGTTAGTATTATTTTTGTTTTGACCAAAAAGAAAAGTTAAAAATATTTTTGTAACTTAAACTCAGGAGGAGATAGGTATAGCTAAGGATGGATCTGAAGAGATAGTATCACTACTTCAACCAGATAACTCCTTTGGAGAGATTTCAATCCTCTGCAACATTCCTCAGCCTTACACAGTTCGTGTTTCCGAGCTGTGTCGGATTCTAAGGCTAGATAAACAATCTTTCATGAACATCCTCGAGATATATTTCCACGACGGACGGAGGATCCTCAACAATCTGCTCGAAGGGAAAGAATCTAATGGCCGGATTAAGCAGCTGGAATCAGATATAACCTTTCATATAAGTAAACAAGAGGCAGAGCTGGCTTTGAAGTTGAACAGCGCTGCTTTCTACGGTGATCTTTACCAGCTTAAGAGCTTGATTCGAGCTGGAGCTGACCCTAATAAGACAGATTATGACGGAAGATCACCTTTGGTATGCTTTTTTAGAAAAAGCTTTCTCGGTTTCTTGAAACATGTCTAATATGTATTTTTGGTTTTCTTTAAACAGCATCTTGCAGCCTCTAGAGGATACGAAGACATTACACTGTATCTTATTCAAGAATCGGTAGATGTAAACATCAAAGATAAACTGGGGAACACGCCGTTACTAGAAGCAATCAAGAACGGGAACGATCGTGTCGCGGCGTTGCTTGTGAAAGAAGGTGCAACGCTGAGCATAGAGAACGCAGGGACTTTCCTTTGCACGGTGGTTGCTAAAGGAGACAGCGATTTTTTGAAACGGCTTCTAAGCAACGGCATTGATCCAAACTCTAAAGATTATGATCAGAGGACGCCTCTTCACGTTGCTGCCTCTGAAGGATTGTATCTCTTGGCAAAGCAGTTGGTAGAAGCTGGTGCTAATGTTCTTAAAAAAGACAGGTAATACATACATATATATATATTATTTTTATTATTTATTATAGCAAATAAGTAGCGGTTTATTAACTGATGTTTGTATTTGAATCAGGTGGGGAAACACTCCTTTAGATGAAGCCCTAGTTTGTGGAAACAAGATGTTGATAAAACTACTCGAAGATGCTAAGGTTTCTCAGATGTCTTCGTTTCTGAGTAGCTCCAAAGAGCACAAAGGTAGTTTTTATATTGAACTACTAATGTTTTCTATTGAATGTTTTTTAAGACATTACATAAAGAGCTGTTTTTGAATGATCTATCCCCCAGATAAAGTCTATAAGAAGAAATGCACAGTGTACTCTTCACATCCGAATGAATCTAAAGAGAAAAGGAGACGTGGGATTGTACTGTGGGTGCCTCGGAGCATCGAGGAGCTTGTGAGAACAGCAGCGGAACAGCTGAATGTGTCTGAAGCTAATTGTGTTTTGTCTGAAGATGATGGTAAAATTATTGATGTAGAGTTGATAAATGATGGACAAAAACTGTATCTAACTGTTGAAACATAATATGATTTTTCCGACAACTTTCAAAAAAAAAAAAGAGTAAATACAAAAAGAATTGTTTGTTTTAATTTTAAAATGATTTCTTGACGTTCTTCAAATGCATAGAAGAGTCGATACAGTTTGTGTTACCGATCTCGTTTCTACATCGGTTTAAGCTCCGCAGCAGCTCGCTTGCTCTCTCCTTCGTCTTCTCCTCGCACCCGACTTGCAAAACCACCAAGAGTTTCTCGAACGCACCGACTTGAAGAGCTTCGACCAACACATCTTCTCCCTTCTTTCTCCACAACTTCCAGAGAACGGAGACCGAGCATTGCGTCGCGAGATCCGAGACGCGTAGAATCTTCTTCACCAAAAGAGGAACGATCAAAGCGTTTCTGAGAACGTCTTCTCTGCTCTGCTCGTCGTCGCATACGGCGTTTAGAACCACGAGACATCTCTCGCAGACGCTCTTTTCCGCGTTGTTGTTGTTCACGATCATCTCTGCGATCAGTGCGACCAAACCCAACTTCACGAACTTGGCGGTGGTCTTGCTCTCGCATGAGATCACTCTGTAGATAGCCATCAGAGATGCTTTCGTCGAGCTAGTGGAAACAGAGTCTCGGATGATCTTTATCAATCCTTCGCAAGCTCCTTCGATGTCCGTTAACGCGTAAACATACCTCTTGTCTGTCGCCATCACCTCTCTGATGCAGAACACAGCGTTTGCCCTCGTTTTAGCGTCCGAAGCGTTCAAGAACCGCACGAGAGTGTTGAGGGAAGCCGTTGATCCCATCTTGGAGGAGAAACTCTCTGTTCGATTCAGAGGCAACCAAGATGAGAGAAGAGACAGGACTTCCTCCGATAAACGCTCGTGATGTTCCTCCCCGCGCGTCGACGCGAATCTTTGGAAGCAAGAAGTTAGCGCCGAAACGACGCCGTTTTGGAGCAGACACTTCTTGTTCGTCTCTCCTCCATTGTCTCTTACCAAGTTCTTGATTTTACTCACAATCTCCGAACAATCTGCATTTTCCTCGCGAGCCGTCGCGTTTTCAAGTCTCCGACATATATCGCCCGCATCACGCGGTGTCAACAGCACGCGCGGTGACTGAACCAGCTCGATATCTGATGGTCGGAGTTGAGTCGGGAAGACTTTTGTTTCCACGACGGAGGTATCGCCGGAAGTCAATTGTTTATGTCGTCTCTCTGCTCTTCTGCCTCCTCTTGATCTCCATGGTAACACCATAATCTCTGCTTCTTTCTTTGTTTGGTATCTCTCTTAATTAGAGAATAACTGAAATGCTATTAGATAAGGATTTTGTATGAATAAGAATGTTTCTTGACGTGTTAATAAATACATGCATGTATGGGGTTTGGTAGTTATATATAAATACATACTAGGACGTGGTCAAAGGTTGTCTATGCTTGAAAGATGAAAAGGTATGCAACGGAAAACTTTGATTAATCTTTGTGAACTCAATTGGAATGTTGACCGTTGAAATCTTTACATTTAGTATTCTAGGTCCTGATTTGTGACTTAAAAGTTTTTTTCAGCTGTTTTTTTCATTACTATATTATTTTCATATTAATAAAAAATTAAGAAAGCTTATTAGTAAGTAGATCATACCAAGAACCTGTACAGTACTACGATTATAACACCTATAAATCACGCGTGTTTTGCCTTAATTAATTGTATACTTTATGTTTTTAAATACATTAGTTGTCAATACTAATAATCAGCTCGAGGTATTTGGAATAGTTACGTTAATGAGTATAACGTATAGCAAAAAAAAAGTGAGTATAACATATACAAAATAACAATTACAGAAGTGCATAGTATTTGAAATGGACTGACTCGACTGGAGAACGTACGGGGGACTCATTTATGTGAATAAGAAATAGTTATTATTGAAATAAATATCGATTACATTTGAGTTTTTTAGACCGTCATGTAAAAAACCGAGTAAACGAAAGACTTTGGACCAAGGCGTGTGCGACTAGGGCTGGGTCGCATTTCTGTCTCTGGGGGTCCGTGTTTTGTTTACTTTTCCCCGCGTCATGGTTTTCTCCAATCATGTTTCAATATACATAATTAATACAACGTAACGTTCTAATTCAAAGAAAATATGTGCACGTACTACGTAGTAAGAAAGTTACGAGTACCTGTATATAACAGGTATATTCGATTTGACCCAATCAAAACAAATTTTAAAATGATTTTAACGATTAAATTTTAAAATATTTGGAGCCCAGTGATTCTACACAAAAAAATAGGTGATGTAATCTGGACTCCAGCAATATATATAAAAAGAAATGTGGGCCGAAAAAGAAAACACAGTAGAGATATACCTATTTGGGCCTTTAGTCTAAATCGGCCTCTTATTGGGTGTTTAATGGATGTTTATTCAAATAGCAGTGCTTCGATACATCTTTTATTTATTTCTACAAATCTATGTGATTGTGTGATCAAATGATTCGTAAACAGTTTCGTTTTAATCAAATGTTTGGTAAATGAAAATGAAACTTCTGGTTAACTGTAATGCGAAACTGAAATGAAACAAATTTATGTCCCGATTCATTAATCAGTTTATGGTTGATGTTTTAGCTTTGTAGGATCAACATATTATATTTGTGATAAGTGATAATTAGCTTCAAATCTTTTCTTACTGCAATGTATCGATGGTTTGCCTTTACAAAGTTGCTGCTTAATGTACAAAAACAGGCTTTCTGCTGAAATAATGATCTCAGCAAGACAATTGGAAAACAAAATTAAAAAATTTCACACCGCCAGCACATACAAAATATAAGGTGAATTAATATGAACCTCCATAAATCAACTCCATGGAATAGAAGATCTCCACGAAGAAAATTTGTCACAGAGGTTCAAATTCAATCTTGTCATCTTCCGACACAAATTCGGTACAGAGATATAACCTATTTGCTTTATAGATGACTTTAAAGTTAGATTCTCCGACATAGAATAGCACAAAACATATGAAAAAAAAAACAAATTTGATAAAATGTAATAGTGTTTCCTCGGAAGAACTACTCCATGGAAGAGGAAGACTTCCATGAAAATAATGTCATGGAGGTTGAATAAACTGATATTGTCATCTTCCGACACAAAATCGATACAAAATTATAGCCTATCTTGCTTTGTAGATGACCTCGTAGACAAAGAGATTCTATAAGAAAAACATCCTAAAAATCAACGAAACTTTCAGACACAGCCAGAAACTCTAAAATCATATAAACTGAGATTGAAGGAAAGAGTGAATGAAACATAAGTTATATACTCATGGCCGTTTAGGGCAAACCCATTGAGTAAAACAAAACGATGCCGCTTAATAATATATATTGGGCTTTATGTGTTCAATATTTAGCTTGGGCTGAACTTTTTTCCTATTGGGCTATATAGCCTCACAAGACAACAAAAGCGACGACGACGGTGATCTGGATTCTGGAATTACTTTTCACTCAAGCTGATTCAGCATCGACGATTTAATTACCAACGCTTCGTTTGTTGTTACTTGTACTGGAGCTATTGGATTCATGCTCCTTTTTGACAAATTTACACCGAACACGAGGATTGTTAAAAGACTTTAAAAATTTGACAAAAGTAACATAAAAATAATGTTGTACCGGTAATAAGAAGATTCTAAACCACATGATCTTAACCGGTAATACAATACATTTACCTTATTATTTCCTCCAAAGTCAAATTTGAGGAAATTACTTTTATTCACCTGATTCGCCAAATGAATATTACAACAATGGCGATCAGATCAGATATTAGTTGTATAATTCCCCTCCTCTATACATTATTAATATAAATGCTTCAGATTAAATGAGAAAAGAGTGAAAATTTACAGATTTCTCTCTGAAAAATCAAGGCTTTTAAAGCTCTTTTCTTCACTCACTGCTGTGTATCAGTTGGTAGTGTCTTCAGCAGAGGTAGTTGTTGTTGCTTGTCTTGTTTCAGACACTGAGACTCTTCTGGAATGTCCACTTGATGTTTCCACAACCTCATCTGTCTCCGAAGCTGTGTTGTCGTATGCGAATACTTCCATTGGGTGATGAAATTTACAGCTTGGACCAAACTTGCAGATTCCATAGCGACTATAGAACACACACAACGGTTCTCCCTATCCAACAGCAAAAGAAAACAATTAGAACCGAGTTTTAATGTAATTAAAGAAAAGTTGTTGAGCAGCTTACAGGGCGTAAAGGGAGGCCAATGGGACTTAAGAGACAATCAGGAGGAGGAGCTTGTCTATCTCTAGGATGATGAAACTTGCAAACTGTGCCAAATTTGCAGTCTCCTGTCTTCATGTAGAATTGGCATTCTGGTTGCCCTGGTCTCTCCGGGAAAACGTTTTCACTCGGCAATGCATAGAACCCTCCTACTGGAACAGAGGATCCCGTATTGAGACCCGAGAATGAACCTTGAGTCTGAGACCCTCCTGACTCTTTGATCTCGCTCTGCTGCAAGTTTCTGTAGTTGTTGTGCTCATTTCCAGTACCTGAAGGAGAAACTGCGCCGAGCTGACCCTGAAGAAAATATCAATAATAAAAAGATTAAAATTAAGTCTTACTAGCTGAGGGTTAAGCAGTGTTGTTTTTTTGACACGACTTACGCTGTAAGGGTTCCATCCCTGAACTGGTACAACTCCTTGAGGCATAATCAATGAGGTGTAGCCAGAGGGATCTTGCCATCGAGGGCTGGGAATAAAAGAGGCTCTTGACCAAGGATAAGACTGTTGTTGGCCTGAAGTAGGAACCATGAGGTTGGTTGTTGGTTGAGGCTGAGGATGGTTGAATTTACAAGTGGCACCAAATTTACAGTGTCCGGTTCTTAGAAAATAAGCACAATCAACCTCGTTCTGCATTGTTTAACAACAGATAAATCACTAAGAGGGATGAAAAAAATAGTAAATGTGATTATGAAATTTAAAAAAAAAAAGAAAAAAAAAGTGAGTCAAAACATACGGAGCGTAGAGGATAGCCTAACATATTGAGTGAGACTCTTCCAGCAATGCCAGCTTTGTTCCTAGGATGATGAAACTTACATGTTACTCCAAACTTGCATGTTCCTGTCTTCAAATAGTACTACACAACACCCCAAACACACAGCATACAATGTAAGTTGGTCTGTAACAGAGAAACAAAACTCTTTCGTACTGTAACAGAGGGAAGAATATGCAATAACCTCGCATTCAGGCTGACCAATCCTTTCAGGGTATTCTCCTCTCATCCTAGCAGTGGCTATAACCTATAAGAGAGACATCAAAACACTCTCGAAAGAGCTTCCAACTTTGGATCCGACCACCAAATAGATCACTAAACTCTAAAACAAAACAAAAACATATGGTACCATTTCACGATCAGGAGGATGATTGAAGCGACAAGTGGAACCAAATCTACAAAGACCAGTTCTGATGTAATAAGAACAATTGGGCTCTCCGGGTCGTTCAGGGTAAGAACCTGTTTCCATTGTTTCATCTGGACTCAAATTCATTTGCCACATTGCCTCTGATGACCACACCCACCCGACAATAGAAACAGAACTCGAGATTAAACCCAATCCATAAAAAAAATTAAACAATTTCTGATCAAAGCTAAGATAAAGATAGGAAGAGGAAAAAGAAGGGACCTTGATTGATCATCAGAGGAGAAAGAGAGGACATAGGAACTCCGGCGTTAAAATCCATAGAGGTGAAGAGGAATGTCTCCAACGATGATGATGAGCATAAGACATTATACAGTCATCACTCTACAATGATTCGCCGGTAACCAAATCGTAGTTGCTCGTTACAAGAAAACGAGAGTAGTGACAATGGACATAGATGAAGAAGACGAATCGAGTGAACAGAGAGACAGAGGAGAGAGGAAATGAAGAGAGAGACGAAAAGCTAAAAAGCGTTCTCGTCTCACCTCCACACAAAAGATACAAGAAATTCAGTGAAATTTTTATTAATTAATTAATTAAAAAGTTGATGCAGGTTGGAAGACGAGACTACCCCTCTACCGATGTTTTTCGCTGCCACTTTTATTTTATCTTCTCCACCTAAATTGGACGGTAGAGAACAAGTCACACTATTTTTTTTTATTTTTTTTTCATTATCTTTGTCCTCCTCTGTATGGTTTATTCATGCAATATACTTCTAAGAAAACCAAACCAAACCAAACAAAAGTCTTACACATTCACTGGTTTACAATTCATCAACTATAACAATCAAAACACCAAAATCTCAATTGAACATCAGGCAATGAAGCTAAAATAGCTAATCTTGATTTGGTTCTAACCTTGCTTTGGCTCTTTCGAGTGCTTTGAGCCTATTAGCTTCCATTCGTAGTCTCTGTTCTTCGGAAATGTTCTGAGCTCTCTCCATTGCCTTCAATCTATTAGCTTCCATACGTGCTCTTTGCTCTTCTGTCAGTTCATTGCCTTGATCCATCTCCTTTTCAACTCTCGGTAGCTTCTGAGTAGGTCTGGAATCCGTTGCATTATCAAATATCTCATCCAACATACTGTCTTGAAAGGCATCAGCATTCGTATCAGCATCAACAGCAGCATCTACGCTCTTCTTTGATGGTATGTTCTCCTCGTCATAACTTGGCTGATCCATATCTACATCTACGTCACCTGGAAAAAAAAGAGTTCTCATCACAAACAAAACAAGATTGTAATGGAGTGAACTTAAGTTGGAACACGGCTACACAAGAAGCCTTTCTATTTTTTTTTCCTCAGATTCAAAGAGGGAAAAGCTGATATGTATTACAACATACCTTGATCATCAGAGAGAAGAGCATTATCCTCCTGCTTTTCGTATAACTTATTTGGATCAACTCCGCTGGCAACCCTTTCCCTCAGTTCGTTTATACAAATCTGAAAGGATACCAACATTACACAAAAGTTTCAATGCAAATACAACATACTCATTGCGTGAACATATAGTTTAAGGATGTAAGGGAGTATGAGCACAATGATCATATATCACCAGGACAGAGCCTAACACATTCTCAGATTCAAGTACTCGAAAATATCAAATCAACACATGATTGACTGACTCGTCACTGAATTTAAATAAAAAAAAACGAGCAATGCAACTCTGATTTTAGTAAAATCTTGACCACCACCGGTTTGATTCAATCAGAATATATATTCAGACTTCAAAACCAGATTCATAGATTCACAATTGCCATTAAGAAACATCAGAAGAAGTGAGAATGATTGTACCTTGACACGCTTAGTAGCAGCGACTTGTTGAACTTTATGCACAAACTGATCAAAGGAGTAGTAAGGCAGCAGATGAGAGTGCCACTCACTGTACATCCTTATCAAATTCCCCAAATCGCTAACCTAAACAACACATATCATCATCAAATCGGAGCATAAGAAGAGTTTCTAGATCTGATAATGATTATTAGGTTAGGTTAGGGGCAGCGATTCTACTACCTCTTTCCCTCGGCCACGATACTTGAAGGATCTAGGGAAATGGCGAAGAACGTAGCCGAGACCATCCTCCGAGAGCAGCATCTCAGGCGTCAGCTTAGGCCTTTGGACTCTCGCCTTCGTCGCTTTGGGAACAGGTCCCCCGGCGACGGCGGGGTTTCCGCTTTTGGGGAAAGATCTCTGCGAGTCGTTGTTAGGGGTTTGAGAGGAAGAAGGAGCGGGGTTTCCGGCGGCGACCGGAGCCGAGGAAGGGCAATCGCGAGACCAGTGACCGGGACGGCCGCATTTGAAGCATCCCGTCGGAGCTGATTCCATCTTTTTCGCCTTTCGATCCTCTACGGCCTCTCTCTATTAGGTATTTATCAGATTCAATTTGCGAAAATCATTTTGGCGGTTTAATCTTTTTGTGGCGGGAAAAAAGTAAATGGGATGAACCGGACGGGTTTTAATCAAACCGGTTTCCCTTACTATAAAAATTAGTATTTAACAAATACACATGCTCATGTATGATTTTTGCTAAAACATACAACATCTGTTGTTTGTTTACACAAATTATTCCTTTATCAACACTAGATTTATGTATGATTAACCCCGGTCTCTTCTTAACTCATGATTTGATATTTTTTTTTTACATTTTTCGATTAAATAATCACAATCAATCATATTAAAGGAAAATTATTATGCTGATCTAAATATTCTAACAATATTTTAATTTTCAAAAAAGTTATGTTAATATTTTCACCAATTTCGTAATTAGCAAATAACTATTATTATGCATTCATATATATTCAGTTATTATTATAAAATTATAAATAAAAATTATAACCTACTTTTATCTATTTTATAATCATAATCAATTATATTAAAAAAATAATATATAAATATGATAAAATTATATAAATTGATAAAACTATACTATAATGACAAAACTATAAATTTAATTATCATAAATATAAAATATTAATATAATATGATGACAAAACGGCTTAAAATTAAGAAACTATATAACACATATATTAAAATTAACATATATTAAACTTATATATATGCAATAATATATTATGTAAAATGAATAAACATAAAAATAATACTAAAGGAAATCCAGTTTTGAAGGGTGGGTAAAAATTCAACATAAACTTAAATACAAAATAATTTTCAAATATTTTTTTCAAACACATATTAATATGTTTAATAAGTAAATAAAAATACAATAAGATAAATATTAAAAAGAAGCAACAAATACATGTGACGATATTAAATAGCTGATTATTTAGAACATGTAAACTATAAATTATTGTATTTGAAATAGTTATATAAAATTTTAAATATATGACTAAAATTATAAATGTATGCCACTAATGATCTAAATAAATATATATGAATATAAAATAGAAAATAACATCTGCGCGGTTGCGCGGATCAAGATCTACTTAACAAACTAAATTCATTTATCTTTATTTGGGAGTGTAACTATTGTTTTACAAAGTTCAAATATTTTCAATTCTCCCAAAGTTCAAATATTTAAAATTTTCAAAAAAAAAAACTACTATTTTACAACTAGAAGGATGGTTCTCCATGCTTTTGGGAGAGGTAGACATCTTCCTGAGAGAAGCAATTCTTCTTCATCAATTCGGATGGCTTGGATCTGTCTCTTTTGTTTTTCTTGTGTTTCTTCTTCTTTTACGTGGGTCCTTCAGTTTCCATGAAGGATGATCGAACCCATTGCTAAATCCTAAACAAAACAAAAAAAATGTTTATTTCTCTTGATCAGCTTTTTACCCTTCTGATTAATTTTTAGAACACCATGCATTGTTTCCCGTGTTTCTCTACGCCAAAGAGTAAAAAATCTCCAACTAGGAATGAGACTAACGACAATGAAACCAGACCACATGCACACGGTATGTATGTCCAAACGTTTGCCATCTTTTCAAGTGTTAAAGATTTATAAAACCATTTATTTTTTTTTGATTCGATCACTAATAATATTAATCACTTTTTTTTTCTTTGATTCGATCAACTAACATTAATCACTTTCTTATGTTGTTTTAAAAGAGAATAAACATGCAAATGAAGCAGAGCACATGGAAGAAACAACGCTGAAGACATTCACTTTCCGAGAACTAGCAACGGCGACAAAGAATTTCCGGCAAGAATGTTTATTAGGAGAAGGTGGATTCGGTAGGGTTTACAAAGGAACCATTCAGTCTACTGGCCAGGTGTGAGTTATATATATACATTTCAATGATTCATTATCACCAGAATAAGTAAGAACTTGACTTTTCCTTTTTTTTGGAGAACGGTGTAGGTGGTGGCTATAAAGCAACTAGACAAGCATGGATTACACGGGAACAAGGAGTTTCAAGCCGAGGTCTTGTCATTAGGCCGACTCGATCATGTCAATCTTGTCAAGCTTGTAGGCTATTGTGCTGATGGAGATCAAAGGCTCTTGGTTTATGATTATGTAACTGGAGGTTCTCTCCAACACTATCTTCATGGTATATATATAGAGAGAGAGTTACTTGTTCAACACGTCTTGAACTTTTTTAAGAGAAAACAGCTGAGATTTTTGGATGGATGTTTGGTTTTGCAGAGCCAAAATCAGACCGTGAACCAATGGACTGGACGACGAGGATGCAAATAGCGTATGGTGCAGCGCAAGGGCTTGACTACTTGCACGATAAAGTGAATCCACCTGTGATATACCGTGACTTGAAAGCTTCAAACGTTTTGTTGGACGATACTTTTTGTCCGAAGCTTTCTGACTTTGGCCTGCATAAGCTAGGACCAGGGACAGGTGATAAGATGGTGGCTTTAAATTCTCGAGTAATGGGAACTTATGGTTACTCCGCTCCCGAGTACACACGAGGAGGAAATCTTACCATGAAATCAGATGTCTATAGCTTTGGAGTTGTGTTGCTTGAGCTCATCACTGGTCGAAGAGCTCTTGATACTACTAGACCTAATGATGAACAAAACTTAGTTTCTTGGGTAAGTAAACATCTGTTTTTTTAGAAAAAAAAGTCATAATAGTTTTTTCTTTTTCTCATTGCTTTGTAGGCACAACCATTGTTCGGAGATCCAAAGAGATATCCTGACATGGCAGATCCAGTTCTTGAGAATAAATTTTCAGAGAGAGGGCTAAACCAAGCAGTGGCGATAGCTTCAATGTGCGTGCAAGAGGAAGCAACAACTCGTCCTCTGATAAGCGATGTAATGGTCGCACTCAGCTTCCTTTCCATGTCTACAGAAGACGGTGTTCCCACCACTGTTCCTATCTTATCCTTCAGGGACAAGAGCATGTCTATAGCCTTGAGCCGACATGATTCAGATCTTGCATCTCCTAAACTAGCAGTACAAGATGAAGAGTCTAGCTCGAGCGAATCTGATGATGGGTATGGTTCTGACTCACATGAAGAGGATCGAAGCAGTATATCATCAAAGCCTATTGACGAGAAGAACCAGGCACAAAGCTTGAAGATAAACTATAGATATAGCTGGGAAGAAGTGGACGTTGGTGATGAGAAACTAAGCAGTAAAAGCAGCCATAAATCAAATGATGGAAGCGTTTCTTCGTTCTATGATATCGACGGAGACCATGATGATTCACTTAGGAATAAGGAGAAAAAGGAAGAAGATCACGGCTCAAAAACTGATGATGATCAAAGTGTTTACTTTGATGATGAGTCAGGAGATGACAATGGGATATCTTTTCACCGGATAAAATCAGGGGTGGAGGCTTAACTATGTTAAAAGTGACTCTACAGGAGATTGAATCTTTCTTCATAGTTATTTTTTGTATCATCCATCAAAGCTAAAGAGACAAAAGAATTTGAATCTTTGTGGGGATTTTTTTTTTTTTGAAAAACATTCTCAGTTAGGAATATAATACACACGTTGAAGTTTTTCTTTATAAATTTTCAACCATTTCTCTTTGTATATGATGAAGATGTTTCGAATTGATAGATTACGTACCAAATGTACCAATCAGATTATTTTTTTTTTTGGTAGGACGCATGTCTCCTAGTTTTTATTCAAACTTAAAAAACGTATTACAGGCAAAAAAACATAGTCAGAAATTGTGACTCTTTTATTATTAAACGCAAGGTTGAATAAAACATTAATGAAACGCATTAAAGTGTCAGTCTTATTTGACCCAAAAAAAGTTTCAGTCTTCTTAAAGATATGGTATTTTAAACAAAAAAAAAAAACATGCATCACGTAAAAGTAAAACAAAGCTCTAAATATTTAATCTTACTAATCCTCAAATCTAGCTATGACTATGATGACTAAGATTAGATTTTCCGGATGGAAAAAGAAAGAATTAGATTCAAAATTCAGTTCTAGTAAATAAGAACTAAATTGATAGAAATAATCAAACTATTCCATTATGGATTACACCAGTCTTTGGGTTTTTCCGAGGTTTATTTTTTCTTGTCAACAAATATTCAATACTATCAGTCTATACTCTAAAAAAATACAAAAATTCAAACGAGACCACTCGAGTCTTTACGTTTTGTGTGAATCCGACCACTAGTTTCTTTCTTTATTCGAGTTAGACCACATTTTATTTGGTCAGTTAAAAAAATGTGAGATGTAATAAAAAGCAAAAGATGTAATAGAAAGTGTCAGGATCCTTGATGAAAAAAAAGTGTCAAGATCCTAGATAATGCCAAATGAATCCAAAAAGGGCTCCACACGCTAAATCCCTTACAATGGGTTTAAAACTTTTAAACCCCCATAGGAAGAAATAATCGTTACCGTAAAAACTGAGTCCGCGCGTTCTCAAAAGCTGTTTTCTTTTCGTATTAGAAACTTCACTTGATCCCTCCTATATAAACCACCTTTCTTTCCTCTCTCAAATCAACACCAACCATCACTTCTTTCTCTGGCTTTGACTGCTCTGCCTTTCTGTTATTTCTGATTCTTTACAAGTTACCGGGAGATGTGTTTGATCACGGAAGCTGATGATCACGACGGTTGTGTGTTAGTTTCCCCGCAGAATTTCTCGATGGTTGAAGTTGGAATCTACCGATCTGCGTTTCCTAAACCCGAGCATTTCGGTTTCCTCACAGCCCTTAGTCTTCGTTCCATCATGTAATGACCATTTTGTTTCTCTATTCCTCTGTTTTTTTTTACTTGTCTATTTAATAAAAATGTTACCTTTGGTTTTCGTTGTTGATTCACCGAGCAGTTATCTTTGTCCTGAACCATACCCTGAGGAGAGTTTGAAGTTTTACGAGGCCAACAACATCAAGCTTTTCCAATTTGCAATCGAAAGCCTAAAGGTGGTGTTGTCTCTCTGTTTTGATCACCCATCTTTCTTGTTTTTTTTTTAGATTGAATGTTAATTTAATTCAAAGAAAAAAGACCTTGTTACATCAAGTGCTTCCTATGCATAGTTTTAATCAAAAAGATATTTATTGTTGGTTTCGTCCCTCATATAACTGGATCGTTTATGATTTTGCAGGATCCTCCAAATCCAATACCAGAAGATACAGTTTTGGCTGCTCTGAAAGTACTAGTTGGTAAGGAATCCAAACACTCAGTCACCGTCTTTTGGGATGTCTACACTCTCTTCCTTACCCCATGAGTCTTACTAGTAAACTGTGTTTTGTTCTCTCTTGTAGATGTAAGAAACCATCCGATCCTCATTCACTGCAAAGCCGGAAAGGTTTATAATATATACATTAACCTTTATTTTTTCCACTTCTTCTTCTATGTTATACTAGTTGTTATTAAAGGACATTCTTTTTACGAGGTTACTTATTTACAGGACACTAACGGTTTTGTTGAAAATCAATGCGGTGAATGCAGCATAGGACAGGTTGTTTGGTGGGATTCTTAAGAAAAGTTCAGGACTGGTGTTGGTCATCGGTGCTAGAGGAATACCAGAAGTATGCGGGTCCGAAGTGCAGACAGAGGGACTTGAAGTGTATTGAGAGATTTGATACCGTGAGATTGAGGCAGTGTCTCTTGAGCATTATGTATCGTTATCTCGGTTATGGCCATAATAGGAAAAGGTTGCTCTACCAAGAGGAAAATGTCCAGACACCGAAACTGAAAGCTACCAAAGTTTGAAAACGAGAGCAACCAACTGGGCCCGGCCAATACATAATTATCTTTTTCTTTTTAACTTGTCAAGTATTAAAGAGTGGGTTTAATAGGCTAGCAGCCATTATCATTGTTAAATTTACGATCAATTACTAAAATATGAGAGAATAATATAATAAACTTTAGTAAACATTATTACACAATGTGACATTAATTTCCAATCTGTACCATGTGCGGTGGAGAACAAGGTTTCTGACAATATACACCACATGAATGTATTAAGAGCAAAGATCTCTTAATTAAAGATGTCTTTATAAGATAATCAAAGAATTCCACCAATTTGTATTAGCATTCTTGAACTAGAAGAGGCCATATTCTGTTTAGCTGACTTTACACCCAATTTTAACACGTAAATAGAAAGAAGGAAGAAAAGTGAAAAAAAAAACGTAACACACAAGCCACTCAAACCAAACGTGCTGTACACTTAATCTAAGGCCAAAACATATAAACAGAGAGTTTGAAACCACAACGCTAGCCTAAACCAAATGACACTCAAGACGAGTTCTTTGCAAAGTAAGAACATTTGCAAATCATCAAGAGTTCAAAGATCAGTTTATTCATATAACATCCCCCTCCAGCAGATAACAAGTATGAGATCATTAAAAAAAGGTAGAATGCCAACATTCAACACGATCGATGGGTTAGGGGGTAGAGTAGCAAATCATTGTCTTAAACAAACATAAAAGATAGATAAATTTTCAGGAAAGTTACTTCTTTAAGCTCCCCCTGATTCCAGGTTTAGGTTTGGACTCTGCTACGGGAGCTAAAACAGCATGGAGATTCACGAGCTTGGATTCTTCATAAGGGATCTTAGGATGCTTCGACTCGTGATGGATCTGCATGGTCTTGAGATCGGGAGCTGTGATTTTGCAGTGAGGACACTCGAACTTTGCGTGACCACCTTTCTCTTTCCCGGTCCGATCGGCTATTCCCGCCTTTCCTCCGCCTCTGTTGGTCAACGCAGCATCGATCTTGGCTTGAATCTCCTTAGCTGTATGCTTCTTCGGCTTCGCCTTACCAGTCATCTTCGGTGGCAGTGGTGGTGGCGGCGACTAAGGGAGAAGCCCTAGCCCTAACCCTAGTTGTGTTCCCCCTCTGACCAAGACAACAACTTGGAAAATTATCAGAGTGCCAGTATAAATATAAACTTTTCCGACAAAATTTCAAATAGACCTCTCAAAATAACAAAATTTGCAAGGAAACCCTTTTAATCTTATCTACTTTTGTCGGAAAGGGTTTATGAAGTGTGGAGAGGTACATGGTAAAGGTCGTGGACATAAAATAAAAATGCAACGCATGGAGCACATCAGTCAGCAACTAGATACACATCAATGTCTACGCAAAGCCAATTCCGCTCTGTTTATTCTATCAAAAAATTACGCTTGTACCGCATATACGGTATGAATCACGGTTGTACCGTACCGAATTTTAATTTTGCACCGTTTATACTTTATATTATGAAAACTGTGGTTACCTGGTTAATTTGGATCCTAAATATAAACTTTTAGTTAGATCAAAAATAAATAAAAAACCTTTATGAAAAAAATGCAAATAAACCCATCAAATAACAAAATTTGCAAGGAAACCCTTGTAATCTTCTTCGCTTTTGTCGGAAAAAGGTTTTATAAAGTGCGGAGAGGTACATTTCGTGGACATAAAATAAAATAAAATAAAATAAAAATAAAACGGAGAAAGCAGGGGGAGCGCATCAGACTAGTCCACCAACCACATACACGTCAATGTCTGCTTCTTCTTGTTTATTTAATCTCCCTTTGATTCGCTTCAGATCTCTCTCCCTTCCTCCATCCTCTTCCCGGTTTCTCCGTCTTCCTCCTCCATCATCATCGCTCCGATCCTTTTCGGTTCCAATATCGCCGAGAAAGTTTCGAGCTTTCTCCGGTACCACCGCAATGGCAACAGATGCTAAAGATGCTGGAATGGATGCTGTCCAGAGACGCCTCATGTTTGAGGACGAGTAAGTCTTTTGATTCACCTTTACTTCGAGGAGGGTTTTGCAGAAAAAGTTGTACCTTTTTTTCCTTCAAATCAGTTTCTGTGCTTTTGTTAGTTTGCTCAGAAAAAAAACATTAATTAGAAGAAAAATTGACGAAATTTGGTTCTGGCAATTAAAAATAAATTCGACTAGCAGTTGATTCAGGAACATATGTCTATTTGATTTGCTTACTTTGATTGTTATTAGAATCAAATGGGCTAAAATGTCAACGATTGAGTGTCTTATATGAAAGATGTCTATACTTTGATTTAAAAACGATTTGTTTATTCATTGTCTGTCTGTCTTGCTTGCAGATGCATTCTTGTTGACGAAGCTGATCGCGTTGTAGGGCACGACAGCAAATATAATTGTAAGTGAAAATCTCTTAGTTTGTTTTCCATTTTAATTCATGTGCTACTTAGTTGCATCAGATTATTGTGTCGAACATACTATTTCTGGTGGAAAATAGTGAGTTCTGTCTGGTTCAATATATAAAATAGGGTATAATATGTTGCTGCTGCTGGATAATTATTGAAACAAAAAAAAAAAACAATCTGAAATGATAGAGGAATGTCTGTTTTGGCTTCTTATCTGTGTCTTCTATGTCACTAGTCAAGTTACTGATACCTCATAAAAATCTGCAGGTCATCTGATGGAAAATATTGAAGCTAAGAATTTGCTTCACAGGGCCTTCAGTGTATTTTTATTCAACTCCAACTATGAGTTGCTTCTCCAGGTACTTTTCTTTGAATTCATGATTAGGTTATGTACACACATACGTGTTACTGAAATTCCTTGTTTAATTTTGAACAGCAAAGGTCGAAAGCAAAGGTGACCTTCCCTCTAGTGTGGACAAACACTTGTTGCAGCCATCCTCTTTACCGTGAATCTGAGCTTATCGAGGAAAATGCACTCGGTTGGTATCTTCTTCTGTGACAAAACAATTCAATACTATGCACCAAATCTGACCTCACTGTTTTGTATCATGCTCATTCTTAGGTGTGAGGAATGCTGCACAGAGAAAGCTTCTTGACGAGCTCGGTATTGTAGCTGAAGATGTACCAGTGGATGAGTTCACTCCCTTGGGGCGTATGCTTTACAAGGCTCCTTCTGATGGCAAATGGGGAGAGCACGAACGTAAAACACCATTACATTCCCCGAGACTCGTGTTTTTTGACCTTTCTCTCGATTACACACTTATGAATGTTTTTTTGGGCAGTGGACTACTTGCTGTTCATTGTGAGGGATGTGAAGGTGGAACCAAACCCTGACGAAGTGGCGGAGATCAAGTATGTGAGCAGGGAAGGGCTGAAGGAGCTGGTGAAGAAAGCAGATGCAGGGGAGGAAGGTTTGAAGTTGTCACCATGGTTCAGATTGGTGGTGGACAATTTCTTGATGAAGTGGTGGGATCATGTTGAGAAAGGAACTCTTGATGAAGCTGTAGACATGAAAACCATCCACAAACTCTGAAACCTCTTTCTTCCTCAAAGTTTTTGTGGCGATCTTTTTTTTTTAATAATCTCTTTTGATATTTGTGATTGATAATAACTGGGAGATGTTCCAAGAAAAAACCATTCAATAAAGTTTCATTTTATTTTTAAAAGTATGGTAATCTTTTTCAATGATCTAAGCTTGAATTTCACATTCTGAGATTGTGTTAATAAAGAAAATGATGTTCCTCGTTTGTGTATTATCTTCGTGTCATGGCGTGTAACCTTTGATGAAATAAAATGATTCGTTATACATCGTACCATCGGGCAGTCCTAGACTCCTAGTTACTCAGCGATTAAACTGGTCATAGACTCATAGTCGCTAAACAGCATCTACTAACAGATTACTATAAAAGCTAAGAAACCTTTTATAACTCCCGAGTCCTGATTGTTAACGTAATCTATGATTTTATCCAAAAAAATGAGTTGGATTATTTGATTGAGACCGGACTAGGCAAGCGAACAAAGGAAGAGAAGACAAGACTGAAAAGTCATTTTGGATTTCATAAGAGACATAGAGAGGTTGTCTTCTTCAGAATGATGATCTGCAGATCTTTGCTGCATGAGAGGAGAAGTTGATACGTGTTGGAACCTGTGTCAGTGTGCCTCGTGGTCGACATGTGGGTTTAGCTTTTGTACTCGCAATGTTTTGTAGTACTATTCTTCTGGGTTCCACTGTTCTGTATCACCACTCAGGCTTCTACAAATAATACAAGGAAATCACCTCTCAACGGTTACCATTTATTATGCTATTTAACCAGAAAAGACTGATCACATTTATTAAAATACCTTTACTGTAGATCAAGTTTTATACGTTTTAATGTGCGTTTTTTACTTTTTTTTTTCAATCTTGTTAATTTTTTTATAATATCTCTCTCCCATTAATAACAACCACGTAACCCTAGATAAAAATAAAATCAAATGAGATTATTAACTAAACGGATTATGAACATGATCTTTTTTTGTTTCTATTGGACAAACAAAGTGAACATGATTAAGCTGACCAAATGAGAAGTTTAGTTGGATTAATATGGGATGATGACCGATTGAGACACCTTATATTAATTAAAGATTTTGATACTTTTTGCATGGATATTTATAAAAATGAGAAAAATAATATTGGTTGGATGTCAGGAAATTATTGTGTAAGAAACGTCTTATCCAACCGCCCCCATGTTAATAGTGCCAGCCTGAAAAATACGCAAAATATTTAAATTAAAAAAAAAAACTCCCATCATCTCAAGGAAAAAGAAAAAAAAACATGATAAAATCTCTTTTAACACATTTATATTTAGAGTGTGACGACGGACCAATCTCCATTACTGTTACTTTCTATCTCTATAATACACATTGAAGGAGAAAGAACGGGTTTGTAGTTGGTTCGTTGCGTTTCTTTCTCCTTCATTCTCTTTCCTCTCTCTCTCAGTTAACTCTGTTTCTATTTTACGCGCCTCAACAGAATCTTCCCCTCTCCCTTTGTTTTCTTCGTCTGATTCTCAGATCCTCTTCCTACCTTTTGATCTGATCTCTGGTGAGTCTCATTTCAGCTCGAATTCGATTAAAAGTTTGATACTTTCTGGCTGCTAATTTTTCTTTTTGATTATTTTCAGACAAAAGAGATAGAGATTGATGATTTCTCGTGTTTGTAGTCTCTTTACCAATCACACTGTGTGATGGATTTTGATGTATTAAAATAGATCACTCTCTCTTCCTTTTTCCTCTTTAAGGCTTTAAATTATATTAAAAAAAACACGTATTTTCTTTTTCTTTGAGTCTCAAAAAGGGATAGACCCAGAAGTCCTACCTTTAACCTTCTCTTGGTCAGCTTTGAAAGGCTTGATTTTTTTTTTTATATATATATTTGTTGCTTTGTTCATTCAATCTTGGCGACGTGGGTTTAGGAACTACCACTGCTCTGTATTGTCAGCTGAGGATTTATTACATTCATCATTAGTATTCTTTGCATCAAGTAGCTGGAACTAATACAGAGGTATATATATGTTTCTTCTTCCTGTCTGAATCATCATTTTGATCTAAAAAGGTTTTTTCTTTTCTCTTTCCCACAGCTAAAATCATCATTGCTCTTTGTGTTGTGATAATTTGGATCTAAAGCCTCAAATCTTTACTCGCTGGATCACCGTGGGTGTGATTGTACAACAGTTGGTCTGGAGTGCCTTGTTAATATAATCAGGGCCCTGAGAATGGGGTCCTGTTTATCTGCAGAGAGCAGGAGTCCTACTACACCGGGCTCTCCTTGCTCTCCTGGCTTTGGTGTTAGGAAGAGGAAGAACTCTAAGAAGAGACTTGGTGGCGGCTCCAGGAACTCCTCCTTTGATTCAAGGAGAGATGATCCCTTGCACCGGGTTCCGGGTCGGATGTTCTTGAATGGATCGAGCGAGGCTGCTTGTATCTTCACTCAACAAGGCAAGAAAGGCCCTAATCAAGATGCAATGGTTGTGTGGGAGGTTGGTTAGTTAGTTAGTTAGATACAAATTTTTAAGTCTTCTTTGTGTTATGGTTCTTATTGTTTTCCCCCCCCCCCCCCCCCCCACTGCTTTGTGTGCAGAACTTTGGTTCGAGGACAGATACAGTCTTCTGTGGAGTGTTTGATGGGCATGGTCCATATGGTCATATGGTTGCTAAGAGAGTCAGAGACAACCTTCCTCTCAAATTAAGTGCTTATTGGGAAGCTAAAGTACCAGCTGAAGGTGCTCTAAAGACGATCAACAACTCTGAAGATGCTGCGGCTTCTTTTGTATCTGCTGAAGAAGAACCTAGGCCATCTGTTGATATGGAGGAGGAGGAGACCACAGAAGAGTCCCAATCCGAACTGTTTCGAACTCTGAAAGAGGCGTTTCTTAAGGCTTTCAAAGTTATGGACAGAGAACTTAAATTCCATAGAAGTGTTGACTGTTTCTGTAGTGGTACAACGGCTGTTACTTTGATCAAGCAGGTAGGGTCACGTCTAAAATTTAGTTCAGTGTAACTGCGTCTTTATTATTTAAACAATCCTCTGCATTATATCGTAGGGTGAGTATCTTGTTGTTGGAAACATTGGGGACTCCAGAGCTGTGATGGGCACAAGAAACAGTGAAAATGCACTTGTTCCTGTTCAACTTACTGTTGATCTCAAGCCAAATCTCCCAGGTTTTTGAATAATTACTCCTTTATGATAATGTCGTGTGGGTGATGATGCATGATGGATCTAATTGCTCTCCTTTTGATTTTTCAGCTGAGGCAGAGAGAATAAAAAAGTGTCGTGGACGTGTGTTTGCTCTTAGAGATGAACCTGAAGTATGTAGAGTTTGGCTGCCAAACTGTGACTCACCTGGACTCGCCATGGCACGTGCTTTCGGAGACTTTTGTCTTAAAGATTTTGGTCTAATCTCTGTCCCTGATGTATCATTCCGTCGGTTAACCGAAAAAGATGAGTTTATAGTGTTGGCTTCAGATGGGGTAATCTCTCTCTCTCTCTCTCTATCTCCCAAACATATACACATTTCTTTTCTCTGCTCACATTAGTCTAATGGTATGTATTGTGTGTGATAGATATGGGATGTTCTCTCAAATGAAGAGGTAGTGGCAATTGTGGCTTCAGCACCATCACGTTCCACTGCAGCAAGAGCTTTAGTGGAGTCTGCGGTTAGAGCTTGGAGATACAAATACCCTACCTCCAAAGTCGATGACTGTGCTGCGGTTTGCTTGTATCTTGACTCCAACAACAACACAAACGTACTATCTACAGCTTCTTCCATCTCCAAACTCGAAGACGAAGACGTAGAAGAACTAAAAATCGAAAATGATGATGCATCAGGTCGTTCGAGTACTGTCAAGACGGGAAAAGAGATTGCTCTTGACGAAAGCGAAGCTGAAAGGCTGATTAGAGAAGAGGATAACTCGGATGCAGAGCATGGAACAGAGTACTCTGCACTAGAAGGTGTTGCAAGAGTTAATACACTTTTAACCTTACCAAGATTCGTGCCTGGTAAGTGAAAAAAGAGTAAAGAAGAGTTTGAAGAAGTTGAGAGAGGCCACAAAACATAATCAAATAAATTAATCAGGAGGGCAGGAGAGGTACTGTTTCTTTTTCTTTTTTTCCACCTTTCTACATTGGTCTCTTATTTTTTTCTTCGAGACATTCATTGGTTTTGGAACATAAACTTATGTCAGTTTTGTTTTCTATTTATGTTTTTCTTTCTTTCTTGTTAATGTTTTTGGTTTTGTCAGTAAAGAAAGTGAAAACACACTATCAAATGATGTAATAATGGCTTTGTGTCTGTGATACCGTGATAACCCCTCAGGCTTAATTTTGTTTGTCTGAAGGGTATTTCCTGTTTTTTTTGTCTTTTTCTTTATAAAAGCTCCAGTTACATCAACTGCAGATTTGCTTCAATCTCCGTCTCTTTCAAAACTTATATCGTTTCAACAAATAGGGATCAGATCCTCTACTGATAACAACAAACACAATGCTACAGAGGAAAGTAACTAAGAGAGAGACAATTGTTGAGAAGTTTAGAAACAGCTAAAGAAGAAGAAGACCATGAGCACCCTTGTGCAGATTGCTCCACTTTGTTCATCCTTGACTTGTATTCCTCCTGAGCCTGTGTGGGATGTGATGCTTACAGTTGTGTTTGATCCATATCTTTCACGCTCAGGAAGTGAAATAACCACAAGGTCCATAATCACTCGATAGGTAAATTGATCTTTCTTTTATGACGAATTTATAATATTAATACACTTTTCCTTGATCTTTGTGCAGAAAAGCGACTTGTTCTCGCAGATGTAGAAGATGGGTTAAGGTTTTGTGGAGTCGCAGCAACAAAAAGGATAATGGCCAAAAGAGGTGTTATGTATGTATGTAATGTATGTTACATGTAACATACATACATGTAGTTATGTATGTATGTATGTATCAAACTGTGTTACACTTATTCTTGTCAATGTGTATTAAAATAGCACAAATAATCTCCTTAAGCTTTTTGCTTGAAACTTGGAAAGAACTTTTTTTTCTTCTTTTGAACACCAAACACTTATATATTAACTGAGAAACATTACAACATTTGAATGTACTCACATGTCATCACCAAAAAGATTTTTAGAATCTTAAAAAAAAATGTTGGTTCATTTAAATTTTAATTTGATTTGTTAGATGACTGCTTTAGTATATAAATGATAACATGAAGTGAAAAGTACAGTATTTTCGATAGATTGGTGGATATATCAAGCTCAATTCTTCAATGGGGTTCGATCAAATTTTTTAGGTTTAATTGTTTTCAATACTCCAATTGTAACTAGTCTTAGTACAAAATGAAAGTAAACAAAAGTAAGTTAAAAAAAAAGAAAAAATTGCCAAAAGGAAACAAAAAAACAACTACATTGTTCTTTTGCCATAAATTACTTTTTGGTCTGTTTTGGACTCAGATACTCTTGGATAACTTTAAAAAATCATATCAATTATTTTAACAGTCAGAAAATATGGAAAAATAATAAAACTGTACATAAACAAGTAACTATCATATGAAAAATAATTTTGTAGACTAAATATTAGTATATCAAAATTTCATATTTTGATCTACGGACAGCAGAAAACTTAATCTACTAACTACGGGCCGTAGATAGTATATTCGTTAAATAACTTAGTTATCTACATCTGGTAGAACTATTATATCTACCATTGTACACTTCTCTACCATCGTAGAAATATTCAGCTGCCAATAAATACATTTCTACCATGGTAGATTTATTCAGTTGCCATTTCCCTTATTTCTGGATTTCAGTTGATTTCATTAACTATGTTTTCTAATATATCTATGAATGTGTGTTTGGTATTTTCTACCAAAGTATTCTACTCTACCGTCGATGGATTATGCAACCTACTGTTTTGTCTACTTTCTACGGCAGTAGAAGGTATATTCTACCAAGTGCGAAATATATATTTTCCTAAAATTTCTCCAAAATCTGTTGAGAATATATTCTAAATCAATATTTTCCATAATTTTCGTGTTACCTAAGTTATTTTTTTTTTAAAACGTGTTCTCTTCTTCATCCCCATCGATTTCTATTTTTTCTTTTGAAACCATCAATTTTTTTTTGAATCTCTTGTTGAAGAAGATGCATATTTATGCTTCTTATGGGTTGTGGAAGTTTGATCCCCTAAAAGGGTGGGGATTTGATGTTGATATGAAAAAACTAATGGAATTGACAACCATTTAATAATGCTATGCTCTTAAATTATATTCGTGTCTTGGCTACGGGCTCGTGAGAGAGAAACTAAAACCGAACTAAACTTACAAACTGTGACACTTCCTTCAGCATGAAAGTATTAAAATTCCTTTTCTGAATAAGATGTGATGATCTCAAATTAGAAAACCAGTGAACACAACTTTGAAAGTAGGATTAAGATTTACATCCAAGATGCTGCAGTTTTCTGGGAAACAGAGAGATAATCAGGAGCAAGAAGACAAACAAGAGTGGAGTTTGTGTCGTAAACCGTAAAGCCATGTCTAAGACGAGCAACAGTAACTCGATGAAGCATTTCTGGTATGTGCTGGGTTTTGTTTGAAGATGTTCTTCTTCCCTCCAGACGAACCTTCAGCAGTAAGACTAGGCGTTTCCAAAATCTGCAGATAAATAAATGTTAAATACTTAATCGAACATACCCATCCTCAGCATAGCATTATTAAATAGTTGTCTATATGATTATGTTTATAATAGGGGTTTAATGGGGTTTACATAAAAAATTATGGTGTTAGGACAACTTTATGTTCAGTATATGGTATAGGGACAATGTAGTAGTTTATTTGTTCCATATTTTCAATTTTCCCAAAAAAAAACACAAGCAAAACACAAAAGAAAAATATAGATAAAAATGTCTAACAATACTACAAAAGATAAGTAAATAAAGGCATTTTACCAAAAAGGGATAAATAACTATTAAGCAAAACACTATAATGTTGAAACCAGTGCCGACACTGACACCAAGCGATGGAAGCTTGAAAATCCGATCGACAAAAACATATAATTTATCGGCCTTTGGTTTATTATAGTTCTCTGTAGCATAATGGTAATGATGTCGGATTGAAGCTTAGAAGTAGCGGCTTCGAACTCTCGTCATCAAATTTATTAGAACTTTTTCCAATTGCAAGAGATTTTTTACTTTCTGGTGGACTTACGGCCTTCATATTCATAGGACCGGTACTGGTTGAAACAATATAAAAACACAATAATGTCGAAACAATAAAACACTTATATATTATAGATATACATGTAACAATATATTTTTTACAAAAAAATATAATATAGATATACAAATTCAACGAATATGAACCAAGTAAGAAAAGATAAAGGTTGCAATTAGATTATCTATTTTTGGAATGAAATGATCAATTCCATAATTCAATAAAAAATAACGATCATTTAATGTAAATGGAATGGAATGCTCATTTCATCAATTTCAAAAATTTCAAAATAAAATACAAAATAAAACATTCAATAACAATATTGATTAATAATAAATGAATGAATCTGATTTATGTTCTATTACATTTCATTCATTTTATTCTATTTTTTTAAATTTATCATTACTGATGAACCCGTATTTGATCAATCACCTAATTCCCACCACCAATCTCCTCTTTCTATGACATTATTCTTTTCTCGAAATCGATCAGCGAATCCATATATCTCTATTTCTTTCTGTCAATAATTCATTTTACTAGATCAAATGATAGTCAAAATTAAGCTGTTTCGAAAAAAATCTAGCTCCGACCAGGTATGATATTCATGGAAAAAGATGATACTATATATTATTTTTTCGTCTTTTGAAAAGATAGCCTATTTGTATGCGTAATTCTAAATCTAGATATATCAGAAATATTACAACCCAAAACATATGTTGGATACAAAGATCGGTCAATCCATATATTTTCAGTTTATTTATCGGTTTATTTAGAATAACCGATATTTATGTGATTTTACTGTTTAGTAGTTTGTGCTTTTTTTTCAAAAATTTATTATATTATTTTGATTTATGCTTTTAAATTGCAGAATTATGACTTGATCTAATTGTCAAAGAAAAAAAGTGACTTGATCCCTATGCCAAATGCGTGATTGATGGATTCTCTACCTTGTCAAAAAAAAAAAACAATTTTGATCTATGCTTTCCTTTTTTTTCCTGCCTTTTCTTCTTTTAAACATTTTATATTTCCATCGAACGCATTACTTATAATAAAAATAAATAAATAAATAATGGATTCTCTTAGTTATCTACCTTGTCCGAAAACCTCAAGTCAAAGAGAATAATACCACAAGGTAAAAAGAAGAAAACACTAATCTCCGCCGGTTTCTTCTCTCGCCGGCGTTTACACAGTTCGTCGTCACTGTTACCGCAGTTAAAAAGAGTAGAGATCTCCGATCGTTCTAATTTCTCATCTAGAATCCATTTTATTTATTCATATATATAATAATTTTCTGTAAGATCTGCGAATAAAAAAATGAAGCTATCGTTTGCCAGCGTAACGTGAATTAGTAACGCAAGGGAGTAGTGGTAGTGCAGATGTATTTGGTCACGACTATCTCCCCCTTCCTCCTCTCTCTCTCTCTCTCTCTCTCAAATGTCCATTAACAAGTTTGACCAACATTTGAATCTCGTCAGCAAAGATTTGTTAAATTGAGAATAACCGTTTGGTCAAAAATCACATTTAATCTGCGGGAAAGATCTGAAACCTCAACCTTCCTCTGCTACAACAGACTTCCCTCTCAGGTAAAACATCACATCCTCGATTCATTTGTTATCAGATTCTCTCTGTCTTCGTAATGCCAAGTGATTAACTTTGAGCTTAGTGAGTTAGAGATTTACTTCTTTAGCTGCTTCAGATTCAAGCTTCTCTGTGGGGTTATGAAACAGTGATCATTGTGATGTCTTTATTGGATGATAATAATATTATGATAAGATCTTGTTCTTGTTTCAACTCTAGATCTGTTTTATTTCTTTGATTATGAGTTTGAAGATTTGACTTTTATTATTACCTTTTTGTCTCTCTCTCTCTCTCTCAGGGATCTATCTGCCGGCTACTACAATAGTCCGGTGGATTAGTACTTATTAGACAATGGCGTCTAATAATAATAATCATTTCACAAACAGCCGATCCAATCTCTCCACAAACTCTGACGCTGCTGAAGCCGGGAGGAGCCACCAGCAGCAGCAGCAGCAGCCTGTGCCTCCCTCCGTGACATTTGCTCGGAGAACATCCTCTGGTCGCTACGTCAACTACTCCAGAGATGATCTCGACAGCGAGCTCGGAAGCGTCGATTTCACTAACTACACGGTTCACATCCCACCGACTCCAGACAACCAGCCCATGGACCCTTCTATCTCTCAGAAGGTCGAGGAGCAGTACGTGTCCAGCTCCCTGTTCACCGGAGGTTTCAACAGCGTGACACGAGCTCATCTCATGGACAAAGTGATCGACTCCGAGACCAGCCACCCGCAGATGGCGGGTGCGAAAGGCTCCTCCTGCGCGGTTCCTGGCTGTGACGTGAAGGTGATGAGTGATGGGAGAGGTCAAGATCTTCTCCCCTGCGAGTGTGACTTCAAAATCTGCAGGGACTGCTTTGTTGACGCTGTGAAAGCGGGAGGTGGGATGTGTCCGGGGTGTAAGGAGCCGTACAGGAACACTGATCTGACTGATATGGCTGATGACAACAGTGGGCAGGGGCAGAAGCAGCAGAGGGCTATGCTTCCTCCACCTTCTGGTGGTGGGTCGAAGATGGAGAGGAGACTGTCGTTGATGAAGTCAACTAAGTCTGGTTTGATGAGGAGTCAAACGGGTGATTTTGATCACAACAGGTGGTTGTTTGAGACGAGTGGGACTTATGGTTACGGTAATGCTTTCTGGACAAAAGATGGGAACTTTGGTAGTGACAAGGACGGCAATGGCGGAGGACAAGGTATGGGACCACAAGATCTGATGAGCAGACCGTGGAGACCGCTTACTAGGAAACTCCAGATTCCTGCAGCTGTTATAAGTCCTTACAGGTTTTTAAAACTTTTTTTTTGTTTCTTATGAATCCAATATATCATTATTTATAGTTTCAAAACGTTTTAAAAATCGGTCTAGACAGCGCCTAGTCGGAAAAATCGGACCTAAAAACAAACTGTTTTTTTTGTGTGCAGGCTTTTGATATTTATCCGTGTAGTTGTTCTTGCATTGTTCTTGATGTGGAGGATTAAACACAAAAACCAAGACGCAATATGGCTGTGGGGGATGTCTGTGGTTTGCGAGCTTTGGTTCGCCTTTTCTTGGCTTCTTGACCAGCTTCCAAAGCTCTGTCCGATTAACAGAGCTACTGATCTCAACGTTCTTAAAGAGAAATTCGAAACGCCTACACCGAGCAACCCCACAGGAAAATCTGATCTCCCTGGACTAGATATGTTTGTGTCAACAGCAGATCCGGAGAAAGAGCCACCTCTCGTCACTTCCAACACCATTCTATCCATCCTCGCTGCCGACTACCCTGTGGAAAAGCTCGCTTGCTATGTCTCAGACGATGGAGGAGCGCTTCTGACGTTCGAAGCCATGGCTGAGGCAGCTAGTTTCGCAAACATATGGGTCCCTTTCTGCCGTAAACACGACATCGAGCCGAGGAATCCGGATTCGTATTTTAATCTTAAGAGAGATCCTTACAAGAACAAGGTGAAGGCTGACTTCGTCAAGGATAGGAGGAAGGTGAAGCGTGAGTATGATGAGTATAAAGTTCGGATCAACGGCTTGCCTGACTCTATCAGGAGACGTTCTGATGCTTATCACGCCAGGGAAGAGATTAAGGCAATGAAGCAGCAGAGACAGAACAGAGAGGATGAGATTGTGGAGCCGGTCAAGATTCCTAAAGCTACTTGGATGGCTGATGGTACTCACTGGCCTGGAACTTGGTTAAACTCTGCTCCTGATCATTCCCGTAGTGACCATGCTGGTATCATTCAGGTACAACACTTAGCTTCAGTTCATTTTACTTATTAATATATGTGTATTACTAACTAAGAACTATAATAACAAATTATTATTTATGTTTTTATTTGAATTTTTTATGTATTATAAATTTTAGAACGTTTTTTTGTATACTATATTCATCATTAGTAAATAAATCATAGAAATCACTCAATGCTAACTTTTTTGGTTTTTGTATTAGTTCAGTTTCTATGTCATATCTAAGATCAATTTTTTTTCTTCAATTTTTTTTTTATAAATGCAGGTGATGTTGAAGCCTCCTAGTGATGAGCCATTGCATGGAGTATCTGAAGGGTTCTTAGATCTTACAGATGTGGACATTCGTCTCCCTCTTCTAGTGTACGTCTCGCGTGAGAAACGACCAGGTTACGACCACAACAAGAAAGCAGGAGCAATGAACGCTCTCGTCCGAGCTTCAGCAATCATGTCCAACGGTCCGTTCATATTGAATCTCGACTGTGATCATTACATATACAACTCCCAGGCCTTGAGAGAAGGAATGTGTTTCATGATGGACCGAGGCGGTGACCGTCTCTGCTACGTTCAGTTCCCGCAGCGGTTCGAAGGCATCGACCCATCTGATCGTTACGCGAATCACAACACTGTCTTCTTTGACGTCAACATGAGAGCTCTCGATGGTTTGATGGGTCCTGTCTACGTCGGAACGGGTTGTCTCTTTAGGAGAATCGCCTTGTACGGGTTCGATCCGCCTCGGTCTAAAGAACACAATCCCGGATGCTGTAGCTGTTGCTTCCGTCGCAAGAAGAAGAAGAGCCGTGTCCCTGAAGAGAACAGGTCTTTGAGAATGGGTGGTGACTCTGATGATGATGAGGAGATGAATCTTTCTTTGGTTCCCAAGAAGTTCGGAAACTCCACGTTCCTTATAGATTCGATCCCTGTCGCCGAGTTCCAAGGCCGTCCTCTCGCTGATCACCCAGCAGTTCAAAACGGACGGCCTCCGGGAGCTCTCACCATCCCTCGTGAGCTTCTCGATGCGTCAACGGTTGCAGAAGCTATAGCTGTCATCTCATGTTGGTACGAGGACAAAACCGAGTGGGGAACTAGGATCGGTTGGATTTACGGATCCGTCACTGAAGACGTTGTCACCGGTTACAGAATGCATAACCGTGGGTGGAAGTCAGTTTACTGCGTGACGAAACGTGATGCCTTCCGTGGCACGGCTCCTATCAACTTGACGGATAGGCTTCACCAGGTGCTGAGATGGGCTACTGGCTCTGTTGAGATCTTCTTCTCGAGAAACAACGCGTTTTTAGCTAGCCCGAGGATGAAGATCCTCCAGAGAATCGCTTACCTGAACGTTGGTATCTACCCTTTCACATCCATCTTCCTCATCGTCTACTGCTTCCTCCCTGCGCTCTCACTCTTCTCGGGACAGTTCATAGTCCAAACACTTAACGTCACGTTCCTCATCTACCTTCTGATCATCTCCATTACGTTGTGTTTACTAGCTCTCCTCGAGATCAAATGGTCAGGAATCTCATTGGAAGAATGGTGGAGGAACGAGCAGTTCTGGCTCATTGGAGGAACAAGCGCTCATTTAGCCGCGGTTATCCAGGGGCTGCTCAAGGTAGTGGCTGGAATTGAGATCTCTTTCACGCTGACGTCTAAATCAGGAGGAGATGACGTGGACGACGAGTTTGCGGATCTCTACATAGTGAAATGGACTTCACTCATGCTCCCACCGATCACGATCATGATGGTGAATCTTATAGCTATTGCTGTTGGGTTCAGCAGGACGATATACAGTGTGATTCCGCAGTGGAGTAAGTTGATAGGAGGAGTGTTCTTTAGTTTCTGGGTGTTGGCTCATCTTTATCCGTTTGCTAAAGGGCTTATGGGAAGAAGAGGGAGGACTCCGACCATTGTTTATGTTTGGTCGGGACTTATTGCCATCACCATATCTCTGCTTTGGGTGGCTATCAATCCACCTGCTGGTTCTACTCAAATTGGAGGATCTTTCACTTTTCCATGATTAATTAATAGGTTTGGTTTCTCTATTTCATTTCTTTCTACATCAAAACTTAGAGTCTCTTTACATTTCTTCTGTCCAAAGATGAGTCTTGTAAGAGACTGATAAGGGTTTTAAAAGCCTGGGGAGACGAGAGATTGGCCTAGAACGCAAGAGTATTAGTTTGAGCCAAAAACACATAGAGCAAGTGAACTTCTCTCATTGTCTTTTTGACACTTTGCTTTTCTCTTTGATTTTTGTTGGAAAGGACAATTTTCTTTTATAATTTGTCTTTCTATCTGTGTTGATGGAGTTATTTATACTGGCTACTGTTAATCCATTATATGCAATTTTTTCTTAAGAAACTTCTTGATTCATTTAGGCTTGTTTGATAAACAAAAAAATATGAAGAAATTTCATTAAAAAAATGAATAAATTAAAAATAAGAATCTTATTCATTTTTTTCATACGAAATATGAAAATTGAAGAGAAATTTTGTTTCTTCACAACCAAAAAATGGTATAAAAATTTCAAGAAGAAGAAATTCACCATATTTTGTTTCACCAATAAAAAGCTAAAGAAAATTCAGATGAATGGGGTGTTACAAAAAAAAAGAAAAGAAATTCAGATGAATGGGATTATTATAAACGGGCCGGGTTAGCGGGTCCATAAAATAAATCCGAATCCTAAACCCTACCAAAACCTTGAGATTTGAGAGAACCTTTTCTCGACGAGTTGTGTCGCAGCTTACGAATTTCTTCTTCACCAAGCCAAATCTCTTCTTCTACATAAATTTCTTCTCTAATCGGGAAGAACCCTAAAGTCTCATCCCCAGGAAGAATCATGGCTCAGAAATGTGCGATTGGTTTTATATCAGCTATAGCAGCTGCTTCGGCTTCTCTTACGCAATCGAGAGTCGCTGCTGCAGATGGTCCTCCTCCTCCACAGCAGCAGCAGCAGCAGGAGCCTGCTTCTTCTTCTGATCCTCCGCGAGCTAGGAATGATAATCCGAGGACGAGTTCCGGTGGTTTCGATCCGGAGGCGCTGGAGCGAGGAGCTAAGGCCTTGAAGGAGATTAACAGCTCCTCTTACGCCAAAATCGTAATGATTCTCTTTAAACCAATATAATCATGCTTAGGTTTTGTGATTCGACTCATGTTTGGTGTGTGTATGTTTCTTTCTTTCTTTCTTTCTTTCAAGACTTTTGAAAGTATTAAGCAGCAAGAAGAGACGAAGCAAACTGAGTTTGCAGCCAAGGCGGAAGAGTATAAAGCTATGCAAGCCCAAGCTGAAACTGTGAGACTTCTACTACTAACTTCTAACTCCATCATCCATTCCGATCTACTATCTTAGTAAAGTCGAATATAGTTTCCTGTGAAAACATGCTTCCAGTTCCACTGTTACAGTGATTAGTGATCACTATGACACACTTTCTCTGCACCATTTCATTATTCATTCGGCTTACATGATGTTTCGTGGCAGGAGTGTTGTGTGCCTGACATTTTCTTTTTCTTCCAATTTTACAGGAGAGGCAAAAGGTGATATATGATGAGCAGAAAAAACTTGCTCAGCACCAAGCGCAGACTAAATCTCAGATGGCTCGTTATGAAGATGATTTGGCTAGAAAGAGGATGCAGGCATGCAACTTTTCAATTACTGTTTCACAACACCCAGACTTTTCTTTTCTTTTGTTCTAATAGTTTTTTTGCTGTGTATGTGGTTTTTACAGGCTGAGAATGAGTTTCACAGAACAAGAAATCAAGAGCTTGTGAAAATGCAAGAAGATTCGGCAGTCAGGCAGGAACAAGCTAGACGAGCTACTGAGGAACAGATCCAGGCACAGAGGCGACAAACTGAGAGGGAGAAGGCTGAGATTGAGCGCGAGACCATCAGGGTCAAATCTATAGCAGAAGCCGAAGGAAGAGCTCATGAAGCAAGGCTTGCTGAAGATGTAAACAGGAGAATGCTTGTTGATCGTGCAAATGCAGAAAGAGAGAAATGGGTTGCTGCCATTAACACTACATTCGACCATATTGGAGGTGTGAGATTCGATTCCATACATGGTCTCTCTGTTTTCTTAGACATTAAATCCCTCTGCTTAGCTTGATGTAACCCATTTTCAATCAAAGTCATTACGCTGGTGTGACATGAGTTAGTGGTTAGAATAGTTGTGTGGCCTTATAATATCTATACACTGCATTAACATACGTAGGTTCTAATTGTATTAACAGGTGTTTGACATTTTACTCTTTTTCCTAGGCGGGTTGCGTGCAATTCTTACAGATCAAAACAAACTGATTGTTGCTGTTGGGGGAGCCACCGCTCTCGCAGCTGGAATCTACACAACTAGGTAAAGACAAGATATTTTGTCCGTAGGTTGAGGAATTAGCTATGGAAATTTCTGGTTTTACATTACTTGATTATTGTTTCTTTTCTGCAGTATTGAATTAATCTTTTCGGATTGTTTAATTGCTTGTTGCAGAGAAGGTGCAAGAGTCATCTGGAGCTATGTGGACAGAATATTAGGACAACCATCCTTAATCCGAGAATCGTCAAGGGGCAAGTACCCTTGGTCTGGTTCGGTTTCTCGTGCACTGTCCACACTGCGCGGAAAGGGGTCAGCTATCAAAAATGGAAAAGGGTTTGGTGATGTTATCTTGCATCCTTCCCTACAGAAGAGAATTGAACACCTGGCTAAGGCAACCGCCAACACAAAATCTCACCAAGCTCCATTCCGAAACATGCTTTTCTATGGTCCTCCAGGAACAGGAAAAACAATGGTCGCCAGAGAGCTTGCTCGTAAATCTGTATGTATTCTCTTTTATATTTGTTCTAAGTTATTGCAGTACTGTTATTGAAGACACAAATGAACAGTGCAGTCTCTAGTATAAAGGATGGTTATTGGTAATTTCCATGATTGCATATGAAAGTTGAAGCTTAGCTTAGTTTTATGTTGTTCATCCTATTCTCTGGGTTTGTTACTTCATCTATTTTTTTTGTTATTTTAACGTTTATAATTCGTGTAGGGTTTGGATTATGCACTGATGACTGGTGGAGATGTTGCTCCCCTTGGATCTCAGGCTGTTACAAAGATTCACCAGCTGTTTGATTGGGGAAAGAAGTCTAAGAGAGGCTTATTGCTCTTCATCGATGAAGCCGATGCATTTTTGTGCGAGTAAGTGTTTTTAACTGATACTGATCTCATTTCAATACTTAGTTAATGGGTTTTGATGTGTTATATAACAATTTAACAGGAGGAACAAAACATACATGAGTGAAGCCCAAAGGAGTGCACTGAACGCCCTTCTCTTCCGCACGGGTGATCAGTCCAAAGACATAGTCTTAGCACTTGCCACAAATCGACCCGGTGACCTAGACTCAGCAGTGGCTGACCGTGTCGATGAGGTTCTCGAGTTTCCTTTACCCGGAGAAGAAGAGCGGTCCAAGCTTTTAAGCCTCTATCTAGAAAGGTACATAGCTCAAGCTGGTCCAAAGAAGCCAGGTTTGTTTGACCGCCTCTTCAAGAAAGAGCAGCAGAAGATCGAGATAAAGGGTGTCACTGAAGAGCTCTTAATGGAAGCGGCAGCCAAAACGGAAGGGTTTTCAGGGAGAGAGATTGCGAAACTGATGGCGAGTGTTCAGGCAGCTGTTTATGGAAGTGAAGACTGTGTGTTGGACTCTGTGCTGTTCAGAGAGGTTGTGGATTACAAAGTTGCAGAGCATCAACAGAGAAGAAAACTGGCTGGAACAGACTCAAAGTGAGATTTGATAATTAGCTGATCAAGTGGTCTCACCGTCGCAACATTTGATTAGGAGTTGGTTGGAGGGAAGTTTTGAATCCTATTGTTACTCCTTTTATGGTCAAGGAGAGGTTTTGTACTTTTGTGTTACTGCTTTAAAATTATTTGCTTTTAGCAAAGCCAGAATAAAAACGAGATTCTTGAAGGCAAAAAGACCATTTACTCGACACTTATTATATAGCAAAACCCAAAGCCTTAGCTGAGCTCATTGGCATGGAAAAGGGTATCAAATATAGGATGTTTACAACCTGACAGGTGTGACCAAACAAAGTCGCACTTGCACTAATGTGATCGAATATCCTTTATTAAGAAATGATATATCAAGATGTCGGAGCATCATAGGAGCGATACACAAACTTGACAATGCAATAAAAAAAAGCGGAGGGCACTTGCGGAAATGTTGCGTTTAGTGATGATGATCTTGAACATAACGAAGGCCACAGTACTTGCAGATGGCAGGCTCGTGTAGGTCGAGGCAAATGAACTCAATTGGATGACCGAGTGCTGGATTAGTGTCTGCACGTTATGTATATATATATAAATCCCCAGTTAGGTAGAAGTCAAAAGCGTAGCTTAAACCCACTGATGAGAGAAGAGGAAGACAAACCTCCTTCACAAGCAGCAGTCCTTCCAACAACCTTGATAGGTGGAACCTCATTGATCAGTTCCATTGGTGACTTCTTGCTTCTATCCTGTTGATACAGATTAAGTTCCTTACCCACGTTATGCAAAATTACCAGGAAAAGTGACAAAAGGACAAGAGAAAATAATAAAGTGAAACCCAAACTTCATATATAAATGTTTGAAATTCTCACCAAACAACTAAAACTCCCTAAAATGAAAGCAGAGGATGCTGTGTGTAACGAGGAATAGTATATATATGATGAACTATCTCGTCGTAACAAACCTCAATGACAGGGATGCATTCAAATAAGCAGAGCAAGTTGATCTTCTTCTTCTTAACACACAGACGAAACTGTTGACTAACAAGGAAGTATGAACACATTCCTCTACTTATATCAAAAGCTTATCTCAATAGCCCAATGTCCTCTACATTCAAATGAAATTTCATGCCTCTATGAATTCTATTAACATCTCAAAGATTCATCTTCAATTTAAACAACACACTAAGTTTCAATCGAGATGAGAAAATAGTAAACATTGTCAAATCAAGATCTAACTATAGGGGAAATCATCATCGACAATTAAAAGAAGATCTAACGTTGTTACCTGCATCCATTTGGCCGTGTGGTTTCCGACTAAATCGTCTATTGGAATGCCGAGCTGAGTGCTAGCCGCCGCCGCCGCCACACTAAAGTTCCTTCTCGAAGATGGAAGAATCTGCGATCGGATGAGAGCTTTCAAGAGATTCGACGCCATTTTTGCTCCCTCAACACCCAACAAAAAAAAAATATCCTGAAGAGAAAAAAATAGCGAGCAAGGCGGAAACAGCTTATAACTTGGGTTTTAATTTTTAGTGATGGCCCATATTGTTTACAATGGCCCGTTTGTTATTTCACCAGGCCCATAAGTTAGTATAATTTAATAAATTATATGATCAAATGGGCCTTCTTCGCAAGGGTTTATGCTCTTGTATCAGCTTTTGGATTTCGGGTTATCAGTTAAAAATTTCAATTTCATTCGGATATTTATAAATTTCGGTTTAGATTCAGTACGGATCTTTGCAGATTTGATTCAGGTGGAGTTCGGTTTTCTATACTAAAATTTTGAATCTCTTTGGATCTTCAACAAGTTTTAGTGCGGATTCGGTACTATTTCTTCGGATCAGATTCGCTTGAGTTTTTTAAATTCTAGTTTTTTAGTCCTAGTTACCAGGTTGGTTATTTTGGCTGATTACCAGTCAAATCAATATAACAAAAGTTTCAAGTTCAATATAGGCTAATACATCAATACAACAAACAAAAGGGTTTATTTATTACATAACGAAAGTGATGTACTTGAGGCGAAACTTAAACTTACAAAACAACTAAAGCGTAATTAACTCATCTCCAGCTGATAACCAAACTCAAAACGTCTCTCAATCATCACTCACGAGACACCACAATGAGCTGTTTGCCGACGTTCTTACCATGGAAGAGTCCAATCAAAGCAGAAGGTCCCTTCTCCAGTCCTTCGGCTAGATCCTCAACGTAAGTGATCTTCACTTCTCTAATATAGGGAAGCACAAACTCAAGAAACTTGGAGTATTTGTCATAGAAATCAGAGACCACAAAGCCTTGAAGCTTAACCCGCTTGTAAATGACGGTCGCTAGGTTGCGCACACCTTCCTGCTCCTCCAGGTTGTACTGTGAGATCATTCCGCATACCGCGATACGGCCTTTTAGGTTCATGTTTAGGAGCACTGCGTCTAGCATCTTGCCTCCTACGTTCTCAAAGTATATGTCGATGCCTTCCGGGAAACACCTCTTCAGGGCAGCGTCAAGGTCTTTCTCTTCTTTGTAATTGAAAGCTTCATCAAACCCAAACTTATTCTTTAGAAGATCAACCTACAACAGAAGAAAAACAAAGAAGGGGACAATAACAAGCCAGTCTATGTGTTAGCATTGGATCAACAGCAAGAGTACACAAGTGAAGTGTGATTACCTTTTCATTACTGCCGGCACTTCCAACGACATAACATCCCATAATCTTTGCGAGCTGTCCCACGAGCTGACCAACAGCACCAGATGCAGCTGACACGAAGACAGTCTCTCCTTTCTTAGGAGAACAGATTTCATAAAACCCTGAATAGGCAGTCATCCCAGCCATACCTGTCAGAAACAGAGCAATGCTTCTAAGCCCACTAGCAAACTATTGAAACTCGTAAAGTTTTGAACAATATTATTCAACATGACTGGGATATTGTATCATAGAGAGAAGCACATCAAACCAGCATTGTATAGCATAGGATTTTTCACTATCAAGTTCACCTTTCTCTATGAAATTACCAAGTGAAAACTGCATGTATGATCAAAAAAACATACCGAGAAGACCAGTGTAGTAGGACAAGGGAACATCAGTGTGTAGGATCTTAAAATGTGAGTAAGTAGTTGGAGTAATAACACTGTACTCCTCCCATCCAACAATACCCCAAAGCAGGTCTCCCTTTGTGTAATCAGGGTG